>JAULJL010000025.1:22356601-22999101 GCA_030761205.1 Fremontodendron californicum | reverse complement strand
TAAATTTTCATTTTCATTTTGTTTTCAACTTCAATTTCAATTTATTTTCCTTTTCAATTTATTTTAATTTATTTCCATTTTCAATTTAATTTAATTTAACTTTTCTTTTCAATGAAAATCAATCTTAATTTATTTTTAATTTAATTTAATTTTTTTTTCTTTTCTTGAAAATGAAATTTTAATGAAAATGAATATGAAATTTTAATTTTCCTTTTATTTTAAATTTTCTTTTCTTTTCTTTTCAAATTTTAAATTTTCATTTTAATTTTGTTTTCAACTTCAATTTCAATTTATTTTCCTTTTCAATTTATTTTAATTTATTTCCATTTCCATTTTCTTTTCTTTTCTTTTCTTTTCTTTTCTTTTCTTTTCTTTTCAATGAAAATTATTTTTAATTTAATTTTCATTTTATATTTCATTTAATTTAATTTTTATTTTCTTTTCTTTTCTTTTCAACTTCAATTTCAATTTATTTTAATTTATTTTTAATTTAATTTTCATTTTCATTTTCTTTTCTTTTCTTCTCTTTAAATGAAAATGAATATGAAATTTTAATTTTCTTTTTATTTTAAATTTTCTTTTCTTTTCAAATTTTAAATTTTCATGTCAAGTCGTAGATAAAACTAGGTACTTTCTCATGGTTTGCTAGCTTAAATCATGAAATAATATAACAGTAGCTTAGCTGAATACCATGATGATCCTCTTAATCTGCGGGTAACTTCAATTGCATGAGGACCTAACTCCATCAAGTTGAAACATAAGTGCCCTGGATTGGCAAGTGGTAACCCTATGTTTTAAAATCGTAGGAGAGGTAAAACTGGTAGCTCTGTTGGGATTCTGAAGAGAAAATCTAAGAACATAAATCCAAACCATTCATCATTTGAATTTTTTTATAAAGCTCTAGCATAGCAATCTCTACTACAGTCAAAACTAAAAGCACCGAGCTTAAAAGTCTAAACAACAATAAACCAAATATACGAGGAAAATGGTATGTCTCACAAGTCACAATTGTAACACTAGCCAAAACTCTGATGTAAACTTCTTGGTGAACAAAATGCAAGTTTTCATAAACTAGAGGTCAATAAATTACTCATCATCAATAACCTTGGTGCCTAAACCCTTCAGTCCTTCAGCTGGGGTTTCAGCAACAGTTACTAGAGAGTAGAGCTTTCTTCTCTTTAAATGAAAATGAAAATGAAAATATGAAATTTTAATTTTCTTTTTATTTTAAATTTTCTTTTCTTTTCAAATTTTAAATTTTCATTTTCATTTTGTTTTCAACTTCAACTTCAATTTATTTTCCTTTTCAATTTATTTTAATTTATTTCCATTTTCAATTTAATTTAATTTAACTTTTCTTTTCTTTTCAATGAAAATCAATTTTAATTTATTTTTAATTTAATTTAATTTTCTTTTCTTTTCTTGAAAATGAAATTTCAATTTTATATTTTAAATTTTATATTAAATTTTCTTGTCTTTTCTTTTCAGATTCAATTTTCAATTTTTCAACTTTTTTATTTTCATTTTAAATTTTAAAATTTTTTTTTCATTTTATTTTTAATTTCATTTTCAAATTCGTATTCAATTTTCATTTTCAACTTCAATTTAATTTAATTTAACTTTTCTTTTCAATGAAAATGAAAATGAAAATCAATTGTAATTTATTTTCAATTTATTTTCATTTTTAATTTAATTTTCATTTTCATTTTATGTTTCATTTTTAATTTAATTTTCATTTTCTGATTCAATTTTCAACTTCAACTTTTTTATTTTCATTTTTAATTTCATTTTAAATTTTCATTTATATTTTATTTTAATTTCATTTTCAAATTCAGATTCAATTTTCAACTTCAATTTCAATTTATTTTCATTATCATTTTTAATTTCTTTTTCTTTTTCTTTTCCTTTCTTTTCTTTAAATGAAAATGAAATTTTAATTTTAATTTTTTTCTTTTCTTTTCTTTTCTTTTCTTTAAATGAAAATGAATATGAAATTTTAATTTTCTTTTCAAATTTTAAATTTTCATTTTCATTTTGTTTTCAACTTCAATTTCAATTTATTTTCCTTTTCAATTTATTTTAATTTATTTCCATTTTCAATTTAATTTAATTTAATTTTCTTTTCTTTTCTTGAAAATGAAATTTTAATTTTAATTTTATATTTTAATTTTTATATTAAATTTTCTTGTCTTTTCTTTTCAGATTCAATTTTCAATTTCAACTTTTTTATTTTCATTTTAAATTTTAAATTTTTTTTTCATTTTATTTTTAATTTCATTTTCAAATTCATATTCAATTTTCATTTTCAATTTCAATTTATTTTCATTTTCAATTTAATTTAATTTAACTTTTCTTTTCAATGAAAATGAAAATGAAAATCAATTGTAATTTATTTTCATTTTATGTTTCATTTTTAATTTAATTTTCATTTTCTGATTCAATTTTCAACTTCAACTTTTTTATTTTCATTTTTAATTTCATTTTAAATTTTCATTTATATTTTATTTTAATTTCATTTTCAAATTCAGATTCAATTTTCAACTTCAATTTCAATTTATTTTCATTATCATTTTTAATTTCATTTTCATTTTCTTTTCCTTTCTTTTCTTTAAATGAAAATGAAATTTTAATTTTTTTTTTTTCTTTCCTTTCTTTCTTTCTTTCTTTTCTTTTTATATTAAATTTTCTTGTCTTTTCTTTTCAGATTCAATTTTCAATTTCAACTTTTTTATTTTCATTTTAAATTTAAAAATTTTTTTATTTTCAACCCTGAACCCCCAACCCTGACCCCAACCCTAACCCCCCAACCCTGACCCCGGAACTCCGAGCCCGAGCCTCGGAACCCCGAACCTCGAACCTCGAAACTCGAAACCCCGAACCCTGCACCCTACACCCGAAACCCCGAACCCGAAACCACGAACCTCGAACCCTCGAATCTCGAAACCCCGAACCCCCAAACCCCTAAACCTCGAACCCCGAAACCAAAATCGTGAACCCGAAACCTCAAACTCGAAACCCCGAACCCCGAACCCCGAACCTCGAACCCCGAACCCCAAACCTCGAAACCTTAAAAGCCTAAAACCTCAAAACCCCGATCCTAAAACCTCGAAACCCCGAAACCTTGAACCCGAAACCCCGAAATCTCGAACCCCAACCCCGAACCCCGAACCCGAAATCCGAAACCCGAAACCCCGAACCCTAAACCCCAAACCCGAGACCTGAGCCCCGAGCCTGAACTCCCGAACCCTGACCCCCGACGCCCGACCCTTGAACCCCGAACCCTAAACCCTGACCCTAGACCCCTGACCCCGAACCCCAAACCCTTTCACTATTTGATCGGGTTATTGGCCATAATAATTATGTAGGAGAGATGACCGAGTGGTTCAAGGCTCAATATCTTCCCACAAATTTGTGAATTAGGTAGGATTCTTTTTTACAGAAATGGAATTTGATAAGAATGCAAAATGTCATATATTTCTCCCTTAATGTTTAATCTTTTATACTTATTTGGGTCCTAAATGTACTCATTATTCTTATATTTTGATTTAGGAAGCACGTGGAGGCATCAAATGCAAAACGAAGCTAATTGGGCAATTTTGGACAGTTTCAACATCGCTTCGTAATTTGGGCATAACTCTATCACCCGAGCTCCGATTGAGATGATTCAAGATTCTATGGAACACCAAGAGAAAGCTCTACAACTTTCGTGTTTTGAGTTTTGAGCGATACTGTCTTCAGCAAGGTCGAAATTGGGCTTGAAGTTACTGCACCTACACTGTTTTCAGCTGGAACGTTCCTTATCATGCAATTCTAATACGCGGATTTGATGGGATTTATTTGCGAAAGTTTACAGACGTGGTGCACGAAAATTCCAGCTGATAATACCACTTTCTAGTTATATTAGGACTTTATCTTTATCTTTTATTTAAATAATCAGATTTGGATATTATATTGTTATCTTAGGATGATACTTAGAATATTTTTAGGAGATTGAGATAGGCTTCTAAGAAGGATGGGGGCTGAACGTTTTATAAAAAGGGGGGTCATCAGATTATTATCATTCCTCTTTTTTCTTCTTTAAGGTATTCCTCTTTTTCCTACTTTTTTCTTCTCCTTTGAGTTTTTATCATGGCCCTGTGCGGCTAACTTTCATAATTGGTGGAAGGAAACGAAAGTCTCGGAATCAATAAAACTGTGAAATCTAATTTGTTTTTATTGTTCAATTCATGCTTTGAGTATCGGATGTTTTTCTGAATCTATTTTCATGATTCTCTCGTTTAATTACTAGGAGGCCTACTAGTTTATTATTCGTTGCAATCTACTGCTAAGTTAGATACATTTCAAATCCGTAATTGTTTGATTCCTCTAACTTATGAAGCAACTGAGATTTAATGATTTGTTGCGTTAGAAATTATTAGGTCTTACGAAAAACGCTCGACAAAATTAAATGCAAACCGTTTGTGCTTGTGTTGTTTAGATTTCTCTAGTTCCTAAGGTTGCTACTAGATTAAACCTTTAGCGCTTGTTTGGGTTGTTTAGTAGTTAAGGTTAATCAGATCACCTATTTTCTAATTAACTGCGACTAAAGAGAGATAGGAAAATAGTTTCAACGGTGAATATTCAAAATATGAATTGATAAATACTTACATCGATGATTAGTTGTGAAATTCCGATGGTCGATGTTGACTTAGACCAATGTTTGTTCTTTTGATTGATTTCGAAAATTTTTAATTGTTCCTTAGTTGTTCTTCTTAATATTATTTTAATTATACACAAAACACCTCCATCCTTGTTCACATAGCATAAGGTTAAACTTAATTTAATAATTGTTGCATAAAAAAAAAACAGTTTTTTTTTGTGTATTAAGCATATTTGAGATTTTGGTCTGAACGGAGTGCATATCTTATGGCAACAATGAGAGAGAGAGAGAGAGAGAGAGAGAGAATAGGCTCCCATAAATAGCAAATGATTGGATTACAAAAGACAACTACAACATGAGTTCCCTCGCAAATCGAAAGGGAGGCAGAGCACAATAACATCAATATTTGCAACTCCTTCAGGGGAGGCATCTCCCTCCTTGATCAACTGAATGCCAATGTCTGCCAAAAACCAAATGCCCTATAGCAGCTTTGTTCCAAGATTGCCCAAGTTAGTGCCGAAGACTGATATCAAAGCAACACACTAGAAGTCCAATTTGTCAGGGCAGTCAGATGCCCTATGCCCAGGACGCCCACAATTGAAACAGGAACCTCCAAAGCCTCTGTACACAGATATCAAAGCAACACACTAGAAGTCCAATTTGTCAGGGCAGTCAGATGCTCTATGCCCAGGACGCCCACAATTGAAACAGGAACCTCCAAAGCCTCTGTACACAAATTGAGAGGTCAACGTCAAATCTTATACAAGGTTAAAAAGTAAAGAGAATAGCAGCTGCCTTCTATGGCTATATCTCAAATAATATAACGTTTCAAACAATTAGAGTTTCCAATGGTTAATCATGCATGTACCCTCCACCATACATGACAAAATAAGTTCTAGTTTAGTAAAGGACGTGGCTAAAGCTACTCTCATTTCCGTAACTAAATAACCAACTAACTCTGCCCTTTTACCTTTCTTTAGTACAAGGACTACAAGTCTACAGTGTAAAATTTAGAACGAGATCAGGGGAATATGGATCACTAAATCAGCCAATACCCAACAGATTTACGGACATACAGAGACTATTGCTGCCTTAGTTACATACAGTTGAATCTAATATTTTCTCAGTTCTCATTTATTTCCTGGCCTTTAGACCAATAATCATATATAGTAGTTTGGTCTTTGGTGCTCCTCCCCTAAATGATGATCTTGATAAAACTGAATGGTGCATGTATCTTATCATATTAGATGTCATAAAACTTGTTACAAGTTAAAGAGTTCAAAATAGTTTATTACAAGAGAATATAGGGAAAAGACATGCCTGTCACGGGAGGATGACCTGTTTGATCTGCTACTACCAATTAGCCAGTCATCCCTACTGCTTTTCGAAGTCCGAGCCCAGCTACTTCTTCCACCTCGAAACTCATTATCTGAGTCTCGGCCACTGCTCCAACCCCTGGAGGCCCTCAAACCTCTCCGATCCTTATTAATTCCTCGTGGATAGCGCTCCCTGCTAGAAAATTTGCCATAAAAATCACCTGAAGGGCCATCATCTTGCAAAGGAGGCAACTGCCAGAAGAAATAAATACATAAAATCAGCTTACTTTAGTGCGATAAAAAAATTTCTTAGGTGGCTGCCAAAGGACCATAGCTAGATGAATTAGATGACAGTAATATAAGCGACACCGCCATCATGCAGAAGCACATCTAATGAGCAACAGTGACCAATATCTAGCACCAACCTTTGTGATCTTTGAGATGCTGTTTCCAGGTGGTGTTTGCTTATTCAGCAACTCTTTTGCAATCTCCTCAGGGAGATCAAACACTGCTCCTTGGACCTGATAACAAATACATTCTTAAGTCTTAAGCAAAAAAATGCATCAGTCAAGATTAAGAAAAGAAATTGAATAGAATAGAATCTTTTGCAGATACAAACCCTCTCATCTGCAATTAGATATATTTTCCCAACTTCATCAGCAGCCACAGGGTAAACATCAGAAAGAAACCCAGTGACAGACCTAGCAGACAGGAACCCTCTAGAATAAGATGAATCTCTTGTCAATTGCAGAGTTACCAATCCCTGCAACACAGGTTCCAAGTTGGCAACAGGCTAAATTAATTTATCGAAACAAAAAATCTTCACAAACAGAAAATAGGTATTGAAAATTGACAAACAACTTCAAAACATCTGCACATCTGGTGAGATGACAGTTCTTGGCATTTAAGAAATTAGTTGACAGCATGCCGCCCATACAGACAGGTATGTATATAATAAAAAGCAACGAGGATTTACCTAACAAAAGAAGACGAAAAAGGACAAAGTACAGTACAACAATAACAAAAACAATTGCATTCCTACCAACCATTTGCATGGTGACAACCACGTCCTACAATTGTATTCACTGTGTTACTCTATTTTCAATATACCAACTCAAACAACATAAAGGAGAACGAGTACATTGGTTTTCAAGAAAAGTATGCCACTTGAAGAAAAAAAAAATCTGGTACAAATGGAGACTCACTTAGCCACCCCCTCCCATAAACTCCTTCCAAGGGTTTCAACTTGACACCTCCAAATTGAAAGTTCCAATACCAAGAGCTAGGTTGTCCCCATGGGAGACAAGCAAAGTTGAATGTAATTTCGCAATTAAGTGCTCCAATTAGAACTGAAAGCAACATAAAATGTACTATAGTTTACCTGTTCATGGCTAATAAGAGACCGGGATGAAGGAGGACGGGAAAATCCACTTAAGTGTGCTAGTGCAGCTGCAAGAGCACTTGTCCCTTGTTCTTCAATCAGTCTTTCAGCAGTTGGGGTAAAGAACTCTATACACTCAGGATGAACTCCTTTAAGAGTAGCAACAATTTGCTCAGCTGATGACTCCAAAACTTCTTCGACAGCGGGAGGACTAATGAACTCAAACTTACACCCAACATCACGTTCAAGAGATCTCACAGTTCTCCTTTGGCTATTAGTATACATCAAAATTGCAGAACCTTCCTTCCCTGCCCGTCCAGTACGACCAGAGCGATGCACAAAAGTCTCTGCATCATTGGGAAGCTCATAGTGGATAATCTGGAGAGAAGAGTGATAAAGGCCAAAGTCTTCTCAGTATGGCCTTTAGAAAGCACGTTCCACATTTGAAGGTGAAGACAGGTAATAATTACGATACCTTTCCATATATGATAATATCACGAAAATTGGAGCATTGGAAACAAAAAAATGGCAAAATCAGCGAACAAACTTATGAGCATCAACATAACATGCATGTCCATTTTTTATGCTTAGATGACACGTGTTTTTCCCACTAATTGCATAGTATCAAACAATAACTCATCTTCTTTTAAGCTTAGTAACTGATGAAATGGACATTGAATACCATATCATTCGTTTTATTAAATATGTAAACACAATATAAGGAATAACTTAACTGGAGTACCATTTAAATATTTAATTGGTACCTTTACTATTGCTTTTTGCTTCCAATAACAAAAAATCAGAAATGCATTTTGATAATAAAAAAAACAACAATATTAATGAGGAACTAAAATAATACCTCAATGGAGAAAAAAATTAATGCTTTTATTTCAGTATAAAGTAATTTTGTTTAATTGGTGTAACATTTTAACCATTTACTCATTTTTCATCAAACATGATTTTGCCTGCAGAATCAAAGGCAAAAAACAAAAAGTGGCAAAAGTAATGACCATATGGAGCCTAAAGTAGCAATGAAAGAACATAATGACAGACCCAGAAGGACTTATAGAGTTTAAAGAACTAAAATATATTTTGGTAACATACGAGTTCAACATTTGGAATATCAAGTCCACGAGACGCAACATCAGTGGCAACAAGCACAGTAAATTTTCCTTGCCGAAATCCATTCAATGTTCTCTCCCGCTGATGTTGAGATATATCGCCGTGCAATGCCTCAGAAGCTATGCTATTTGTTAAAGCAATAGACACATCATCAGCATCTCGTTTTGTTTGTGTAAAAACAATGATTTTCCCACCCTTCGCATAAACCTGAAGATAGGAAAAGATTCAGTTTTTTCAGTATGGTGGTTTTATACTAACTTTGAATTATGTTAAAATAGGGTAGCATAACAACATTGCATTCATATTAGGAGAGCCAAATGATAAAATAATTTCCTTTTAAGAAAAGTTTACAATTCAAAGTATGGATATGGGAGGCAACTACTACATTTGATAAAAACATGAACCAATATCATATGCAGATAATGGAAATTTGGGGGTGTTGACACATAAATAAAAATCTTAAATAAAACTTTAAGGCCAGGAAAGCACTTTTACTTTTATGAAGTTGGTGTTTTTAGAAAGGCTTACATCAAATAAACTCAGTAGCCTAACCCAGATACTTGCAGCATAATGGAAATATAAAACTATCAAGGACTTCAATAAAGAGTCTTTGAGGACCAAAAGCTGGAACTAAGAATAATAATCCAACATTTGAACGACATTCCTTCCTGAAAAATCTTTAAAGGACAAAGAACACATCAACAGCTGACTCCACAAAAGCGAGCCAACTAAGCAGATGTTGCTTACATAGAATAATATCAAAACATTTACATAGGAATGACTGTCTCTATTATGTCTTCTGATATAGAATATATACTGCAGATAAAATTTAACACAAACAAAATTAATTCCAATAACAAAGATGCAATAGGTTTATGTTTTATATGGTAAAATTCTATTAACAAAGGATTCTTATGTTATTCTCCACTAAAAAGATACATATATGAAGAAAAAACTCATTACAAGTAATAGACAGACTTCATTGATGGCTTCAGTTTATAGCAAAAATACAGAGAAAAACTGAGACAAAGTAAGAGAAGATAAACTATTTACTGTTATGAGATCACTAAGAATGGTCCGCTTTGAAGTTGCGGTGGTTGATATTGCATAAAGTTTGATCCCTTCGGCAAGCTTTTCATCTTGATCTCCAACCTGTTAAAGAAGAAAGAACAAAAACTAAAATCAGGGTTTCTTTCTGCAATGAAAGAACTTTCGACACAATACTCATAATGGAAGTGTGCTACTCCAAGATCAGTACATCTCATGTAACTTATGTATGTGCATAGATGTGTATAATGATTTTCTCCCAGTTTCTTTAATAATATAAACAAAAGATAATTCCACTTATTCTTCAAGAGAAAACTTATTATCTTAGAATTTCTTCACCAAATTACACTATTCAATTTTAATCTGTCAATAGATCGTACTTTTTTTATCCCCAAAGAGAAAGAACATAATTTTGAAATGTCTCAGCCGAAGTAATATTTGCATTGCAGAAATGTAGAAAGGCAGTAGTATGCTGCATTTAGATCTAAGCACATATATACCGCAGCAGTTTTCAGAATTGCACTGTATTGTCTTGCAAATGAAGTGGTTGAGAGATCAAATTTATAAGGTTGATAAGCACACTCTGAGCATGTTGAGTATCTAAAATTAAATCAACTCACTCAACAATGTATTAGTCCTTGCAACCCAAGAAAATGGGCGGGAATGAGGACACAGACTAATTTCACCATTAACAATCAGAAACTGAGAATTTTGATGTTTCACTGATGTTCTACAATAACTGTTCATCCATCAAACAAGCATAAATAAACTACCTCCAATACTTAAGACTCAAGACTAACCTTTTGAGTTTAGATATAAACTTCTCCATCATCAATGAAGAAAGAAACAGACGTAACATGTCAAAAACTAGCATGAATAAGCATTTCAAATAGTACAAAGAAAAGAATTTACCAAGTCAATATTCAGAGGACTGTCCAAGTATTTTCTTGCCAACTTCTTAACCCAAGAAGGCATAGTTGCAGAGAAAAGCATGCTCTGCCTCTTTGATGGAAGATTTTCTAAAATTTCTTCAACATCCTCCTCGAATCCAACTGCAAGCATCCGATCAGCTTCATCAAGGACCAGATATTCAACTTCCCCTAATTTGAGGTCATTACTTTTTATGAGGTCAATGATTCGACCAGGAGTCCCTACAACTACATCAACCCCACGGGAAAGAGCATTTCGCTGTGTATTATAAGAAACCCCTCCATAAACACAAACAGTGTTCAAATAAGATGCAGACTCTTTAATTTCTTTCTCCACTTGCTTGGCTAACTCCCGAGTAGGAGCCAGGACCAAAACTCTGGGAAGCCGACCAGACGTCCTAGAAAAAGAGAAACAGAATGGAGAAAACATTAAGAATAACAAGAATATTGAAAATGGAGGAAGTCTAGGTTTGCATAATAAGGTGTGTTACCGACGAGGACTTGTGTGTTGAGTAGCAGCTTCAGTAAGCCGTTTAATTATGGGGATACCAAAGGCTAATGTCTTGCCAGTTCCAGTCTTTGCACGAGCAATAATGTCTCGACCTTGCAGTGCCGGTACGAAGACAGCTCTCTAAATTAATGAAAGGGGAGATAGAATGTTAAAATGGTATTTAAAAGAAGTGTCGAACATAACTTTAGTACTTGAATAGAAAGAAAGGCACAATCATGGTTATATTAAAAAAAAAAAAAAAAACAATGGCAAACGCAACTTAAAGATTAGGAGATGGTATAAAAGTAGAAAGGAAGTAAGATAGAAGCATAGCATTAGCACAGGTGCAAACGAAATGATGATTAAATAGCATTAAGACAAGCGATTTTGTCCTTGTCTACTCCAGGACAGAAAAAACGAAATAGAGGGGTTGAAGTTAGAAGAGACAAGAATGAAAATAATAATTTTTACATATGAAGTCATCAAAAAGAATTTAACCTGAATTGGGAAAAGGTGAGTGATGCCCCGTTTGAGTAGGGAATCGACGAGGCGCTGAGGCAAAGCCAACTTGGAAATGTCAAGTTCGTCGCCGTCGTGGTTGGAGGAAGTCTCAGCCTGAGCCTCACCTGAAGAGTCATAGACATCCTGGTGGTCTTGGTCTTGGTGAAGAGAGAGGCCCTTGAAGGCCTGCTCGCTGAGCACAGAATTGGGAGTGCCAACAGCGCGAGGAACAAAGGAGTGCTTGAAGCCGAGCAGTGGCCTTCCAGCCAGTACGAGGGCGTTGAACTGAGACTTATCGGGGAAGGGTAAGGACAAGCAAGAAGTTGCTGTAGTGGGATTTATCCTTCTATTAGAGCCGGAGAAGGAGACCTCCAGAGACTGGGTGTGGTGTATGGAGGAGCGTAGGAAAGAGGCCATCTTTTTGTTTCACCTTTCGGTTGGTAGAAGAAGATAGGCGGCCTGTAGAAGATTTGAGATATATAAATATTTCAGGCGGCCTGTAGAAGATTTGAGATATTTCTTTGGTAGAAGGTGAAGGCCACACTGACTCTTTCCCAAATGAATGGCTTCGCTGCCCAGCCCTCCACATTATCCTTTTCTTTTTTTTACTACACTTTTATTTGGGAAAAAAAAACAAATTTTAAAAACTCTTTTTCCCATTAAAGTTATGATTTTTTAATACATAAAAAATATTAATTTTGAAATCACTTCACTTTACAAAGCCAGTAAAATTCTTTTCACTTTTTATGGATAAAATTGTTTCTTTTGAGTATATTTGAGGCTATTAGTATTAGGGAAAACAAAATTGTTTTTGTTCTGGGAAAATTCTAAAAAGAGTTTCTTATTGTGAGCTTTTGGTAGGCTCCAAGAAATGTGGACCGTTAGATGCAAAATAACTCACCTGAACCGTTGAAAGAAAAATAAGATAGAAAAATTCTTATAACTTGTTTACACGGTAAAGAATTAAACCTAACAAAAAAAAAAAAACTTAACCTAACAACAATAAAAAACTTTCTCAATGTTTTGTCTTTCCTTCTCAAAGAAACCATTCCTGATCTCTCAAAGAAACCCATTTTGCCGCTTGCCCATTGCTCGATTCCACCTCTTGACAATCACGCGATAGAGGCTCTATCGCTTGTCCACCGACGCTTTACCATTTATACAATCCCAGGCAAGGCACTGACTGCTTGCCCATCGACACTTCTTTTTGGCGATCTTTTTCCAGAAAAGGCTTCCATTTTGCTTGCTTAAGCCTCTCCACTTCTCCTGGTAAAAAAGAACGACTATCAGTAAAACAATGGTGGTTTTTTATTGTTTTATCCTTTGATTTTGAGTTTTCTTTGATGGGTTGCTTTTGAAAATGGGTGATTTTTTTTGGAATTGAATTTATGATTTGGTTCTATTTTGCAAAATCAAAAGCAGAAATATGCTGGTAGTAAAGCTCGCAATTTTAGTGTAGAAAAATGAGCTATATGAGAGTTTGATGCACTTCACTAAGACTGATATGCTGTAAGTATAAGGATGATTCAGTTCATGGAAGTCTTAAAACAAAAAAGAAAAAAAAATTGCTCACGGAATCTAGCATGCCTCATCAAATGCTATTTGGTGATAATTATTTTAATAATTTTCTTCTTCTGGATGATGCCTTATAGTGCCTATGCAGGCCATGCTAGGATTTTTTGAGACATGGTTTTATGTTTCATTTGGAAACTGACATTTTTACCTGTGGCATCTGGTGAATTGCAGTGGGAGTTTGAAAACAGTTACTGGTTGTTTGGGTGCTGAGGCATGACATGGCATATGCTAGTATATGTGCCAGCTCGTTTTTTTGAATAGGCTGCTTAGCTGGTAAATTTCTTTTGTGATGATTTCTGCTCAAGTCTGTTTGGCAAATAGAAGAAGGCATGTTGGAACTTGGAAGTTGGAAGTTGACAAATATTTCTTATGAGAGTTGTTGAATATTATTAATTTGCAGTTCTTCTGTGACAGCAAATCCACTGTAACGGATGCTGGTTATTTGCTGGAATCATCTTTAGGATTTGTTGAGCAAGTTAGAAATACCATATGTTTTTGTGCTCTGTAGACAGGAAATGCTAACTTCAGTTTTTATGCCTTTTGTAATCAGGACATAATCAAGTAAATATTTATTTATTTATATATTTCAAATGACACATGTCGGGATACCACATTTGTTGATTTAACTTTGTCGTTTTACTTGTACATACATACATAGACACACGCATGCTTAGGATGCCATTTCCAATTGGCTACCTTGGGTAGCTTTCTCTTTTGTAGATGCTACTGGTTGTTCACATTTTTATAGCATTTATTATGTTGCATAAGACTATGATCAGTTACAAATGTGAGCATTTTTTTTTAGGCTGGTGTGTAACTCTTTAAGAAGTAATTAGATAGTAGTTCAATTTATCACATAACTGTCATTGAGTTTAAATGCTCGTGTGATTCATTCTATGGATGGATCTCATGTGTAGAGCTTTATATGCTTATTACTAAAGCTGGCAGTCCTTTAAATGTGTTAACAGGTGCAGTGGTGTTATGGGTAAATATGCAGTTGGAGACCTCAAGCCACCTACTGCTGGTTAGTTACATGTTTTGGGCAGGAATATAAAACATGATTTTGCATCCTGTAACTCTGTTTGTGACCTTTAAGTGAACTAGCTGTTGTTTCACATGCTTGCATGTGAGCACTTGTGCCATTGATGCATTTCTGCAAACTATAAATTTAGGTTCGGCATTGGCATTTTGTGCTATAAATTTGTTTCTTTAATCAGGAAATGCAAGTTTTTAAATATGAAAAAGTTCAAGATTTTATCATAATGGACTAAAAAAATTTTAAGAGCAACAGATGAAGATATTTCTAAATAAGTAAAGCCTTCTATTATTAAGTTGAAAAGGGGCTGATATATATGAAAAATTAGAAGAGGTAGAAATATAAGATTAAGTTGAAGCATGAAAGTGCTACATATTTTTTATGTATGTTATTCATAATTCATATATAAGCTACGATCAACATCAATAAGAATCAAGAACTACAAAGTTATTAGAGTTAGAAAATCCTGTCAATCAAAATTCGATTATGAGGATCTATCTTTCACCTCATAATCAATTGAATATAACCATAATTGCTACTGCGTTTGTGGCAATCTCTGAAGGGCTTATCTAAATGAAACCCAATTTTCTAGAGAAGATGTAGTTTAGGAAATTGTTTAAAAAGCAGTTAAGCATATACATTTTTCTAAAGTGTGGTTTGCATGTAACCAGTTGATAAGTTAACATTGTTGGTTGTCTCAATGTTTATAGTAAATACATCCTATCTTGATTGATTGATGCCCCAGGCTTGGACAACGCTGTGTTGTAGACTTAAAATAAATATTCTTATTCCAGTTGAAAAGATTATGTACAGAAAATTATTGTGATTCGGTTATTGCTTGCTAGCATCTTGTCTTTGCATTAATACCAAATCCAACCTTTATACTAATTTTTATTTGCGAGCATGGTGAAAGTTCCTGTCTTATTCTGTTATCTTGAGGCTCAAGCCATAAGTGAGAGTATGTTCTGTGGTAAAACTTGTCATGGAAGTGCCATTAGTGGTCTTACTAGTTACTGTCTAGTATAATTTTCCAATTTCATATGATGCTAATTGACATGAGAAATTACTTAAATGGACCCGAAATAATTGATGAATGGATGTGTGTTTGTATATCAAGATATGAAAATAAAGTTGGCCTTAAGTTGGGATTTATTTTCTCTAACCACAAATAATAAGATATTTTAGGCCTGAGAACTCATCACTTCTGTTTTTAAATAGCTTCTTCTCGTGGATCTGGAAAGCATCCTCAGCTCATGCCATCAACTCCAAGATGGGCTGTTGCAAATGTTGCTGGTGTCATTTTAAGTGTATGTTATGATGAGGTTGAACGCTATGAGACTGCTACTTTAACAGCTGTAGCAGTCCCTGCACTTCTACTTCCTCCCCCGACAACAGCTTTGGATGAGCATCTAGTTGCTGGGCTACCAACTCTTGAACCATATGCACGTTTATTTCATCGGTAAACTGCTGAACCTTCGAGAGCTCTTGAACAACATTGCTCAAGGATATTTGTTCTATAGTAGGTGTACATAGTCATAGCTCGTAAGTCTTGTGTTTTGCCATGTATACAGGGCATTGAGCAACGCACTTCCAAATTTATATCAGCAATGTGGATGTCTGTTTAAATAACAATTTCTTTGTCTTCTTCTGAGAAGGGGTAGGGGTTAGGTTGGGTGGAGAGTGCAATGTTAGTGTGCTTTCATATATATGCACCTTCTATCCCAAATTGCCTTACACATGGCTTCGTGAAAAAGCTTTTGACTTCTTCTTAACATTTAAACTTTAAGAATTTTCTGTAGTACAAAAATCTGATATTCTTAAAGCAAATATGTAAGAAAAATATAATAATATCTCTTATGGATATAGAGAAGGTTGGGATATGGTACAAAGTCTAGTTGCATATGGTCATGTCTCATCTATAATCAGTTTTAGTTGTAAAATCTTAAAACTATTAGTTATTACCGTCCTGTAAAAGGCTTAAACTCCAATTATATCAACATCTTTTAATCATTCAAGAACCAAATAGCTAGAGAGGAGTAACTAACTATTAGTTATTGCAGTTTTCTAAATGGCATTGAGTGTTGCCTGTTTCAAATTGTTTTGACATAATTGGAATTCCTTGTGCTTAACAATATAAGCAGGATAGTTGAACATTTGCTAATATCCAGTCGCTTGAATAGTGGTAATGATCATATGCAAGTTTCATCGGTCAATTTTTGTTTCTGGATTTGAGCTTAGCTTTATCTTTCATGATTTGATGCATCTGTATTACCTTTATTGAAATTGGGAGGTTTCTTTTATCAAATTGTCAAGCTAATTACTGAAACATAAAAGAAAGATCAATATGTGTAGCAAAAAATCAGTTTTGCTTTTTCATCTTTAAGAATATTTTAAAAGTCCAAAATTCTGTTTAATATGTGAGAATAAATGTAAAAAATAATCACATTTTTTTCAATGAGTGTGAAATTGGTAACTTAATGGTTTACTCTTTTTTTCGCATAAGGTCATGGTTTCTGCAAAAGAATAGCTTGATGCCCTATTCCTCCAGCCATGGATGGCTTGTTGAGGATTCATAGACATATTCTTGGTGTAGACAGTGATTCTGATCATACTACAGTAGGTGCAGGTGACAGAGTTATCACACGACTTCTAGTGGCAAATACTCAGGCAGTAAGCATGATTCAAGGCATCACATTGAGGGATGCTCTATTTTATTTATCTTATCACAAATAAGTTGTAAAATTTAATACTGAGACCACAACAAATGAGTTGTAAAATTAATTGTTGTCACATGTATCAATCTGAACATTGCATTGAAATAAATACAAACATTGTATGCTTATATAAACTTGTTGATTGATGAAGCTCTTCTATAAACTTCTGACTTGTCAAAATTGTTGACTAAAATGAGCAAGAATGTTTTCTTCGATATTTTGCAAGATGGAAATTGTCAGCATTCATGCAAAACTAAAATTAACCATTACTGTAAAAAAAAAAAACAAACTAAACTTGTGGAGTTTATAAATTACTTATATATATATATATATACAAACATTGTATACTTATAATTTACTAATAATTCAAATTAAATATGAAAAATGTGTTGTTTAAAGGTTAAAACTAAGTATATAAATGTAAAAAATGTAGCAAAACTAATTAAATGGCTATTAATTAATTAATTAATGCAACAACCATTTTTTCTTGCTCTCATCTTCCTCCTATGTTTATCAATTGACAAAAAGAATAGTCAACTTTTTTCTTTTTTTTTTTTTATATGTGGTCCTTGCTACACTTCCATTATGAACACTAATAGACAATAAATAAATAAAGCATTTTCTAGAATCATGGCTATTTGTAGTCCAAGACTAGATTTTCTCAAAAAGTTAGGAAAATTAAAATGTATTATAAGTTAATGAATTTGGGTATAATAATTGATTTAAAGGAAAATTGTGTCAAATTAAAGTGCATTTCGGTCATTTGATTTCCCTTTTTCAATTACATAAATACATGACAATATCCTTTAATGATTTATATACTTTGTCATGTTTATATCCCTAATTTCGGTCATGTTTATATTTAAAAAGAAATACATAAATACATGACAATTTTTTATTCCCTTTTTTCAATTACATAAATACATGTCATCTTGATATGTAATTTGTCATTTGGTCATGTTTATATGTAATTTGTCATGTTATGTTTATATGTAATTCGTCAAGTTTATATGTAATTTGTCATGTTTGTAAGTAATTCGTCAAGTTTATATGTTTATATGTAATTTGTCATGTTTATATGTAATTTCTTATGTTTATAAGTAATCTGTCATCTTGATATGCAATTTATCATTTCGTCATGTTTATATGTAATTGGTCATGTTTATATGTAATTCGTCAAGTTTATATGTAATTTGTCATGTTTATATGTAATTCGTCAATTTGTCATGTTTATATGTAATTTGTCATGTTTATATGTAATTTCTCATATTTATATGTAATCTGTCATCTTGATATGTAATTTGTCATTTCGTCATGTTTATATGTAATTTGTCATGTTTATATGTAATTCGTCAAGTTTATATGTAATTTGTCATGTTTATATGTAATTCGTGAATTTGTCATGTTTATATGTAATTTGTCATGTTTATATGTAAGTCGTCAAGTTTATATGTAATCTGTCATCTTGATATGTAATTCGTGAATTTGTCATGTTTATATGTAATTTGTCATGTTTATATGTAAGTCGTCAAGTTTATATGTAATTTGTCATGTTTATATGTAACTCGTCAAGTTTATATGTAATTTGTAATGTTTATATGTAATTCGTGAATTTGTCATGTTTATATGTAATTTGTCATGTCTATATGTAACTTGTCAAGTTTATATGTAATTTGTCATGTTTATAAGTAATTCGTGAATTTGTCATGTTTATATGTAATTTGTCATGTTTATATGTAACTCGTCAAGTTTATATGTAATTTGTCATGTTTATATGTAATTCGTCAAGTTTATGTGTAATTTGTCATGTTTATATGTAATTCGTGAATTTGTCATGTTTATATGTAATTTGTCATGTTTATATGTAACTCGTCAAGTTTATATGTAATTTATCATGTTTATATGTAATTCGTGAATTTGTCATGTTTATATGTAATTTGTCATGTTTATATGTAACTCGTCAAGTTTATATGTAATTTGTCATGTTTATATGTAATTCGTGAATTTGTCATGTTTATATGTAATTTGTCATGTTTATATGTAACTCGTCAAGTTTATATGTAATTTGTCATGTTTATATGTAATTCGTGAATTTGTCATGTTTATATGTAACTCGTCAAGTTTATATGTAATTTGGCATGTTTATATGTAATTCATGAATTTGTCATGTTTATATGTAACTCGTCAAGTTTATATGTAATTTGTCATGTTTACACGTAATTCGTAAATTTGTTATGTTTATATGTAATTTGTCATGTTTATATGTAATTCGTCAAGTTTATATGTAATTTGTCATGTTTATATGTAATTTCTCATGTTTATATGTAATTTGTCATGTTTATATGTAATTGTTTATGTTTATATGTAATTTGTCATCTTCATATGTAATTGTAATTTGGTAATGTTTATATGTAATTTTTCATGTTTATATGTAATTTGTTAAGTTTATATGTAATTCGTCATGTTTATATGTAATTTTTCATATGTAATTTATCATGTTTATATGTAATTCGTCAAATTTATATGTAATTTCTCATGTTTATATGTAATTTATCATGTTTATATGTAATTTTAATTATGTTTATATGTAAAAATGATGACCTGGTAACGTGCTACTCAAATATTTTAATTTGGAGCCTACCAAAAATATTTTGTAAAGAACTTACGGTAGAAACTCCCTTTGTTCGGAGTGCATTTTGATTTTTTAAGTTTGACACCAAACCTGTAAAATGTGAAAACCGGATAAATAGCAATAGACAAGCACCTGCGCCCTCTTCGCTCTCACCTCTCGCGTCTCCGCTCTCTTCCCAAAAACAGTAAATTAGAAAGAAAAAAATTATGGTCTTTTGTAGGGGAAAAAAAGAACAATTAAGAAAAGTAATTATGTTGTGCTGTTGTAACCTGTAAACTTGTAGTTAGATTTTGGGTTTTTCTTTTTGTTCAATAAAAAAGAAAATAGTAAAATCAACGGCCATGGCGATTTCCCTTGGTGTTTTTTACAAATTTACAAAAAAATACCAAGGGAAATCGCCACCCCCCATGGCGATTTCCCTTGGTATTTTTAGCAAAATTTGCTAAAAACATGAAGGGAAATCGCCATGGGAGGTGGCGATTTCCCTTCACGTATATATTTTTTTTCAATTCTTAGGAAAATTTAAAAAACATGACTCAATAGTAAATTTATTGTGAAATGATATAATGAATAAAAGTTATTTGAAAAAAAGAAATAAATAATTAAAAATTATTATAAAAAATATTATAAAGACAAAATTACTCTTAATGAAAAAACTTATTTTTTTTTCTTTCATTAAGGAAATATTATTTTTTTAAAATTTTAATTGAAAATAAATTTAAAAAATAAAATATTTAAATAAAAAAAGTAAATAAAAAATTTAATTTTTTTTTAAAATTTAAAATTTTTATTTTCAGAATATTTATTTTTTAATTAAAAATTAAATTAAAAAATAAAAGAAAAAGGGAAGAGAAGAGAAGGTTTTTTTATCAAGGATAATTTTGTCTTTACAATATCCTTTATAGAGGTGCTCATGGGACGGGCCGGGCCGCGGCCCGTATTTTTTTTCTTTTCTGCCCAGGCCCGCCCGTTTAAGCTCGAACCACTGTTCATTGGAATAAAAAAATAATTTTTTTTATTTTTTTAATTAAAATTAAATAAAATAATATTATTATAATAAAAATCACTGTTCCGGGCCGGGCCGGCCCGGAACATAAATTATCTTGCCCGGGCCCGGCCCAATACGGTCCGAGCCTGCCGGGCTGCCCGGCCCGTGAGCAGGTCTAATCCTTTATAATAATTTCTAATTATTCATTTCTCTTTTTCAAATAACTTTTATTCATTATACCCTTTCACAATAAATTCACTATTGAGTCATGTTTTTTAAATTTTCCTAAGAATTGAAAAAAAAAATATATACATGAAGGGAAATCGCCACCCCCCATGGCGATTTCCCTTCATGTTTTTAGCAAAATTGGCTAAAAATACCAAGGGAAATCGCCATGGGGGTGGCGATTTCCCTTGGTATTTTTTTGCAAAATTTGCAAAAAACACCAAGGGAAATCGCCATCCTCATGGCGATTTCCCTTGGTGTTTTTTACAAATTTGCAAAAAAACACGCTGGGAAATCGTCATGGGGGATGGCGATTTCCCAGCTGAAAAAAAAAAGGTCCGTATTTTGAGAAATAATCAAAAAGTAACGGTAATTTGGTAAAATTTTTTTTTGGCTATATTGTAATAAAAAAGCCAAAATCAACCGTGTCTATTTTTAGAGGAAAAGTTGGAGAGCCGCCACTATTGGCTGCCAGTGGGGAGCATTCGTAGTTGTAAAATTTGTTAAAAGGACATTTCTTTCTAGTTTCTAGGCACACACGACGACAAGTCACCAACCCTGCCAGATCTGTCTTTTCTTTTCGATCCTGGTTTACCTTGTCGACATTATCCATTTTCCATTTTCCATTCAATTTAAAGGTAATTATTTGGAATTGGTTCTTGATTTCTACTTGGAATTGTTCTCTACTGATCTCCTTCGGTTATTGCTTTCTACAGATTCCGCTAAACCATCCATTTATCTTCTTCTGTAAACAAACTCTAATCGCAACCCAACGTGTCCCCGGACTTAGGTTTTACTCCCTACCTAGCCTCCAATTACTTCTCATCTCCATACCTGCTACTGATTCTTTCTTTTTAAATACTTCCTAATTCGGCAATTCAGCTGTCGAATTAGCATAATTAAATGAATCCTACTTTCTGTTTTTGATTGCGTTGGTCTGGGGTTGGTTTAGGGTTTCCTTCCTATTGGTTTAGAACAATCTTCCTATGCACCGCTAGCGAACCTACGGAAGGAAAGAAAGAGAATAAAAGAAATGGGTGATTTGGTGCCTATTTACCTCAACATCGTGGCCTTTATATGTACTGCTGGAGCCATTGCTTTGGCGATTCTTCATATCTACAGGCACCTTTTGAATTACACCGAACCTATTTTTCAGAGATACATCGTCCGCATTATCTTTATGGTTCCGGTCAGTTATTTCTTCTCGACTCTCTTCTTTAATATACGGCTTTTTTCTTCTACTGGATTATCTTCTTTGTACCTAAATCATTTTGTCTTTTTTGTTACAATGTATATGATTTTCTTCCCGTTGACAGGTTTATGCGTTGATGTCTTTATTGTCCCTTGTTCTACTACCACAGAGTTCAATCTATTTCAATTCCATCCGGGAAGTGTAAGTATGTCTGCCTTTGTTCGAATTCGATCATCAGTTTCTCGGTTGCAATTCATTTCCGAATTCCATGTTCTTCATCCCATTCAAAAGTTTATGCTATGTATATGTGATAGATGGATTGATTGATTGAGAGATGATGTATGGATGTCACATTATGTTCACCTCTTTTATTCAATCTTAGTGGTTCACTAATCATGTTTTGCTCTACTTTTTTAATGCTTTTCATCGGGCAAAACTATTGTGTTCTAACATCATTTCCTCTTTTAATTGTTTCAGTTATGAAGCTTGGGTCATCTATAATTTTCTGTCACTCTGCTTGGCATGGGTTGGAGGTCCAGGAGCAGTTGTGCTCAGTTTGAGTGGTCGAGTTTTAAAGCCATCTTGGTGTCTGATGACATGCTGCTTCCCTCCCATGCCACTAGATGGGTGAGTTATGGATGGAAACCTACTATTTTGCACATCACATTGTTCTGCATGTCCACATATTTAGGAGTACAGGCTTTTCTAGTATCAAGAATATCTCTGCTTTCATTATTAGTTTAGATTTTGGAATTAACATTGGATAATCGTGAATGATTTAGAGGTACAAAATACCAAACATTCATTTCCTGGGTTTTTGAGCATGCTTTTCTATTTCACTCACGCGTTGTTCTGTGAATAATTTACTAATGTTCAGAATGTCATTTTAAAAAACCGACATAACCTTGTTGTATATTCTGATGTGGTTGAATTAAAGCTTGTATGCCAATCTTGATATATAGTTACAAATAGTCATAATTGGCTAAGGCCTCCTTATATTTTGCCAACAAAATTAGCCAAAATTTTCTTTCAAGAGTCCATCCCTGCAAAAAATGGCATACCGAAAAAAAGATAGAATGTTCTCACTGTATATTAAAGTGAAGATAAGCTAAGAACTTGTGCCATCCTCTTCTAATCCACTGGCAAATGCTAGTATAATAAGAGTTTTTACCCTCCTCGGCTCTAACAAAGTCTGCCTCATCTTACCTCAGAACTTTATCCTATTAGTTTGATATGGGAAGTGTTTGTTGGGGGTTCACCTCCTTTTCATTTAAGAATATGTGTAGAAGGGTTAACGGCTTGATTTGGATAGTGGGTAAGGTGTTCTATAGGATTGGTCATGCTAGCTTTGCTGTGGCAAAAAATTTAAGAATTGTTAAGGACAAGATTAAGGAAAGGGAGTTTCCCTTGAGCAGAGAAACAATAGGATGGTTCTTAAGCAAGAACTCGTGAACATTATCAAATTGGAGGATAGTTTGGAGTGTGGTGTGACTGCAGTTGCAATTAACTTTTAGGCCTCCCTTCAAACTTTGGCTATTACAAAGATGTTATTTCAGGCTATTAAGTGTGTGTGTCTATATATATATATATATATATATATATATATATATATATATATAGAGAGAGAGAGAGAGAGAGAGAGAGAGAGAGAGAGAGAGAGAGAGGAAGGATCTGCTTATACTAATGTAGAACTTATTAAGTTTTACACCCTTTCATATTATTTTATATGATTTACATTTTTTTAATCCAATTGTTTTTCATCTAGATCATGCATGCCAAAATTTCAAGTTAATTGAAAATGTCTAATTATTCTTTGATAAGATTAAATTTCAACAATTATAAATATTGGAAAAGACAATATTCCCGATCAATGTGATAGGGACAATTGGATTAACTTGAAATTTTAAGTGCATAGAGATACAGATAGGTTGTTAAATCCAATAGTTGGCTTGTTCAAATATTTATTGTACCAGAAGTTTCAATTACTAATTGTTACACCAATTGTCACTTGATCCCTCCTTACATATAATGTCATAATTGTTTGGAAACTAATTATTTTTTGGAATTTTCTTGTACTTTACACTTATGAACTCAGCTTATGTTTGATTGTTTGCAGTCGTTTTATACGGAGATGCAAGCAAGGCTGCCTGCAATTTGTCATTCTGAAGCCCATTTTAGTTGCTGTTACACTCATATTATATGCAAAAGGAAAATATAAAGATGGGAATTTTAGTCCAAGACAGGCATATCTATATCTTACTGTCATCTATACAATCTCATACACAATGGCTCTGTATGCTTTGGTGTTGTTTTACATGGCATGCAAAGATCTTCTTCAGCCATTCAATCCAGTTCCAAAGTTCATCATAATAAAATCTGTTGTTTTCTTAACCTATTGGCAGGTAAAATCTCGTGATGCTGTTACTTCCTCACATATTTATGCATGAAAATAAGAAAAATCCTTTGTTTGCTTTGGCTTTTAGATGCTTTTATATCTTTCCCTTTTTTCTTTTCATTGCATCATCCCTTTGTTGCTTTTTGGTGAAATAGTCATTATTCAGAAGCCTTGTAAGCATCGTTAAAGCAACCTCGGGGGTGGTCAACTTCTGGTTACCAGTGCGATCTTACCTAACGTGTTTGTTGTGCACATGAACATCATCTTTATATTTCTTTATAGGGGTAGGGATGGGGGCAGACTAATTTTCTATATTTTGCTTTCCCTTTTTAACATTGTTGTAAAATCATAAGACTTAGCAATTTAAGTTCTGGAAGTGCTGCATTACTGTCTGTCTACTGGCAGCTGCTACATGCTTTTAGAGAATAAAATCTTGTGCTGTGACGGCATTCTAACATGTCTAAAACCTGGTAAAAGGCATGCCTGTATAGATGGTTATACATAACATCTTTGCTGTGATGGCATCATACCATGTCTAAAGCCTCATCCAGTTGCATGGGTTGGCTATACATGCTAAAAGAAACTCAAAACTTCCATTTCTTTTATTTCTTTTTTCAGGGTGTTCTGGTTTTTCTCTCTGCGAAGTTTGGATTCATAAAGGATGTTGAAGAAGCAGCTCAATTTCAAAACTTTATTATATGTGTTGAGATGCTTGTAGCTGCTGTGGGTCATCTTTATGCATTCCCATATAAAGAGTATGCTGGTGCAAATATTGGTGGGTCTCGTGGTTTTACAAAAAGCCTTGCACATGCCTTGAAGTTGAACGACTTCTATCATGATACTATTCACCAGGTGAGCCTTCTTCTTGTTGCCATTTCCTAAAGGTTCCTCTATTGGATTATTCTTCTTTTGTTTATGGTGTTTTATTTGTTTATCGTGGTTTCACAGTTTGCACCAACATATCATGATTATGTACTGTACAACCAAAATGATGGTGATGAAGGATCAAGAAAGTACCGGTCAAGGACTTTTGTCCCAACTGGGCCAGAGATGGATGCTGTGAGAAGAAACAAACTCATGTTTGGAAACAAACTGGATGACATTCAGCTCTCCAGTCTCTCATCATCTGGTACAAGCACTCCCCAAGACCCCGGCTCTGTACTAGATTCTGCACGTGATGATGTGATAAAATCATCAATGCTTGTAGACCCCTCAAATTCTTATACAGTGCCATATGGTATTTCACTTATCGACATGGATCTATCCAATTACCTTCCAAAAGTTCCTGCGGCAAAAGAAAATGAGCTTAGGTGACAAGTGTGTAGTAACATCTTCAAGACAGGTGAGAAGAAAGGTGCATCCTTTGGGAGCAGGAGGTTTAAGGGGTAGAGGAGAACGAAATTGTGTGTCGGTGATTGCTGTCAATTTGCTGACGTCCTCAGCTCCTAGTATTTTTTCTCTTTTTGATACAAAGGAGGCCGCAACTTAGAGATGGGTGCCTATATTTATTTCAATGATTGTAAATTGTAGTCATTGTTCATAGTTTTCATATTGGAACTTAGTAGCCTAGTGGTCCGTTTGCTAAAGATAGTCTGAGTTTGTTGATATCTGCTCTGTAGTTACAAATCACTTCTAGTTCATAATTGAAGGATCCGAGTTGGAGTTGTGAAATTTGATTTTTAACTTTTGTTCACTTGTTCCAATCTTGATGTTGTTTTGCATGTTATTCAAATGATGTCACCATTTGGTATTGTTATGCCCAATAATTAGCAAGGTTGAAAGTCCAAATTAGGCCCAATTGCTAGCCTGATAGGATTACAAATCAGAGGAGAAAAGCTCTATTTATTCTGCTTTTTCTTGAATACT
Organism: Fremontodendron californicum; assembly: GCA_030761205.1. Lineage (NCBI taxonomy): Eukaryota > Viridiplantae > Streptophyta > Magnoliopsida > Malvales > Malvaceae > Fremontodendron > Fremontodendron californicum. The sequence goes on along the minus strand of JAULJL010000025.1, from coordinate 22,973,053 downwards.
TGCTAACTTAAGTATTAGAGCACGTCTTCAAGTTCAAATTTCAGTGCCTCTTTCACTGTTTGCTCTTCTTTACAAGTCTTCCTTGCTACTAAGCAGATTTTTTCCTCGAGTTCTCTCTTACTACCTAAAAATCCCTCAACCATTGGTGTCATCTGTGAGAAAGATAATATGTCTTCATCGCAATTTGAGAAACACTATCCCTCCCACCATAACCTTTTTTGTCCTAGTGAGCACAAATGCTCCATCACAAACTCCCTTGTTTGGTATCCCCACAAGCATCTCTGGTCTAAGTGGCATGCCCACTTTGAAAAGCCTTTTCTAACAGCTTATGTATGAATATGTCACCCCGTACCCTCACTCTCCAGCATCTCTGAGTACATGGTTGTTGTATCCTCAGAACTACAAAAGCCTTTTTCACGGCTTTTGATCACTTTTCTCTACTCCATTGGCTACCGTGCAAACTAGTCCCATTTCCCAGCAACTACACTTGCCACCGTAGTTTTAACCCTGGTTGCTTCAAGCAAAACATTTCTCCTTCCAAATACCACGACGAGCATAATAGGGCTCGAAAACATTACCTTCGTTATGTCTTCAATCTTCAACATACCACTGGTAGCCTACTCGTCACATCGTCTATCCTTGATGTCCAACTACCTGCCAACATGCCTGTCTTAGAGCTGGGCCAAGGAGTACTCTTGACATCTTATCCTCCTAACTTGTGTGGCAATTATGCACTTTTCCTTTTGGTGTACCCTTCGCACCCCAAACAATAGACAACTAACAAAACCTTCACGCCCAAATACAAATGCTAACTGTTCAAGTGGCAATGCAGCAACAACTCTCCAACAAGAAAACTAACAACTTTCCCAACTTCAAAAAAACAACAACTGCCCACGAGAGCAAGAAAGCTCCGCCTCATCTAAGAAAGACGAACGAGATCATGATTGCCCTAGGCGAACTGAAGACAAGAACACTCTCCAAGAGTACATACCTAAAAGGGGTATAAACCCAGAGTTAATGAAGCAAGTCGAGGACTTACGAGCAGAAATCAAAATCCTCAAAAAAATCAAAGGTGATGAGTTAGAGTGGTTCAATAGGGAACACAATCCACTCTCTTTGGTGGTCAATCTAGAAGCCTGATCCAACCTAAAACTCTCGAATGAGGTGTACGATGGCACCAAAGGCCTCCATGATCATTTGGACCATTACAGGTTGTTCATGGAGCTCCACAAGAACAAAGGCCATGAAATATAGAGTCTTTCCCACAACCCTAAGGGGACATGCCAAAACATGGTACTACTCCTTGGCACCTGGCTCGATTGTCAACTTTGCATCGCTTTTTAAGTTCATGGCTCACTTCCTTATCAATTGGGTAGCAACCAGAAACTCGATCAGTTTGATGGCCATCAAATAGAATTATGGGGAAACTCTGAGGGAGTAGATACGTCGTTTCAACTCAGCCATCCTCGAGGTTGGATACTTGACTGATGATTGGGCTATCCAAGCCTTCATAGCAGGATTGCACCATGAGCACCTTCTCTATGCATTAAGTGACAACTGGCTAGACAAGTTATATCGCCTTTATAAGCGAGCACAAAACTTTACAAAAGTAGAAGAAACAAAGTTAGCTAAGAGGAATGCTTGAGAAAGAATCTCTCAACAAATGCCATAATAGAAATCGTCAATGGCGAGACGAACAACCTCACAACAGAAAAAGCTACGAAAGTAGACACTTACCTAAAAGCTCCCATAGTTAACAATCTCGCAAGCGAGATTGGGCTCCAAAATATAGTAGATTTGAAAGCTATACTCCCTCCAATGCCTCTTAGACCCATATACTTAATGCGATCGCAAAATAAGGTATCCTGGAATCACCGTCAACTTTGCGAGCCAACCCAAATCGCAAATGATAAGATCCAAGATGGCCCAATCCCATGGCAATTTCTATATGGGCCAAGATCCAAGAAGATCTAGGAAACATGGCAAGAATGGGTGGAATTCACTTGGGCCATGTTGCAAGTTATTCAAGAAAGGCTTCAACATGCAAGATGGGCTTGCATCCAAGTTTAGTCCATGTGATTCAAGAACGCAAGGTGGCGGCATTAGAGGGCTTACAAGTGGCAGCATCATGTTTGAAGAAGCGGGCCTATTCTTTCATTCATTAATTGACATGGCAATTGTGGGGACCAATTCATTTAACCATGTGGCGCCTAAGAGATGGCTTATTTTAATTATTATAATTACTTAGGCATTTAGGCCTATATTATGTAACATGGACTTCTTTTAATTATTTAGGTTTGGGCTTGAGCATGTTCAGCCAATATTTTACATATTATTACTTAGTAGATTAGGGTTATTGTAGGGATGCTATAAATATATGTCTTAGCCTCCTACTTCAATTATCTTTTGATCAATTGAGTTTGAATTTATTCAAAGTGAGTGTTTCACTCTTTTTAGTTCTTGACAGAACTTAGGAACTTATCAAAGAATTCTTTCTTTGTCCCGTTCAACCTATCAAACTTAGGTTCTTGAAACGAGAGTTCTTAGGGTCTAGCTTACAAGCTTAATCTAGGTTCTTTGAAACATGCTTTCTAAGGGTTTAAGTTTTCTTTGCCTGAATCTTGGCTTTCTTGGGGTTAGGGTATTTCAATTTGTTAGTGGGTCCAAAGGGTTTAACCCTTATGGTTCACATCAGTTGGTATCAGAGCTTAGGCTTCCAATCAGGTTTTTATAGTTTTCGCTTTGATTTGTTGTTTGTTACTTCTTTTTGGGGTTTGAGATACTATCATAGCAAAATCAATAACAAGATTTTGGGGTTTTAGGCATTCTTGTCTTGGGGTTATAGCTTTAGGCATTCTTGCCCTGGGTTATAGTTTTTAGGCAGTCTTGCTTTGGGATTTTGTTTCTTGTAATTGAATCAAATCAATCTAACAAGATTTTGGGATTTCAGGCATTCTTGTCTTGGGGTTATAGCTTTAGCCATTTTCTTAGGGTTATAGTTTTTAGGCAGTTTAGTTTGGGGTTTCATTATGAGAGTTGGTTTAAATCAAGATTTCGTTTCTTGAATTCTTGATTTATTAAAATTTCTTCTTATTGATTCTTGATCTGAATCTTGAAAAAAAAAAATCAAGAATTCAAAGGGCATTCGAACAGTCCCAAGAAAGAAAAAAGAAGTTCATCCGAGATTTCAAGAAAATCAAGAAGTCTCGTTCTTGAAAAAAAAAGAGTGTTCGAATAGGCAGAAAAAGAAAAAAAGATTCGAAAAAGATTGAAAAGAAAAGGAAAGAATCGACATTCATTTTTTTTTTCTAACCAAATTTTTTTTGCAGCAATTTAAGATGTCTCTCACATGTGGCCATGAAGTAAAGAAGGTTCTGCAAGAGATAAGAGAGTTCACATTATTGTTTGGGAGGTTTGTGCAACAAGAGGAAGAAAGATGGAGAAGAAAAAAAGAGAAAAAGAGAGAAGAAAAAAAGAAAAAGAAAAAGAAAATGAGGTGGCTGCAAATAAAGAAAAGCAAGAGGAAACAGAGAGTAAAAAAGAAAGTGAAAAAGAAATAGAGGTGGCTGAAATTAAAGAAGTAAAAAAGAAGCCACTAGTGGAAAAGGAGACAATTCCTGCCAAGGGAAACAAAGAATTTGAGAATTTTTCTTATGCAAAGGAGAGTGTGGTTTTTATTCTTGATGCTCCTAACCAATCTCTTCATATTTTTCCTGTTTCTTTGTTGAAGGATTGTGAAGATTTATTTTCGGAGAAGTTGTAGGCTGGGTTGCCACCCAAAAGCGGCATTGTGCATCACCTTGATTCAGTACCTAGTGCCGCCATTCTAACACACAAGGCTAAGATTCGAGGGCGAATCTTTTCGAGGAAAGGGGGAATGATAAGATCTAAGATGGCCCAATTCCATGGCAATTTCTATATGGGCCAAGATCCAAGAAGATCTAGGAAACATGGCAAGAATGGGTGGAATTTACTTGGGCCATGTTGCAAGTTATTCAAGAAAGACTTCAACATGCAAGATGGGCTTGCATCCAAGTTTAGTCCATGTAATTCAAGAACGCAAGGTGACGGCATTAGAGGGCTTACAAGTGGCGGCATCATGTTTAAAGAAGTGGGCCTATTCTTTAATTTATTAATTGACATGGCAATTGTGGGGACCAATTCATTTAACCATGTGGCGTCTAAGAGAGGGCTTATTTTAATTCTTATAATTACTTAGGCATTTGGGCCTATATTATGTAACATGGACATCTTTTAATTATTTAGGTTTGGGCTTGAGCATGTTCAGCCCATATTTTACATATAATTACTTAGTAGATTAGGGTTATTGTAGGGAGGCTATAAGTATATGTCTTAGCCGCCTACTTCAATTATCTTTTGATCAATTGAGTTTGAATTTATTCAAAGTGAGTGTTTCACTCTTTTTAGTTCTTGACAGAACTTAGGAACTTATCAAAGAATTCTTTCTTTGTCCCGTTCAACCTATCAAACTTAGGTTCTTGAAACGAGAGTTCTTAGGGTCTAGCTTACAAGCTTAATCTAGGTTCTTTGAAACAGGCTTTCTAAGGGTTTAAGTTTTCTTTGCCTGAATATTGGCTTTCTTGGGGTTAGGGTATTTCAATTTGTTAGTGGGTTCAAAGGGTTTAACCCTTAGGGTTCACATCAACAAAGATTCCCATAAGTGGTGTGTTTTCCATGCAGACACCAGCCTAACTATAGAAGAGTGTCTCAATATAAAATATGCCATTGAGCATGCCATCTAGAAGGGACAAATAAAGCAATTTGTTAAAACAAAGGTTGTACACAACGCGAAAAATCGCCCTTCTACTTAGCATCAGGATACCTACCAAACAAAAACTGAAGGAAAAAGATCCATAGAAGGGGTTATTAACGTAATTGTAAGAGCAATAGAGGATTGAGCAATGAGCAAAATCAAAAAGAAAATCATATTTAAGAAATATGATGGCAATTGATGTAGCCCCCAAAAAGCCCACCCATGATTGGAAGATTCTCTTCATATATGATGATACAAACATAGTGATCCACAATGGCAATAACCTAATTGTCGTATATACAACAATGGGAAATTACAAAGTTAAGAGGATACTAGTCGAAAGTGGCAGTGCCGTTGAACTGATTCAATACGATGTTTCCCTTATGATGGGTTTTATAGATGATGATTTGGAACCATTGGAACCTATTTTCGATTTTTCAAATCAGTCAATCTATGTCAAAGGCTCCATAATCTTACGAGTAACCATCGAAGGTGGCACTCAGACCCTCAGTGTTGTGGTTGATTAGGTTATTGATTTATTTGTCGGCATACAATGTCATCTTTGGATAACCATTGATGAAGAAAAAAAATGGTGATAATTGTTTACTACCTCTCCGTCAAATTCCTGACTCCCCTTGGTGTAGGTTTTGTGAAAATTGACCAAACTATAGCATGCCAGTGTTATTTGATAGCCCTCCAACTCACAAGACAAGCTCAAGCTATTAGGAAGTCTGGACACCAAGGATGACTCAAACTAGTATAAGGCTCAACCAGCTGAGCAAACTATTCTTGTCCCGCTCTATGAGAGCTATCCAGACATAACACTGATTTGTTCACTACCTGACAACTAAGCTAAACAATGCTTGGTTCACTTCCTATTGAAAAATGCATATGTTTTTTGCTTGGTCTACTGCTGATATGCTTGGCATTGACATGCGTGACATCATGCATTACTTAAATGTCAACCTATCAGTTAAACCAATCAAGTAGAAAAAACAATGATTTGCTTCTGAGCACATCCAAGCCATGAGGGAAAAAGTTGACAATCTATAGACCGTTGGGTATGTAAGAGGTGGAATATCCAAAATGGCTGGCAAAATGTAGTTATGATAAATAAATCTAACGACAAGTGGAGGATGTGTGTTAACTTCACAGATTTGAACAAAGCTTGCCCAAAAGATTGCTTCCATTTACCCTTGATTGATAAACTAATAGATGTCTCATCTGGACATAAATTCATGAACTTGATGAATGTCTTTTCATGTTAGAACTAGATTAAGTTGAATCCTAATGACTAAGAAAAACTTGCATTCATAGCTGATGTTGGTTTGTTATGTTATAAAGTGATGTCATTTGGATTGAAAAAATCAAGTATCACTTACCAAAGATTGATGAATAAAGTGTCACGCCTCAAACCGAGGCATAACAGACGTCACACGTCTGCGAGATATAATCTCACAAACATGCAAGGCAACAAACTGACTAACTGAAATTCGGAAGAATCAAACGTTTAAAAATATAAGAATGAAATCACAATGTTTATAAAGATTCATAAATTGTGAACTTAAAAACAGGGTTCTGAAACATATTTAAATAAATTCATAAAAATTCAAATAAAAACATAAAGTCTCAAATAGTCTATCAAGAATAGTCTCCAAGTTCTAAGTATTGGAAATATCCTAAAAGTCCTAGAAACTTGCACTAAAATCTGAAATGTCACTCCCCGAAATTCCTGCGTACATGGCCAAATTCAAAACCTATAAAATGTTAAAGAAGATAATGAGTATAACTACTCAGCAAGCAACCTAAATTCCTTCAGCTGGGTTAAGCAAGTTCAAAACATCTAGGCTAAAATAACTAATTGAATTTAATTTTGCAAAAATTCTGGGTAATCTTATATTTGTAAGTAATTTACTTCAAAATCGTATATCATAACATAACTAAACAAAAATATAAATTTTAAGTTTCCAAAATCTATCTCCATTTACAAATTATGGCCACCCTTAACCCCGGTGACAAAGGTTAGAAGTCATAACAAAGACCACAATTAACCCTAGTGACATGGGTCAAAATATATCGAAAGCAACCAATGGTTGCGCATATCAAATATAAAAAAACCAAAATTCTAAACCGGTGGCATTGTTGAAATCGATTTCTATCACAAAGTACATGTTGACATAACCAACGTTTAACCCCCGTTAACAAGGCCAATACATAGCGTATCAGGAGAGCATTCAAAACACACAAAAATTCAAATTTCCCATAATGTACCATAATTATGTTTTCTTTATAAGAAACAAAACACATTGTATACAAAAATAGACTTCATAAGCATACTTCTTCCGCATAAATCATGTAGTAAAATTAAAGTCATGAAGGTATATGTATAATTAGCACAATTTATTTTCATAGTCGATTCAAAGAACTATAGCTTTCATGCTTAACCCGATTTAATAAAACATGAGATAAAATATTATATATTATGTACAAAATTTATACATGTCGAGGCTGATTTTTAGGTGTCAAAACACCGAAGGGATATCAAGTCATTTACCTGATTCGCTAAACCGACACTTAAGTAGAAATTCACACAAATCTCCTAGTAGCCTAAAAATTTAAGAAAATATTCAAAAAAAAATAAAATTAACAAGTACGACTTTTCGTTGATCATCCTAAGACATTTAGGTAGTGTGACGACCTTCCTAACAAACCGGAAGTATTTGGTAATATAAACTTTTATTAGAATGTTTCTTTCATAATAATAAAAATATCTGAAACTAAGTAAAATAGAAAATTACAAGTTAAAACATAAAATCAGTATCCATGTGATTTTGATAAAAATATAATTACAATATTAAATGAATTTCCTATTTATAAGCTTGTACATAATCAAATAAATTTTTCACTATAACACGCAAAATAAAGACATTTTCATAAAAATATATTTATATATGTAAAAATTCACTAAAATTAATATGATTTTTAACTAAATATATTTAATTTTAATCAAAAATAATTTTTAAAATAATAAAAATGAAGAATTTCAAATTCTGAAATTTTCATTCTTCATGATTATTTGGCTTACTTTAAGCCATTAAAACTCTCAATCCGTGAGGTTTTCAGTATAAGTAGGAATGTAATAGTATATCATAGAGATTTATTTCGATAAAAATAATTACATGAAGCCTAAGTTTCGGGGGTCAAAACGTTGAAAACAATTACAAACTGTCTAAATCTTTTTGGGTTTCCAATTTCACTGAGCATACTTTGGGATTTCAATTCTATTAACACAAAACTCATCTTATCAAGATACATATACCAATGGAAAGATCACATTTCATACTATAAAAAGCATCCAAGATTCGACAAAAATGACCACCGAAAAATGGAGTTTCAACAATCCAAAGTTGGCTCATCAAAACTGTCAGAAATCCAAACCATCAAACTTCAAAAATTATTTTCTCCTAAATTAACCAAATGAAATGCCATGCATACCATTAGAAATATCTTGAAGAGACCTTTCTATAAGTACCCACAATGTCGCCGGAAAGTCATCGGAAAGTCGTCGAAATTTTTAGGAAGTTAAGATGGTTCAAAATAAAAGTTTGAGTTTTGTGCAAAATGATTCAAAATATAAAAATTTAAAAGATTCTAAGCAAAATCTCACCTTAATCAGTGTTTTTCAAAATATATTTGCATTTCTTTTTCCCATCTTTCTCTTCTCTAGGGTTAGGTTCTCCAAAATTACCTAACTCTTTTCTGCCAAACACAAAAGGTTAAATAAGCCTAACCCTTTATTTGTTATTAGGTTAAAGTAGAATCACTAATAACTCTTTTTGGGCCTAAAGTAAAATTGTGACAAATGGGCTGGATGCATGTAATAAATAACCAAGTATAAAATTTTGTGGGCATTACATCCTCCCTTCCTTAAAAAGAGTTTAGTCCTCTAAACTCTTACCTTAGCTCTCAAAAAAGAAAATTTTCTTTCATATTTTGTTCTAACTCCCAAGTTGCTTCTCGTTCAATATGATTACTCCACTGAACCTTAACATAAGGAATTGTACGTCTCCTCAAAACTTGCTCTTTTCTATCGATAATACGTAAAGGATGCTCGTCGTAAGACAAATCTTCTCTAAGTCTCAAAGGAGCTAACTCTATTACGTGACTCGGATCCGAAACATATTTTCTCAATATTGAGACGTTAAACACATTATGCACTCCGGATAATGCAGGTGGAAGTGCCAATCTATAAGCCACATCTCCTATCTTATCAAGAATCTTAAAAGGTCCCACATAACGAGGACTAAGTTTTTCACGAATTCCAAATCTCATCACTCCTCTAGTTGGAGAAACTAGTAAAAACACATGATCTCCAACCTCAGATTCCAATTTTTGACTTTTATTATCAGCATAACTTTTCTGTCGACTTTGAGCTACACGAAGATGTTCTCTAATCAATTAGACTTTTTGAATTGCTTGTTGAATAAGATTTGGACCCAATAATTGTCTCTCGCCTACATCTTCCCAACCAAGAGGAGATCTACACTTTCTTCCATACAAAACTTCAAATGGAGCCATCTGAATGCTGGATTGGTAGCTATTATTGTAGGCAAACTCCGCCTACGACAAATGGCAATCCCAAGAACCTCCAAAATCCATAACACATGCTCTCAACATGTACTCCAAGATTTGGATAGTCCTTTTAGATTGACAATCCGTTTGGGGGCGAAAAGTAGTACTAAAATAAGTTGAGTTCTTAAAGCATTATGCAAGCTCTCCCAAAATTTTGCCACAAAACGAGAATCTTGATCAGACACTATAGTCACTGGGACACCATGAAGTCTCACAATTTTCTCAATATACAACTTTGCCAAACTCTCCAATGACATTCTTATATGAACGACCAAGAAACGCAGACTTTGTCAATCTATCAACGATCACCCAAACACCTTCATTTCTCTTTGGAGTTCTAGGTAAACTTGATACAAAGTCCATCATGATTCGCTCTCACTTTCATTCAAGAATTGGAAGAGGTTTTAATAATCCTGCAGGTCTCTGATGTTCGACCTTAACTTGTTAACAAGTCAAACATTTAGCTACAAATTGAGCAATATCCTCTTCATATTATTCCACCAAAAAGTGGTTTTCAAATCTCTATGCATCTTAGTACTACCAGGATGGATCGTATAGTTACTGTAATAAGCTTCCTCCAGAATCTCTCCCTTTAATTCTAAATCATACGGAACACAAATCCTACTGTCAAACCTCAAGGAACCGACCTCATGAATTCGCAATTCTGGTTTTGAACCAGAATCCACCTCAAGTCTGATGTTTTGGAGCTGAGGATCATTAGCTTGAGCATCTTTAATCCTCTGAACTAGGGTAGGCTAAACTAGTAAGTTAGCCAAATAAACTCCAGACCCTCGTACAAACACATCAATATCCATTCTCCTCAGGTCTTTCAAAATCTATCTTTGAGAAGTAATTATTGAAACCAAATTCCCAACAGATTTCCTACTTAAAGCATCAGCTACCTTATTCGCCTTACCAGGATGGTAACTAATGGTCAAGTCATAATCCTTCAACAGTTCTAACCATCTCTTTTTATTTATTTATAAATATATATATATATATATAGAGAGAGAGAGGATGATCCACTTGCAATAATGTAAAACTAAATTAGTTTTACACACTTTCGTAACTTTTTATACGATTTATATTTGTTTAATCCGACCGTCGTATTTCATATTCTATTCACATAGATTGTGTATATCGAGTTTCGAGTAAATTAAAAATATATAACTATTTATTCGATATAAAAAACTTTCAACCGTTAAGTATATACTGAAAAAAACAGTATTCTCGATTGATATGATAGAGATTTCGGATTGATTCGATGCACGAAGAGTATTCTCTACTCTCATATATATATATATATATATATATATATATATATATATATATATATATAGAGAGAGAGAGAGAGAGAGAGAGAGAGAGAGAGAGAGAGAGAGAGAGAGAGAGAGAGAGAGGGATCCATTCACACTAGTGTAAAACTAAATTAGTTTTACACACTTCCATAACTTTTTATATGATTTATATTTTTTTAATCCGACCTTCGTATTTTATGTTCTATTCATGTAAATCATGCACATCGGGGTTCGAGTAAATTAAAAATGTCTATCTATTTGTTCGATATAAAAAACTTTCAATCGTTAAATATATATGAAAAAAATAGTATTCTCGATCGATATGATAGAGATATCGGATCTATTTGAAAATTTACGTGCACGACGAGTACAATTTTATTGTTAAATCCAACGGTTGATTTATTAAAATATAAATTGTATGAAAAGTGTAAAACTAATTTAGTTTTACATTGATGTAAATGGTATATATATATATTATATATATATATATATATATATATAAAAGAAAAGATTCACTTACACTAATGTAAAACTAAATTGGTTTTACACACATATGTAATTTTTTATATGATTTATATTTATTTAATCCAACTATCGTATTTCATGTTCTATTCACGTAGATTATGCACGTCGAGTTCGAGTAAATTAAAAATGCCTAACTATTTATTCGATGTAAAAAACTTTCAAACGTTACATATATATTGAAAAAGATAGTATTCTCGATCGATATGATAGAGATATCGGATCTATTCAAAATTTTACTTGCACGACGAGTACAATGATATTGTTAAATCCAACAATCGATTTTTTAAAATATAAATCTAATAAAAAATTATGAAAGTGTATAATGCATCTCTCGTGTTATATATATATATATATGCGCCTCTGGTTTTTCATAGTGAAAGTGGAAAAACAATGAGGTCTCCGCACTCTCACAAGAAACCCGCGCTTCTCCCTCTAGTTTGTGCTGCTGTTTTTTTTTCTCTTCTTGTTTTCGAAATCCAATCATCTTTCTTCTCAGGTTCCTTTTTATTCTTTTTCTTTTCTTAAAAAATGATTAGCTGTTGATTCTTCCTTGTTTGCTTATTTCTGAATCTGCCTAATTCATACTTGGTTTTCAGTTTCTAGCAACAAAAAATTAGATCTCAGCAATGAACAATTGCGGGTATCAGATCTCAACAACGAGGAAGTGGGGATTTTATCAGACTTTCAGACCAGCATTAAACAATGCGTGGTTAGTTCTTTTTCTTTTTTTTTTTTCCCAATTTTTTTCATGCTTTGATGATAATTTAAAGTTTTGATGTTTTTTAGTTTATGTTGCCTAAAATAATAATAATAATAAAAAACTTGGATTGGTTTAGTTGAATCTAAATGCTGATTTTGTCTAGAATTGGATGAATTTGAGTGTTGACGATGATTGTATATTGTGTGTGAAAGTTTGCATTTACTGAGCTTGAATTGGGTGTAGGCGAACAGAGGACTTGGACTCACTGCACATATTATCGATCATTGCAAATTGGTTCTTAAGTTTCCTCAAGGCACAAATAGCACCTGGGTCTGATTCTCTTCACTTTCTCTTAATAATGCCCCCCCCTCCTTCTCATTCTTTTTGAATGTGTTTGTATGCTGACTGCTATGCCTTTGTGGTTGCAGTATAATGAGCAGTTTAAGGTTTATGAACCATTGGAGTACAGTTATGATATTTGTGATACCATTCTATTGTGGGAACAGGTTAATGTCAAATCCTTCTCATTGTTATATTTTCCCATTGAGTCATTTCTTCATGATAATGTCTTTATCAATGCAGTACCGTAACATGACAACAGTGTTGACTAGAGAATATCTAGATGCTCGGCCAGATGGATGGTTGGACTATGCAGCAAAAAGGATTGCACAATTGTATGATTTTCTTTTTCTATGGTTTATCTTTCCCAATTCTTAGATTTGGTTTTACACAAATTTGGTGACAATAAATGTTTTTCGGAATTACTTAAGTTTGTGAACTTAGTTTGTTTTGGCTTGTAGGGGAGCTGATAAATGCTTCAATCGAACTCTTTGTGAAGAACATCTTAATTTGCTTCTACCAGCAAAACCCCCTTTCCATCCGCGGCAGTTTCACACATGTGCGGTTGTTGGGAACTCAGGTGATCTCTTAAAGACGGAGTTTGGGAAAGAAATTGATAGTCATGATACTGTTATACGAGACAATGAGGCTCCTGTCAATGAGGTAAACAAAAACTTTAATACCAAAACCAAGTGAATCGGATAACTTTCAATATCTATGTTACTCCTACTCTTCATTTTCCTTGAAGTACCCGTGCCCGACACCCGTGTCTGACACATATTCGGACATGCGTATGGCGGTACGATCCTCCAAATATATGGAAAAACTTAGAAAAAATTGAGCATACCCATATCAGACACATACCCGTATCCGACACTCACTCTCGAGTCCAAGTAACATAGTTCAATATTGTTTCTTCCATTGATTTAGTTTTCCCTTATGTCACTTCAAGGAATGGAATAGTTTATCAACAATTTCTCCTTGAAGCAATTTATTCTGTATATGCATGTTCAACCAGGTTTTTAGACTTTCATTTTACTTTTCTTAAACTTAGACATCTGAATTAGTAGCGAATTCCACTTTTTTCTTTTTCGTCTTTATCTTTTTCGGATTGCATGGCCTTTGGTTCTTTGTTCTTCGGATTGCTGTTGGTATTTAGTCTATGAAAATGCTTATCTCCCTTATCACTCACTCAACAGAAATATGCCAAATATGTTGGTCTTAAGAGGGATTTCCGCCTTGTAGTAAGGGGTGCCGCTCGAAACATGGTTAAGATTCTCAAGGGATCTGGTGAGCATCTGTCTATGTTAATGTTGCTGATAAGTTCTTGAATGCTCATCTTAAATACTCTTATTTTCATTTCACTTTCTACATTTTCGGGAAAAAGAAAGCTGCCCCTCTCTCTATCTGTTTTATGTACATATATATTCTATTGTTCATCTAGCAAAAATGTGCCATGCATATATATCTCAATATGATGTTACTTAAAACATACTCACATACTTGTTTTTCTATACAGATGATGAGGTACTTATAATCAAGAGTCTAACCCATAGGGATTTTAATACAATGATTAAGGTGAGGATCATATCTCATAAAATAAAAAAAAAATGTTTATTTATATTGAAAAAGGAACAGAATTTGAAGTTGGCCACAATGATGGCATATTTGATTTTGGAGTGTTAGGTATCAGTTATCAGATCAAATCTCCAGCAATCCTTAGAGTGCTATCTTCACTGTTATTTATTCCTGTTTTCTGGTGGTACTGTTTCTTGCAAGGGTATCTTTTAGGAATTCGCTCATTTTTTGTGATGATTGCAGGCACTAATACTTGATTTGTAAGCTGATTTTTCCATGTCATAATTAAAGTATTTTTTGTTTGCCTTTGTATCACAGAGCATTCCAAATCCTGTTTATCTCTTTCAAGGAATTGTTCTACGAAGGGGTGCCAAAGGAACTGGAATGAAATCTATAGAGCTAGCACTTTCTATGTGCGACATTGTTGATATATATGGTTTCACTGTCGATCCAGGCTATACTCAATGGTCAGTTAATTCTTCTATTATTTTTTCCTTATCTATGTTGGATTTTTTGTTTCTGAATCTAGTGCTCGTTAAGATTTTCATATAAAATTACTTTTCCACTTTTATTGGTTTGTCTCCAATTATTTTGGATGTGAGGCTTAAATGTATTAAAGATAGTTAATAGACAAATTTTTGTCCTTAATTCTGTCAGTTCAAATGAGAAGAATGCCTGATAGTTTCTAGTTTTCATTCTGAAAATGAAATCAAGTGATTTAGCGTTGGTGACAATAAGTTTGTTTTATTGGTTCAATTTTGAAGAAGATGAAAGTTGATTTTTAATTATTAGTAGTATCTGGTAGAAAAATAGTAGATATGTTCTCCAATACTTTTTCAACTGAATCATCGTTATTATTTTTTTTCTTAGTGAATTTGAGACTTCTTTCTTGTACATATGATGATATGATATTGCTTTCTCCCCGGTTTCTTGCTTATAGTTTCACAATGTTTTTTGTAGGACAAGGTACTTCTCTACACCAAGGAAAGGGCATAATCCACTTCAAGGAAGAGCATACTATCAACTGTTAGAGTGTCTTGGTGTATGATATTTGCCCCCTGCAAAATACTGTGACGGCTTTTAATTCCAATTTTATCACCATATGCGTCAAAAAATATACACATTCATGGTTTATGCTTTCCAGGTTATCAGGATTCATTCTCCTATGAGAGCCAAGAGGAAGCAAGACTGGTCAGATGTGCCGAGTCGAGAAATGATAATCAGAGCTCATGCTGCTGCCTTGCACATAAAAAGGGGTGCAGCTGGTCTTCTGGGACAGTTTGGTAGTTGCAAGGTTTGGGGCAACGCGGACCCTGACAAAAATGGGCCTATTTCAGGATCTCCAGACATGAGTCGTGTTAGGAAACATTCAAATTACAGCAAATGGGAAATCATGCCTTTTGAGAGTCTAAGAAAGGAAGCGCAAGATCATTATGCCCAAATGAAAGGTGTTTCTCTGTACAAAATGGATGGTAACAAATTGGATGATCTAGTATGCATTAGGCATTCCTTAAAATCTGAAGGATAAAAAATGTTTCAAGTTGGTGCCCTCTCTGTATTCATTTTGGTTTGATTGGGAGAAACCAGTTCTTATCACCAACAAATCAACAATGAGGTGGCCCTTTTGGACTAGAGATCTGCCAAGTTGAGAGTTATTAGTTCTCTCATTTTGAAATGTGCAATGCAAAATGTTGCACAGTAATCCAAATGCAACCTCTAAAGCAATGTGTGTTATATTTATCTTGAGTCCCATGCTTGCAAAGTGGAAAAAAAATCATAGTAGACACAAAATATGATTACTTTACTACAGGTTTTTGTTTTGCTCACTTCTCTCTTTCTTTCTTTCTTTCTTTCTTTCTTTCTTTCTTTCTTTCTTTCTTTTTTTTCTTCTGATATAATAATGTGTAATGCTGGTGGGCAATGCATTCAGAATATCTACATAGAGAGGGCAGGGCAGCCTTGCAACTTGAGTGGCACAATTTCCTGGTTGTGGTACTAACGAGACAGTAGATTGGTGACATCAACTTTAACCCGTTTATTGTTGTGTTAGTGCTTTAGGATGTTTGAATTTACTATGATGACCAAATTTGATGTTGTTCTTTGTTTCAGTTGTTCACTGGTAAGTGGTAACTGTTGTTCTTTCTTGGTATTATATGGTATTTTTGTAGGAAAAATAACATAGGATAGTAGTGCATGTAGGATTGTAGTCCTTGACAAAGTAGTCCTTGAAAAACCTCCTAGTTCGCAGAAGGAGATTTAGTAAAGCGGCAGTAATATCTGGACTACCAAGTTCCAGTACAGTACTGCATAGCACAATCTAACCTCCCTCCTGGTTTGGCACCCACCATATTGGATGGTCTCTTTGTAGCAGACATCCTATGTAGTCATTGCTGCCTCATTTCTGCGGGTACAAAGCCTTGCAAACTTCTCTCTCACTGTTCATATTAGACGCACTATCATTAATCCTTCCTTGTTAGCTTCCTTTCTATACATGTTATTTATTCATGTTTAGTCATCTGATTCTTTTCTTTTTTTCGATATTTGGCCTCATTGAACCAAGCTTCAAATTAGAATAGATGGATTCTTATTGGTGACACTCTATGTAATTTGTGCTAGCTTGTGTTATGTATTTGGGATGGATGATCTTGTGTACTTATCCTTTCAAAACAATGGAAATTCTTTCAAGTAAAGAGCACTTTTGTTCATATGCTGTGTCCGTCCCTAATTTTGGTAGTTATTTCGGGTTTAGGTTTCTTTGAGACTCCTTAATTTACTTGATCAGGATACATTTGAATTTTGAAGTATATATATATATATATATAATACTGGGATAGTTTATTCACATTAACTGGAAATTATGGTTAGTGATACATTCAACATTGATTCATCTAACTCTATTTGGTACAGCATAAAAAGTTTACCTTGTAAGATTGATTGATTTCTTCTAGAATGAATGCACTATGAGAAATATTCACAAATTTTATTGCTGTAGTCTGTAGAATTAAGTAATTAATTAATGTTATGTAAATTGCCACACCATCATCAACCTAACTTATTATTCATAACGGTGTTACTGATTGTTATTAAATACTTAGATCATGTACAATACATAAAGTAAAGGTGCATGGTTCAGTCATACAAGTTGTCGTCATAGAGGAACTAAAGTGAACAAGATGATAAAGTAGAGAAGAGAAGAGAAGAAAATGATGGGTAAATTTCAATTTCTTGGGATTAAAGCAACAGTTCCAGAAAACAGGGAGCAAAGGTTTTCCGGGGACAATATGAATTTCATTTCATTTAACTTTTTCACTCATATGGTAAGAGATGGTGAACATACGTTCAAAGTTTCTGTTCTGTTCTGCCCAAAAAGAAGACTTCAAACTTTATTGGTAAAAAAAGCTTGCGTCCATGAGCACAACTCTTAAGCTCAAGAGTCTTACTTTCAAGTTTAAGCAAGCCATAAGCCCATCAGCATTTTGGTAAAAAAGTTTTTGTTTTGATTTTTATTACAAGTTTTTAGTATATTTGATTTGCTAATATATATATATATATATATATATATTTATATATATATATATATATCATCAATCTGAAAAATTATAAGAAAAGCTCTTTATGGTGAGTTTTTCGTAGGCTTCATTACATATGTAGTTTATCACGTTTATATGTAATTTGTGTCATATTTATATATAAAAATGAAATTACATATGTAAAAAAAAATGTACACTATTTAAAAAATTACATATAAACATGACAAATATGTCTCATGTTTATATGTAATTGTCATGTTATATGTAATTTGTCATGTATACATGTAATTTGTCATGTTTATATGTAAAAAAAAATACATATAAACATGACAATTTTATGTAATTTGTCATGTTTATATATAATTTGTCATGTTTATATGTAATGGAGCCTATTTTAAGCTCACCATAAGAGAGCTTACCCTAGAACTCCCCATCTATCTATCTATATATAAAAGTGTGAACATCAAAAGTGCTAAAAGTGATTGACCAAAATACCCTTATAAAATATTTAATTAATTAAAAATATTTTTTCTTTTTGTTATTAGAAAAATACTTCCTTATTAAAATTGTAATTTTAATTTTAACCTTTTTAATTATTAGACTCCTAGAAACAATCTATGACTCTTATTCTTTCTTTTTCATACTCAAATACTATCCCTATGTTTTAAGAGTGAATTAAAAGTTTATTTAAGGCATCCTAAAAACATCATTAAAATCTCACCCATCAATAAGAATCTCATCGATTTGTGCATCTATATTTTCCTCTGTAAGCATTACATGTATTTCATTAATCTTTTAGTAATTTACATTGTTTTGTTATTTAATTTTAAATTTTTATACTATGCAACTTTTCTTGCTTCGTGCTTTCAATTTTACATTACTTTAATTATCACAATCAACCGCCTTTAATACCCTTATAAAATTATCAAAATAACAAAATTATCATTTGATATTTTTTTTAAATTTTAGTTAAATGTAATTTTTGTGAGAGACGTAATAGTATTAAATTAATGTCTATATTAATAATTTTTTATTATTTTTAGATTTTTATTGAAACACAACAATTATGATGGAAATTAAAACATTTAATAGAATGAAATTAGAATATAACAAATAGATAATAATCATCAAAAAATAAAACATAAAAAAGAAGAACATGGACGTAGAGCCTAAAAAGGCTATTTGTTATCTGACCAAAAAAATCACCAAAAAAAAAAGAACAGGTTAAACATTACATCACAAATTCATTTGTTGAAAATATTTTTTCTTCATGATTAAATCAGAAAAAAAAAGGGTCAACGACAAACATTATATTTTATGAAATTTAAGTAAAATATTACAATATTAATTACTTACGATCAAGGCTATAGCTAATTGCACCACCAAAACTATTATTGATAACAAAATGAATTAGCAGCCCAAGAAGCAATTTAATTATCTCTTTTTTTTTTTTTTATCAAAAAAATTATCTCTTCTTTCTATCCTTAATTCTTATTTATTAATTTGAATGTAGTCCTAAAAATTTATATGAGAACAAAGTTATTGGTAGTAATAATAATAATAATAACAATAATAATAATAGGATTTTGAATTATAATAACAAAAACAATTAATTATGAAATATTTTAAATGTGAATGCAAAAGTGTATAAAATAGTTGACTCTCTACAAAATAATAAAAGAATAAATAAGTACATGCATGAGTGAAATCAAGTATGTAAAAGTAAATAGTGATATTTTTATTACGTTAGTGAAAATTTGCTGGTCATATTGTAAATACTATTCTTGCCAAAAAAAATCGCCAACACATATATGGTGACTTTCTGATAAAATAATTATTTTTATATTTTTTGTAATAATTTAACTTTAATATAGGTTAAAGTAACAACATCTCAATAATCTAAATCCATTACAAATTATAAAAAATATTCTAAGAGAACTAAAAAAAAAAAAAATATATGTGTGTACTTTAATAGGATAAGTTCATAAAATTTACTTTAGCCAACAAAGAAAATTTCATAAAAATTACATTAAGCAATGCGGGTTAAACGACTTAATAATTAAATATTGCAATATAATTTACCAAAAAAATTGTTAAAATATAAATTTTAATGTGCATCATTGCTCTATTAAAAGGTTTTCTAATCATAAAATAATAAATGTTGAACCCAATAAGCTTCGAGGCCCACACCATCAACAATGAACAAAATACAATATTAATGTATTTAACATTAATAGTGATTGAAAAGCAGAAAACAAGTTACCTTAAAATAGTTGAATAGTGTCATTGATTTATCAATCTAATATATTGTAATTTTTTTTATTGAATATCAATACATTTATTTTTATTTCAATATCTAATTCATTTAAAGAAACTATTATAAATGTCACAAATATAATGAGGATTGAAAATTACGATTTTCGAAAAATAAAAGAGAACGGTGCATATATATGTGACAATTACACTAATGCATAGTAGTATTGCATAATAACGCTTTTCAAAAAATAAAGTAGACAAAAATAAAAGAAGAATAATGATATTTAAAGATAAAAACATATATATATATATATATTTAAATATGCAATATGAGTATCATTAGATTTGTAAAAATATATAGATATTACTAATAGTATAAAAAAATATTTTAAAGTTAAATAAAATAATATTTTATTTTTAATTATATATTTTATGGTGGTATTTGTACAGTAAAGAGACGAGAAATTTTGATTTTTTTTTGGTTGAAAAACTACCTCTTTAGTTTGAATTTTAAAGAAAGAATTTGAACACCTCAAATTCTCTCTTGAAATTCTTATTAAATTTTGAATATCTCTTATTTTTATCCAAACAAGTACTTTATTTTTGGATTTTTGAAAATCTTAATTGAAATAAAATCTTTCTTTTAAATGTCTCATCCAAATAAGTAAATTTATTTTTAAAATTTTTAAATTTTTCTTAATATTAATTTTTTAAATAAATAAACTTAATTACACACGTAGAACGTGTGTCTGAAAATAAATATATATAAAAGTGCCAACTCCTAAAATGCAAATAATCAACTATATATGTCTTTAACAATTTATTAAATTAACTATTTTATTAAAGTACTTATTAAAGTAAACTTTTCTATTTTTTTATTTAAATCAAAATTTGATTAATTTTGGTTTATCTATTTTTTCTAATTAAAATTTTTATAAGAACAACACTTCCAAATTTATTGTTAATAAAAAAAATAATAAGGTTTTGAAATAATATTAAAAAAAATATTTATTAGCTAAAAATCAAAATCTTATTTATCTAGCTATTACGCGACGAAAAATCTTAAAACATTATTTACTGACAAGAATTGAAATATGAAGATATAATCAAATATGATAATTAAGATTAAATTGGTAGTATGATAAGACACATGGATTATAAAATTATGTTAAATTACAATAATATATATTACCATATGAGATTAGACATGAATGATTTTGACATAAATATATAATAAGTAACAATAAATACATAACCTTTTATATAATGTAAATATATAATATAACATTTGATATGATTTTGATACCCTTTGATATGATATTAATAGTCGTTGATATGATTTGATAGCATTTGATATGATTTGGATAACCTTTGATATAATTTTGATAACCTTTAATATAAACTTGATAACTTTTGATAAAATTTTGGTACCTTTGATACAATTTTGATAACCTTTTATATAATATTGGTAACCTTTGATAAATTTTGGTAACCTTTGATATAATTTTGATAACGTTTTCCATAAGTTTGATAAGTTTTGATATAATTTTTTATAATCTTTGATATGATTTTGTTAACCTTTGATAAAAAATTTTGGTTTTGGTAACTTTGATATAATTTTCGTAACGTTTGATATAATTTTGAAAGCTTATAATATAATTTTGATAACCTTTGATATAATTTTGACAACCTTGGATATAATTTTGACAACTTTTAAAATGATTTTGATAACCTTTTATATTATTTTAAAATCTTTGATATGATTTTTATAACTTTCATATAATTTTAGTAACCTTAGTTATACGCTTGGTAACCTGTGAAAGAAGTTTGATAACCTTCGATATGATTTTGATAACCTTCGATATTATTTTTATAGCATTTGATATGATTTTGATAACCTTTAATACAATTTTGTTAATCTTTAATATAATTTTGCTAACCTTTTATATGATCTTTGATATAATTTTGGTGACCTTTTATATAAATTCGATAACCTTTGATATAATTTTGATATTTTTTTATATGAATTTGATAACTTTTGATATAATTTTAATAACTTTTGATATAATTTTGATACCCTTTAATATAATTTTGATAATTTTTTATATAATTTTGATAATGTTTTTAATAGTTTTGATAACCTTTGATATAGTTTTGATAATCTTTGATATAATTTTAATAACCTTTGTAATTGTTTTGGTAATCTTTGATATAGTTTTAGTAACCTTTAAAATAAGTTTGGTAACATTTGATATAATTTTGATAACCTTCAATATGATTTTGATAACCTTTTATGTTTTTGATAGTCTTTATTCTTTAATATGATTTTGTCATTTTGATTTTTTTTTTATATAATTTTGATAATCTTTATAAAATTTTGGTAAATTTGGATAATTGTCTGTGATGTAATTTTGATAATCTTGATATAATTTTCATAATGTTTGATAAAATTTTGAAAGACTATAATATAATATTGGTAACTTTTAATATAATTTTTGTAACCTTTGATATAATTTTGAAAGCCTATAATATAATTTTGGTAACTTTTGATATAATTTTGATAACTTTTGATATAACTTTGACAACATTGGATATAATTTTGATACCCTTTAATATAATTTTGATAGCTTTTGATATAATTTTGTTATCATTTTTAATAATTTTTGTAATCTTTGATATTTGATAACCTTTAATATAATTATGATAACTTTTGTTATTATTTTGGTAATCTTGGATATAGTTTTGGTAACTTTTGAAATTATTTTGCTAACTTTCGATATAATTTTGGTAACATTTGATATGATTTTGATAACATTTAATATGATTTTTTTTATTTTGATAATCTTTGATATAATTTTGATAACATTTATACAATTTTGGTAACTTTTGACATAATTTTGGCAACCTTTGATATAATTGGTAATCTTTGATATAATTTTGCTAACTTTTGTAATAATTGTGGTAACTTTAGATATAATTTTGGTAACTTTTTATATAATTTTGATATCCTTTGTAATAGTTTTGGTAACTTTATATATAGTTTTGATAAATTTTGATATAATTTCGATAACTTTCATATAATTTTGGTAACGTTTGACATAATTTTTGGGTAACCCTTGATATAATTGTGGAAACCTTTGATATAAATTTGGTAAGTTTTGATATAATTTTGAAAACCTCTGTAAATTTTTTGATAACCTTTGTAATAATTTTGATAACATTTTTAATATTTTTGGTAACTTTTGATATAATTTTGATAAGATTTGTATTAATTTTGATAACTTTTGGTATAGTTTTGATAACCTTTTGATGTAATTTTGACAACCTTTGATATGATTTTGATAATTTTTTATATGATTTTGTTAACCTTTAATTTAGTTTTGATAACCTTGATATAATTTTGATAACCTTTGATATAATGTTGGTAACATTTGATATAATTTTGTAATTTCTTATAATATTTTTGGTAGCATTTTTATAATTTTAGTAACTTTTGATATAATTTTATTTAATAACTTTTGATATGATTTTGGTAACTTTGGTATAATTTTGATAACCATAGATATACTTTTGGTAACATTTGATATAATTTTAATAATTTTTTAGATAATTTTGGTAACCTTTGGTATAATTTTATAATAATTTCAATAACATTTGTAATAGTTTTGATAACATTTAATACAATTTTGATATCATTTTATATATTTTTATACCAAAATAAAAAACACTTAATATATAAATTTATTTAAAAAAAATCTATTTGATATAAATTCATTATATCATTCACGTGCTTTTGCACGTGTAAAATAAACTAGTATATATATATATATATATGTATTAGTCTTTTAGTGACTTCATCGTTGGATCAATTCGGATACATATAGCTCAAAGCTTATAAGAAAATATTAATTTAATTATTCATCATAGATTCTTTTATTAAATAATGATTTCATGTATCAATGTTTTAGTTTTAAAGAAACATTACTGCTTATCATGATTGGTAGCTATTTTTTAGCATGTTTTGTACAATAGATACAAAGGGATAAACCTTGGAGGTGTAAGAATTGGGTTCTTTGCAATAACTCTTTTCTTGGTAAGCTTCCTAACCAAACTACTATTATACTTCAAGAATTTTTGTAAGCCAACATACATAATCAACTATATGTCCCAATGATATTGGTAATGAACAAGTGGATAGTGTTGGATATCAATGTATTATTTGGATGTATATATATGAAATACGTATTCCAATACGTAGGTTGTCGTAACTACATACACGATGTGTAATAATCATACACAATTGATATCAAATTTGAATGAGAAATTAGTTTCATTTAACACTCACTTGAAGAGTAAGAAAGTTGGTTGAAGGTGTGATTGGTAGTCAATCCCAAATAGAACAAAGTTTGGCTTTAGCTTATAGTTTATATAAGCTAGTGTTCCATGTTGGGTTGGGTCCCAAGAGGTAACCAAATTTTGTAGTGGGTGAGGACCTACACAACTTGGGCTGAACCACACGCTCGCAGCTGGACTTGGGCTTGGACTGGGTCGGGTAGGACCGGGCTTGAGCTCGGATCAATATCTATCTTTTTGCTGCCCATCCAAGTAGCTTTATTTTTATCCGAATAGTTTCTGTCCATTCGGTCTAGGACCAAAACTGTTTGTGTCTGTTCAGTTTGAATCGAACCGGCTCGTGTCTGTTCAAACAGTGCCATATGCTGCCTGTTGCATGAATTGATTCGTTCAAACAGTCTTGACTGTTCAGTTTGAACCGAATCGGTTCATGTCTGTTCCAACAGGATTGTCTGTTGCCTGTTGGATGAACCGGTTCATTCAACAGTCTTGACTATACAACATAGCTTACTCAGTTAGCAAACTAAGTAAATTCACTAGTAATCCTGGAATGGATCACTGGAAGGCCAATGTGAGGGTACTCAGATATTTGAGATACACCTCAAATTTTGGACTGCACTATACAAGATATCCAGCTGTACTTGAAGGGTACACTGATGCAAATTGGATATCTGATACTAAAGATTCGAAATCCACTAGCGGAATTATCTTTACTATTGGAGGAGCTGCAGTGTCATGAAAATCTTCTAAACAAACATGTATTGCCAAATCCACCATGGAATCTGAGTTTATAGCTTTAGATAAAGCTGGAGAAGAAGCAGAATGGCTTCGAAATTTTTTAGAAGATATTCCATATTGGCCGAAATCTGTGCCTGCAATTTGTATACATTGTGATAGCTAATCTGCAGTTGGTAAGGCACAGAGTTGTTTGTATAACGGTAAATCTCGACACATTCGTCGAAGAGACAATACCGTTTGACAGTTGCTCTCAAATGGGATTATCTCTATTGATTATGTAAAATCAAAGGATAATACTGCGGATCCGCTAACGAAAGGTTTAACAAGAGAGCAAGTAGAAAAATCATCAAGGGGAATGGGTCTTAAACCTATAAATTAAAGTTACATAATGGCAACCCAACCTAGCTGACTGGAGATCCCAAGATCTAGGTTCGAAGGGACAACTAAGTTATGTTAACTTAGTGTGAGCACTAAAAGAGATAAACAATCTAATCCATTCCTATGATGAGATAGTGCTGCCTACAAAGGAATTAGGATAAGCTATGCTTTTAATGATTCTTATAGCTTGATAAAATCAAGTGGGGTATTGCAGGATACTCTTAATAAGCAATCACCTATTATGAGTAAGAAACGTGGTCACTTCTATGAGAATTGATCAGGCTAAATTCTCTAGAATACTCATAGAAACTAGGAAGTGTTCGGGGCCAAAATGGACACAGCCGTGAGAATCGAAGATGTTCGAAGAGGAATTGTGTGATACCTATTGTCTTGGTTTACACGAAAAGCTGAATAATTCAAGACTTCATGTTCACTAGTTAGCCGAGTAAATCCGATAGTTATCACTATGGAAGGTTCAAAGTCAAAAGCTACCTATCTTGATACAATTACTCTTTAAAGTTACTCTCTCTCAATTTTTGAGTCAGTTTGTCGGTTTATTCAGACAATTTCTATTCATGTGGGGGATTGTTGGATATCAATGTATTATTTGGGTGTATATAGACGAAATACGTATTCCAATAGTAGGTTATCATAACTACATACACGGTGTGTAATTATCATACATAATTCATATCAAATTTGAATGAGAAATTAGTCTCATTTAACACCCACTTGAACAGAAAGAAAGTTGGTTGAAGATGTGATTGGTAGTCAATCCCACGTACAACAAAGTTTGGCTTTAGCTTATAGTTTATATAAGCTAGTATTCCATGTTAGGTTGGGCCCCAAGGGGCACCCAAGTTTTGTGGTGGGTGAGGACTTACACAACTTGGGCTGGACCACACACCCGTGCACCGCCGCCGATCTGGGCCGAGCCGAGCTTGGGCTAGGCTGGGTCAGGTCAGACGTTTTGGGCTTGGGTCAGTATCTATCTTTTTTGCTGCCCAGCACAACCATCCAACCAGCTTTTTTTTTATCTGAATAGTTTCTGTCCGTTCAGTCTAGGACAAAAACTGTTTGTGTCTGTTCGGTTTGAACCGAACCGATTCGTGTCTGTTCCACCAGGGCTGTCTGTTGCCTGTTGGATGAACCGGTTCGTTCAAACAGTTTTGATTGTTTGTTTTGAACCGAACCGATTTGTGTCTGTTCCAACAGGGTTGTCTGCTGCCTGTTGGATGAACCGATTCGTTTAACAGTCTTTGACTGTTCCGAACAGTCCTTTGTTCTTCTATAAATACAGACACCCTCTGTTTGTTTTATTCACTGATTTCCAAAATAGATAATTTTTTTTCTTCCTCTGGTTTTCCTTTTCTGTTTGAGAGAGAGTTTAACATTTTCTTCGTTCGCTGTGTTGCTTCGAGTGTGCCCTCTACAGCAACGTTATCGAGGAGGCTTGGGAGACGATTTGCATCAATTTGCAAGCACCTTAGAGGCAAGCAAAATTCGTCTTAAGGTCAAAGGTGAAACCTTGACTCGATATTGATTTTTTCAAATCAATTCCTGTAAGTGTTCGTGTTTCCGATTCTGTGTTATCTGTTACATGCTTCTTTAAAGTCAGTATTGATATTTATTTCGTGTAAGTACATTTACATATATATATATATATATATATTGAAATTCATTTCTGTAATTTCTTTTATATACTGTTTATTTATATATGTTTTATTATTTTTCGGTAATGGTATAATTGGTATACTGCATACAACAGATTTTTTTTTTTATCAATGTGATACCATGACATATAAACCTTTGATGCTAACTATGTTAGCTAAGATGCACATTATTATTGCATTGTGTTAGCTAAGTTCATATGAACATTTTTTGTTATTCATTTATGCTTGCCAATCAAATAATACTATTACATTGGCATCTTATTTTATTAGAGTAAGTTCATGATGCACCCAAAAGAGTGTATCTTTATTAAACCTTGCAATTAATATGATCAATTATAGTAAAGTAGCATGCAAGGGTCAAATCCACATAGATTGGTTTTTAGTTTATAAATTACTAGTTTAAAACTTAAATTCAAGAACTATAAAGAAAAGGGAGTTTTTGAAATAATTTCAAAACTAAAATAAACAGGAAAAGTAAGAACCAAATAAATAAGATGAAATCAAATATAAAAGAAATATGGTTAAGGTTTCATTCTCCACCACTAGACATCATTGAAAATCAATTTCAGATCTATCAACATCAATTAGCTATCAAAGTTAACAACCGTAGATAACAACATCCCGTGTTACCCCAATCTTTCCTTAGTTCGTCATTAAGCAGGACGAACGCCACTACCTAATCTCTAACTATCAAACAACCTAGGATAAACATCTCTAAATTTAATTTGACAACAGCTTTATGATGAGAAGTTAGGTTGATCTAAGCAACAAAAGCATGAACATGAATTGTTTAACTTAGGTTATGTTCTACTTTGCAATTAGCAAAAACTTGACCATAATCATTAATCACAAATTGCCACTTATGAATAGGAAATCAAGACAATTACATGGATCAAGACTCCTAAACTAGCATTAGATAATTATCAAGATATATCTAATTTGCATCCTAAACAAATCAAGACAACATCATAAACAATTCTTATAGAAGAACACAAGCAACTTTGATAGAAAACTAATGATGGATAGAATCTCAAAATCAATTACAAAACATGTCTATGGCTTTGAAATCACCCTTAACCAAAAAGAAGTTTAGCCTAGCATAGGCATAGATAATATATACATAAAACTAAAAAGAAAATAAAAGAATGGAGAAGAAGAAAAAAAATTAATGATCCCTTGAGTCTCCTCAAAAGATAATGATAGTTTGTGGCTCAAAAGATAGTATTTATAGAGCTTTTTGACATTGAAAACCCTTTCTTGGTGATCAAGGAAGCTAGGAGTCAAAATAAGGCAATTTTGGACTTTTTCGGATTTTTTTCGATTTTGCTATTTTTGGAGACAGCAACTCAGCGCTGCAGCGCCAGCGGCCAGCGCTGTAACACTGACTTTCTGGCCATGGGGCGTTGTAACGCCGACTTTGTTGTTTGCTCCGTTTTCGGCTGCTGCACTGTCTCGCACTTCCTCAGCTGATTTGGATGACCATTCCTTGTCCGATTTAGGCGTGTAAACTATCGTTGGAAAGGTATTCAAGTCAGCTTCAAAAGTCAAGAGGAAGTTTCTTCAAATAATGACTTTAACATAATGATTTCCTTACAACAAGCTCCGGAGGTCAAATATGCCTGATCACTTAGCACTAAGAAATTGATCTTTCTGACTCCCAAATCTTCTTCCATCTTGTGATTATGACTTTATAAGCTCTTTAACATCTTATTTGACATCTTTTGATTTTATTCTTCTTATTGTACCTAAATTAAAAAACATAATATAAATAAACAAGATAAAGATCGAAAACATAACAAAAACTAAAAGTAGAAAGACATAAAATGTATATTTTATGAGTTTATCAGTTCATATGAACATTGGGCTTCCCAATAATAAAAGTGTTGCTTAGAGTGGAGTTCATTTCAAGTTAAGTTTTTGACTTTTAATCGTTTAAATTTTTATGCCAATTGAAGTTATGAAAATTGTATTTTTGAATTGAATGTATTGTTGGGTATTTGTAATTGCCTATTGGTTATCAAAATTACAAGTTGAGAACTTAAAAGAAATAAAATATTGCCTTTATTTATCATTTTTTTTTCAATTTTATATTTAAAAAATTCATTTTAATCAGTTGAGTAGAATAATTAGTGTATAAATTGAATGTAAGCTTTATCTAAAAACATCTCAATACGTGAAAACATTTTTGATATAGCAAACACTCAAAAAATTCTTCAAGATTCTTTGGTTTAAAAAATTTGAGCATGTTGCATTTTTTTACTAACTAAAAACAGGTAATGAAACTCACATATATTTAATGATATTGCAACTATTATATAGCTGAATTGGTCAAATAGGTCTTCTACAAAAGAGTGAAAATTTTATCATGTTGCATTATCAAAATAAAATTATTTTGTACTTTAACTTGAGTCATATCAATGATAAAAAAAAAAAAAAGCAAATTTTTTCATCCGCGCGGTCTTTATTAAAGAAAAACATAAAAGCAAGCAGTTAGACAAGCCCGTGCCGACTCTTTTTTGACCAGGGGCAGGGGCAAGGGGCATGTCGATCATAGGCTCCTTGAAGTTGGCTTTCTGTCTTAGTTCTTCAAAAGAGTCTACCACATTCCCTAGTCTTGCAACAAATTCTATCAAAAGTGAAGCAAAAGTCGCCAAGGACAGAGCACTAGCACTTTGGTATGTTTTGGATTCATCATCATCTCTTTTGGCCTTGATGAATGGCATTTGAGCATTAGATGAGAGATTTGAGGGCCATCCTCTAAGCATATTTTTGGCAGCGTCCCATGGTGGTAGAGAAGCTGTCCTGACAGGTGGTGGGATTGACCTCAGGTCCAGCACAGCTTCACTCAATGATTTAAATCCCAATTGCTGCATATATTCTTCATCTTCCTGTTGTGTATCCACAAGTTCAAGTTCCTTAGAAGGCCTTCCCCCAATTTCCCAGGTCCCAGAATTTACTAGAATGTACGACTTGTGGTCTATCTTTTTTTGCAACTGTTCGGCTGCCTCATGGACATTTTTAAGTATGTCACCTGTGTTAGAAGAAATATATTGCTATATACTGTAAAAATATAAACAGAAAATAAAGAAGAAGTTGTTATAGAAATATATACAACCAGATTACAACAAATATGTAAAAACGAACAAAGACACTTACAGTAATTGATTTGAAAAAATCAATATCGAGTCAAGGTTGGACCTTTTAACCTTAAGACGTTTTTTTGCCTGTCTAAGGTGCTTACAGTATCGATGCAAATCGTCTCCCAGGTTTCCTCGATATACGTTGCAAATGAGAGCACACCCGGATGCAACACAGCGAACTGAAGAATGTTGAAGTCTCTCTCTCAGAAAGGAAGAATATTTTCGGTGAAAATTTTTTGTAATTAATGACAGATAGAAACACCCTATTTATAGATACAGAGAAGTCTGTTCGGTCATACATATCTGTTGGACAGGAACCGGTTCGGTCAAAAGACAAGACTCTTCCAATGAACCGGTTCAATCCAACAGACAAGACTCAACAGAAAAAGGCAAAGAACCGAACAGACACATTCTAGAAGAAGAATTA
The DNA here is from genome assembly GCA_030761205.1 of Fremontodendron californicum. NCBI lineage: Eukaryota > Viridiplantae > Streptophyta > Magnoliopsida > Malvales > Malvaceae > Fremontodendron > Fremontodendron californicum. Next base: position 22,942,712 of record JAULJL010000025.1, on the reverse strand, counting down.
TTCGGACATAAAGCTGGTTGGATTTGAGCTGGTTCGGCTGCTTGGTGTTGAGCTGGTTCGGTTTGGACAAAAAATAATCCGGTTGAGCAGTAAAAAATTATTTACTGACCCAAAACCAAACCCGAACCGACCCAGCCCGGCGGCGGCGGTGCGCGCGTGTGGTCTAGCCCAAGTTGTGTAGGTCCTCACCCTCCACAAAAACTTGGGTGCCCCTTGGGGCCCAACCCATCATGACACTCTAGCTTATATAAACTATAAGCTAAAGTCATTCTTAGTCCTATGTGGGATTGACTCCCACACATACCTTCAACCAACTTTCCTTCCTCTTCAAGTGGGTAAATAATGAGACTAATTTCTCATTCACTTTGATATCATTTGTGTACGACAACCTACGTATTAGAATACGTATTTCGTATATATATATATACATACTTAATATATATTATGATATCTAACAATCCCCCACATGAATGGAAATTGTCTGAATAAAACGACAAACTGACTCGGAGTACGAGAGAGACTTTCTTTGAAGAGTAATTGCATCAAGATAGGTAGCTTTTGGCTTTGAACCTTCCATAGTGAATAACTATCGGATTTACTCGGCTAACTAGTGAACATGATGTCTTGAACTATTCAGCCTTTGGTGTAAACCAAGACAATAATTATCACACAATTCCCCTTCGAACATCTTCGGTTCTCACGGTTGTGTCCATTTTGGCCTCGGACACTTCCTGGTTTCTTATGAGTACTCTAGAGGATTTAGCCTGATCAATTCTCATAGAAGTGGCCACGTTTCTTACTCATAATAGGTGATTGCTCATAAAGAGTATCCTGTAATACCCCACTTGATCATTTATCAAGCTATAAGAATCATTAAAAGCATAGCTTATCCTACCTTGCAGGCAGCACTAAATCATCATAGGAATGGATAAGAGTGTTTAACTCTTTTAGTGCTTACACACAGTTACATAATTTAGTTGTCCCTTTTGAACCTAGATCTTGGGATCTCCAGTCAGCTAGGTTGGGTTTCCACTATGTAACTTTAATTTATAGGTTTAAGACCCATTCCCCTCGATGATGTATTTACTTGCTCTCTCGTTAAACCTTTAGTAAGCGGATCCGCAATATTATCCTTTGATTTTACATAATCAATAGAGATAATTCCATTTGAGAGCAACTGTCTAACGGTATTGTGTCTTCGACGAATGTGTCGAGATTTACCGTTATATAAACTACTCTGTGCCCTACCAATTGCAGATTGGCTATCGCAATGTATACTTATTGCCGGCACAGGTTTTGGCCAACATGGAATATCTTCTAAAAACTTCCGAAGCCATTCTGCTTCTTCTCCAGCTTTATCTAAAGCTATAAACTCAGATTCCATAGTGGATCTGGCAATACATGTTTGTTTAGAAGATTTCCATGACACTGCAGCTCCTCCAATAGTAAAGATAAATCCGCTAATAGATTTAGAATCTTTAGTATCGGATATCCAGTTTGCATCAGTGTACCCTTCAAGTACAGTTGGATATCTTGTATAGTGCAGTCCATAACTTGAGGTGTATCTCAAATATCTAAGTACCCTCACAATGGTCTTCCAGTGATCCTCTCCAGGATTACTAGTAAATCTACTCAGTTTGCTAACTGAGTAAGCTATATCTGGTCTTGTGCAGTTCATAAGATACATTAGACTACCAATTATTCGCGAATATTCTATTTGAGATATTGCGTCACCAGTATTTTTCTTTAGATGTAAATGAACATCTACGGGTGTTTTGGCTATATTGGTATCATTCTTACTAAATTTCTCAAGAATATTATTTACATAATGATCTTGAGATATTACCAAGCCATCTTTTGTTTTAGAAATTTTAATTCCTAAAACCACATCAGCTACACCCATATCTTTCATATCAAACTTACTGGTCAACCAAGTTTTGGTAGCTTTTATGATCTCATTGTTACTGCCTAAGATCAACATATCGTCTACGTATAGACAAACAATGACATATCCCTTATTCGTATCTTTTACGTAAACGCACTTATCACATTCATTAATACGAAAACCATTTGACAACATTGTATTGTCAAATTTTTGATGCCATTGTTTAGGAGCTTGTTTTAAACCATATAATGATTTAACAAGTCTACAGACCTTCCTTTCCTGTCCCGGAACTTTGAACCCTTCGGGTTGTTCCATATAGATTTCTTCGTCTAAATCTCCATTTAGGAAAGCTGTCTTAACATCCATTTGGTGTATAAATAGATTGTTAAGAGTTGCTATAGCTATTAACATTCGAATAGATGTTATTCTCGTAACTGGTGAATACGTATCAAAATAATCGAGCCCTTCCTTTTGCCTGTATCCTTTTATTACAAGCCGGGCTTTATATTTATAAATCGTTCCATCTGCTTTCATTTTCCTCTTAAATATCCATTTGGATCCTAAAGGCTTATGCCCTTGAGGAAGATCCACCAGTTCCCATGTATGATTTTGCATGATGGATTCTATTTCATTGTTAACGGCCTCTTTCCAGAATTGTGTTTCTGGAGATGACATAGCCTCGCTAAAAGTTTGAGGTTCATTTTCTAACAAATATGTTAGAAAATCTGGACCATAAGTAGTCGGTACTTTAGCCCGTTTGCTCCTTCTAGGTTCCTCTTGTTCCTCTTCATCCATATGTGGATGAGTTCTCTTTGTAGTCTTGTTTTCTTGTTTTTCCTTATAAGGAAGAACATCTTCAAAGAACGAAGCATTCCTTGATTCCATTATCATATTGATATGAATATCGGGAATGTCCGACTTAAATATAAGAAAACGGTAAGCAGCACTATTGTTTGCATATCCAATGAATACGCAATCAATAGTTTTAGGTCCTATCTTGACCTTTTTAGGTGGAGGAACGGCTACTTTCGCAAGACACCCCCACACTTTCATGTAATTGTAGTTTGGTCTTAGACCCATCCACAATTCATACGGTGTCTTGTCTAATTTCTTATGGGGTATTTTATTTAAAATATAATTAGCTGATAAGATAGCTTTCTGATAACTCGTATAATTATATAGTTTTTAGTTATGTTTTATTATTGTTTTGTGTCAAATACGAGTTATTATTGTTTAGTCTAATTGTGTTTATGATCTTTTATATTTTTATGTAATTTGGTGTTTTTCACAAGTTTCTTTGAGTGATTTCAGATTACTATAATTAAGGGCAAATCCAGTTCAGTTCCAGTTCCGACACATTTTGCCATATCAGCTATATCTGGAGTTTCACTGAAGCAATAAGGCTGAAATTTGTAGCCGTGCAAAGCTAAGAGGCATATATATCTTTTTCATGTTTTATACTTCTTGAAACGGAGTCGTTTTCCCTAGGGAAATCGACCATGAAGTTGGCTGATGTGCAATGACGTCTGTGCTGACCTGTTTTCGTATTTTGCCCATATCTTCTTATCCACATCAGCAAATGAGCTGATTCCAATGGCTATGGATCCGTAACTGATACGGGAACCTTTGTCTAGAAGACCATATGATCAGATCAGGCCTCTAATATTGACGAAATCGACCATCAAGTTGGCTGATGTGCAATGACGTCTGTGCTGACATGTTTTCGTATTTTGCCCATATCTGCTTATCCACATAAGAAAATGAGCTGATTCCAACGGCTATGGATCCGTAACTGATAGGGGAACCTTTTTCTAGAAGACCATGTGATCAGATCAGGCCTCCAACATTGACGAAATCGACCATCAAGTTGGCTGATCAAAATTGTCATACAATATGACGAAAATTGTTAGAAAAATTCACCCACCTATTATACCTACCTTTGAAATTTGTAAAGCTTGTCTCTTGTCATTTAGCCTTCCAAAATGTGTATAAATAGAGGGCCTTGGATGATTGTAGAGGATCATATTGTACATAGGTAGGATATTAGCCATTTTAATAAAATTCTCTAAGTTTTCTTCTTCTTTCTTTTCTCTAGTTTTCTTTTTCTTTAGAGAGAGCAAGAGGTTGGACAATTAATATTCTTCCTCTTCTTCTTTCTTTCTTTTATTTTCTTCTTAGATTTTCTTTAATTTTATGTTTATGTTTACAATGCCTATGCTAGGCTAAACTTCTATTTGGTTAAGGGTGATTTCAAAGCCCTAGACATGTTTTGTGATTGATTTTCAGATTCTATCTATCATTAATTTTCTATCAAAGTTGCTTATGTTCTTCTACAAGAATTGTTCATGATGTTGTCTTGATTTATTTAGGTGTACAACTAGATAGATCTTGATATTTATCTATTGCTAGTTTAGGAGTCTTGATCCGTGTAATTGTCTTGATTTCCTATTCATAAGTGGCAATTTGTGATTAATGATTATGGTCAAGTTTTCAATAATTGCAAAGTGGAACATAACCTAAGTTGAACAATCCGAGCTTATGTGTTTGTTGCTTAGATCAACCTATCTTTCTCATCATAAAGCTGCCATTAAATTGAATTTAGAGAGCTTATTCTAGGTTGTTTAATGGTTAGAGATTAAATAGAGAGCTTGTTCTATTTAACGACAAACTAAGGAAAGATTGGGATAACAGAGCTTGTTGTTATCTACGGTTGTTAACTTTGATAGTTGGTTGATATTGATAGATCTGAAATTGATTCTTAATGATGTCTAGTGGTGGAGAATGAAACCTTAACCATATTTTTATATTTGATTCTTCTTACTTACTTATTTTCTTACTTTTCTAGTTTGCTTATTTTTAAAAGTATATTTATTTTTATTGGCTGGTTATACCGCCTAATTTGTATATTAACTTTGTTTTATTTTTTGGCTGGTTATACCGCCTAATTTTGTATATATATTTTTATTGGCTGGTTATACCGCCTAATTTAGTATATATATTTTTATTGGCTGGTTATACCGCCTTGCATCTTCTTCTTATTATTTACTTTAGTTTAAATCTGGCTTCAAAAACCCCTTTTCTTTTATTGTTCTTGAATTTAAGTTTTAAACTATTAACTTATAAACTAAAACCCAATCCCTGAGGACTCGACCCTTGCTAACTACTATACTTACAATTTATCTTTTTAGTGCAAGGTTAAATAAGATACACTCTTTTGGGTGCATCAAATTTTTGGCGCCGTTGCCGGGGATTGTTTTCTTTAGTTTATTTGTTACTTGGTTTATTCTTATTTTTAGTTCTAATTAGTTCTATTTTCTTGTACATACAAGTTTTTCTTATCAAATTTTGAAAATAAAAAAAAGAAACGATGGAATTGAGCAATCTAACACTTGAAGAGTTGGTGGCATACATGAACATGGAAAATCAACAAGCCAATCTCACCTGCCCAGTTCAACAATTGGCCATGGGAGGATGTCAAGGCCATCAAGTGTTGCAAGACCAACAGTATGATCATTACTCAAACACTTACCATGAGGGATGGTGGGATCATACTAATTATGGCTACTCAGAAAATTACCAAGAAGTAGATCCTTATGCCAATTACACTCATCCATCTAGCTTCAATCAATCATGGTCTCAAGAACCAGATCTTCTTCAACCACCACATATGACTCAAAACTCAGGTACTTCTTTAGAAGATCTTGTCGATTCTCTTGTTACTAATACTTTGCAATTTCAACAGGAAACAAGGGCAAGTATCCAGAGTTTGGAAAGGCAAATGAGCCTATTGGCTAGTAGTATGGTGGTATGGGTAGCACAAAGATCTGAAGAACTCCCAGCCCAAACGATGGTTAACCCAAAGGAGAATGCTACTCTTGTGACCTTGAAGAATGAGGAACAAGATGAGGATGAAACAAAATTAGAGATGGATTCTATTCTTGATGATAATGAAGCCAAAGATCCAAATAAGAGTATTTCGGCACCTGAGGTAACGTTTAAGGTTTCACTTTTTACTAATGTTTCTTCTCCACCTTTTCCTAGTAGATTTGCAAAGTTCAAGGAGGAAGAACATGAACAACACATGCCGGAAACCTTAAACAACTTGTTTGTGGAGGTCATTCAACAAGTATCAAAATATGCTCCATTCCTCGATGACATATGCACCACAATGGATGATGGAATAATACTTGTAATGGAGAATGCATCCACTGTTGTGCAAAGAAAGCTTCCTCTCAAATGCATAAATTTGGAAAATTTCATGTATGAGCCTGACAAGCCTAAAAAGCCAAGAAGGGGTGTTGGTTAGGTTCAAAACACTAACTCAAGTGTTAATTGGTAAGGCAACCCAATTAAAGAAGAAATTGCCAACCTTCCATATTCAGATTTGCTTTCTCTTTCTCTTTCTTTTCCTTTTTCTTTTATTATTTTTATTTTTATTGTTTTTATTTTTATTTTTTATGTTTACTTGTTAATTTTTGTTTAGTATTTTAGAATTATTTAGGTTGCATGAGTTTGTTTTGTTTTGTTTTGAGTCTAGTTATTCCTATTCTTATGTTATTAGTTCTTTTCTCTTACACATGATTCTTTCATTTGGGTTAATAGACTTACATTGAGGACAATGTAAGAATTAAGTGTGGGGGGAATGATTTAGGATTTCTTTTATTTTTGTCTACTATTTTTTTTTATATGAGTCTTTATTATTATTATTATTATTTTTTTTTTTGAGTTTTAGTTCCTTTTTAATACAATGATGAGATATGAATTGTATAAGTCTAAAACAGATTTATTAGTGAGAAGATTTTCATGAGAATTGAGCTTGATGTCAACCTTTTTATGAGCCAATGTTAATATGATATGTTGATTGAGAAAGAAGCATGTTTAGACTTAAAACTGACTTGTATAATCATCATTGTGAGTTTTTGAGCCTAAAATGATTGATGCATTATACAAATCAATCTAATTTCTTTCTTGAGTGCTCTTATGATTACATGATTCTCTAGAACTTGCTTTAAACCGTTTGAGACTATATTGATACATGTGACAACATCAATATGATAGAGGCATTAGGATTATAACCAGAGCCAAACAGCCATCCCTTATTGATGTTCCAAGAGAACACACCCTTAGTGAACCAATTTGAGCCTACATTGAATAAGCTATCTCTTTGGTAACCATAACTTGTCCCTAACCTAAATATACTTATATCTTTAACTTCGTTCCAAAGATGAATTAGCATGATTTGAGACAAGTTGCAAAGACAAGGGATATTTTTTGGTTAGAAACAAGAAATAAGTGTGGGGGGAAAAGAAAAGAAAAGTCAAGAGAAAAAGAAACGGAATACTGGAAAATACATTCCTATGTAAAAAAAAAAATATATGAATCATCTCTTGAATTTGTGGAAAAAGAAAAAGATGTTACAAAGTTGTTTAGAATGAAGAAAAGGCCCAACATGAATATCCGACCTAGGTGACTATGTGCTTGTAAAGAGTTTTGAGAAGTTTCTTTATATAATTTTTTTATGTCTCTAAACTTTATGAACTCTTTGGAACCTTTGTGATATCTTTATCCTTTTGTTCTTCAACCACATTACAAACCCCTTGGCCCCATTACAACCTTGATTAAAGACCTCTTGATTTATGAAGTTGCATGATCTTTTAGTGGAGAATAGGTGGACAAGCAAGCATATGGTAGAAGTGTTTTCATGAGATTGATTGAGTGTAAACACTTTACCACTACTTTAAAGAGTGAAAATCAAGAGAGTATCCCATGTGAGAAGTTGAGATTAAATTTGAACATGCACTATTTTGATTGAGATATGTTATGCTAATATTGGCTTAACTCAAACAATTTACATTCAAGCATGATTTTTTGTGAAATTTTTTAAGCTATTGATTAGTTTATAAGACTTGTTCAAATATTGTCTCTAATTTGTATTGAAAGGATTAGGAGTAAATATTTTTAGTATATGTAGTTTATTTATATGTAGTTTATTTATATTTTAAGTTTTCAATGTTTGTGGGTATCGTTCTAGTAAACCCTCACGAGACTAAACTCGTCCACTAGGGACACCTAGGGGTTTAAAGGCTTGTGTCACATGCTAAGTGCCACCGTGATTTCCTACGAAAGTGGATTAGATTAGATTTTCTTATTTTATTTTTATTGAGTCGTTGCTAGGGACTAGCAACAATCTAAGTGTGGGGGTGTGATAACTCGTATAATTATATAGTTTTTAGTTATGTTTTATTATTGTTTTGTGTCAAATACGAGTTATTATTGTTTAGTCTAATTGTGTTTATGATCTTTTATATTTTTATGTAATTTGGTGTTTTTCACAAGTTTCTTTGAGTGATTTCAGATTACTATAATTAAGGGCAAATCCAGTTCAGTTCCAGTTCCGACACATTTTGCCATATCAGCTATATCTGGAGTTTCACTGAAGCAATAAGGCTGAAATTTGTAGCCGTGCAAAGCTAAGAGGCATATATATCTTTTTCATGTTTTATACTTCTTGAAACGGAGTCGTTTTCCCTAGGGAAATCGACCATGAAGTTGGCTGATGTGCAATGACGTCTGTGCTGACCTGTTTTCGTATTTTGCCCATATCTTCTTATCCACATCAGCAAATGAGCTGATTCCAATGGCTATGGATCCGTAACTGATACGGGAACCTTTGTCTAGAAGACCATATGATCAGATCAGGCCTCTAATATTGACGAAATCGACCATCAAGTTGGCTGATGTGCAATGACGTCTGTGCTGACATGTTTTCGTATTTTGCCCATATCTGCTTATCCACATAAGCAAATGAGCTGATTCCAACGGCTATGGATCCGTAACTGATAGGGGAACCTTTTTCTAGAAGACCATGTGATCAGATCAGGCCTCCAACATTGACGAAATCGACCATCAAGTTGGCTGATCAAAATTGTCATACAATATGACGAAAATTGTTAGAAAAATTCACCCACCTATTATACCTACCTTTGAAATTTGTAAAGCTTGTCTCTTGTCATTTAGCCTTCCAAAATGTGTATAAATAGAGGGCCTTGGATGATTGTAGAGGATCATATTGTACATAGGTAGGATATTAGCCATTTTAATAAAATTCTCTAAGTTTTCTTCTTCTTTCTTTTCTCTAGTTTTCTTTCTTTTCTCTAGTTTTCTTTTTCTTTAGAGAGAGCAAGAGGTTGGACAATTAATATTCTTCCTCTTCTTCTTTCTTTCTTTTATTTTCTTCTTAGATTTTCTTTAATTTTATGTTTATGTTTACAATGCCTATGCTAGGCTAAACTTCTATTTGGTTAAGGGTGATTTCAAAGCCCTAGACATGTTTTGTGATTGATTTTCAGATTCTATCTATCATTAATTTTCTATCAAAGTTGCTTATGTTCTTCTACAAGAATTGTTCATGATGTTGTCTTGATTTATTTAGGTGTACAACTAGATAGATCTTGATATTTATCTATTGCTAGTTTAGGAGTCTTGATCCGTGTAATTGTCTTGATTTCCTATTCATAAGTGGCAATTTGTGATTAATGATTATGGTCAAGTTTTCAATAATTGCAAAGTGGAACATAACCTAAGTTGAACAATCCGAGCTTATGTGTTTGTTGCTTAGATCAACCTATCTTTCTCATCATAAAGCTGCCATTAAATTGAATTTAGAGAGCTTATTCTAGGTTGTTTAATGGTTAGAGATTAAATAGAGAGCTTGTTCTATTTAACGACAAACTAAGGAAAGATTGGGATAACAGAGCTTGTTGTTATCTACGGTTGTTAACTTTGATAGTTGGTTGATATTGATAGATCTGAAATTGATTCTTAATGATGTCTAGTGGTGGAGAATGAAACCTTAACCATATTTTTATATTTGATTCTTCTTACTTACTTATTTTCTTACTTTTCTAGTTTGCTTATTTTTAAAAGTATATTTATTTTTATTGGCTGGTTATACCGCCTAATTTGTATATTAACTTTGTTTTATTTTTTGGCTGGTTATACCGCCTAATTTTGTATATATATTTTTATTGGCTGGTTATACCGCCTAATTTAGTATATATATTTTTATTGGCTGGTTATACCGCCTTGCATCTTCTTCTTATTATTTACTTTAGTTTAAATCTGGCTTCAAAAACCCCTTTTCTTTTATTGTTCTTGAATTTAAGTTTTAAACTATTAACTTATAAACTAAAACCCAATCCCTGAGGACTCGACCCTTGCTAACTACTATACTTACAATTTATCTTTTTAGTGCAAGGTTAAATAAGATACACTCTTTTGGGTGCATCACTTTCCCCCACAAGTTCTGAGGTAACCCTGAACTTATCAACAAAGCGTTCATCATTTCTTTCAACGTTCGGTTCTTGCGTTCTGCAATACTATTTTGTTGAGGTGAATAAGGAGCAGTGGTTTGATGGATGATTCCATTTTCTGAACAGAATTCATTAAAAATGAATCATATTCACCACCTCTATCACTCCTTATTTTCTTTATTTTATTGCTTAGTTGATTTTCAACCTCATTCTTAAAGAGCTTAAATGTTTCCAACGCCTCGTCTTTGCTTTTTAGTAAATAGACGTAACAATATCGCGTGCTATCATCTATAAAAGTAATAAAATACTTTTTACCACCTCTAGTTTGCACAAATTTTAAATCACAAATATCAGTGTGAATTAACTCTAGAGGTTCACTACTTCTTTCTATTGAATAGAAAAGAGCCTTAGCTAATTTGGATTCTACACAAATTTCACATTTGTGATTCTTGTCAATGACAAATTTCGGAAGCAAATCCAAATTGCTGATTTTCTGCAAGGTCTTGTAATTTACATGACCTAATCTACCATGCCATAAAGTAGGGGACTCAACCAAGTAAACAGAAGAAATATTATTATTAATAATCTTATTCTTGGGTACAATTGTCATAACATTGAGCTTAAAAAGCCCATCACAAAGATATCCCCTTCCCACAAATATCCCATTCTTGGTGAGTACAAATTTATCAGACTCGAATACGAGCCTAAACCCATTCTTGCTCAATAAAGAGCCGGAAACCAAATTCTTTCGGATTTCGGGAGCATGAACAACATTGTTCAATGTGAGTTGCTTCCCGGAGGTCATCTTGAGTACCACCTTTCCATGGCCTTGTACCTTGCAAGGCGTAGAGTTTCCCATATATAGTTGCTCATCATTAGCAGCTTCTTTATATTCGAAAAAACTCTTCCTTTCAGAATATACGTGACAAGTGGCCCCGGTATCAACCCACCAAGTCTTAGGGTTTTCCACCAAGTTGACTTGTGAAACAACAGCAGCAAGCTCAAAATCATCAACTAGGTTGGCTTGAACTTTCTTCCTCTTCTTCTGTCGGCAGTCTTTTGCACGGTGTCCGGGCTTGTTGCAGTTGAAACAATTTCCCGTGAACTTTCTAAAATTCGTTCCCTTCTTTGCTTGGGAAGAACTTGAACCAACGAATTTCCTCTTGTTGGTCTTTTTCGAACGTTCAACAACATTCGCTTTGGCTTCCAATGTCTGGACCATGACCCTCTTCTCTGAACTACGATTATCCTCCTCGATTCTCAATCGAACAATCAAGTCCTCTAAAGACATCTCCTTACGTTTGTGCTTTAGATAGTTCTTGAAATCCTTCCACGAAGGAGGGAGTTTCTCTATCAAAGTTGTCGTTTCGAATGATTCACTAAGAGTCATTCCCTCGGCAAAGATCTCATGGAGAATCAATTGAAACTCTTGAACTTGACCGATAATGGTTTTCGAGTCCACCATTTTAAAATCTAGAAACCGGCCAACCACAAATTTCTTTGTGCCGGCATCCTCGGTTCTATATTTCCTTTCCAAGGACTCCCACAGCTCTTTCGCTGTCTTTATCGGACTATACACGTTGTATAACGTGTTGTCCAAACCATTAAGGATGTAGTTCTTGCATAGGAAGTCAGAATGCTTCCATGCATCTACCGAGGCTACCATTGTAGTATCGGTCTCTCCCTCGTTCAAAGTCGGGGCCTCCTCCCGTAAGAACTTGGCTAGATTGAGGGTGGTCAAATAGAACAGCATCTTTTGCTGCCATCGTTTGAAGTCCTGACCATTGAACTTCTCGGGTTTCTCACCATGTGTTACATGTAGAGGTTGTGGCGCTACGGGCGCTCTAGCAATACCGGTAGATGTTTCGGCCATCTATTATTCAAGAATAATAGGATCAACTTGTATACAAAATATACAAATATACTAAATATATAAATTCAAAAAACACGATAACAATAACAAATAATATATATGTTACAACTTATAACAAGTATAACCAAATAAGTATATATATATATATATATATATATATTACACGAACAACAATATATATGTAATATAACACAATATATTACAATATATATGATTACAAATAGCATATAAAACACAACAATCACGTAAGTATATAAAATATATTTTACGAAACACGTTCACACATGCATGAGGCGGCTGACATAAACGAAACCAAAAGTTGTAATGGTTGTGAATAGAAATGATGAAAAATGCCTTTCTCCAAGAAACAAGTATAAACGTAACAAACAATATATATATATAGACAAAAAAGAATATACTATATATATATATATATAAACAATATATAATATAAGCAATAAACAGAATGAATATTATATAAATATATATAATAATCGAACAATACTAATATATATTAAAACAAAAAATAGAAATAGAAGTTATAAACAAATATAATAAAATCACCGAAACTATATATATATATAAAGAAACAGTGAAAAGATCAAAACAATTGATTATAACAATCACGTGAACAATGGCAAATAATATATATATATATTATAAAAGCAAACAGTAACAATAAAAGCACCAATCAGAATATATATTCAACAAACAGAATATAAAATATGGTTAACAAATATGATAAAACCAAAGATGCACAATTACCGAATCATCACAATGTTACAAACAGTACTAAACAAATATATATGCAAAATCTCACATCCAATATCTAAACCGGCATAGTACATGCAGTAACAAAAAACTTAAACAATGAAGTCAGTACGTATAAAAGTTCAAACACAGTAACTAATATATTCGATTATACATATATACACACAGTATATAACAAAAAGCAAAGTTAACATACAAAACGTCTTAAGAATGTTAGAAGAAATATATTGCTATATACTGTAAAAATATAAACAGAAAATAAAGAAGAAGTTGATATAGAAATATATACAACCAGATTACAACAAATATGTAAAAACGAACAAAGACACTTACAGTAATTGATTTGAAAAAATCAATATCGAGTCAAGGTTGGACCTTTTAACCTTAAGACGTTTTTTTGCCTGTCTAAGGTGCTTACAGTATCGATGCAAATCGTCTCCCAGGTTTCCTCGATATACGTTGCAAATGAGAGCACACCCGGATGCAACACAGCGAACTGAAGAATGTTGAAGTCTCTCTCTCAGAAAGGAAGAATATTTTCGGTGAAAATTTTTTGTAATTAATGACAGATAGAAACACCCTATTTATAGATACAGAGAAGTCTGTTCGGTCAGACATATCTGTTGGACAGGAACCGGTTCGGTCAAAAGACAAGACTCTTCCAATGAACCGGTTCAATCCAACAGACAAGACTCAACAGAAAAAGGCAAAGAACCGAACAGACACATTCTAGAAGAAGAATTATTCGGACATAAAGCTGGTTGGATTTGAGCTGGTTCGGCTGCTTGGTGTTGAGCTGGTTCGGTTTGGACAAAAAATAATCCGGTTGAGCAGTAAAAAATTATTTACTGACCCAAAACCAAACCCGAACCGACCCAGCCCGGCGGCGGCGGTGCGCGCTTGTGGTCTAGCCCAAGTTGTGTAGGTCCTCACCCTCCACAAAAACTTGGGTGCCCCTTGGGGTCCAACCCATCATGACACTCTAGCTTATATAAACTATAAGCTAAAGTCATTCTTAGTCCTATGTGGGATTGACTCCCACACATACCTTCAACCAACTTTCCTTCCTCTTCAAGTGGGTAAATAATGAGACTAATTTCTCATTCACTTTGATATCATTTGTGTACGACAACCTACGTATTAGAATACGTATTTCGTATATATATATATACATACTTAATATATATTATGATAGCTAACAACCTGAACTCAGTTTTTCCATCCTCTCTAATTTTCTTCCAAGCTCGCGTAAAACTTTCGCACCTTCTGCCCCAACCCTCTGAAGCTCGCTACAAAACACTTGTCTTCTTTCCGGGGGAGCCTACAATTACAACATTATTATTATGGCATCAATCAATGATGTGAAAAAAGGAAAAGTGAGTTAAGCTTTGCTTTGCTTTGCTTTGTTTCCTACAATAATGCAAATTCCTTTTCATCCATGGTCTACAGTACCGTGAAGTTGCATACCTCCATAATGCAATTCTTGACAAAACAGTACTACTCAACCACACATTTCCAATTTAATGATGCTCTTAATTAAGAACATGCACTTGAGAATTGAGATATTATGTTTATGCATGATAAGGATACCATTCGAAAGAATATATATATATATATCTTGCAAATCATCCCAAGAATTCTTGATTTTTTCTCTCATAACTTTCAGACACCTCCATCTACTTCCTCTATCTTCATTTCTCCTGAAGCTGAACAAAAGAGGCAGCCTCGCGGCACTGTTATCTTCCAAATTTTGTTTCAGTGACCCCATTTTTATCACCCCCAGCGGACAATAATTCTGCATGATGATCCCAGAAGTTTGCAAAAGAAAGATGAAACAAAGTCGGAACAATTAAAATAAGTTCTTGACAAGTAAAAGCGAGATAATGCAACCAAATCATCAAAATTAGCTAGCTCCAAATCACCAATCAACTTAACAAAAAAAAAAAAGTATTTGCATTAAAGCATTCACAGCATATCTAAGTTTTGTTTCTTATAAGAATAGTACTTTGGAAGGAAGCCATTGATTGAGAAACTGACATATTTGAGGAACAAAGAAAGGGCCAACTTACTGGAGTATGGGGACTATATTTGTAGGCTTGTTGTATCAATTAATGATCGAAGCTTCAGTTTCCACCGTACAAAAGCCTGCTTGTGTAATCAAAAGTGCATGATAGACTTGCACTTTCCTAGCAAAATACAAAATGTATACGTCCTGATGAAGAGAATATCTAGTGAAAACTCACACTAGAATACTTTTCCTCTTTATCCAATTCAAAAATGGTATTGTATATATTGACTAATTACCACATGCACTTTCAGTATTATCTGCTGGCAAGTGGCAACATTTTATTTTATTCTGCTTGAGATTTCAGAGTCCAAACATGCTATATATATATATATATATATATATATATATATATATATATATCTGAACTCCTAAATATTAAAAGTGATTGACCTAAATACCCCTATTAATTTATTAAAATTATTATTTATTTTTATGATCAATTAAATTATTCATTTAATTTTATTTCTTTTATTTGTTAGACTCCTATTACAACACTACATGCAACCAATTCTATATATATACATATATACTAATAATTATTAATTAATTGTATGGTAGGTGAGAGAAATCATAAAAAGTTGAGAATTTAGGGAGTAATTAAGAAGTATAGATAGTGGAAATTATGAATATGGGAAGGCAAAAATTCATAGAAGAAGTAGACGATAGAGCTAATGTACCAACGGAATTAGAAATATACTTGGTAAAGAATATAGGAAGTAACTAGGTGAAGTGATTGTATAGTATGTATAAGAAAGTATAAGATAGGAGTTGATAGAGGAAGAAAGCTTAAGAAATAAATTTCTATATTCTCTCACAATTATTATATCAATGAAATTAATGAAAATAAAAGCAGGTAGTTTAATTCTTTTTTTTAGTCTCTTATCGGTAGCTAAATTATGATATTTTATTATCTTCAACCAATAGCATTGAATTGAACGACATTTAGCTTTTCTTTAATTTAATACATTACTAAAAGTGAATTCCTCACCCACTTACAACGTTGGAGCTTTAATATATATCCTATTAATATTACGAGTTCGAGACAATATCAATAGTGCTAAGGACTCGGCTTGCACCTTACAACATTCAGGGAGAATCAGGAGTTTTGATTCAAGTAACATTTTCAATCCTATTCTTAATTAACCTATTGATTCTTCAACATTAGTAAGTTCGGGCTTCACTTTATTTTTAATTTTAAATTATTATCAACTAATTGTTAGATTCCTATTGAAATACACCAAATTGTTTTTAAAATATCATGTGTTTTTAGTAATCCATGAAAAACTAATTGTTTTAACATAGGATCAATATTTTAATTAACACTTATTCTTTTTGTTACTTTAAGTTTAAATCGTTATTTTCAATTAAGTTGCTAATTGAGAAAATTATTGGGCAACAAAAAAAAGTGTAACAAGCCAATAAATATTCCTAACGGTTTTTTTTTTTTGTTGGTAGGAAACTATTTGAATCTGTCATATGTATACTCATTTACTATATGACCAAGATGAGATTAAGCTATGAATTAAACCAATAAAAATCTAACAATTTCCAAGCTACAAAATCCTGAAGCAACAGTTAGATCATTTGTTATGGCCGGAAGGATGAATCAAGCATCCTTAAGTAATTAAGACAACTCCTTAATCAAGATATTGCAAGGAGATCTTTGAACTATACTTAAGTAATTGAGACAACTCCTTAATCAATAATTGTTTGATAGAATTTAATTGTAATCGCTTGCTATTTATATCATACTAGATCATATCATACATAGGTAAAAAAACTCATGTTCCTTATTTAATCTCACTATTGTATTTGATCCAACAAGATGCTATTAAATTTATGCAAGATGTTATTAAACTTATTTTTATAAGTTAATTTTTAGCTAATTAGATTTTTTTTTAAACCAAATCAATGAGTCACCACTTTCATAAGTGATGGTGACTCAATTAAGAGTTGTAAACCCAAGTGCAGGTTATGTTCAAGTAATAAATTCTCGGGTGTCCGAGGTCGAACCACAGGGAAGCGTATTAGTAAGTATAAGTTTATAAATATATAAGAAAAAGAAAGTAAACAAGATATTAGGGAATCAACAACAAAACAAAATAAACAAGATATTAGAGAACAAAATAAATAAAATAACATAAAAGAAATTAAACAAAATATAAAAAACAATAAGAAAGGATGTTGAGGTTAGAGAATCCACTCTTGGTGTTATGCTAAGATTAATCTTGTTTTATTACACAATTGAAATCCACACATAAGGGAGGTTCCAATCGGAAGGTTTAGCAATTCAGTCCAAATTGTCCAACGTCCATAGCATATGATATTATGTTCATTTGGTGTCCTCAAAACTCATAAAAAGAGTCCAAGCATTCCTTATGCCAAAGTATATGTCTACAACAAATCAAGGTTATGAAACCAAGCATTTACTGTGCCATTTTCATTGTCAATAATGAATCAAGATCTCTACTTTGCAAGTATGATTTTAAACCAAAAGAAAATATTATCTATACTAGTGCTTATAAATGATGATTCATTTTAGCTCATGTTTAAGAGACTAACCTTAGCATTTACCAAGAGCTTCACCTCATCACCTCAACAATATGATTAGAAACACATACTAGATATGAATAAAATGAAAAGAAATGTAAGAAGAAAAAGAAAACTAGAGAAAGGAAAGAAAAAGAAAACTTAGAGAATTTTATTACAATGGCTATCCTACCAATGTATCAATGTCTTCCAATACTCATCCAAGGCCCTCTATTTATACACATTTTGGAGGGCTAAATGACAAGAGACAAGCTTTACAAATTTCAAAGGTAGGTATAATAGGTGGGTGCATTTTTCTAACAATTTTCGTCATATTGTATGACAATTCTGATCAGCCAGCTTGATGGTCGATTTTGTCAATGTTGGAGGCTCGATCTGATAAAATGGTCTTCTAGAAAAATATACCCCTATCAGTTACGGATCCATAGCCGTTGGAATCAGATCATTTGCGCACGTGGATCGGAAGATATGGTCAAAATACCAAAACGGTGCAGAACAGACGTCATTGCACATCAGCCAACTTGATGGTCGATTTCGCTAGGGAAAACGACTCCGTTTCAAGAAGTGTAAAACATGAAAAAGATAGATATGCCTCTTAGCTTTACAGGGATACAAAGTTCAGCCTTATTGCTTCAGTGAAACTCAAGATATAGCTGATATGGCAAAAGGTGTCGGAACTGGAACTGAACTGGATTTGCCCTTAATACTAGTAATCTGAAATCACTCAAAGAAACTTGTGAAAAACACCAAATTACATAAAAATATAAAAGATCATAAACACAATTAGACTAAACAATAATAACTCGTATTTGACACAAAACAATAATAAAACATAACTAAAAACTATATAATTATACGAGTTATCACACCCCCATACTTAGATTGTTGCTAGTCCCTAGCAACGACTCAATAAAAATAAAATAAGAAAATCTAATCTAATCCATTTTCGTAGGAAATCACGGTGGCACTTAGCATGTGACACAAGCCTTTAAACCCCTAGGTGTCCCTAGTGGACGAGTTTAGTCTCGTGAGGGTTTACTAGGACGATACCCACAAACATTGAAGAAATAAGAAAAACTAAAAATAATAATTATAACTAATCCTTCCAATATAAATTAGAGATAATCATTGGACAAGTCTTAAAAACTAATCAATAGCTTAAAGAAATTCACAAAAAATCTTGCTTGAATGTAAATAGTTTGAGTTAAGCCAATAATAACATAACATATTTCAATCAAAATAGTGTATATTCAAACTTAATCTCAACTTCTCACATGGGATACTCTCTTGATTTTCACTCTTTAAAGTAGTGGTAAAGTGTTTACACTCAATCAATCTCATGAAAACACTTCTACCATATGCTTGCTTGTCCACCTATTCTCCACTATTTAGATCATACAACTTCATAAATCAAGAGGTCTTTATTCAAGGTTGTAATGGGGCCAAAGGGTTATAATGTGGTTAAAGAACAAAAGGATAAAGATATCACAAAGGTTCCAAAGAGTTCATAGATTTTAGAGACATAATAAGATCATACAAATAAAACTTCTCAAAACTCTTATAAAGCACATAATAACATAGGCTAAATATTCATGTTGAGCCTTTGCATCATTCTAACCAACTTTGTAACATCTTTTTCTAGAAGTTCAAGAGAAGATTTTTTTTTTTTTTTTTTTTTTTTTTTTTTTTAATATGGGAATGTATTTGACAATGATCCCTTTCTTTTTCTCTTGACTTTTTCTTTTCTTTTCTTCCCCCACACTTATCTTTTGTTTCTAACCCAAATTTTCAAATAAAAATATCCCTTGTTTTTTTGCAATATGTCTCAAAATATAAAATTCATCTTTAGAACAAGGGTAAGGATATAAGCATATTTAGGCTAGGTGTAAGTTGTGGTTACCAATAAAACATCATATTTAATGTAGGCTCAAATTGGCTCACTAGTGGGGATGTTCTCGTAGAACATTAATAATGGATGGCTGTTTGGCTCTGGTTATAATCCTAATGCCTCTATCATATTCATGTTGTCACATGTATCAATATAGTCTCAAACGGTTTAAAGCAAGTTCTAGAGAATCATGTAATCATAAGAGCACTCAAGAAAGAAATTAGATTGATTTGTATAATGCATCAATCATTATAGGCTCAAAAACTCACAAAGATGATTATACAAGTCAGATTAAGTCTAAACATGCTTCTTTCTCAATCAACATATCATATTAACATTGGCTCATAAAAAGGTTGACATCAAGCTCAATTCTCATGAAAATCTTCTCACTAATAAATCTGTTTTAGACTTATGCAATTCATATCTCATCATTGTATTGAAAGTAACTAAAAAAAACACACTAAGTCTAAACATGCTTTTTTTTTTTGTTTTTTTTGTTTTTTTTTTTGTTTTTTTTTTTTTGTTTTTTTGAATAAGAAGATTAAATCAAACTGACAAGGTATGTCTCAAGTCTCCCTTACTCAGACCTTGTTCAGAATGAATACTTCTAAATGTCTTAAAACACAAAATTTTTTTTTTTTTTTTTTTTTAGCAAAATATGTCCCTTACCCCCTACTAAAATATGACATTGTCCCCAATGTCAAATTTTAAAGGTAGAATTTAGGAGATATTACCTGCAGAGGTTGCTAACCACTTATTATAACTGAGACACAACAAGCAAAATGTTAGATAATGTCACAAAGACAAAGTGCAATCCACTCCTTGCTCGTCCATATCTCTTTTTCTTTTTCCGAGCGTTTGCGAAACAACCGTAGCAGATAAACACTCATAAGCTTGTAGCTTTTTGAGTAAATCTTCAATGGTTGTAGCAGAAATTATGGTTCTCCTTGCCTCTGAAAACATGAATCCATTATCCACAGCATTATCTAAATATGAAAGTAAATTACTAAAATAACCATTAATATTAAGCAAACCAATGGGTTTCTTATTTGTGACCAAAGATGACCAAGAAGCCACGCAAGCTATTTCTTCCAATGTACCCAGACCTCCTGGTAAGGCAATGAATGCATCGGCAGAATGGTACATGATTGTTATCCGTTCAGGGATACTCCAGACTTGTATTTCCTTACCCACGGTAGGTCCACAAAAATCTGTGAATAGTTTTGGCACGATTCCTAGAACTGGACTTCCTCCGGCGTGTGCTGCTGTAGCGACTGCTCCCATTAAACCCGTACTACCGCCTCCATAAATCAAGTGGATCTTTTGTTGGGCAAGTATTACTCCAACTCTTATGGCTTCATCAGCGAATATGTTATTTTTCCCTGGATAAGCACCTCCAAAGACACAAATTTTTTTAATGCGCTGGGACGAAGTGCTTTCCATTTTTTTTTTTTCGAGTGCCTGAAAGAGAATGAGTACATGGTGTAATATATAGAGGACTGAGTAGTGAATCAGACAAGAGTAATAATGTCGCCGAAAGTGTATTTGACCTGTCAGAAGAAAATGTTAACCTAACAAAAGATTTTTGCATGATTTCAGGAAGAAAATCAAAAAGAGAAGAAAAATCAACCGTAAAAGTCAAAAGTAATAATGTCGCCGAAAGTGTATTTGGCATCTTCCTCTGGTTTTACGTCCAGAAACGGCTTAAACGCCTTCTATGAGTCGAGGATATGCTTCCCATCCAGTTTTCTTACAAGCTGGCAAACAGGGTCTTTTATCATCAGATTCCCAAGATGTTGCCATTCCCTTTGGAATTGCGGCCATAAATCAAGAATTTCTCTTTGTACATCTCCACTAGGATGCGTCTCAAGAGAAAGTTGGATATTACCCAAATTCTCCTTACTCAGTCCATCCTTAATGAATTCAATTTTATCATCTCGATTAGAGGACGGAATCCCAATAGAACGACATTTACCGTTACACGTCCATCGTGCACACTTGTGGCAATTTGAACTCATGCGCTTTGCTCGTCGCTTCTTTGCATAAGTGCTTCTACCTGTACCTGGTAAATGCAAAACAGGAAGATATTCATCTTCACGTACCTTGGCTTCAATTATCCAACGTATGTCTTCAGGAATCCCTTTGTTCATAAGCATTCTTAATCTTTCTAATCGAACTTGGTAAAGCTTCAGTAAAATATTCCGAGGAAAAGGAGGAAATCGTTTCTGCAATCTTTTGAGAATATCATCCATCCTGAAAAAAAAAATGAAATAAAAAAAAATGAAAGAGAAATTTATATACAATATCAGTTTTGTGGGTAGCTGATGGAACCGACTTAAATAATCACGGAGTACCGTTATCCGCCATTTAACCGGGAAAAAAATGAATTTTTTTTTTTTTTTTTTTTTTTTTTTTTTTTTGAAGATTAGTAAAAATTATATTTACATCTAGTTATTTTCAAAACAAGGATCAGAAAGAAAAACAACCTCTTCTTGAGTAACATGATTTTCCAAAAAGAGTTTGAGTCTTTGTCCATTTACCTTGAATACGTTACCATTTTGAGGATTCTCAATGTCAACTGCTCCATAATGATACACATGCTTAACCACAAATGGGCCAGTCCATCTTGATCTCAACTTACCAGGAAATATGTGAAGTCTAGAATTATAAAGTAGAACTTTTTGCCCAACATTAAATGTTTTTCTTGAAATTAACTTGTCATGAAAGGCTTTAGTTCTTTCTTTATGAATTTTAGAATTCTCATATGCATCATTTCTGAGTTCCTCAAGTTCATTTATGACTGGAAAAGTTTCATTCTCACCCAAAAAGGAATATTTTAGCTCGGATGGCAATGGTTTTAAATCCAGCTTGGGTGGTTCAATAGTTGATGGTACAGTGACATTTGTGAGTGATGGAAGTTCCTCAAACTTTTGTTTCCAACAATGCTTAACCTGAAAAGATTTTAACAAAGAATCAGTGTGTGAAATTTCTGAAGCATTATCAAACTCATATTCAATTAAATAAGCTTCTAAAGGATCATGGAATGTGGTAGTGGTGAGATGTTCATGAACAAGTTCTTCAATGAAATCCACTTCATGTACTTCTGAATCATCACCAGGTTGCTTGCAAGTGTTGAACACATTTAATTCTAAAGTCATATTTCCAAAAGAAATGTTCAACATACCATTCCTGCAATTTATCAGAGCATTAGAAGTTGCAAGAAATGGACGGCCTAATATAACAGGAATTTGAACATTTGGATTTGAAACAGGATGTGTGTCCAAAACAATAAAATCAACAGGGAAGTAAAAATTTTCAATTTGAACCAAAACATCTTCAACTATCCCTCGAGGAATTTTTACAGAACGATCAGCTAGTTGAAGTGTAACAGGTGTTTCCTTGAGTTCACCTAAACCTAACTGTTGATAAACAGAAAAAGGCAAAAGATTAACACTAGCACCAAGATCAAGCAATGCACGTTCTATTCTAGTGTTTCCAATGATGCATGAGATTGTTGGACATCCAGGATCTTTGAATTTTGGTGGAGTAAGATGCTGAATGATTGAGCTCACACTTTCCGTCAGAAATGCTTTCTTTTGTACATTATGTTTCCTTTTAAATGTGCACATGTCCTTCAAAAATTTAGCATAAGATGGAACTTGTTTGATTGCATCCAATAAAGGAATGTTAATCTTAACTTGTTTGAAAAGTTCATAAATTTCTGCATTTTGATTCAAATTCTTTATTGTTTGCAACCTTTGAGGAAAAGGAGCAGGATGCATACCTTTTTCTTTGTCCAAATTTTCAAGAAGTTCAGACTTACCATCATCCTTACCATTACTTTTCGGAGGGGAAAGAGGATCTTGGTCTTTTGATGGAATCTTTTTGTCAATTGCCTTTCCACTTCGAAGAGTTGTGATAGAACTGGCATTTTCCTGTTGAGTTTCATTGGAGCAAGAAACAAGACATTGAGTAGAAGGGTTAGGCTGAGGTTGAGCAGGAAACTTACCTTTTTCTTGAGTGCGTAATGAAGCTGTCAATGTGGACAAGGTGTTTTTGATCTCATTGATGTCCTGTGAAGTCCGGCTATTCACATTTGCTTGTGTTTGCATGAATGCTTGCAATGTTTCTTCCAAGGTTTGTACACGTGAAGGTTGATAGGAAAAAGTGTTGCCCGGCTTTTGAGATTGTGGTACCTGAACATGATTATTATTCCGCCAACTGAAGTTGGGATGATTTCTCCATTCAGGGTTATACGTTTCAGAGTAAGGAGAAGGAAAAGGCTTTTTAAATGTGTTTATGGAATTTACTTGATCATGCAACGCTTCTTTAAGAATGGGAATATTTGGACATTCACAAGTGGGGTGTCCCATGATTTCACAAATTCCACAACTTTCTTCATTTTTAACCGTTTTGACTTCTTTTACTTCTCTAAGTTCCATGGCTTCAATCTTTCTAGCCAAATTAGCTACTTTAGCTTTTATCTCATCTTCTTGACTAAAATGATATTTACCTCTGTTAGAAACAGGATTAGATCTATTGGAACTTTCAGAGGAATTATCTGTGTGCCAGGCTTGAGAGTTATCAGCCAAATGGTCTAGGTAGTCAAAGGCTTCTTCAGGTTCTTTTTCTAGAAACTCACCGTTACACATTGTTTCAACAAATTGTTTAGTTTCGGGAGTTAAACTTTCATAAAAGAAACTAATAAGACGCCATTTTTCAAAACCATGATGTGGACAAGAACTTAACAAATCTTTAAAACGCTCCCAGCACTGAAAAAATGCTTCATTTTGATTTTGATTGAAATTTTGAATCTGTCTTTTCAAAGCAGTAGTTTTATGTGCTGGGAAAAATTTCTTTAGAAACTCAGTTTGTAATTCTTGCCATGTGCCAATTGACCTTGGTTTTAAATTATGAAGCCAAATTTTTGCTTTATCTTTTAAAGAAAAAGGAAATAATTTTAGCTTGACAATTTCATTTGTACATTGTTGGTCATTAAAGGTAACACATACATCCTCGAAGTCCTTTAGAAACGAGTAAGCACTTTCCGATTCTAACCCATGGAAATTTGGAAGCAAAGCTATCATACCTGGTTTAAAACAAAAGTTGTTTGCATTGAGAGGAAAAATAAAACAAGAGGGTGATGAGCTTCGAGTTGGTTGCAAGTAGTCACGCATGGTGCGTACTTGTCTGTTCTCATCTTCAGCATGAACACTTTCATTGTCAGCCATGGTGGGAGTTGTATTAGAAAGATTACCTGAAAAAGTTTCACAATAAAATCTAACTAAACGACGAGATCTAAAATCACGTCGCCAAACAAGCATAAAACAAAGTTAATATACAAATTAGGCGGTATAACCAGCCAATAAAAACAAATATATACAAAATTAGGCGGTATAACCAGCCAATAAAAATAAATATACTTATAAACTTATATACTTAGTATTGCTTCCCCGGCAACGGCGCCAAAAACTTGATGGTGACTCAATTAAGAGTTGTAAACCCAAGTGCAGGTTATGTTCAAGTAATAAATTCTCGGGTGTCCGAGGTCGAACCACAGGGAAGCGTATTAGTAAGTATAAGTTTATAAATATATAAGAAAAAGAAAGTAAACAAGATATTAGGGAATCAACAACAAAACAAAATAAACAAGATATTAGAGAACAAAATAAATAAAATAACATAAAAGAAATTAAACAAAATATAAAAAACAATAAGAAAGGATGTTGAGGTTAGAGAATCCACTCTTGGTGTTATGCTAAGATTAATCTTGTTTTATTACACAATTGAAATCCACACATAAGGGAGGTTCCAATCGGAAGGTTTAGCAATTCAGTCCAAATTGTCCAACGTCCATAGCATATGATATTATGTTCATTTGGTGTCCTCAAAACTCATAAAAAGAGTCCAAGCATTCCTTATGCCAAAGTATATGTCTACAACAAATCAAGGTTATGAAACCAAGCATTTACTGTGCCATTTTCATTGTCAATAATGAATCAAGATCTCTACTTTGCAAGTATGATTTTAAACCAAAAGAAAATATTATCTATACTAGTGCTTATAAATGATGATTCATTTTAGCTCATGTTTAAGAGACTAACCTTAGCATTTACCAAGAGCTTCACCTCATCACCTCAACAATATGATTAGAAACACATACTAGATATGAATAAAATGAAAAGAAATGTAAGAAGAAAAAGAAAACTAGAGAAAGGAAAGAAAAAGAAAACTTAGAGAATTTTATTACAATGGCTATCCTACCAATGTATCAATGTCTTCCAATACTCATCCAAGGCCCTCTATTTATACACATTTTGGAGGGCTAAATGACAAGAGACAAGCTTTACAAATTTCAAAGGTAGGTATAATAGGTGGGTGCATTTTTCTAACAATTTTCGTCATATTGTATGACAATTCTGATCAGCCAGCTTGATGGTCGATTTTGTCAATGTTGGAGGCTCGATCTGATAAAATGGTCTTCTAGAAAAATATACCCCTATCAGTTACGGATCCATAGCCGTTGGAATCAGATCATTTGCGCACGTGGATCGGAAGATATGGTCAAAATACCAAAACGGTGCAGAACAGACGTCATTGCACATCAGCCAACTTGATGGTCGATTTCGCTAGGGAAAACGACTCCGTTTCAAGAAGTGTAAAACATGAAAAAGATAGATATGCCTCTTAGCTTTACAGGGATACAAAGTTCAGCCTTATTGCTTCAGTGAAACTCAAGATATAGCTGATATGGCAAAAGGTGTCGGAACTGGAACTGAACTGGATTTGCCCTTAATACTAGTAATCTGAAATCACTCAAAGAAACTTGTGAAAAACACCAAATTACATAAAAATATAAAAGATCATAAACACAATTAGACTAAACAATAATAACTCGTATTTGACACAAAACAATAATAAAACATAACTAAAAACTATATAATTATACGAGTTATCAATAAGCATACACTACATGATCAAATGCTTTTTTTTTTTTTTCATTTTGATTAATTGAATTGCTATTGCGTTTCAAATTCTTATAGCCAGTAATTAGTACAGGTTAATAGGTCGTCTATCTTTTTTTATTTTTGGTTATTCAATAACACAAATAAAATATCGATCCTAAACCAAATTAATAAACTTAAGTATAAGAACAATAATAAGATTAGACAGTGATTTTTCTCTCTTTATTCTTTTTCTTTTTAAATAGTATTTTAGATCCAATATTATGTAGAAATTGTATGAGAAGTTATTTAGATCGTTTTATTGCTAGCAAAATTCATATTAGTTGCAAGATTGATATTTCTTGAAGTACCCAACAAAGATGAATAGCTTTTTTCTTGATAACTTGCTATGAGTCACGTTCCATAGAATGATTATGTAACTTTTTTTTCACCAAAAAATTATATTAGTTTCTTTGGTATGATTTATTCACTAAAATAAATACATACCTAATGTAAAAAGTATGATATTAGTTCACATGTTAAATTACATAATTTAAGAATAAATAAGCAAAAAAAAAAAAAAAATTGAGAAGAAAGTCAAAAGAAAAAAGAGTGAAAATCATAAGTTTATATTTGACAAGTTAAAGAAACGATTAGATCATTAAGACTATCAAAATTAAGTTTATTACTCTATACAAATCAGTAATTTATTTTCTAAATTTCATAAAGGCGTTTAATTGACAAGTATTTCTTTAAATGATTGCCAATTTAATGAAAGCATTTTACTTAAACTATATTAAAGACATAGTTTTACATGTAATTTAGAGTCTATAATTACAATCATTTAAGCCTAATTATAATGATGTCAAGAAATTTTATAATGTAGTATAAATTAAAACAGAATTTGTAATTATTACTATCAAAATTTTTAATTTTTTATAAATATTTAAAATTACACACACACACACACACACACATATATATATATATATATATATATATATATATATGATGATTTATTAAATTGACTATTTGGTCTTTAATTAATGATTTTTATTATAAATAAGTTATAATATTGATTATTATATATCTAATTCCATATTGGTATATAATTTCTTATTAATGTATAATGCCATCTAATTGATTATATATTTTCTTATTAGTATTAAATTTTTTATTATTGATTTTTTATTTTAATAGTATTTTAACACTTCTTATTATGGAATTCTCTATTATGATAAAACATATAGTTAGTGTTGTTAGTTTATTTAACTTGAAACTCAATCATGTTAAAAGTGAAGTTAACTCAAATCACGTTAAAAGTGAAATTGTAACAAAGACCTTAAAAAA
Source organism: Fremontodendron californicum (assembly GCA_030761205.1). Classification (NCBI taxonomy): domain Eukaryota; kingdom Viridiplantae; phylum Streptophyta; class Magnoliopsida; order Malvales; family Malvaceae; genus Fremontodendron; species Fremontodendron californicum. The sequence goes on along the minus strand of JAULJL010000025.1, from coordinate 22,915,071 downwards.
ATCATAATTGAATTGAAATTGCACTTTTAATTTGAAATATAATTTTATGTCGTTAAATAATTATTTTAGCTTCTATATAAAAGAAGAAATCAATGTAAAAAAAGTATCTTTAGTTAGACAAGCTAATGAACATTTTCAAAAGCATTTGACTATGAAATATGAACTCCACAAAAACGAAAGAATATGCTTCAATTTCAAAAATTATCATGATAAATATGAATTTGATTTTTTTTTTTTTTTTTTAAATATGAAGTGTAAAGTTTTTACGCGTGGGTAAAAATGATTGATTAATGTTAAATTTTGAATAAGATTTGAATAAAGAATAAAAATAACTTTTATATTTTTATAAATATCATTATTTTTATAAAAATTAACTGTAATTACACATTTAAGTTTAGAAATTATGTCAACTTAACAAGTTAACTCACAATTAAGTCATTAAGTTTCATGTTTCTGGATTAAACACCTTATTAAACTAAAATTATTAGTAATTTTTTTTTAAATAATTAGTAAATAATGAATAATATAGTAGCAAAAGATAAAAAAAAAAGAAATACTGAATGATTGATGATATAATAATAAATTTCATAATTATAATAAAAATTTATATAAGCTATTAACAAAGGATAAATTTTTTTTTAATACTTCTACAAATATCTTCATCTTTATAGCACATAATTATAATTATTCTTTTAAATTCTAAAAGTATGTCAACTTATCATGTAACTAAAAATTTACTCATCAAGCTGAATACTTCTAATTGAAAACCTTATTAAAATAAAATTGTTAGTAAAAATTAGGGTAATTAGTAAATAATGAATAAAATAATAGTAAATGTTAGATAATATTGTAGTAAAAATGGATAAAATAAAATAAAATAATTAATAATATAGTACTAAATTATAATACTATAGTAGTAATTGATTAATAACATAATAGTAAATGATTGATACAATAGAAGTAAATGAGAGATAATATTGTAGTAAATTTTATTATTATAATTTTAAAAAATTATATAAGTTATTAATAAAAGATAAAATATTTTTTTATACTTTTATAAATATCATCATCTTTATAAAAGAAAACTGTAATTATGCCAACTTAGAAAGTTAACTCACAATTAAGTCAACTAATTGCATATTTTTATGTTGAAAACTTTATTAAAAGAAAATTTTTAGTGAAAAATTTAGATAATTATTAAATGATTAATAACATATTGTAGTAAATTCCATAATCTACATAAGATTTTAATAAAGGAAAAATATTTTTTTACACTTTTATAAATATTATCATCTTTATAACACATAACAATAGTTATAATTATAATTTATAAGTTTTGAAGTCATGTTAACTTAGCATATTAACTCACAATTTAATATCAAGTTCAGTGCTTTTATATTGAAAACCTTATTAAAATAAGACTATTAATAAAAAAAAAATCAAATATTTAGTAAATGATGAATAACATATTAGTAACTAATTGATAACATAATAATAAATCATGAATAACTTTATAGTAAGCGATTAATAACATATCAGTAAATGATAGATAAATAATAGTAAATGATTTATAACATAATAGAAAATTAAGGATAACATATAGTAAATGATAGACAATATAATAGTAAATTCTATAGTTATAATTGCAAAAATTTACATAAATTATTAATAAAGGATAAAAGAAGTGTTATACTTTTACAGATATTACTTTTATAATGTCAAACTTAATTATATTTTTAAGTTTTAAAATTATATCAGCTTAGTAAGTTAATTCACAATTAAGTCATTAAGTTGCATACTTCTTGATTGAAACCTTATTAAAATAAAATTGTTTGTAAATTTTTTTGAATAGTTAGTAATTGATAGATAACATAGTATTAAAAATAATGGATAACATAAGAGTAATTGACATAATTATAATTGTAAAATTTTATTAATAAAGGATGAAGAAATTTTTGTACTTTTACAATTATCATCATCTTTATAATATCTATAATTGTACATTTAAATTTTGGAATTATGTCAACATAGCAGGTTAACTCAAATTAAAATCATCATATTGTATACTTCCAGATTGAAGACCTTATGAAAATAAAAATTTTAGTGAAATTTTTTGGATAGTTTATAAAAGATGAATAAGATAATAGTAAATGATGATTAACATAATAGTAAATTCATGGTTATAATTGTAAAAATTTACATAAACTATTAAATGATAAAAGAATGTTGATACTTTTACAAATATCATAATCTTTATAATAACTCATAAACAATAATTATACTTTTAAAATTTAAACCTATGTCAATTTAGCAGGTTAACGAACAATTTAGTCATCAAATGGAATGTTTCTAAATTGAAAATCTTATTAGAAAAATTATTAGTAAAAACTTTCATATAATAAGTAAATGATGAATAATATAAACCGATAACAAGTGATTGATCGATTTACATATTAGTAGATGATGAATAATATAATACTAAATTATTAATACCATATTAGTATTATAATGAATAACATGATAGTTAGTAAATGATTAAAAAATTTAGTAAATGATGAATAAGATAGTAGTAAATTTTATAATTAAAATTACAAAAATTTACATAAGCTATTAATGAAGGATAAAAGAATATTTATATTTTTACAAAATATCAATATCTTTTAACACCAAATATTAATTATACTATTAAGTTTTAAAATTATGCAAACTTAATAGGTTAAGTCACAATAAAGTCATAAAGTTGCATGCTTCTAAATTTAAAATCTTATTAAAATAATAATATTATTAAATAATTTCAAATAGTTAGTAATTTCATAAATCAAATAGTAATTATACTTTTAAAATTTAATTAGCATAGCAGTAACTGATCAAAAATATAGTAGTAAATGATGGATTAAGGCTAAAATATAGTACTAAATCAAGTAGTAAATTATGAATAGTATAATAATTGATTAATAACATAGTAGTAGTAAATTACGAATAACATGGTTGCAAATGGTTAATAACATAGTAATAAATGATGGATAACATAATAGTAATACAATTAAGGCTAAAATACTAAAAAAACTTATGAACTATTTAATTTTTTCAAAAAATATGCTCCTATACTTTTATTGTATCAAAATAAACTCTTATTCTTTGATTTGTACCCAAATAAGTCCTTATTTCAAATGAAAATTTGATTTATATTAACGGCTTATTTGAGTACAAATTAAAAGTTAATAACTTATTTGGGTACAATAAAATTACAAGAACTTACTTAGATAAAGTGAAAATTTATGGGTTTTTTGTTGTTGTTATTTTAGGCTACAATTAAGTCATTATGTTACATGCTTCTAGATTGAAAACCTTTTTAAAAAAAAGTTGTTAGTGAAAATTTTATATAGTTTGTAAATGATTAATAACATATTAGTAAATTCCATAACGATAGTTGTCAAATTTTACATAAGCTATTAATAAAAGATAAAAGAATTTTAATAATTCTACAAATATCATCATCTTTACCACACTTAACTATAATTATATATATTTAAGTTTTAAAATTATGTTAACTTAGCATTAAATTAATGATAAATAATATAATAATAAATGATTAACAGCATATTTGAAATTTCATATAATAGTAAGTAGTTAATAAACATTATACTTGGACTCGACCGTGGCTCTTGAATTGTATTTCAAGTAACTTCTTATCATATGATGAAACAATTTTTCTCTTGGTATATTATGTTGATAATTTAAATAAATAAATAAATTATATGATATAAATATTCTTATAAATATTTAAACCTTTGATAGATAAAATTTTAATCGTTTAATTATGAATGTTTAAAATGTCACTTTTTAAAAAGAAAAAAAAAATAAAGAACACAAAACAAAAGATATTATATAAGAAAAACATCGGATGATAAGAATGGGAGATAAAATAATAATGTTATGTTTTACAAATAAAATTAAGCTTTTTTAAAAAGGAAAGAAATAAAATTTTCAAAACTCTATTAAAGCTTTTTTTTTCTATTGGTTTAACATAAAATCATCTAGGTAAAAATAATCATTTATTAAAATTAAATAAATTTAATTAGTCTAATTATTTGACATAATAATTATTGATCTACGTTATGCTTTACATAAAAAAATATTATTTATTTTTTATTATTAAAAAATATATAATTTATTATTTTAATAAAAAATATTATTTCAAATAATAATATTAATATATTATATATCTCACGTGCATAGCAGGTGTAAAATAAACTAGTATATATATATATATATATATATATATATATATATATATATATATATATATCAGTTCTAAAGTCTTCCTATTTGGTAAACCGGAATTGTTGAGGTGTTGGTTAAAAAAAATGTCACGTGGAAGTGTTGAATATACTATTGGAAAAACACGTGTGAAAGGAAATTGAGGACTTTGGTTGCAATGGCAGAGTATTATTAACATTTAAGAGTGTGGATCCAAATAGTGAGGAACTATATATGCTTATGATGGTTATGTATTGATTTATTAATTTGGGGGTTTTTTATTGATGATCGATCCATGGTTGGATATTCAATTCCATTACCTTTTCGTTTAAAGGAAGAGTCATTAAAGCAGTGAGAATTGGAGGAGGTTAATTGTTGGACCATGCTATGCTAATTGGAAATTTTAGAAGGTATCCCCACCACAATCATGACTTAGGGTCTACCAAAATTAATTGTCATGCTACAATAATATATCTGTGGCTCTCAGTCTCTGAGATATATATATATACATATATAGTTAATAATTCCCCTTTGCTATCCTATCCAGTCAGACAATCTTTGCACATGGCATTTCCTAAGCAAATTAAATTTCAACTACAAATATCACACATGTCATGTCCAATAAAATTATACAAGTCAGCAGTTTACACTTTACAGCATAGCCATGAGGGTTTCACACTTTTGGAAGCCTTAGCTAGTTGAACTCTAGCCTGGGTTAATGTTGCAGTTGCAGTTGCAGCAGAGGAAGAATCTATGCATGTTTTGATGAAATGCCATCGATGGAGCTAGAAGAACAGCAAGGTTCTTGAATATTTCAATTACTTGCTTAATAATATAATGCTAGCTAGTAGAAAAAGATTTGGCAAGTTCATATATATATATATATATCATATCTCTGTACTGTCATATTGGTCAAGGATTGCAATCCCGTAATTCTATACTTATTAATTTTCATAATTAATTACTAAAATTTTTTATTTGTAGAAAAGGGATTGGTGTAATAATGTAGAAATTTGAAATTTCAATTCATTTCCAAATCAATAATTGGTACATGCATGTAATAAAGCTTACACATGTATTTGATGATGAGGACTCAAAATGAGAAGAAAAAGTCTTTGTTTTAAAGAAATCAAAACAAATTAAAGACTTGAGGAAGGAGGAGTAATGCATTGCTAGCTCACATGAACATTATAGTTTGATTAATTAATCAGACCAATAATTGATGGTAGTTGTCAAAAGGATCATTTTTAAAGCATCAATAACAATAATAATGTACAAATAAAATATGGAGGTCGGGCAGATTTCCAAAAATAGAATAAAATAATAAAAAGAAGTCAATAATTGGTACAAGTATCCAAAATACTGAGAAAGAAAAACAAATTAAGCATGACATGAGATGAGATTCACATGATAGTTGTTATTTATAATTAATTAATTAATTCATTAATTAAATTAATGGTGAAATATATATGGCATTGTTTTGGTTAGAAATGAAATATGATTACTATATATGAATAATAATAGTCCAAACAATGCATGAAAAGGCAAATTGGTTTGGTGTTACTATTACCTGTCTCAGTCTGTCAAAGAAATTAAGGGATTATTTGAATTTCTTTTTTCCATAATGTAAAGTAATAAACCTTTAATGTATGTACAAATAAAAGATGTGAAGGTCGTCTCGTCGGCCACGAAGCTTCCTACTTCCTATCAGAAACCTACCAATACTACTTACATAATTAATAACTTTATTTGGTTTATGGATCATGGATCCATTGCTTACACACCTATATCTCTTTTATTATTCAAAAAAAAAAAAAAAAACCTTTAAATTATTATTATTATTATAGTGAGGATACATAATAATTCCCTTAATTACTAACAAAAAATTTAGTAGAATGATGTTCATTTGGGGAATGCATAGGAATTAAAATGTTTTTTTGTTTTGTTTTTGGTGACGAGGGGAAATTAATGTTCATTAATTATTATGTGGATGGTTAATATACACAACACAAGCTAATGAAAGGTGTATTTGAAAAACAATGTAATAAATAATTTTTTTTTTAATTCAGTAAAAATAATATATTAAATATAAAAAAAATTAAAATAATAATTAAATCATTCTTAATCAGTGTCTACAAGTAATAATTAATTTAACTTAAAAGTTGAAATTAACCATATTTTTGGTTCATAATTACGAATGATGAAATTAGTTGAAGTTGAAAGACAAGGTATGGAGATTGGAAATGCAGAGGGTAAGATCGAATAGACGCATGCAAGAGGTTGCTGTGAATATTTATTTCACTGATTTATTTTTGGGAGTTTGGTTTTGGTGCATAACATATAAAATCTTTTCATTTCATTAGTACTGCATGCATACATATCCATCTTTCTGTTTCTGCTCAAATAATAATAATAATAATAATAATAATTAGGTTTCCAATCCATGAGATGAGGTATTCTATTTCTTAGTTAGTTCTTACAGGCAGCAGCAACAAAGTTGACGATTGGCATATATGTCTTGTGCTTTTTTCTTTTTTGTTAGCCGCAGGGAACCTACACTTTCAGATTCATCAAACTCAAACAACAAACTACTCTTTAAGTATTAATTCTTTTTCATAGTGAGACTGTAAGTCTAAGATGAGATGAAATAAAATATTGTTTATAATTGATAATTCATTGATCAAGATATTAAAATAAAGGATCGGATCGGATCACGTAAAATGAAATTTTACACAAGCAAGGCATTTGATGTGATGAGCTGCATTTGGGGTTGGGTTGGGTTGGGGGCAATGATCGGAAAGCAAGTTGTTTGGGTTGGGCCACATCATAAACAAAATTATAGCTGAACAGTTTATATCATATACGACCCAATTTTTTGGAAAGAAATTTACAAAAAGCCAAAGCCTGCTCAAAAGCCCATAATCTCCTCCTACCAAAGCCCCACTGCCCCATATTCCTTATCCAATCTCCACGACCAGTGGAGACAGACAGGGATGGAGTAACTTTCACTTCACATTCTTTTCATTATCATACTAAAGAGTAAAGACATAACCTCTCTCTCTTCCTGGTCTGCATTGCAATACAAAATGTTATCCATGGCATCAACTCAATCTAGTGTCAATACTACTTTTACTTGCCATTCTTTTCATTTTCAGAAACCCACCTTGAAATCCTTCAACACCGCCATTTTCTTTAAGACGACAAAGCCCAGCTTAAGACACTACTCATCGACCATTCTGGAAAAAAGAATCACACCCACCTTCAAAACTGAAAGACTAACTGCTTCAGCAGCAGTCACAGCCACAGCCACAGCCACAGAAACTGAAACACCATCCACCATAATTCCTCAACAAACTGAGGTTCAAATCCGTCCCTGTCTCTTAATTACTACAGCTAGCTAGCTAGCTACACCTGCATATGCATATGCTTAATTTCTTGCATCTATGCATTGCATTGCTTTGATTTAACGAGTTGTCGATTTTGCAGAAGGCTGAGGTGGTGGTGAAGCAAGTTGAGAAGCCAAGGCTGGTGTTGAAATTCGTATGGATGGAAAAGAACATTGGGTTAGCTCTGGATCAAGTCATACCTGGCCACGGTACTGTTCCTCTAAGTCCATACTTCTTTTGGCCAAGGAAAGATGCATGGGAAGAGCTCAAATCCACTCTAGAAAGTAAGCCATGGATTTCTCAAAAGAAGATGATTATCCTTCTGAATCAGGCCACTGATATCATCAATTTATGGCAGCAAAGTGGTGGCAACCTTTCCTAGATATGCATGCAATGTAGGATATACTCTGGCTTTTCATAACATTCTTTTTGTTCCTCTACCATGCTTCTTGTATTTCAGTTGTTGGATTTAGATGAGCTATTATAATTAAGATCTTGTTATGCCTACATTTGTATTGCCTCTGTAGAATATTGCCTTCGGTTAGTTAATTGAGATTTTGAGAATGTCTGGTTTGAAATCTCTTAACTGAGAACAAAGGTGTGAATTGTTGGTTTTAAAAGGACAACGAAACAGTGCTGAATTGTTGATGTTCTTATTTGAGCATTTGACAAACAGGATGATTATTATTATTAATTACCAGGAAATGCGCACTTACTAGCTTATACCAACAAGGAGGAGGCTAAGGCTAAGGCTAGGCTAGGCTTGGTTTAAATTCTTCTTACTCGGTGGAAAATGATGAATGCTTTGCTTTCAATTTATATGAAGACTGAATACCAGAAGATAAAAAAGAGAAGTACACTGATAAGTGTAGTGGTTTGCAATGTAATTAATTTGTAAGCAATGGTATCAGTTCCTTAAATAACTATGTTATTTGCTAAACCTTTCCGTCACTTGTACTTGCATTCTTTTAATTTGCTTTTGGTCTTTGTTTAATTTTATTTTTCTTAGAAGTCCATAATGACTATGTCTATGTTCCATTCCAACATTTACCGTCTACAGAACTTGTCCGCCTTAGCCTTCAACTATCTTTTTTATTTAAGAAAGAGAGAGTTTTTTATTGGATGAGTACTGAAACATCAGTCCAGTTTTTTTCTGAGTGCTCATCATTTCATCATCCTTATCTGTATCTATCCATCTATCTATCTATCTATCTATCTAGGGCCTTGTCTTTAAGCTTCCTTCCTTGCATTCATATAAAAACTCGAACCATGGGAATCATAGTTATCATCGCCACTCTCATGAATAACTACTTCCTTAATTTTCCAATAGCTTGATTGGGTCCAGTCCACTCCATCCAAAGACATTTGTCCTAAGGTCCAGGTTTCCCTCTGCTGAACCTTCACTTGAAGAGGGACTTGACATCTTGATTTCTGGTGTCTTCTTGCTCTGATTCAATTCCCCATTAACTCATGAAAAAGATCAAGCACTTAAAAACTCATCAAAAAGTCTGGCCTAAACACTCAAGAACTTAAAAGCAGAGGATCTATAATCGATGAGTGTGTTGGTCATTATTGATCCAAAAAGAAAAGGAGAGAGTTCCAACCTATGCTTATTTGCATGTGTTATTCATTAAGAGGCACAGCGACTTTTATTTATTTCATTTGTAAAATCCATAAGCACAAAGACTTCTATGTGCACCATTCCCCTCTGACCAAGATTTTTCACAACAACAATAAAAAACTCTTTTAACAACTTAATTATTTTCTTATGACAGTGATGCCAAAGTACAATCAGCCCATTTAAATGTAGTGATACCTTCGTAAACAAGAATCTTCTTTAAAAAACTGACAGCTAGCAGCGAAGCCTTTTGGGATCTTAAGTGGTATTTTCTCTGTAAAATTTACTCAAATTTTCAAGACGCAGCCGGTAAAGGGGCTATACTTGGCTGTAGAAAAGTGATTCCTAGATTCCTGAAAATGATAAGCCACATAAAAAGGAGACACTAAAAGTACCTGCACCATGATGATTGAATTAAAGGATACATTTCATCATTCATTAACACTAAAAATAGGTTCTCCAACTATTCAAGACTGATTAAAGCATAAGACCTTACAAGAAATAAAGCTAAGCACCCGAGCTTTTGGCTTAGTGGTTGGTGCATGCTCCCCCTGCTCTTTAAGCAGGGTTCGAATCCCCCATCCCCCAAACTATCCAAAAAAATTAATAAATAAAGCTAAGATAAGGAGATTTTTTAGGTCACTTTGCTGCACTAATCTTCTTGGTACACCGCCTAAGTCTTACAGAAGGGTTTTTCAGCCATAATGATGTCAGTAATAAACTGACTGAGACTATTCATGAAATTCAAGGGCAATTAAGGTAGAAAGTTAAAATCTCTAGTTATGGAAAGAATGATCAGGCTTTGAGATTTGATAAGACAGGTTTTCAATTTCCAACACATTTAAGGAAAGCCACTTTAGAGTTCTCGACAATGCAAAATATACAATGCGGAGATAATGATACTGGAAAATACTTACAATATTCGGGAAGCACAATTTTACACCCTAAAAACAAAATAAAAGAGAAAAAACACATTAAAACATTTATATTTTCAACAAGATAGGATGCAAATTAATAACAGGAACTAGGAATGCGATTACTCACTGAGATGGACTTTCACTTCAAGCTGACTCCAACACGACCAGTGCAAGTGCCTCCAGAATAATTGAACCATGGATCAGATATAATGCAATTTCATTAGGACATGCAAATCTCTAGAAGGTCAAAAGAACTTAAATAGAAAAAATAAATAAATAAATAAAAAGCACTCAAACATAGGCTACCTAATGAGCAGAACCCAACTACAACACTAAAGTATTACCAGGACACCAGTAAAGCATACATAAGATCAAAAGAAAAAGTTCGGTGAAAGCAAAGTAGAGAAGAATAGTAGCAATCAAAATGCATCTATCTACAAATCACAACCAAAAAAACAAGATAATCAATTTTTAGGGTGTCAAAACAGGTTCCAATAAACAAACCAAGGTACCTTCTCCTGGGTGCCTTTTAAGCATTTAAGCACTGAAGGGTTGCCTCAAATCAGTAGCAGATATCCTGAATGAAAAATCAAATTAGATTCCAGGGCCCAAACAATTCTGATGAGATAGAAAAAGAAAATCAATTGGCTCTTAACAATAAAAGCAACAATGGAACCATCAAAACCAACAACCATAAAAGAGCAGAAGAAAATAAAATAAAAAGGAAGAATCACCTTGCCTAGTTAAAGAACAAATTTTGTTCTATAAACTCATAGGAAACTGAATATTTTTGTCATTATTTTTCAACAAGTACGGAAGGTAAATGGATAATAACAAATTTTCACAATGGCCATAATCAAGAATGATTAAAAGAGATAAAAACGCCTTTAGCCATTTGTCTTACAATAGAAAAAGTAAAGTCCACTGAAAGAATCGCCAGTAAAGAGTACTCCTGACCAAACATCACCCTTTTGACTTCAACCACGCCAAAAACGGTGTCCAAAGCTCTTAGTCCAGCACAGAGAAGATAAAGACAGAGAATTCCCAATGATTAGATATCTAAATATGAGTTAGGTCATAATGTAAGCAACACATTTCTGGAGTCATAAAATCAGCAACATGTTTCACTTGCCCGTGATGAATGGATGAGCTAATGCCTGTGGTACAGTCATTCTCTTATCTGGATCCAACACAATTTTTTTTTTCTAAAAGGTCTTTGAAGTTGGCAACCATCTTGGGATCCTCCCCAGGAGAGCCAACAATAATTGAACTGATATCTTTTGGCTTTATGTTAAGAATCATCTCTTTATACTCTGAAAGGCATAATTAAATTTTGGTCAACACAAAGGCAACCATGACAACTTCTATCAATGTTTCTGACAGTGACAATGATAAATGTTAAACATTTCAAAAAAAGGAAAGGGAAAAAAAAACCTTTCTAGTAACAGGATCCTCTTCTGTAGCATGAAACTTCAGATCTTGATCAAAGTGTTGTTCTGTAAATGCTCCCTGAAAGAAAACAAAAACAGAATTAGAATAAAAAACTATCAGCGCAAGCCAAGAAAATTATATAATACAAGTGAGCAATATAGCAACTATTAAACCAAAAAAAAAGTATAATAACAAATGCCAACAGATTTCTCAGAAAATAAATATCACTCACACGAATTAATAATGTACCTTACGCAGCATCTTCTTTGGAAAAGGGCCTTTTAGTTCCATATGAAGGCGTAGCATGTCATTATTAGTAGGACCAGGGAAAAGAACCTTTCCAGTATATAGCTCATACAAACAGCAACCAACAGACCACATATCCATTGGATGATCATAAGGCAAACCAAGAACTGCACCATGGAGATATATACATCAAAGACTATTACGATAAGGCAAATCATGTACAGATATCAAACAACAAAAAGAAATAACCCAGTCACCCTAAATACTAACAGCTTCATATTATAACTTACTTATTTCTGGGGCACGATAAAAGCGGCTTACAAGATATGGTGTAATTTCATTTTTACCAGCAAACATAGCATTACCAAAATCACAAAGCTTCAGCACATTTTTTGACTCATTTACCTGAAAAGAAGAACAATAAGTCAAAGTGAGCAATCAATTGAAAATCTAACCACAAACATGAATAAATATAAAAGACATACCAGCATGTTGTCGGGCTTTATATCACAATGAAGAACACCACAGTTTTTGAGATGCTTAAGCGCAATAAAAAGTTGCTTAGCATATGCTCTGACAGCAGTTAGTTTAAGACCAATATTGCGACCAAAATTCTTGAGAACTTCACGCAGATTCATATGAAGTGACTCGAAAATTAAACATAGATGATTCCTGTACTTGAAACTTGACAGAAAACGAACACAATGGCGCTTATCATCAGGATCTGCACCTGCTATTATTTTCAATATTTGAACCTCCAGCTGACCAGCCTTGTGCCTGCATCAAACCAGTATTAATACAAGCACATAGTAAGAACGACAAGGTCAGAGAACTTGATATTTATATAATACAAAATAACAAACATATACATCAATGAGCAGGAAGTTTGATCACTCACATTGTGTCATTATTACGAATGATCTTTATAGCCACTTCTTCAGGATCAGTAGTACCAGCCTTAAGATCCTTTGCACGTACAACGGTTGAAAAAACACCTTTTCCATGAGCAGCAGTTACTTCATATCGGCTGTCAAGTAGCTCACCAAATCGATAGCCTGGACAGGAAAAAATAGCAGTTATATGAGTACAAACACATACCTGCAAATTTGGTTTGACACACATGCATGTGTGCGTCTATGTATAAATACTACAAAAAGTGCAAATAGAAACTTACTATAATGTCCTTCTGCATCATCCCAATTGTCATGAAGACCTGATGCAGGGAATCTACCACTTGTCCCAAAAGCTATAGCTGATGGGAGGAGGCAAATTAATCCCTTTACCCTTAGCCCAGGGTTCCAATCAATCGGGGCGAGACCCACATCAACATGGGGTGATGGGTACACGCCTAGGATGCTCCTGCATCAAGACCACTCCTTATTACTGGCAAACCATCACCTTTACCCTACAAATACACCATTTATAGATGCTTTCAACCCTATCGTCCTAGATCTCAATTTAGATATATAACTATAATAAACAGACTTAAAACCAAGAATGAGAAAGCACATATGCTAAGAGAAAACAAGTGAAATAATTTCCCTTTGTTAGGAGTTGCTACCCCATCCAAAAAGTCAATTATGTTACAAAAGCTTCTACAAAGTGAATAAATAACAGCCTTTCCTCCCACCTAGAAACTTAGCTAATGAAGCCATACACAATAAAACTAAAAGATTAAAAGGGAAAAAAGGAGAAACTATTGACAGTGGCAATCAATTACCAGCAGCCACTACTCAAACAGCACCATAACAAAGTTAGGTCAATCCAAGCAGGAGAAGCCACCTTATTCAACTCATAACTAATATAGAGACGCAACACACCAAAGCAAACAGAAAATTGTGATACATACCTGAAGAAAGGTTTATGAAGAAAGGTTTTTTTTGTATTATTTTCTGAAATAGTCTGTTACAAGGTATTTATACATGAAGGAAGGGTTTACTAAATCCCTAAAAGATAGGAATTTGACAGTATTTACAGCTAATTTCCAGCAGTCAATCCCTGATTTCCAGCCTTGGGATTTCAGTTAGTCAATCCCTGATTTCCAGCAGTCAATCTTTCCAGTAGTCAATCTTTCCAGCAGTCAATCCCTGATTTCCAGCCTTGGGATTTCAGTTAGTCAATCCCTGATTTCCAGCACTCCCCCTCAAGCTGGGGAGTAGATATTTTCCATCCCTAGCTTGCCTACAATCTGCTGAAATGCTGAACTCATTAGTCCTTTAGTTAAGACATCTGCTAGCTGGTTCTTTGTAGAAATATAGGGAGTGCAAATCAATCCACTTTCAAGTTTCTCTTTAATGAAATGTCTGTCAACCTCCACATGTTTAGTTCTGTCGTGCTGAACTGGATTGTGAGCTATGTTGATTGCAGACTTATTATCACAATACAACTTCATTGGAGTCTCCCATTTAATCTTCAAGTCGTCTAGTATAATTTTGAGCCATAACAGTTCACAAATACCTTGTGCCATTGATCGAAATTCTGCCTCAGCACTAGATCTTGCTATAACTGGTTGTTTCTTACTCCTCCAGGTTACCAAATTTCCGCCAATGAAAGTACAATACCCAGATGTTGATCTTCTGTCAGTAACACAGCCATCATAATCGGCATCTGTGTATGCTTCTAGTTCCATTCTTGTGCCTTTTCTAAAGAGAACCCCTTTTCCTGGATTGCCTTTCAAATATTGTAGGATCCGGTATACTGCAGCGAGATGGACACCTTTAGGATTTTGCATGAACTGACTCACAACACTCACTGCATATGCAATGTCAGGTCGTGTGTGTGATAGATAGATTAGCTTCCCCACAAGTCTTTGGTACATGCCTTTGTCAGCTGGTTCTCCTTCCACAGATTCTCCTAATCTATGATTTGGCTCGATAGGCGTATCTGATGGTTTGCAACCAAGCTTACCTGTTTCTTTTAACAGATCAAGAACATATTTTTGCTGTGAAACAAAGATTCCTTCCTTGGACCGAGCTACTTCTATTCCTAAGAAGTACTTCAATTTTCCAAGGTCCTTTATTTCAAACTCTTTTGCTAAATACTTCCGAAGAGCCTCTTTTTCATCTGGATCATTCCCAGTTACAATTATATCATCCACATAAACTATCAATGCCGTGACTCCCCCTGAAGCCGAATGCTTGATAAACAATGTATGATCACCCTGACTCTGTTTGTACTTCATATTCAACATTGCTTTGGTAAATCTTCCAAACCATGCCCGGGGAGATTGTTTGAGCCCATACAATGCTTTTTTCAGTTTGCACACTTTGTTTTTATCCAGATTTATTTCAAAACCAGGTGGTACTTCCATATAAATTTCCTCCTCAAGATCACCATGTAAAAAGGCGTTCTTCACATCGAACTGTTGTAAAGGCCAATCATAATTTGCTGCTAGGGATAACAATACCCTTACTGTGTTCATCTTCGCCACTGGTGCAAATGTCTCTTGATAATCCACCCCATAGGTCTGTGTATATCCCTTGGCTACTAGTCTTGTTTTATACCTCTCAATGGATCCATCCGACTTATACTTCACTGTGAAGACCCATTTGCATCCTACTAGTCTCTTTCCAGTTGGTAATTCTGTTAGTTCCCATGTTTTATTTTTCTCCAAGGCCTCCATTTCTACTCTCATTGCATGCTTTCATTCCTCTTTGCCAAGTGCCTGCGATAAGGTCTGTGGGATGTCTACAGTGTTTAGATGGGTAAGAAAGGTTTTGTGTGGGGTTGATAATTTTTCAAATGACACAAAATGGGATAAAGGATGTTGTGTGCATTTTCTAACACCTTTTCTTGTGGCTATAGGCAAATCTAAATCAAGAACAGTAGGTGATATCTCAGTAGAAGGACTTACCACAGTTTCAAGTGACGATTTGGTTTCTTGAACTTGCACAGGATTGATCACTGGCTTTATCCTTCTTGAGTAAACCTGTAGTGGCTTTGTGAGAGTAGGATTTATGAGTTCACAAGGTTCAGAGGTAAGTTGTCTTTCAGAAGTGGGTTCTGTTTGTACAGGAGATATTTTAACCACCATTGATGGTTCTCTCAAGAACAAATCCTTATCCTCCATAAATGATGCCTCCCCCTGAGGATAAGGGCTAGAAAAATAGCTTTCGTGTTCTGCAAAAGTAACATCAGCAGAGACATAGGTTTTACGAGTAATAGGATTGTAGCACTTGTACCCTTTTTGAGTAGGTAAATATCCTATGAATACACACTTGACTGCTCTAGGATCTAACTTGCTTCGACTTTTAGAGTGAACATGAACAAATGAGACACATCCAAAAACTCTAGGGACTAACTTCATAGACATATTGAAATCTGAAAAATACTTAGAAAACACCTCCATTGGACTTTTAAAATCAAGAACTCGAGAGGGGATACGATTTATTAAATGAGCTGCAGTAAGGACTGCTTCCCCCCAAAAAGTTTTTGGAACGTTTTGTTGAAACAAAAGAGCACGAACAGAGGCTAACAAATGACCATTTTTCCTTTCGGCAACTCCATTTTGTTGGGTGTGTCAACACAAGAAGATTCATGAATAATTCCCTCCTTTTGAAAGTATGGAGACAAAGTTTGATTAAAGTAGTCCCGAGCATTATCAGTCCTCAACTTCTTAATTCTAACATTGAATTGAGTTTTGACCATTGTATGAAAAATAGGAAAAATGTTGCTCACATCAGATTTTTGTTTTAACAAATAAATCCATGAAACTCGAGTACAATCATCTATGAATGAGACAAACCAACGAGCCCCCGAAATGTTGGGAACTCGAGATGGACCCCAAATATCACTGTGAATCAAAGAAAAAGGAACAGTAGTTCTTTTATTACTCAAAGGAAAGGACACACATCGGTGTTTAGCAAATTCACAAACCTCACAGTGAAACTCATTTAAACTAACATTCTTAAACAAAGATGAAAACATGACACTAAGAACACTAAAGGAAGGATGCCCAAGTCTAAAGTGGTGAAGCCAAATTTGGTCTTTATTGCAAGGAGAGTTATTGGAGAGAAACGAGATAGGTAATTTGTTTCCACTGTTCACTTGTTCACTAGGTAACTCAAGATAATAAAGGTCATGTCTCACCTTAGCATGTCCAATCGTCCTCCTCGTAACTTGGTCCTGAAATACACAAGAAATATGAGAAAAGATCATATTGCAGTTTAGATCTTTTGTAAGTTGGTAAGCAGACACAAGGTTTGTAGATAACTTGGGTACATGTAACACATTTTTAAGAATAATGGATGGGCTTAGAACAATGTCTCCTTGGCCTGCAACAGTGGCCAAGGATCCATCAGCAATGACTATTTTTCTGTTGCTAGGACACGGATGATATGTGAGAAATTTGTGTGAAGATGAGTCATATGATCGGTTGCCCCAGAGTCAATAACCCAAGAGTTTGAAAATTCAGAATTGGAGGCACTTAAAGCATATAAGGAATGAAGCTTACCAGAATTTGCCAAGGAACAGGTACCTGTAGACTTTTCTAATGAATCAAGAAGTGATCTCAGCCGTTCAATGTCTCCTTTGTTGAATTCATTCTGTTCTCCACCATTGAACTCATTTGATCTGTCTTCTTTGGATTGAGTCATATGCACCCGGCTTCTTTGTGTTCCACTTTTAGGTCCTCTATTCCATTGAGAACTTTGTGGCTTGCCATGAAGCTTCCAACAGTGCTCCTTAGTATGACGGGGCTTTTTGCAGTGGGTACACCAGAGGTTATCCTTGTTTGAGGGCTGAGACTCCATTCTCGCAACTTCTGAATCTTTTCCAGCATTAAACTTTGGTCTGTCACCATTGTTTTTTTCAGATATCATTGCAGATCCTTCAATCGGTGGTGGGTAAAGCATAACTCCCCTTCGACTTTCTTCAGCATTGATAATAGAGATGGTCTCATTCAGCGAGGGTAAATCTTTTTTCCCCAATATCTGGACTCTCACTTGATCAAATTCAACATTTAAACCAGCAAGAAAGTCATAAATTCGATCCTTTTCAATAAAGTTCTTTAACACAGCTGCATCATCACTGCACTTCATCTCAATACACAGGGAATGATCCATCTCTTGCCATAGATTCTTCAACTGGTTGGCATACTCCGTGACTGAGCAACCTCTTTGTTTAGTGGCAGATATTTTAGTTTTAATCTCAAAAATTCGAGCAGCATCTCTAACTTTAGAATAAGTCTGTTCTGCTGCGTCCCATATTTCTTTAGATGTTGACAGAAACATGAACGTATCACTGAGTTCTGGCAGCATGGAATTCCATAGCCAAGACATTACCATGGAGTCCTCTTCATCCCAAGCATCAAATTCGGGATCTCCCTTCTTGGGTCTAGTTCCAAGGAGATTACTCAGTTTTCCCTTCCCTTTTAGAAAGGTCCGAACCATTTGAGACCACTTCATATAGTTTTTGCCATTCAATCTGTAGGCTGATTGAATACTCTGTAGTTCACTTGTTGTTTGACTTAGTGCCACCTCTTTGGATTGGGCGGTAGAAGCATTATCGGTCATGGAAAACATTTTGTAAAGAGATTGTTTTTGAAAGAAAAATCAGCAATGAAGGCTGCTGATCAGTGACCAGAAATTCAGCTATGAAGGCTGAAGAAGAAAAAAAAAAATTTGAGCAGAAATTCTGTTCTTGGACAGATTTCAAATCCCAGAAAAAAATGAGCCTATAGCTCTGATACCATGAAGAAAGGTTTATGAAGAAAGGTTTTTTTTGTATTATTTTCTGAACTAGTCTGTTACAAGGTATTTATACATGAAGGAAGGGTTTACTAAATCCCTAAAAGATAGGAATTTGACAGTATTTACAGCTAATTTCCAGCAGTCAATCCCTGATTTCCAGCCTTGGGATTTCAGTTAGTCAATCCCTGATTTCCAGCAGTCAATCTTTCCAGTAGTCAATCTTTCCAGCAGTCAATCCCTGATTTCCAGCCTTGGGATTTCAGTTAGTCTATCCCTGATTTCCAGCAATACCAATTTACGAACTCCAGTAGGCGTTTCTCCAAATATATCATCACAGAAAATATCATCTGATCTCTCACTCTGCACAAAAAATAATGGAAATTATACACCTCAATAACCTGAGAAAGCAAAAGCCAAATTTCAGCGAATCAGATCCAAATTAAGATTTTAAAGAAAGTATGCAGGTTCAGGCAAAAATAAGTTAAGAATATATAAGATTCAAATGTAACAGAACAAACAACCAACACACCTTTGGGGTACCCTCACCAAGCCCAGCAGCACCAGATGTCCTCTCAGCTGCAGCATGCCCATTTTCGGAAGGTGACTTCCTAACTGACAATAATGGCTCAGCAACATACACATCTTCATGTCCACCATGAAAAACATTTGGACCAGAATTAGCAGCAGCTACTGTTTGCCCATGATTCTCTACAGGCCCATTATCTGGTTTACATAAAAAAATTATTAGCTATTTAAAAGCAACAACACACAAGTAACAGAGCATATAAACATAGTATTGGCCTACACCAAAGCTCAATAAGGCTAAGAAACAAGTCAGATTTTTTTATAAAAAAAAAAAAAAAAAACCTTTATTAACATCCATTGGATGAGACTGAGTTTGCAGCTGTAACAGCTGACTCTTATATTTCTCTAAGATGGCTTGCCTTCGCTTCCTACTTTCCTCTTTAATCCCATCGAGTTCTTCCTCTTCCTGCTCAGCAAGTTTTAATGCAATCCTTTCTACAAAATCATCTTGCTCCTCTTCATCTCTGAACAAATGAGAAATATACAAAACAGTAAGTAAATAAGAAAACAAAATACCAAAAAATATCTTTTTCAGATAAGCTATACCTTTTCAGTTTATGTCCATCTCCTTCCAATGAATTACTGTTAGAACCATGAACCTTGACTGTTTCATTCTTCCTTATTCTGTCCCGATAAGTTTCTGTCTCATCCTGTTTCGTGTGCTTATAATCTTATACCTATCTCGATCACCATAGCCATCAATTTCAATCTCAATGTTCCTACCTTTATCCCTACTCCTGTCACTTCTCTCCCTCTCTCGTTCTTGGTTCCATTCTTCAGTTTTTTCCTTTTTCCTCTCTCTATCTCTGTCATTAGCTCTGCTATGATCCCTGCTCCAATTCCTCTTCCCGACCCTATCTGCTTCCCTTTCCCAGCTCCTATCACACACCTTCTCCCTTCTCCTTTCACTGTCCAAATCCCTTTCCCTGCTCTTCCCCCGCTCCTTCTCCTTTCTCCTTTCACTCTCCAGTTCTCCCTCCCTACTCCTCTCTCGCTCCTTCTCCCTTCTTCTTTCACCACTCATGTTTCTATCTCTGCTCCTTGCTCGCTCCTCCCTTCTCCTCTCACCATAAATCTCCCTGTCCTTGTCCCTAATCCTTCTCCATTCAACATCCATCTCACTCTCTCTGCTTCTTTCACGCTCCTTCTCCCTTCTATGTTCCCAATCTATCTCCCTTTCCCTGCTCCTCTCGCTACCCCATGTCTCCAAAATCCGATGCCTTTCTTTGCCAACATATCTTCCATAACTGACACCTGTCATCACCCCTAACTAAGTTTCTACTACCATTTCGTCCATCCTGACTAGGATCACGTTCGTGGCGACGACTTCTTTTCAAAAGAGCCTCCTCATCTACTATGCTTCGAGAACGTGATCTTTCCCTAGCAAGATGGCGTGACTCAGATCTATTCCTAGTATAATCATCATATTTCAAATCAAAAGGTGAGCTAGCAGATGTCTTGTACATTTCCCCAGAACTTTCAAAGGAAAATGACTTTCTCATGTCACTTTTCCTAGCATCAGCCTCTTCAACATCCTCATGGTAATTCTTTTTCTTGCCATTTCTTGAAGGCGACCTAGACTGCTGATGCTGCCTTGCATCCTCAACATGATGTTCAGATGGAATATGACCATCAGGGACAACTCTAGAGACCAATTTTCCTTGAGACTCAACGATTAAATTTCTAGACAACCCAGCATCACTTTGATTCCTCTCACCATTTTTGTCACTGATCCTTCTTACTTGCTCATCCACAGAATTACTATTTTCGCCAACTCCCTTTAAAAAGGAAAATGCAAACAAAAACACTGAGTGCACGAGCTCGGAATGCATCATTCTAATAAAATTGAAAGAACAGTAATTACAAGCATATATATGCAACAACTGTAACCAGCTCTTACAAATGAATAGTAAGCCATCAGTCTCCGTTGAAACGCCTAGGAAGGATACTTCTTTTTGCAATTCACACATTTTCTTTGTGTAGGATTGCATATGCATGGGATACTCACTCAGTAATCTAACAAGCTCTCATAAGCCACAGATTCATTATCCCAATTTGATAAAATATAAATTCAAATCACACGATAATGTCCAACAAAGGTCCGTCAGGTCACCGAGAAAAAAGGGTTCAACTGAAAAAGTCAAAATTTTCGAACTCAGTCAGCAACAAAAAATTCTTTCAAGTACTCTACAACATTCAAATTTCAAATTTTGCTTGATAAATTTTAAAACCAAGCAAAGGCGAAAAAAAGATAAATATTTTTAAACACTTTTCCTTGAAAGTAAAGAATGACCCCAACTTTTTCCCCAGTTCTCAGTAGCCAAACGGCAAAAGGGAATACAATAATATTAACCACAAAGAGATAAAGCCGTGACAAATTCAAACAAGCAAGGGTAAACAGAACACACCGGATTCGAAACACCAAGTCTCTCGCGAGATTCAACAGCCTTGATTTCGACGGCCAGTTCCTCGTCAAGAATCTCTCCTTCCTCGATGTCATCATCAGGTCGAGGGACCGAAGGAGGAGGGAGGGGATCTTCGCCACCATCTTTGGGTTCGTCTTCGTCTTCGTGCTTCTTGCAGCGGTGGCGGTGTTTTTGGTGGCGATGCTTGTGGCGTTTGGAGGATTTCTCGGTTTCCTCGTCGTCGGATGGAGGACGACGGTGCTTCCTTCGATGAGAATCTGGGGTGTCGCTAGCCATTTGAAGTCAAGTGCACAAAATCTGGGGTTAGGGTGTTTTATTGTGTGGTTTTTGGAGCGAAGGAAAACGGAGTTGTAAAGGTGGTTAGTAGTTAGTACGTGTTAGTGGACGTATCGATTTTGTTCCGGTATTTTTTATTATTTTTTTTATAAGATTTTGTTCCGGTATTAATATACGTACTATGTAGATATCGATATGTTTTTGACCGCCCTTTAATGTTTGTTTATCGATATTTTTTATATATAATTTATTTTTTATTTTTTTAATAAAATATATATTATATATATTCATATAAATATAAATATATATTTATATTTATATGTAAAAATATAAATTATAAATATATAATATCTAAAAAAAAAATTCAAAACAAACTTTTGTGGATAAATTGTTTAAGAATAAGCGCCATCTGATAATTGATATTGGGTTGGGTTAAAGCAAAAGAAAAACTCTGTTAGTATAGTATACATTAATTAAAAAAAAAAGAAAAGGGCCCAAAAAGAAAAGAAAAGAAAAGAAAAACTGTGTTCGTACTGGGCTTGCTTTTGAGTAAATGAGGTCTATACATTACTAGGCTTGTTACCTCTCTTGGTCTTGGCCAAGAAATGGCCTATGGGTGATAGTTAATGTTAACAAAAGAAAGTGGCCTGAGGCATAACTATGCAGTGCAGATCAATAAAAGGGTTTAAGTCAGTCACAATGACAAAGGTTGGGCTGTTCCTGTTCTCTACTTATTAACGTTGGTAAGAAAAATGTTAAATCACTGTGCTATGCTATGCTATGCTATGCTTGCTTCGGTTTGGTTTGATTTGGTTTGAAAGTAGTTAGCCCAACACCCTAAACCTCAAACCAGTTTCCCACCTAACACAACGAGTATTTTATCAAATAATTAAATTGAAAAAAACAAATTCTATGTCAAACACATATACTCCATTTCATAAAAAAAAATATATATTTTAATTTGATAGTTGAGTTATAAAATATCATATAAATTTATATAACTTAATAATCATTAAATTAAAACTTTTTTTGGGTACTTATATGTTAATGACTAAATCAAGCCTTAAAAAAATAAATTGGAAAAAGGAGGCATGCAATTGAAAAGAAGCAAAAACTTGATAGCCCAGTGTGTGAAAATAAAAAAACAACAAAATCCAATTAACGAACTCTAGTAATAGGCGATGCAAACGCGGTGGGGTAGTTCATAATGTCCAACCAACTTCTCCTCGTCTTCTCCGCCGCTCTCTTCCCCGCCTCACAACTTCTCCTCGTCTTCTCCGCCGCTGTATTATTTTCCCTCCACTCTTTACTTCCCCATTCGCTCGCTAATCATTTCATTTCTCTCCAAACCCTCTCCACAAAGAAAAAAAAATGGCTTCTCCTTTTTTCTCCAACACCACCATATCTTTCTCCTCTTCCCTCTCTTCCTCTCGTCTTCTCCCCTCCATTTCCTCCCCTGCAATTCGTTTCAAGTCAACCCCAAGACGGATCCTGACCGTTCGATCCAAGATCAGGGAGATCTTCATGCCCGCCCTCAGTTCAACCATGACCGAGGGCAAGATCGTCTCCTGGATTAAATCCGAAGGTGATGTACTCTCCAAAGGCGAAAGTGTCGTCGTTGTCGAATCCGACAAGGCCGACATGGATGTTGAGACTTTCTACGACGGCATTCTCGCTGCTATCGTTGTTGGAGAAGGCGAAACTGCCCCTATTGGCGCCGCCATTGGTATCCTCGCTGAGACTGAAGATGAAATTGCCGAGGCTAAAGCCAAATCTGCCTCAAAATCAGGTGCCTCGACCCCATCTGCTCCTCCTCCTTCTCAGTCTTTGGATCCAGCTCCCCCGAAGCAAACGCCAGCTCCCGCGGCTGCGCTAGTTGCGGAGGGGCCAAGGAAGACCGTTGCGACACCATATGCAAAGAAGTTAGCGAAGCAGCACAAGGTGGATATTGAGACCGTCGTGGGAACAGGGCCGTATGGGAGGATTACGCCTGCGGACATTGAGGCAGCCGCCGGTATTTCGCCTTCCAAAACAAATTTGGGGCCTGCAGTGGTCGCAGAAGCTAAGCCTGCTGCTCCACCGAAAGCTACAGCTGCCGCCCTGCCTCCTCCTGTTCCGGGTTCTACGGTAGTGCCTTTTACAACAATGCAGGCTGCCGTTTCGAAGAATATGGTAGAGAGTCTTTCAGTGCCCACATTTCGAGTGGGGTATCCTGTGACTACGGATGCGCTTGATGCCTTGTATGAGAAGGTACATTGAGTTGGATTATTTGTGTTTTGAATTAGCAAATTGGTTTTAATACATTTTTATTTATTTATTTATAATTATAGGTGAAACCAAAGGGCGTATCAATGACTGCTCTATTGGCGAAAGCTGCTGCAATGGCACTTGTGCAGCACCCTGTCGTGAATGCAAGCTGTAAAGATGGCAAGAGTTTTACTTATAATAGTAACATCAACATCGCGGTAGCTGTTGCTATCAATGGTGGCTTGATTACCCCTGTTCTTCGAGATGCTGATAAGGTTAGGGATTTTATGTATTGATCAAGTATATCAATTGCTTGTTTTTAATGCTACATCGTAGTTATAGATGGTTTTTCTATCAGTTTCTTATAGCTTCTAAGAGCTTGAGTGACTGGAATTATTTTGGAACAGTTGGATTTGTATCTATTGTCTCAAAAATGGAAAGAGCTGGTGGAGAAAGCCCGGGCAAAGCAGCTTCAGCCTCAAGAATATAATTCAGGTTTGAACTGCTTAATGGTTTTACTTCTGGTTCTACTCTGAGTAATTGAATGAGATTTGGTGTCTAGTTAATATAAGAGTAAATCATAATTAAATTGCTTTCAGGGACATTCACGCTGTCCAATCTGGGCATGTTCGGAGTGGATAGGTTTGATGCCATTCTTCCCCCAGGCCAGGTGAGTGGTTATGGATGGACTTTCACTTTCCACTGTTTGATTATATTTCTGATTTCTCTATACATTAGTTAATTATTTTTTGGAATGATGACCAGGGAGCTATCATGGCTGTTGGAGCATCAAAACCAGCTGTTGTTGCTGATGCTGATGGATTCTTCAGCGTGAAAAACAAAATGCTGGTGAGTCCCGTTTCTGTTCCAGAGCCAATTACAATCCCTTTTGGATAAACTTTTCCTTTGAACTTTAGAGAAAATATATTAAGTAGGATAAATGATTACACGTTTACTGTGAAAGATAAATGATTACACATCTATTGTGAAAGACATACTACTATGATTTAGTATTAATTCTTTCAAGTTATCATGTTGTGGCAGGAAACTGCATATTACATTCATAATTTTATTCCATGCAAATATAACAGTAAAATAAATATAAGGATCTGAGGCTATCTCAGAAAAGTACTCTAATTTTGGATCTGAGGCTATCTCAGAAAAGTACTCTAATTTTGCAGAGTAACCGCTATGCTTGTAGTAGCAGTTCACCTGTTACTCTTCATAAGTTATAACTCTTTATTGGGAATTACTAGTAGGAGGAAAAGATTCCCTCCAACTATGTGTCCATCGCTACCTAGATAGTTTTCGTTCCCTTCTCACATTATCTTCATTGGTTTCAGCCCTGCCAAAAGACTTCCAAATTCACTTTATTTCTTATGAAAAACAATGGCCAGCTCTAGAGACCCTGTCTATATTACATCCTTAGTTATGATTGGTTGGTATCTCAACCACATACTTATTTGCTGTTCAGTTGATTGTCTATCTTGGCTGTTCGTGTACTCTGTTCCATTTACTATTATGGTAGACATGACAATCTTGAGTGAAAAAATAGGCTGAAATATTGGAGGTAAGTTCATAACAATGTTATAAAAGGGATTATCATGCATTAATTTCATGGCCTTGATCTTTGCCCTTGAAGATTGTTGGTGAATGGTGACTATGTCATTGTACTATGTCCTAGAATTTTGTTTGAATAGCTTCAAATTCTAGTTAACTCACCTAAAGTTATATTAACTTGTTAGAGAATTCATGTATTCTTGGAATTTGCCCCTTGAGAAACAGGCAAGGGCCCATTCAATTTTGGAAAATGTTTTCCATTTTACTCTAACTATGATCAATAAATCAATAAAGTAAGGTAAATAACCAGTTGGAAAACAAGGGTATTCAAACTGAGCTAAAAAAGTTGAAAACAATTTAAAATACTTGTCCTAGTTTTTCCATCGAATTGGAAATTTCCAAATTTAAATAGTTACTTTATGTTATTGATCATATATGGAATAAATAAAATTTTAAAGCTGAATGGGCTCTACCTCAAGTATTTCTTGCTGGCATTAAATATTTTTTATTTGTCCAAATTTATTATATGTTGTTGTGGTTAGAGCTCTTATGTGTCAGAGCTGAACCTATCTTTGTCACCATAAACATATTATTTTTATGTGCTACAAATGTTTTCATGACGTTATGAGAAATATTAATCAGAAATAACTAGTTTAATTGTTACATCAGGCCCCTTGAATATATTGGTGAATATTGCATGCTTTTCATGTTTAATAGTTAATAATGATATAGATGAGTGGTTTCTTTGGACCGGAGATAAACTGAACTTTTTGTCATGGCTAAGTAAGTATTTCTAAAGAATAACTTAAATTGAGTTGGAATGTGAATCTTCTATTTCAGGTGAATGTAACTGCTGACCACCGAATTATCTACGGTGCTGATTTGGCTGCCTTCCTTCAGGCATTCTCAAAGATTGTTGAGAACCCTGAAAGCCTGACTTTGTAGATGACGCTCAGGTTTATGCAATGAAGTCACACCGAGCCTACTAATTTGGTGGCAAAGCAAGATGCTTGTCTGTCTATTTAAACAGATCCCCTAGCTAAGGAGCCTAGCCTTTTTTTTTTGTAGTAGTCCTTTGTGTTGTATTTCATTTTTGGTGTTTTTGGGTTTTTAAGGGGGGAAGTTTTTGACAGAATGAATTGAAAATTGTTTTGTTAAGAATTTTGTGGTTTCAAACTTTGTTTTTATAGTGTTATAGATAGATAGTGAACATATTAAGTCGGAACTCAGCCTCAGGTGTTTTTTGATCTTCTTCACCATCATAGATTCAAAGGTACTGATGTCAACTGTCAAGGTATAGAAAAACTAAATTAACTTTTGGAATATATGAAATTATTTGCAGAGGCATGAATGATATGAAGATTAACTAACTACCTTAAATTATTATAGGCAGTTACTAGCTTAGCTTGCAGTTGAAGCAGGCTGTCCAATCATCATGGCTGAAATGCTGACAAGTATTGATCTCACATCATTTTTTGTTTCAAACCCCCCCCCCCCAAAAAAAAAAAAAAAAAAAAAAACATTGGTTACAAACTTGTGTAGTTGATCGCAAGAAAAGAATACTCGGACAGCAATCGCAATAAAACTAATTAATCCATCTATATTAAAGCTCAAGTAAATTGCCCCGTCTTGACACCTGTTATTGCACTGTTCATTATCTGCAACTCTTTGGCACATTCGTTCCTGTAAAATGGCGTCGTTTTCTTTTCATGTTTTTTGAACATTGATTGTTTACGCGTTACCAAGTAACTCTATGCATTGCAACTCTTCGGCACATTCGTTTCTGTAAAACGGCGTCGTTTTCTTTTCATATTTTTTGAACATTGATTATTTACGCGTTACCAAATAACTCCATGCATTAAAGTAACTCTGCTCGATGCATTGAAGTAATTCTGCCATAATAAATGTTCTTTGTGCGTCTCTTTATCCATTAAAGAAACACACAATAAATGTTTTACGCGTTAATTGCAAAACAGGTGCTCAAGTAATGAACCCGACTGGACACCTGTTATTTCACTATTCATTGTTTTCCACCTTTCAGCCCATTCGGTCATGCTAAACGACGTCGTCTTTGATGCCTTCGTATTTCTTGTGAAGTTTTTACTGTTCACGCGTTAACCAACTATCTACCTATGCATTAAAGCGTCTCGGCCAAAATAAATGTTTCCGCGTCCCTAGCATTTAATTTCCATTGTCTTCTGCTTTAACCCAATTAATCAACTCCCACCATTAATGGTTATGAGCACATTAAATGTTTTATCATTAAATGTTTTATGCATGACTTTTTGCATCTAGATGCGTTATTGCCTTATTATTTTCAAAAATCGATTTAGCCCTTGGCGATGTGGCGCTATTTCTCTCTTGCTTCTGTGCTTTTTTTTTTTTTTTTACCTTTTAGGCGTTTAGTGTTTATACGTAGGCCAATTACAACTATGGGATTTACAACTAGGTCCTCATTAAATTATGACCCGTTCAAATCTTTTACCCGATCATCTTTTTTTTGTCCAGCGGTCCGAAGGGCGCTTCTTGCATTCTTTGCCAACTGGACTACCACCTCGTTTTGTCCAATGGTTTCTTGTGTTTGTGGGAACAGGCATGCTTCTATCTTCAGAGTTCTCCCTGTTTCCCTTAATTTAATTAATTTTAAATTTTTTCTCCTCGATGTTCTGTTTCTCTAAGCTTTTCCCCGTTTGCAGTAGCAAATTCCCACCTTGCCCTTTCTTCGCCTCCTTCATCCTCCTTGAGCATCCGTTTAGTCCCAATCATTATTCAGCCACATCCAAAAAATCTATAAATAACCCCTTCCTTGCAACTCCTCTGCTCCATGTTTGTTAGTAGTCGAGCTCCATACCAAAACACCCCGTCTTCTTACATTGGTTAGATCAACAGCATTTAGGGATGGCAATTTTAAATGCGGATTCGGATATCAGCGGATATCCGATCCATTTTTTGCGGATTCGGATAAAAGTCGGATTCGAATTTTATAATTACTTTTCACAGCGGATTCGGAGCGGATGCGGATATGAAACCTCGGATATCCATTATCCAAATCTGCATTACTTCTGCGGATTCAGATTCGCGGATTCAGATATCCGCATCCGAATCCGTTTATTTGTAAAATATATAAATTTTTGCTCTTGGAGAGACTTGAACCTTGGCTTGCAAAATCAAGTATCAAAGCCTTAACCAAATGAGGTAAGCTTGAATTTTGAAATAATATGCTACTAAAATTAAATTATATCAAGTATAATGAAATATAATAATAATTTGAAAATGTTTTTTAAAATAAAATAAAATATAATAATTAATTAATTATGTTAAATACTTTTAAATTTAAAAAATTGAAATGATGTTAAATACCTTTAAATTTTTGTATTTTAGAATTTTGTTTGTTGATAATTATGAGTGACTTTTAATTTAAAATTATTTTTTTATTTATATTTTTATTTTTAAAAAAATTGATTTATTGAATTCGGATGTTTAGCGGATTCGGATATCCGACGGATAATGTTATTTAACTCGGATTCGGATTTGGATAGTATTATGCGGATTAAATGCGGATAATTTGCGGATTCGGATTCGGATAATACAAAAACTTGCAGATATCCGACCCGCTGCCATCCCTAACAGCATTAGAGACGTTAGCAAAAAAAATAAACTTTTATTTTCCTACCCTTTCTGTGTCTCCGTTCTTTATGGAATGCTGATGTCATGTGTCTTTTTCGTGATTATTTATTTATTCATTTTGTCATTTGGGTGTTGAAGTTTGATGAGTGGTTATTTGTTTCTCGTGTTTTTATGTTTTTATGTTTGACTTAATGTAGGCAAAACAGCTGCGGCGGCTAGCAGCTATTTCATTGTCTTTGTTTTGTGGGGTAATATTCGTACTCTAAACATATTCTACTGTTGTCCTAGTTCATGAGTCGTATTCTTTGCTTAATTGACCAGTTTTTTCTTTTGTCCTGTTTTATCTATTTTTTCCCTTTTCGTGTTATTCTCAATGTTCTTTAATAGGGCCTTATTATTATGTGGTTAATGCTGGTCTATTTATCATTTATTTTCTTCCAACTTAATTTATTTATCATTTTTTAATGGAGCCGAATAATCATGCGTCCCATCGAGATATCGTACAAAGAGCTCCTTAGGTACCTTCTTAGGAAACTAAAGATGGCCCGCCTTTTTTTTCGGTAC
The DNA here is from genome assembly GCA_030761205.1 of Fremontodendron californicum. NCBI lineage: Eukaryota > Viridiplantae > Streptophyta > Magnoliopsida > Malvales > Malvaceae > Fremontodendron > Fremontodendron californicum. Next base: position 22,885,239 of record JAULJL010000025.1, on the reverse strand, counting down.
GAAAAGTCTGGGAAGCGTTTTAGAGTTTTTGTTGATATCAATTTTGGCTCCGTTGAAGTCCCAACAGTTGATCGATTTTGGGGTGGTTTTGCTACAAAGAAACTTTCCTCGGGTCAGGAAGCTGCTGCTGCTGCTGGGATTAAGGCTTTGATGTTGCAAAAGGGTTTTGACATTGTTGATGTCAACTTCCCCGAGCGTGAAACTTTTAAATGGCTCCTTGGTCAAGCTTGTTATGCAAAAGACACACTTATGTATAGACTTTGTTCATTGGAATTTAATTATAGTGTGTTGGAGAAACGCTACAGGGATATAATTGCTCGATGTTCTTTGTTGGAGGAGAGGATCGCATTTTCAAAGCAAGTTGCACATGATCAATCCACTGTACATCCATCTATCATGACGGGCCTTGAAGATGTCGATTAGTTTTTTGTTTTCTTGATCTGCGACTTTTTAGTGCTATAATCTGCTTAATAGTTTTAGTATGATGTTAATGTCAATTAGTTTTGCTTGAAATTTGGTTGTGTAATTATTTATCTATTTTGTTTTTTTTATTGGAATTAAACAATTCCCCCCCTGAATTATTAGTCTGAGTTTTTGGAATTATTGAAGCTTTTGAAACTTATTATTCAATTTATTCATTTTTAGTCGATTTTGTTATTAATTATTAATTATGTATTGGAATATTATATTTTTAGTGTCTTAAAAAAATAGAAAATCTTTTCACGTTAATCATTTAAGCTGATTTCGGTCATCTCCCATACCACTAAATGTCGATGTGCCTATTATTTGGTAGCGTAAAATTTCAATGAAACTAATCTTTTTAAAATCTCTTGTGGTCTAAAAAAGTTTAGACTATGATATCATTTAATAATATTTGGATATGAAATATAGTGTTTTATTTATAAAAAAAAAAAAAAAGTCTTGAAATTTACTTACCATTAGCGTGCGCAAATGTGTTTTTAGGGAAAAAGTTGTTCATTTAAAAAAAAAAATAGCATTTTAAACATCACACAAATGTTTCTTCCTTTATTGAAATTGATTTTGGTCATCTACATTATCATGCAATGAAAATGTACCCGTTATTAGGAAATTGATTTTAAACATCACACAAATGTTTCTTCCTTTATTGTATTTTTCCTAATAAAAAAATAGCATTTAAAAAAAAAAGTCTTGAAATTTACTTACCATTAGCGTGCGCAAATGTGTTTTTAGGGAAAAAGTTGTTCATTTAAAAAAAAAATAGCATTTTAAACATCACACAAATGTTTCTTCCTTTATTGAAATTGATTTTGGTCATCTACATTATCATGCAATGAAAATGTACCCGTTATTAGGAAAAATACAATTTTAGTTAAACTATTTTTTTAATATATAGTTTTATTAAACTAATTTTTTTAATATATAGTTTTAAAAAAATTTAGATTATAGCATAATTTATTAATAGTGTGATTGAAAAATATAGTGTATATTTCAAAAACTTTTGAAACTTGCCTTAAAATTAATTCATTTGTTTATGTTGTTTAAATGGCTATGATATGAAGAAAAAAAAAATTAGTTGTCTGTGTTATTTACTAATGCACAGTAATAATATTAATAAGGTTTTTATTTTTAAAAAAATGATTTTGATTATAATATTATTTAATATAGTTTGGTATAACTAAAAAAGCCTTTATTTTCCAAAAAATGATTTAGATTATAATATTATTTATTACAATATTGTATAGCGTTAAACATCACATACTATGTCTTCAGCTTTATGCCGAATATAATATGGCTTTTCACTTTTTTGCTTATGCTGGGTCACTTAATTTGTTGTGAACAGCTTCATTGCTAGAAAAGGCAAACGTGCCAATCATCAGAAGAAAAAAAATATTGCGATTCAGAATTTTGATTAACTTCGATTCTGGGTTCCTGGTTTTCATTCAAATTATCCAAATGCTCCTAGCTAAGTTTTATTAGCATCTCAGATGTAATAAATGGAATTTTTTTTAAAGCCTTTTGCATAATTTTTGTTTTCATTGGGTGACTTGCTTTCTACATTTGGTTGTCTGGTATATTTCAAATAACTTTTATTTATGTCCTATGCATTCATGTCGTTTTAAATTGTTTTTGTTTATATCTGCACCCCTTATGTATTAATGTGTTGAATATTTTTGTTAGTGGTTATTATTTATTTTTAATTGTTTCAAAACATGTTATTGTTCGTGTGTCCAATACTATTGGAATCAATTGGAATTATTAATAAGTTATTCCATTTATTTGGCCTTATGTTTTTTTTTTTTTTTTTAACTATTTGTTATGATTTTGTTTTATTATTTTTAAAAGGTGATTTAATTATGCATATTAAATAATGATTGGGCCACGCTCTTTGTTGATTTTTTCAACTTATTATATGGATTTAATTGTGCATATTAAATAATGTTTGGGCTAAGCTTTTTGTTGATTTATTCAACTTATTATATGGTATGTTGGTTTTGAAGACTCTTTTAGGGTTAGGATATGAACTCTCAAATCAAGTGTAAAGAAAATAGACTGCGTCGCAAGTCGATTATAAGGAAAAATAGATGTCGTTCAGGTGTAGTCAATCGCGCCTCTCGTGCCCAGACCTCAATTGGTTCTGCGAGCGATCTTTTCTTTTTCAATACCATGTTGACAAGAGATGTTCATTTAGAGTGTCCAACGGGTAGTTATTTTGTTTTGTTTATTTATGCTCATGTCAGCTTCCAATTTTGTGTCCTTAATTTTCGACTTCTGCTTAATTGCTTTTTAAAATACCAAGTGTCTGGTGTGCCAGCAATCAATCATCCTTTCCCGCACTATATTGGCAAATTTGACCGTTGTTGTCATCATTGTGGCGCATTCTTTTGGTTTGACGAGCTAGTCGATAAACGTCGTCGTCATGGTGATTTATTATTTACTATATGTTGTCAAGGCAGTAGAATATCTATACCTGCATTGAGCAAAACATCGTCGCCCCTGGATTCTCTCCTTTGTTTTGAAGGGGGTACGATCTCGTAAATTTCGTGAGAACATTAGGGCTTATAATTCAATGTTTGTTTTTACCTCAGTTGGTGCTAATATTGATCATACCATTAATTCACGGCCCAGCCCTTATGTTTTTAGAATTAATGGACCGACCCATCATTTAATGGGATCACTTCTTCCCATTGACGGTGAAGCTCCTAGATTTGCTCAATTGTATGTGTATGACACTGAAAATGAAGTTGACAATCGGTTACGAGCCTTTAACCAGGGGGCCAATCAAGCTCGTTGGATAAGGATGTTGTGCAGTCCTTGATTGCTATATTTGATCGCATTAATATCTTAGTCAAAGCATTTCGTATGGTTGGGGATCATTTTAGGGAATCTGATCACGTTCCTGTTAAATTGAGGTTGCTTGGTAAGCGCGTTCCATATACACCTCAGTATGAGCCCTAGATATTTTCTGAAGTCGCTGGTTTGATGGTTGGTGATTTTGGATCAATTGATCAGCATCGTGATATAATTGTTGAGCATCGTTTTGCTGGTTTACAGCGTATCAGTGATTTGCATCCCAACTTCATGGCTATGCAATACCCTCTACTTTTCCCTTATGGTGAGGATGGCTATCACCTTGAAATTAAATATTCCAATCAATCAAATTCAAGTAAAATAAAAAGGCGGTTTGTTACCATAAGGGAATTTTATGCTTTTAGAATACAACAAAGAGCACATAAAGGGCAGTCTTTGCTAATGGGTGGTTGTTTATTCCAGCAATTTATTGTTGATGCTTTTTCTTGTGTTGAACAAGCTCGACTTGATTATATTAGGCATAATTAAAAAAAAATGCGTTCTGACCTCTACCAGGGTCTTAGAGATGTCATTTACGATGGTGATGTTGACAGCTCAACCATTGGAAAAAGAGTTATTTTACCATACAGTTTTACTGGTGGCGTGCAATATATGATGCAAAATTATCATGATGCTATGGTAATATGTAGATGGTTTGGATCTCCCGACCTATTCATTACATTTACATGCAATGCGTTGTGGGCTGAGATACAAGAGGCATTACTTTTAATCCCTGGGCAACGTGCTGAAGATAGGCCAGACCTCGTTAGCAAGGTGTTTAAGATGAAGGTCGATGTTCTTACGGGAGATATAACAAACAAACATTGTTTGGGTAAATGTTTAGCAGGTGCGGGTTGTTTTATTATTATTTTTGGTTATTAAAATAGCGATCTCTTATTTGTTGTCTTTAATGTAGCTCTCTATACAATCGAGTTACAAAAAAAAGGCTTGCCCCATGTGCATATCTTGGTTTGGTTGCATCGCACATGCAAAAAAGTATCAACAAATGAAATTGATTCATTGATTACTGCTGAATTGCCAGATTATCTTCTTGATCCCCGAGGTCATGCAGTTGTTGCAAGTTTTATGATACATGGTCCCTGTGGTTTGGCTAATCCATTATGCCCTTGTATGGTTAACGGGAAGTGTACTAAGTTTTATCCAAAACAATTTCACGATCACACAACCATTGATGACAACAGTTTTGTCTTTTATAGACGTCGTGCGTCGAAGAGTTATGCCATTAAGAACAACATAAAGATGGATAACAGATTCGTTGTCCCTTACAATCTCCATTTGTTGATTAAGTATGACGCTCATATTAACGTGGAGTGGTGTAATAGAACAATGTTAATTAAATATCTTTTCAAATATATTAATAAAGGACCTGATAGGGCAAAAGTTTTGATGACCGATGTTACGTCAAATGGGGTTGAGAAAACACGCGATTGTGCAGATGCTATGGATGAGATTAAGACTTATTTGGATTGTAGATATCTATCACCTCAAGAATCAAATATGACAGTTATTTCAATTCCCGATTCATTTTCGCGAGCCGAGCGTTGAGCGCTTGACAGTTCATCTATCTTTCATGAATGTTGTTTACTTTGATGAGGCTCGTGATTTGTCTTCTCTTCTCAATCGTCCAGATATTTGTGAGACTATGTTCACTAAATGGATGAACACTAACCAATTGTATGAAGATGCGCAATCGTTAACATACGCTGCTTTTCCTACAAAGTGGGTTTGTAATCAACGTGATAAGGTTTGGACACGAAGGAAACGAGGGTCTCGCATTGGTCGTATTATATATATTCATCCAAGCTTCGGTGAGCTATATTATTTAAGGATGTTATTGAATTTTGTTCGAGGACCTCGTTCTTTCGCTGAGATTAGAACGATTGATGGTGCTGTTTATCCAACTTTTCGTGCTGCATGTGATGCTCTAGGCTTGCTTGGTGATGATAAAGAATGGAATGATGCAATTAAAGACGTTGCCATATGGGCTACTGCGCCTGAACTCTGTGAGTTATTTGTGACTTTGATTATTCATTGTGAGGTTGTCGATCCTTTATCATTATTTGAAGCTCATTGGTTTAAACTTTCAGATGACATTGTTCATCGAATCCGTTGTATGATGGGCATTCAAAAGTTGCAAATCTCTGAATCCCTATTACGAAATGGTGTTCTTCTTGAGTTAGAGAAAATTTTTAACAAGAATTTCTCAACCTTTTTTGATCATAAACTTCCAATGCCCAGTAGATCAATTGTTATAGGGGTTGAGAATAGGTTGATCACCGAAGAATTGTCGTATGATACGGCTGAGCTTTCTAAATTACACCAAGATTTATTGGCCGGTTTAAATCTTGAACAAAAACATATATATGATCTTGTTTTTGATTCTGTTATCAACAAACGTGGAAAAGTTTTCTTCGTCTATGATCATGGGGGAACTGGAAAAACATATATTTGGAATGCAGTGATATCTAAACTCCGATCCGAGCGACGAATTGTTTTAGCCGTCGCATCATCTGGTATTTCTTCCTTGTTATTGCCAGACGGTAGAACAGCACATTCAAGGTTTAAAATTTCTATATGTATTGATCCATGCTCAACTTGTGAAATTAAAAAAGGAACACATTTGGCAAAGTTAATTTCAGAAACTTGTTTGATTGTATGGGACGAGGCACCCATGAATCATAGGAACTGTTTCGAGGCTCTTGATCGTTCATTGCGGGACATCTTAGACAATCAAGAAAACAATCTTGTTGATGCTCCTTTTGGTGGCATGACAGTTGATAACTCTAGGAAATATAGTTATTTTGCCACTTTTTATGCTTTTGAATGGCTAAGTCCTTGAGGATTTTATTAGGATTTGATTAGTTTTAGATATTTTTATATTTATTTTAATTATTCATTTTATGTTTAAAATAGTTATTTAGTTGTTATTTATGTGTTTTTATAGGTTCAAGGTGATCTGAAGCTTCGAGGTGCAAAACGACAAAAATCAATGCATTCCAATGAGTAGGCAAATTCGACCTCCGACGCTTATTTCAAGAAAAACTTGGTCTTAAAGACTTCAAATGAGAAAACTCTTCTTGACTTTTGAATATGACTTTCATACCTTTCCAACGGTGTAAGGCCCATCAAAATGGAACAAGTTTTGTCTAGTCAAAATAGCTTACGAAGTTCAAGAATGTGGCAGAACTTGCAGGCAGCGGACAGAAAGTTGGAGCCGTGACGCCGACTCGTGAACAGTACCCGCAAATCGTGAAAAAACGTAAAAAATCCTAATTTTTACCTGGTTGCTTGGGAACAAAGTTTGGAACTCTAGGAGACCTTGGACACTTTAAATAGGACTCTTTTAGGTCAGAATAAAGAGGATTAGACATCTAGAAACCTAATTCTCTCTCACGAAGATAGCCACCACCAAATTCTCTCAAGAAGATTGGAAGCTTGAAGATTGAAGACTCAAGAACTGACAACTCTTACTTTTCTCTTTTATCTTCTTTATTTTTCTTGTATTGTTGATGATGGTGAAACTATTTTATTATTTGTTTTCATTAATTATCATGAACTAAAATTCTTTTACTAGGATTTCAATGGAACTCAAATCATAATTTGAATTTACTTTCTCTCTCTAGCTTGATTTAATGGTTTGTTGAGTTGTTTGTTCAATCTTGTTTTTAATGCTTCTAGTTGATTGGCCACCAATTAGATTGATTTGTTAACCTAAATACAACTTGGAAAAGGGAGTTTAGTGTTAGACATGGATTGAATGACACATGTTTCATATTCATTTATTAGGATGAATTGATCTGCAGGTAGGGTAAGAATACACTTACTTGTCATGTGTAACCATTGTTAGAGCCTAAGCTTAATGAGTTCTTCTTTAATTCAATTATCATAGGAATATAGTTAATTGGTTAAAAAGGATATTTTTATGAGACCATCGGAAGATCCTTATAAATAAGATAGAACTCTAGGTTAACAACTCAGGATCATTAATCAAGTGAAGAGGTAGAGAGAGATTCAAGCGAAGTGTTAAGGGAAGTTGTAATCCTAGGCTTTCATAATTAATTGAATTCACCCTTCTTAATTTACTTGCTTTCCGTATTAGTTTCTTTTAATTTTAGTTTTTAATTATCATCTTTAATTAGTTGTTTAGATAAGATTAACTTTTGTTTATTTTAGTATTTAGCGAATTTAATAGCAATTCCTCGTGGGTTCGACACTCTACTTTTCATTATATTACTTGTCAACGATACGTGCACTTATGTGATTAAAATTGACAACAAGTTTTTGGCGCCGTTTCCGGGGAATTGTTTATTATTTTTGTTAATATTAATACCAAGCAACCTTAATCTTAATTTAAACTTTATTTTTCTTTCTTATTTTCAGGTACAATGGCTGAAGCTGACGAAACAAAGACTTTGCGAGAGTATGGGGTTTCTCTCATGCAACATCTTCAAACTAATATTCAAAGGCCTGCCATCCAGGCCAATACGTTCGAGATAAAGCCAGCTATCCTTCAGATGATCAATACATCAGTTTAGTTCAACGGCTTATCGAACGATGACCCGAATGCTCAGATCATGAATTTCCTGGAAGTTTGCGATCTTTCAAACAGAATGGTGTTACTGATGATGCCATTAGATTGAGACTCTTCTTTTTCTCACTTCGAGATAAGGCCAAGAGTTGGTTGAACTCTCTTCCTGCTGGCTCCATTACCACTTGGGCTGATCTAGCCCAGAAATTTCTTGCCCAATATTTTCCTCCTGCCAAGACAGCTAAGATGCGGAATGATATCACATCTTTTATGCAGTATGACTCGGAATCATTATATGAAGCTTGGGAAAGGTACAAAGATCTGCTTCGACGATGTCCTCATCATGGGATACCTGACTGGCTTCAGGTAAACACCATCTACAATGGGTTAATGGGTCATACTAGTATTTCTATAGATGCTGCAGCAGGTGGATCACTCATGGGCAAAGAAATTGATGAGGCTTATAATTTAATTGAGGTGATGGCATCCAATAATTATCAATGGTCCATTGAGCGAATTTTGCCAAGGAAAGCTCCAGGCAGTTATCAGTTGAATGAGATCAGTGCCTTATCGGCACAGATGGAAGCATTATCCAAGAAAGTTGAAACCTTGAATGTACAAGCAGTCCAAAGCCCGTTTGTATCATGTGAATTATGTGGTGAAGGACATACCAATGATAGATGCCCAACCAATGCCGAATCAGTTCAATATGTTGGAAACTACAATAAATAGCAAAACAATCCTTATTCCAACAATTACAATCCAGGTTGGAGAAATCATCCAAACTTTTCTTGGAATAATAATCAAGGGCCTACTTCCGCCACTAAGCAAGCATCCCCTCTTGGGTTTTCTTCACAACAAGCCCGTGCTCTTGTCCCAGAAAAGAATCCATCTATGGAAGAAATGCTTATCCAATACATGGCGTCAAACAATGCTACACTTAGAAGTCTTGAGACACAAATAGGCCAGCTTGCTAATGCAATTAACAATCGTCCCCTGGGAACTCTTCCAAGTGATACTGAAACCAATCCTAATGGCCATGGGAAAGAGCAATGCAATGCCATTACATTAAGGAGTGGGAAAGAAGTAGAAGTGGGTAGCCAAAAGCATAATGACAAAATTCAAGAAAAGACACCTCGAGGTTACCCATCACCACCATTTCCTCAACGTCTTCAAAGAAAAGTGTCAGACTTGCCGCCCAAGCCTCTTGAAGTGGAACATTTGGGGAAAAAGAAATTGAAAAAGCATAAGAAGAAGAGAAGAAACCACCAGTATATCCACCACCACCTTTTCCTCAGCGCCTTCAAAAGAATAAGCTTGACAAACAGTTTCAGAGGTTTCTTGAGGTATTCAAAAAATTCCATATTAATATATCTTTTGCTGAAGCTTTAGAACAAATGCATAAGTATGTCAAGTTTATGAAAAAAAAAATTGTAGAAGAGGAAATTGGATGAGATTGAGACAGTTGCACTTACTGAAGAGTGCAGCGCTATTCTTCAAAAGAAACTCCCACCCAAACTCAAAGATCCTGGAAGTTTCGCTATTCCATGCGCCATTGGTGATAAATTTTTTGGTAAAGCTTTGTGTGATTTGGGGGCGAGTATCAATTTAATGCCTCTTCCTATCTATCTCAAGCTTGGTTTGGGGGAAATAAAGCCCACTACAGTGATGTTGCAACTTGCTGATAGATCCATCAAACATCCAAGAGGCATGGTTGAAGATGTGCTAGTCAAGGTTGACAAATTCTTCTTTCCTGCTGATTTCATTGTGCTTGACATGGAGGAGGATAGTGAAATATCCATAATTCTTGGGAGACCATTCTTAGCCACCGGTAGAACTATCATTGATGTGCAAAAAGGAGAACTTACCATGAAATTTCTAGACCAACAGGTAACTTTTAAAGTTTTTAAGGCTATGAAGTTTCCTAACGAATTTGATGAATGTTTTGCAGTCAAAGTGGTGAACAGGGATTCCAAAGAAGCATTTAATGAAAATTGTTCCACTACACCACTTGAAGCAATTTCACATTCTACTTCCAAGATGCATGGAAGCCACAATTTTGTGAATGCAAGGCCTCATAAAGCAAAGAAAAAGGGGGGGCAATGGTTCAAGTGGAAAGATGCCGGTTAATGGACATGAGATAGTCAAGCCGATGACTATAAATCAAGCTCTTCTTAAGAGGCAACCCAAGTTCTAAACTTTTTATTTTTTAATTTTTAGAGTATTTTATTATTATTAATTTCTTTTTATTTTGTTTTCTTTTGTAGTGACTACTCACCCAACTTGGACAAGCATAATGAGGTCTAAAGGAAAACTAAGCTTCTCCTGCTTTGCTTGCATCGGTAGGGGAGTTTTCTTGTTATTGCTCTTTTTATTTCTAAACATTGAGGATAATGTTTGTTTTAAGTTTGAGGGTGTGTCTTTAGGTTTATTTTAGTTTGTGTGATTGTCTAATTTTTTTAGGAGTCAAATTTTTTTTTTTGTTTTTGCTTGAGATATATTGCACTTAGTATGATGAAATCCTTATCAAATGATGAATTTTAGTTATTGATTTATCTTGATTCTTGGGAAAACATAAGCATGAGAAGAATTTGTGTTAAATTCTTTTGTTAGTTTCATGTTAGGATGTGATTTAAATTGAGCACTTAATCTCTTGCTTAGATTTACATAACCTATTTAAAGACTGATTATGTTGATGTGAATTGCAATTATGTCTAGAACCTAGAATTTGTTTGATTCTCTCTTGAGGCGAAATCCTAAACAACACGAAGTTGAGGAAGTGATTTAGGCCATCTTTGGATCGTTTGAGCCTTTCAAGCTTACCTTTATATATGATTATCCTTAGTCTACCTCTTTGTGCTTATTGATATATCTATTTTCTTTGATTGACACATCTTTTAGCCCAGGCAAATAAGAAAAACCATGATTAACCCTCACTATATAGGCATGTGATGATATTACAGGAAACAATTATGAGCCATGTCGAATTTGGGTGAAATAGTGGTGATATAAAAAAAAGTTCATGGTTCTTCGAAAACGAAGAACAGGAAAAAAAAGAAAAAAAAAGAATAAATTGGTGAAGCAAAAAGAAGTGTATTCAAAGAAAGAATGGAGAATGTAATTTGAGGAAAAGACTATGGCTCTCAAAAATCCTGATAAAAATGTAAAGTGTCTATAAGAGAACTTAAACCGAAATATATTTTAATCCTATATTTAGTTAACTAAATATAGTTATTTTGAATGTTATTTTACACTTATTTTAATCCTATTTTAATCAGGTATAAACTTATTTAGATTGATGTGGGTGATATGTTATTTTAGACTTATTTTGAGGTAACTAAATATAGTTATTTTGAATCAGGATCTTGTGTGATAACTCTAGGAAATATAGTTATTTTGCCACCTTTTATGTTTTTGAATCGGCTAAGTCCTTGAGAATTTTATTAGGATTTGATTAGTTTTAGATATTTTATGTTTATTTTAATTATTCATTTTATGTTTAAAAATAGTTATTTAGTTGTTATTTATGTGTTTTTATAGGTCCAAGGTGATCTGAAGCTTCGAGGTGCAAAACGACAAAAATCGGTGCATTCCAATGAGCAGGCAGATTTGACCTCCAGAGCTTCTTTCAAGAAAAACTCGGTCTTAAAGACTTCAAATGAGAAAACTCTCTTCTTGACTTTTGAATATGACTTCCATACCTTTCCAACAATGTAAGTATCGTCAAAATCGGACAAGATTTTCCCAGTCAGAATAGCTTACAAAGTTCGAGAAGGTGACAGAACTTGCAGGCAGTGGATAGAAAGTTGGGGTCGCGGTGCCGACTCGTGAACAGTACCCGCAAATCATGAAAAAATGTAAAAAAATCCTGATTTTTACTTGGCTGCTTGGGAACGAAGTTTGGGACTCCAGGAGGCCTTGGACACTTTAAATAGGACTCTTTTAGGTCAGAATAAAGAGGATTAGACATCTAAAAACCTAATTCTCTCTCAAGAAGATAGCCACTATCAAATTCTCTCAAGAAGATTGGAAGCTTGAAGATTGAAGACTCAAGAACTGAAAACTCTTAGTTTTCTCTTTTCTCTTTTATCTTTTTTATTTTTCTTATATTGTTGATGATGGTGAAACTATTTTATTATTTGTTTTCATTAATTATCATGAACTAAAATTCTTTTACTAGGATTTCAATGGAACTCAACACATAGTTTGAATTTACTTTCTCTCTCTAGCTTGATTTAATGGTTTGTTGAGTTGTTTGTTCAATCTTGTTCTTAATGCTTCTAGTTGATTGGCCACCAATTAGATTGATTTGTTAACCTAAATACAACTTGGAAAAAGAAGTTTTGTGTTAGACATGGATTGAATGACACATGTTTCATATTCATTTATTAGGATGAATTGATCTGCAGGTAGGGTAGCAATACACTTACTTGTCATGTGTAACCATTGTTAGAGCCTAAGCTTAATGAGTTCTTCTTTAATTCAATTATCATAGGAATATAGTTAATTGGTTAAGAAGGACATTTTTATAAGACCATCGGAAGATCCTTATAAATAAGATAGAACTCTAGGTTAACAACTCAGGATCATTAATCAAGTGAAGAGGTAGAGAGAGATTCAAGCAAAGTGTTGAGGGAAGTTGTAATCCTAGGCTTTCATAATTAATTGAATTCACCCTTCTTAATTTACTTGCTTTCAGTATTAGTTTCTTTTAATTTTAGTTTTTAATTATCATCTTTAATTAGTTGTTTAGATAAGATTAAGTTGTGTTAATTTTAGTATTTAGCGAATTTAATAGCAATTCCTCGTGGGTTCGACACTCTACTTTTTATTATATTACTTGTCAATGATACATGCACTTGCGTGATTAAAATCAACAACAACTGTTTTGCTCGGTGGTGATTTTCGTCAAATATTGCCTGTTGTCCCTGGGGGAAATAGACATGATACTATTGATGCGTTTTCTCCTCTTTGGAAATTTTGCACAATTTTGACTTTAAATGTAAATATGCGTTTACTTAGGCCTGTCACTGGTCAAAGCTTAACCGCAAATCTTCGTCAATTTGCATCTTGGGTCCTGAATGTTGGCGATGGCAAGGAGCCTTCAATTCAATTTGAAAAAAGATGAAGAACACTATTGGATTAAGATCCCAGAGTCTCTTCTCATCAAGGATGCTGTTGATCCACTTAATAGTTTGGTAACATTTACATACTCTGATTTTTTAAGCCGATATAATGATATTGCCTATTTGAGAGAAAGAGCAATCATTACTCCCAAGAATGAATCTGTTGATATCGTTAATGAATTAATCTTTGCAATGATTCCAAGTATCGATCAATATATCTTTGCTCAGATTCAATTTCTCCAGGAATAAATATATTGATATCATTAATGAATTAATATTTGCAATGATCCCAGGTATCGACCGAATATATCTTAGCTCAAATTCAATTTATAAAGATTCAAAGAATTCAACTGATTACGAAGCCATTTATTCATCTGAATTTTTGAATTCATTGAAATTCAATGGTGTACCTGATCATGAGTTGAAGTTGAAAATAAATTGTCCAATTATGCTTCTTCGCAATATAAATAAGAGTATTGGTCTTTGTAATGGAACTCGGCTTATTGTTACTCAATTGATGAATCGTCTTATTGAAGCCACTATAATAAATGGAATCATTCTGGCACTAGAGTTTATATTCCAAGAATTACTATCCATGTATCAGATAGTAGGTGACCTTTTGTTTTTAAAAGAAAACAATTTCCAGTTAGACCTTGTTATTGCATGACAATTAATAAAAGTCAAGGCCAGACTTTGAATAGGGTTGGATTGTACCTTCCTCGACCGGTTTTCTCTGATGGGCAATTATACGTTGTCATTTCTCGCATTACTTCAGAAGAAGGTCTTCGTATCTTGATTGAAAATGATTCGATCCATCATTTAGGCTTTACCAAAAATGTTGTTTATAGAGAAATTTTTGATAACTTATAATTGACTATATCATGGTGAATGTTCATGTCATATGCCTTATTTATTATTAAGTGTATTTATGTTCATATCTTATTAATTGGTGTCTAAGATCGATATATTCCAATCTATTCATATTAAAAGTATTTTATTGATAAAGCAATTATTTTTTGAACAATATATTAATACGCATTAATCTGAAACTTTCAAATCATCTATGTTTTGTTTTCAGTTATGACCACCACTCTTTTGTCTCAGCTATATATCCGTCAAAAAAATTCCAAGGTGAGCGGGAGAATCATTAGGGTTTGGAATGCCGTAAATCCAAATGAGGATAACAAGCTCCTTAGCCTTGAATTCTTGATGATTGACAAAGAGGTTATCTCATTATTTAGTACTTAGATGCTTTTCTTATTGTGTTAAGTTAGCTTATATGGTTATCATATATATTGGTTTGTTAATATATTTAACCTTTATGATACTAGGGATGTACAATTCAAGGAAATGTAAAAGATCAAGATGTGCCGATTTTTGAACCTCTCTTAAAAGAAGGTGGATGTTATACCTTGCAAAGGTTTAATGTAGGCCCTGCTAAAAGCAATTTTAAGGCTTGTTCCAATAACCATATGATTTATTTAAATCGTTGGTCCCACGTTGAACGAAATTTAGAAGACGATCAATCTGTTCTATTATTTGCATTTTACTTCGTGGATTTTGGTGAACTAAATGCTCAGGTTAATAACAATGCTTTTTTAACTGGTAATTTTAATATTATATACTTTTTTAACTAATAATTTTATTATATATATTCTATTATATTACAAGTTTTAAATGTTTCTTATTGTTAACTATGAATTTAATTTATATCAATGACACATCTTATTTGTAGATGTTATTGGTAAGATTATGAGTATAAGCAAGTTTGAAAAAACAAGCATCGACGGTAGATTGGTGGACCAAAGGAATGTGGAAATTGCAGATTTACGGTATGTAAATAATAAAAGCATTTCAAATTTCTAATTTTAAAAATTTAAATATAACGTAATATATTATGTAAATAATTGATGCCTTTTACAAAATTTGTATTAAAAATTGTTTTGTCTTGTACCAAGTGGTCAAACAATTAGAGTGGCAATCTGGGGCTAATTGTCTTTTCAATTAAAACAAGATGATATAGTTACTCTTGGAGATCAAGATCATGTGATTTTAATATTGTGTGGTGCAATTGTTAAAGAGTATAAAGGTAAATAATCTTTATGTTTAAATCAAAATAGTGTTCAAACTATCTTAATTTGTTTCACTCATCCTTATACAATTCTTGTTTTTATATCGCTTCTCTAGATGTCTATCTATCAACTAACGCCTCTTCTAGGCTTTCTGTAAATCTTGATGTTCCTTAGGTTATAAAATTTCGATCCAGGCAAGTTATATTCAATTATTTACCTTTTTTAATTTTGATATTCCTTTAACAATTTATATGACTTTGATAGTGTTTTAACTATTGATATGTAAATGATTTTGGCCTCTATTTTTTTTAAAGGCTTATGATACCTGTTCAACCAATAAATTTTATTATCAATGAGCGAGAACCGCCAATGGATGTCCATTAAGAAATGAAATTGAATAGGAAAATAATAGAAGAGTTGATGGCATGCAATCCTTATGATGTTGAGGTATGAAATTTGTCGTATGCCACTACAATATTAGAAACAAAATTTTGGTTAGATCTTGTTAAAAGTATGAATCTTGTATATCTTTGTTTTTTGGGATAATTAAATCTTATATATCATTTATTACAGGCTATTAAATTTACTTGCAAAACGACGATCGACGGTATTGACCTTACAAATGGATGGTGGTATAGCGCATGTTACAAGTGCAAAACATCTGTTGTTATTGATGGCGGAAATACTTTGTGTAGCGGTGAATGTTCAAATACTCATGACTCACCAGTACCATGGTTAGAATCATTTTATTTTAACTTATATATAATGATTTAGATTTTAAATTTTGTTTTTTGAATGTTCAAATAATACATGCTACCCATCATTTTTATCAATGATTGGAGCTCAAGAAAGTTAACATTTTAAACAGGTTAAGACTCAATGCTATTATACATGATGAGACTGGTGCTTCAACATTTATTATTTTTGGTTGAATTGAGAAAAGATTGATTGGTAAAACAGCTGAGTTTTTGACGTCGTTACCTGATACAGACAAGTATAATTTTTCAAGTGATGTTGCATAGATCACGGTCAAACCAAATTATTTCAGCTTGAAGTTAGCAAGCAAACCTTTTTAAGTGGTATTCTTCAATTTCGAGTTACAAAGATTTTTAAAGATGAAGATGCGTGTAACACTGAGAGTGCTTCCTCCTCCGTCGTTGAAGCAACGTCTCATTTGCTTCCGGCATCAAGTTCTGCTAACTTTGTAGAAAATACTCTGAACAAAACACCTCCATCTGTATCACCTGCTAACCCATCCTTTGTCCCTGATACTCCAAACATCCAGAAGCAAGCAAGGTATACAATATTTTGTGGACCTTTTAAGCATATCATTCGTCTTAGTTTTAACAATTAAACTCTTCCATATATATTTTTATCATTAAATTAATCATCATGGCATTCGTGTGTATTCTGAGCTTCATGTGTAATTACTTGCAGTGTTTAGGTTTCCAAATCTTTGAGCAAAGCAAAAAAAAAAAAATATATTTGAAGGGCAGGGATCTAAAAAACCAAAGATCGGGTATTTATTTTATTTGATCAGACCCACATCTTAAATGATTATTTATTATTAGTAATTAAATACTATCTAATTTATATTGTTTGATTTCTTATTTTTTGCTTGTAGGCATTGAACTTGTCTTCAGATGTACCATGCATGATCTTCTTGTTTGCTATTGTTGCCATTAAAATCTTCTACTAGAACTATGTTATTTGTTACTTTTGGGATGAACATCCATAGCTGTAGCAGTTTGGAGTTCAACGTAGGAATCGAAAGGGTTTTCGAGTTTTGGAATATTTATGGATTAAACCAAAAGAAGCCATGGTTTATTTTTTGAGGGCAATGTTAATGTGTATGACTGTATTCACGGGATAAATTGGTCAGGATAATACATTGGGCTAGCTTTGTCAGATAACTTGGATGTTGCGCTTTTTTTTTTTTTTTGGGTTTGATTTTAAGTGGTTATGGTTAATGAAATAGTTTTTTTTTTTTTTAAATACAGCTTTAAATTACAAACATAATGTGACACTTAAAAAACAACAACATATATACATGCATTCAATACTAAAATTCAATCCATAGAAATAAAGGCAATCAATTAAGCACATGAACAAATTCCCAAAATAAAAGTATAAACAGAAATCATCGTTGGTATAGAAAAGTCATACAAATTTTTTAAAAAATGTATGTGGAACAAACATTAATTGTATACTAGAAGTAATTTGAAATAGATAATAAGTATAAAATCAATCTCTTGTGTATTCTCACTAATAGAATAATGTGTTAGAAACTGAACCTCCGAGCATGAAGATAATCAAGGATCTTATTTATTCTTTTAAAAAAACAAGTAAAACTGGTAATTAAACACATTTCAAACACATATATTTATGCATCAGTTAAAAAAACACAATTTGAAACGACAAATAAAATAAAATGAAGCAAATTATGTTAAATTGAAAACTTTTATCAACAACAATAACACTTTAAGCCTTCAACCAAACCATGTTTTTATCACACAAACTAAAGGACATATTGCACTGCTTCTTTGTTTGACTTTCCATTTATGTATTGCCTACATAATCATAACATGCACATGTGTAGCTTGGCAATACTCTAACAAAATTAGAAGTAGCAAAAATATTTTTGGAAAAGACCTGTTCAAAAAGATACAAGCTGTTCAAAAAACACATTATATGTTTTGGCTAGTTAATGCATCGGATAATTTGCACCTTTAGCTTCTTTTCACCAATCTGCTCAAAGATACAATGATCTTTGATTTTGAGCCGATTTTCTCGAACAAATATGTTCCATCCTGCTGAAAAGGCTTTGTTATGACTACTGCATATATATTTAACTGGCCATGATCTTTGCTGGCCATGAACTGATAGGGTAAGGGTTGTGGCATGGTTAGGCAAATTGTGATCAGCAAATTGCCTTGGAATGTGCTGAAATAGATAACACAATAACGTTATCAAAATGCAACAATGCAAAAGCAACTTCTCATAAATGTGAAGTGTAATTGCTCACCAAAAGATATGATGCACTAACAGCTGAAGAGATCATGTTGTATTCAAATCGAGGATTAAGGATCTCGATCTCTTGAATCTTTGCATTCACTTCATTAACAGGTGCTCGATGCTGAATTGCTGATTGATTGAGTCGTGGTTGATATCGAATTCTGGATGGACCAGTTTTGTCTTTTTGTTTTTCAAAAACAGTTTCTGAGAATGCTAATTTTTCTTTTTTTTTTTTTTGTGGATAATTTTGATTTCTGTTTCTCACCATGATAGTGCTAGAGGTTGATCGACGTTTTCTTGTCGATGACTCTGGTTTGTCTGCTAGATTTGGTATTGCTGCTATTGCTAAGACAAATGAACCAAAGATAGTTAGGAATCATAAAGCACTATAACATTGTTAAAAGAAATAATACGTACGCATTTTGTTTTTCAGGTCAGTTTTTGTTAATAATGTGGCACATCTACCATAAACATATACATCAAACGTTTTCTCCAAGTTGTATTTGAATGTCATCAAATCCCCAAACTCAAGATGATGAGTTTGGGCAAAGCTAATCCAACCATCGATTAAGCATAATCTATTATTTCGCTTAATTAACTTCATGTTTTGTCGTTTCCCTAACGGTCATTGCAGATAAACAGTTGAAGGAGTTTGGACTGTTTGCATGAACCGTCTGGTAAAACGTAGTGGCAAGTGCTGTTACCCAATATAAATCCATGTCATGCTCAATATAACCACTAGACTGAATGTACAATATAGGTCAAGAAAACAAGCAAACTTTTTCTGAATGAATGACAAGACTTTATTTTAGCTCACTTAACTTTTTTAATTGTTCAGGCAATCGGTGTATTTGTACGTTATTAACAGATACCATAAAATAACTTAAACATTTGCAGTAGCAATGGTACCATATATAGTAATAACAGTTTAAGCCATAGCAATAGTACCAACCAGAACTCTCTGATTTTAGAGGGGAAGTATGAACTTGAAAGGAAAGTAATAGCAAAGCAAAAAATACAACTATATTGCAGAGTGTGAATGAAATAACTACCAACTTGCATAATGCCATAAACAAAATCACAAACAATAATGCATGAAACTGAAGCATGTGTATATACATATAATTAAATCATAGCAGGCAGAAACGAAGACTCATCAATTGTTATTGAAATGGAATATGACTGTTTCCTCTTGCGTTATTAAAAATTAGGGATTTTCTATTTTTTTTTTTTTTATAAAAAATCGAAAGGACAAATAAATGAGAAATATATTAGAAGAGAAACCAAAGAAAAGGAAATGTAAATTTCCAAAAAGTTCTAATTTTTACCAGTAAATCTGTTTCGATAGCAGGTTGGAGAATTATTTTGAAGAATTGAGGAACATTTTCGGACAAAACGTCTGTTCCCGTTGGGCGCCCTACACTGCGATGCATGTCGACTGCAAAGGAAATGGGTTTCTTCTGTTTAGGATTTAGTCAATTTTCAGGTGGCTTGTTTCGGCAAATATGAGGGTTCTTGTAGGCAGAAACGAGAAGGGTTAAATGGCAGCAAAGTAAAGGGGAAGATGAAAGGTTTTGTTAAAAAAGCAAATTTGACTGGGCTAATTTGTAGGGATACTGTTGGAATGCGGCTCGGGTTTGCGCTAAAAAAACTGGCATATTAGTTTTATTTGGCCTGCCATTGGTTTGGATTGATTATGGATTTTTTTTAATTTAAGGAATTTAAAAGTGGTGAGTTCGAACAATGCTTTGCCTTGTCTCGCCCTCTCATTTATCAATGTAGTTTCATTTTGGTCCCCTTTTCCAGTACGTCCTCCCCGATCAATATCTTTCCTAATTTTTCCTAGGGTTAATGTGAGTTTTTATGTGTAGAATATATTATTTTTGGTAAATTTTAATTTTAATTTAATATTAAATTTATTTATCTAATTCTGGGTTCTGATTTATAGGTTTATAATTAAGTCATATATATATATATATATTGATTTTATAAGGTGGCTTGGTAAATTAAAAAAAAAAAATTGTCTATGTTTTGTGATATATTGAAACTACTTTTTTTTTATTTATGATGGTCAAGTATTTTATAGTGATACATGTAAAACAAATATAATTTTTTTAAATCATCTTAATCATTTAAAAAAATTTATATAATAAATTATTTAAGTCTTAAAACAAAACATAGATCTTTAGTCTCATAAACAATAAATAATAAATCCATCTAAAAAATAATAAACCCAAATTATATATATATATATATATAGATATATATATATATAAAGCATCTAAATGAGAGCAAACAGAGATTTATCGTGGCAAAGTGAGAATTGCACCATTAGGAGTTATATAATAAGTATCATGAAAGAAATTAAAACGAAAATTTGATAAAAATGGAAAACAAAGTTTAACTGTGTTATGAGAGAAATTTCATATGAAGATCTTCAAATTAGATCTGATAATTTTGGACACAATATAATTATACGATTTAAATGTAATCTAAAAAAATAATTAAAATACGACACGAAACATCTCTCTCTTCTGTCAGTTGAATATCGATTCATGCATAAACATTAATTCAACATTGGTTTTGAAGTTATGAAATAATTCATTAGTTTTAACATCTATAAAAAGATTTGTAAAGATTGGTTTGACATGACACAAAGATATAAATATTAATGTACTCACTTATATCCCATCTCTTTTGCTTTGTAAGGTTTTTTATATAGTATAATAGAGTTATTCGACGACTGCTATATAAAACAATAAATTATATAAATATATATATATATATAATAATAAAATAATTAATTCATGATTTTTTAATATATTAGTAATTAGTGATTGTAATTTACGCAATATCCTAAGCTTACATTCGGATATTTTAAAAGAATTATACTTTTAACATTTTTTGTATGTTTGTCTAATATTCATGTTATTTCCTCGTATTTTATGTCAATCCATGTTTCGTAAATTTGTTTTTATATTTTTTACAAAATAAACACATTCTGAAGTTTCAATACTTTTATATGTTGTTTACCTAATTTCATAAGCTTACATTCAGATATTTAAAAAATTATACTTTTAATATTTTTGTATATTTGTCAAATTTTCATGTTATTCCTCGTATTTCTTGTCAATCCATATTGTGTTAAAAAAATCGATATTTTTACGAAACAAACATGCTTTGAAGTTTTAACACTTTATATGTTTGTTCAATATTCATAGTATTTTAATTATCCAAAAAAAGAATCATAGTATTTCGTCGTATTCTGTATCATTTTGTGTCATGTTAAAAATACCGATGATACAAAAAGATTCATGCGTTTTACCCTGTTTCTGACGGGTCTGCTCACCATAAAGACTTTACACATTATTAACCATTAGTCCGAACAAAGCTTTGGCAGACAGTAGTTAACATTTAGCTTTAGGTTTTATAAACCAACGGTCTGAGAAGATTATTGTATAGATCTTGGGAAGATTTCGTAAAAATTGCATTTAAGAAGTGCTTTGAGCTTTAACTGAAGAAGTTATCATGTCTCTCTCGGTTTATTAACTCCCTTCATTAATTACATCACCTACTAATCTTTTCCTACAATTATATATTATTACTACTTCTTCACTCTTTAGTCGGCATCACGCATCTTTTAATTGTATCAGTTTTTTTCCTTCTTTTCTGTTCTCTTTATTGTTCTATTCATCAGTCATTTTCTCCCGTTTTCTATTGCAAGGAACATTCCTAGGTGCTTTCTCGCAATATTCCTCTAATCCTTTCTGTCTTCCTTTTTTTGTTATACAATCATTGTTCTCATACTATTTTTAATGGCTACTGCAAAACCTTATTTTCAGATAAGCTTTCTCATGTTCTTTAATAATCCTATTTTTTTTAAAACGGTTTTTAAAAGGATGGAGGACGTGAGCACCATGGCTATTCCGCTTTCCTTCAGGAGGATCCTTGATGAGCTTGCTAAAAAACTCCATATCCCTAAATCGACTTTCGATGTTGAGAAGTTTGGAGGTAATCTGATGAGGGGGTACGTCGATGTATATACCGATTAGTACCCATCTCGAATCTATGGCCATTTTGCTCCGAGTTTGGCTGAATCGTTTGAAAGAGCCGCGGAGCTGTGTATTAACTTTTTACGTGAAACCTTGAAGTTTGATGTTGTTGACGTTGGCTATGATGATAAATATGTGTTTGAACATAGATACCAAGAGTGCTTTCTCGAAGTGGAAAAACTGAATGCTCATAACCGTCAACTGTTAAATGAATGGGCCTATTCTCAGCGCTTGTACAGAGAACTTCATGAGAAGTTCATTGCACTGCTGTTGCAGAATAAACGATTTTATGCAGCATTGGAGAATTTGCAAAACTTTCTGGGTCAGACTGATAATGACGAAAATGATACCCTCTCTGGTATCTAATAAACTACCGCATGAGTAAAAAGAATATGTTGATCAGTTGCTTTGGGAGTCTTTAATATATATATATATATTATATGCTATAACGGTGGTCTTCTTATCAGCTCTGTATGGTTTCTTCTTGGTAACTTTTGTCTTTTATTTTTAAATGAAAGAAAATGGTTATGGACTTCTATCAAAACCAAGGAAACGTATAGATTAAGAACTATCAATATTCTCTTTGTTCATTTGTTCTATTTAGAGCTGTTCATTTCACAGATTCGTATCGTGGAAGCCTTTCAGTAGCTAATATATCGCCCTAAAACCTAAAAACATGAAAACGACATGAAGTTGTATGTTAGTGATAGTAGGTGTTCACGTTTTATGTTAGACTTGTGTTTTTTCTTCCCTCAAATGATGATGGAATAAATTTCATGCTGAATATAATGTTTTACAAATATTAAATATACAAAGTGTAAAAAAAAAAATGGTATAAATGTATTAGTCAAATTAATAATAATATAAAAGTATTGATAAATTTAAGATGGTCAAAGGATAATATAAAAGTATTGATAAATTAATAATTATATAAAGATATTTATAAAAAAATGGCATATAGGTTTTGATAAATGATAAATTTATCAAATACGACTTATCAATAGCCGGAAAAAATTATGAATTTAATAAACAATGATTATTTTGATATACATTTTAATAAATACATAAAATCATCGAATTAAAATGACAGTGTATTTTAAGAACAAGTATCCAAAGATATATATCAGATTCTATTTCAGTATCACAAAGTGTAAACAAAAAAAATTGGTATAAATGTATTAGTAAAATTAATAATAATATAAAAGTATTGATAAATTTAACAATGGTAGGTTTTGATAAATTTATCAATACCCTAAAAAATTATGAATTTAATAAACAACGATTATTTTGATACACATTTTAATAAATGCATAAAATATTCGAATTAAAATGACAGTGTTATCAAAATTTGTAATATGATCAAATATGACAACAGTTTTTAAAAAATTTATTAATAATTATTTATTATAATGACCGTATATTAAAATAAATTAGTTCGTTGACCTATTTTGTAATATTACTGGGCAAATTAACTTATTTTAACAAAATTGCCAATATGGATTTTTATCAAATATTTTATGAAACATTATTATATATAATTATATATATGTATATCTTTCCTTTTAGGAACTCAATATGTTCCCTTCATGATAAGTATGGTTAGAAAATATAGATTAAGTTCTGTGAAAATTTACGTGACTTCAAAATGACAAATATAAGCATGTAATGACTTTTGAAAAAAATTAAGAAATAATTTTTTTTTTAAGATGACATAATTAAACTTATTTTTTTAAAAAAATGGAAAAGAATATTTGGAAAAGAAAGACTATTGAAATGATTCATTAATAAATATTGATACTTATTATTTTTATATATGCAAACAAATTTGTAAATATTGGTTTGACCTTAACTCAAAAGAATTCTAAATAATTATATAAAATTATTTATTTGCGATAAATGGATATCCAATTTAGGCATGAACTTTTTCATAGACGGATGCAAAAAAATATTGATAGCTATATATATAAAGCAATAATTTAAATGTTACGTACTCAAATAGCTGTTAAATAATTTTCTTTATGTTGAAATAATTCCAATATTAAAAAAAAAAATTAATATCACGCTTTTTAGTTTTACCACCTTTATATGTTTGTTCAATATTTATAATATTTTCTCGTAATCCATATCATTTTATGTCGTATAAAAAAATACTGATCATCTAGCAAAATCACGCGTTTTTATTGTTTCTTACTGATCTGCTAGCATTGAAAGCAGGATATGCTATTTAACCATTAGTCTAACAAAGGTTTAACTGACAGTAGCCAACTTGGCATTATGCTACTACTCTTCCTCATTAATACCGCCAACTACTCTTCGTCATTAATATGGCCAACTCCTCTTCCTATGTTGCCATTATATATCACCAGTTAAATTGATAGTTTTTTAGCTCTTCACTCTTCAGTTAAACTTCACGGATATCACATATTTTGCTGCAAAGGTTCTTTCTTTCTTTCTATCTTTCCTTCTCTTTCCTTCTCTTTATTATTCTTTTTTTCCTGTTTTTTGCTGCAACCATTTTTAAAAGTACTTATCCGCAATGTTTCTTTTATTCTTTTTGCCTGGCTTTTTTTGGTATGCACTTATGTATTCGTTATTCTCTTACTATTTTTATATGAAAATTGCAACACCGAGCCTAACTTTTTTTTCCTGGTTTTTTTAACGATTATTTACAGAATGGAGGACGTGAATACTGTCGTTGTCCGGGTTTCGTTCAGGAAAATCCTTGACGAGCTTGTTAAAAAGCTCAATATCCCTAAACCGATTTTTGATGTAGAACAGTCTGGAGGTAATCTTGTAAGGGGATATGTCGAGATATATATCAATAATTACCCCTCTCGAATCTATGGTAATTTTGCTGCAAACTTGGCTGAATCATTCGAAAGAGCTGCGGAGCTGTTTATTAACTTTTTACGTGATACTTTGAAGTTTGATGTTCTTGACATTACTATTGTTGGAGAATCAACAACTTCCTGCAGCCGTGAAGAATTTTAAAAGCTTTCTGGGTCAGGCCGAGGATTACGAGAATGATAAAAATAATATGCTTCATCAGTTGTTTTGGAAGCTGTTAGTATATATATGTTATGTCGGTAGTCTTCCTATCATGTATAACTTTTTTTGGAAGAAAGAAAAATGGTGATGAAATATATATATATATATATATATATATATATATATGCTGTGTATTAACTTTTCGTTTACTTCTTTTGAGCTTAGATGTTAGAAATAACTTCTAAAAATGGCAAATTCCAAATATGTGTAAATGTCTATCAAAATAGCACTATGCGACTTTAAAAAAAAAAAGAAAAAAAAAAACTTAAAGGGTTATAATTAATTTTGTAAGAAAAAAACATAGAAATGAATATTGAGAAAAAGAAACCTGTTAGAAAAAAGGCCCATTTTAATAATACCTGTTAAAGTAATTAAATGATTTATTAATTTTAATACTTATTACTTTCCTGAAATGCTATAATACACCTCAAAAAAAATATTAAAAAAATTTATCATCACCCGCGGTGAAGCACAAGCTTTCACTAATATAATTAATGTGACTAGTTCAAATTCAATAAAAAAAAAAGTGTTGTTGTGCCTGTGAAATATATATATATATATATATATATATATATATATATAAAAGATGCATGTTTCCTTTCCTTGTAGCTAGGTAAGGTTCATTCATTCATTCATATAATTCAACTTTGGCAAGTGGCTGGCTGGCATTGCAACTAGCTAGCTTGAACTCTGGAACAATGAGATACATAACATAATAAAGGATTTGTTGTTGCTTGAATCCAAGCAAGGTCTGAAGGTGATCTGATCTTCCTAGAAAGTAGAAGAAGTTGATTGGGATTGATTCTCAGCCCTTTGAACACATATATGACGTAATATCATAATTAAGCTTCCATTCTAGATATTATTGATAGCTTTAATTTACCCTCCTTACAAGAGGAGAGGGAATGTTTCAAAGAAGCCAGTTCAAGGAAAAGCATAAGCATAAGCAGCTTATCCACCATGACCATGTAAACATTTTATATGCTGCCCTGCTACCATATTTTATTTACAAGAATCAGTTACGTATGGATTTTGATGGCTCATATTTTACCATAGAGATCATAAGACAATTATTTGGTCTATTTCCAGCTGCAATGCCAATAATATATATATATATATATATATATATATATATATATATATGAGATCGTTTAACAAACTTAGAGTTCGTTAAAAAAAAAAAAAAAAAAACCCATATTAATCTATCTTGCTCTCTCCTTTCCTGAATCAGACAAAAATGAGCAGACATTGATCAAGAGGAGAGGAGAGGAAGTATTGATGATAGTGTTAACAATGTCATCCTCTAATTCAATCAATGAAATAAGAACAAAGCCACATCACCCTTTACTTTTGACATCGGTTGTACACTTGTACTTGTTCGGTTGCTCCCGAATTATTAGTATGAAAACGTGGTGTCCAGTTTTGTAGGTATTAAAAAGCTTGGACAAGTAGTGTTGTGTATATATGAATCAAGTTGGAATGCACTTGAAGAAACTTAGGCCTCCCTCCCCACTCTTCAATCAAGACTACTAC
This sequence comes from Fremontodendron californicum, assembly GCA_030761205.1. NCBI lineage: Eukaryota > Viridiplantae > Streptophyta > Magnoliopsida > Malvales > Malvaceae > Fremontodendron > Fremontodendron californicum. The sequence goes on along the minus strand of JAULJL010000025.1, from coordinate 22,858,514 downwards.
TATAATTCAATTCAATTCGATATGGTATTGTGAAAACTTGGAAGGCAAGGCAAGGCAAGGCAAATAAATGATATTGCAGTAATGTATACACAAACTTAGGAAGACACTTTGTATATAACACGTTATAATGGTCCTTCTTCAAAACGAACAAACTTACATCTTCACATCCCTTTGTGTCTCTGCACCAAACACTTCACATCACTTGATTAACAAATAATAATAAAGGTCAGTAGAAGGGTTGGGGGAGAGGGAGGAGGAGGAGGAACATGAATAACAAAATACAAACAAACAAATAATAATAATAATGTACTTCCCTCACCATTCCATTCTCTTTACCAAATCAATCCTCTAAATCATTCATATGATCTAAAAGGTAATTAGCTGCCAGTTCCTCATTCTTGTTGCAGGCAAAGAACACTTGGAGTACTGTTGCTCGATCAAACCCCATTGCTTCCAGCTGTAAAACATAGTGAACAAAGCAGAGTATAATTTCTATATTTGCACTAATCTCATTATAATGATCAAGGCGAATGAAATGGAGTAAGATATTTCCACAACATGCAATGGAGACAATAGACAAATAATCCATAATTACAGGGAATGATGCACACATCCAAGTCAGCTTTTATGCAAAAGATGACTTACCCGTTCTATGGCTTCACGTTCCTCTGCCGTCACTTGTACAGCTTGTGGCATCGCCTCAGCTAATTGCCCCAATATGTTCCTATGACACAGAAGAAGGAATATACGCATTAATATACATGCACAATTAGGTTCAAGAAATGAGCAACTAAAATTGACAAGACTCACCCCTCTCCACCTTCAGCAGGTTCATTGATCAGGCGAAGAAAGTCAGCCTGATGCTCTTGAATAAGTCTCATTAGATGAGGATTTTGTTTCCCCAACTCTTGAAGCATAGGCTGCAAAAATAAATAAACAAAACCCTTTCAGAAAAGGTGAAAACAGAAAAGGAAAATGAAAAACACACATGACCAGCAGAAACAAGGGATCACAGAATAACCTGCAATATTTGTGGGTTGGCCTGCACCATCGCCCGCAAAGCTTGGAACTGAAACAAAGAAAGGCAAAATGAGTGTATTTCTAGGTAGGAATTTACATGTCCCACAAACCCATATACATCCATATGAAGAGAGAGAGAGAGAGAGACCTGTTGACTGTTATGTAAAAAATCAAGAGTGCCTGCCCCAGCACCACCTGCACCCATATTTGGAGGGCCCTGTATCAATAAAGACCATCAAGTCAATGGTTAAGTTTTTCATCATCTAGATTTTCAAATATTTATTGCATTATACCTGGGGAAAGAGGTCTAATGGATTTGCATTGGGTCCACTTGTAGGAACAGCTGCAGCTACTGCAGGCTGTTGAGGCTGTGCTGGAGGGTTAGTGGTTTGCCCAACTACAGGGGCACGGGCCACAGGTGGAGCTTCAGCTTGCTCTGGGATACCCTAATATTTGCAATAAAATTTTGTATTGGGAAACAAAGTGAATTCTTGTTCTAATAAAAGAAACGAAATGTTTTTAAGACATGTAAATACTTGGGACAAGAAATGTCAAATAGTGCAATATAAAATGTCATTAAAACCCACCATAGCATTGTATTAATTGCAAAAATTAATAACTTTATTCATCATTTCCAATGCATTTGGCGAAGATATTACTTTATATAGTAACCTTAAAGAGTGCCCTTAGGGCACTTGTTAGTAAAATCCTTATACAAATCCAACTTTCCTGTTCCTCTTTTCTTTTTTCCTCTTTTTTGGGAGAAAGAAGAGGGGGGGGGGGGGGGGGACAAAAAATGAATATCACTTCTCTTGATGTAAGGCATATGATTTCAAGATTTTTCAAAAAAGTTTCAGAATTACTAAACATAGCATAGTTTTTGCTCTAAAAACTGAACACTTATCCAGCAAGTCAAAAAGGACTAGCAAAATGGGAAAAAGGAAGTATATTTTGAGTGTACGGAAATTTAATCATCATCCACCAATAAATCAAGGCATGAAAAAGACCAAGTTGCAAGTAGAATTATATCTAACTTATAAATGACAAAAATGGCATAATCATCATTCCCAGAATACCTCTCAGGAAGAGCTCAGCCTATTATTAGGCTATTAACACATACATTAAGGAGAAGAATAAAACAATGGCAGTAAAAAAATGTCAGTAACCCTATGCGTAAGTTGGCAACTGGATGCACTCATCAAAAAAGTACTTGCTTCACCATCTTCAAGTAAGATACAAGGAATGTACTTACAGAATACAAATATTCAACAGCTCTCTCTGGGTTATTATAAGCAGCACGAAGGGCGCGGAGAACAGTATTCCTATCCCAGGTCCCTCCACCCATATCAAGAATTTGTTGGATTGCTCCCTCTAAGTTACTTCCTGCAACCAGATTAGATGCTGCTTGGCCATAAACATCAGATTCTGACCTGTTTCCAAAGACATTATTCAAGATATTACAAAAATGCAAACCAAATCGAGGAAAACCAGGAGCTCTCCTATTGAAAGCAATTGAAGACAGATTAAATTAAAAGCATACTTTCCATCCTTCAAACAAGAAGCATGAAGTTTAGTAAGAATAAGTTACTTACGCAGTAGTACTTGAAGCAACAGGATCAGATTCAATGACAGGTGCAACCCTGAAAAACAGTTGATAAGCAATTAACCATTACTTAGCCGTCCACAACGGAGCGGTTGTTTCTTAACAAAAATGTGGAATAGCTGGACTTACGTTGTAGAAGTTGCAACAGGTGCAGTAGAAGCTGGCATTGGAGTTGGTGGTGGTGCACTTGCCCGGGGAGCCTAAAAAGAAGACATTTTATCTACTTTGAGAAAAGAGTAAGAAAATATTTCCATCCAAAATCACTACTCACTCATTAACCTTTGTATACTGTGGAAAGCTTTTAAGAAGTAACTTCCCCTAAATCATCTTATAGTGTATAGTAGAAAGAAAGAAAGAAAAAAAGCAAACATTTATATTCATACTCAAAAAGAAATTTGAAGATCATAATTCACATAATGTTTTTGTGAGAGCCAATAGCTAAGTTTCTGCACATTCACAAATTATTTTGGCATTAAATAAATCAAAAAGAAAATTTTCTATTAAAGTTAAACTGTTCTAGATGGAGTCAATGTGGAGAGAATAGGATAGTGACCATTAGCTTTCTTGCCGAAATGCTATTGGAGGGGCAAAAGAGAAAACAATTGGGAAATTGAGTAACTCGGATAAGAGATTACGTAACTAACTCATAAAAGTTTAAAAGAGAGACCAAGTTGGTAATGGACGAACTCAGACTCCAATATTATGCATTATGTTTATTGCTCAATAATTTGAGTCAGATGGTAAGCATTTGGACGCAAAACAACTCAAACCTGTGCCATATCAGAAAAACCAAAGTCTTAAAGCATTTTATTCACTACATGTAACTTATTTAATGGTTTAAACATACACAAATAACATTTGTTCAAGTTGCTAGCTCATCAGTCGTCATAGCATTGAAGAAAAGAACATCATCCACTAGGAGAAACAGAATCCTAATGCTTTTTGATGTCATATCAAATGCAAATGTCTTTTCAGAAATATAGCCGAAAAAACACAGTGAAGACAACTGCTTGTAATCAATTATCCATGTATGCAAGTAATATTTAGAAAAAGAATGGCAAAGGCAGCAACAGAGATGACAAAATTATAATCTTACTTTAGTTGTAGGAGCTGTTGAAGCAGTTGCAGCCTCGCCAGATGAACTCTTATGCTAGCATAGTTTAAGCAAAAAAACACATGATTAGTACCAAAACGACACGAATGAAAAATAAGTGAGGATACAAGTAGGTTAAAGGCCAACAAATTACAAAAAGAAGTCATATTTCTGGTTTAGCAACAAATACACATTTTTTAAGATGCAACTAAAGCAAGGCAACAACCAGATTTCAAAAAATATAATGAAACCACACTCCATCATAAGCCATAACTAAGATAGCTTTGGATTCAACAGCCACATGAAAAAACTATGTCAGTTTAGGCATTTATCAAGACAAAGTAAGCATACTTTGGTCAGCAAGGTTAGAAAGAGTTAGCTGAAAATTTACAAACATGAGAGAGAGAACTTGAGGATCTGGATATTGTAGCCAATCTCACCTTTGTCAACATGATGACAATAAAGCTATTTTCAGCGACACTGTTCTCAGCCAGTGTCGTGTCATCTTTAAGAACTTTCCCCTTACAGATAAGCATTTGTTGTGCAGCAGGATAAACATCTGCACCTTGAACAGTTTCTATGTTCTTTTTTACATCAGCAACCTGGAAGAAAATTCACAAGCATTAATAGCAGAATCGTATAACAGCACAGTGTTGAAGTAAAAGGAAGCTGCACCATGCATTCTAACCCAAGACATTCATGCTCATGAATATAGCCCGGAAACAAACGTATTATCCACTAATTTCAGTGAGTTACTAGCACATCCCCCTCTTCCTTCACTAAACATATTAACAACTACTTCTCATGTGGCTCGCGACATGGAAGTTGATAAGTTACAGGTAACTGTTAATTTTCCGCAGAAGATATATATGATACCGCCATTCAAACTATAGGAGTATCAGTCCACTTAAACTTCATTAAAGTGACTAAATCAACATATTGAATCAATTAAAGACTGAAATTGAACAAATCATTCACGATCTCCAATTTAAATTTCACATATGCTAATTTAACCACGTGCACAAAATCCAAATAATAGCAGCGGAATATAATCGGTATAGTCCTAGATGAACCCTAATTGATGTTCAAAAAATTGGGGAAACGAAAAAGGAAAAGCAGAAAAACCCTAGTGAAAAACACGCAATCGGAGAAGGATAAAATTTATAGGATAAATATGAAAAACAAAGAGAAATAATTGAAAGTTAGAAATAAAAAAAAAAAAAAAAAAAGAAGAAGAAAGAAGCGAACCGCATCATCGGGTTTGACTTGGATATCGAAGTGAGTGCCTTTGAGAGTTTTGACGAAAATCTTCATTTTCTGCTAATTTCGATCTCTGGCTCCGCCGATGTTATTTATATCTGAAGGAAGAGGGAGAAATGTTGGCTAAGTCAGGAATATAGTAATCTAGTTCTAGAGATAGACTCTCACTCTAGTAGTAGTAGAGTAGTAGTACTTCAAAGCCTACAACCGATACGGGCGCTGCTTAGTGTCTGTCTACTGTCTAGGTCTAGGAGGACCCTTCCTTCCTTCCTTCCTTCCTTCCTTCAGGCTTCAAATTGAGAGGTTAATAATAGTCCAACTTAAAGTCCGAGAAATGAACTCCAGGCTCCACTCCATTCATATATATTCAGCCCACTTTAAGTAATTGGCAAGCCCAAAAAAGAACCCCATTACTCTTAAGTAGACTAGAGATTGGTCGGTGGATATTATAATTACTCAAATATGGTATCAATACCATTTAGTTATGTCAATATTTGTCGAGTGAGTTAGTGATCTGATCTCTAATGGGACCAAAACCTGAATGTCAAGTTTATTTTTGTTGGGAAAAGTAAATGCTGAGCCTTGTAATGGAACCAATTTGTGGCCCACTATTGCTTTCAGTCAACTAAAAGATCAAGTTGTGCCCTGATCTGATGAATGTTTTACGGGCCAATTCTAGTCAGCTAGCCCAGTTTAGCACATTTAGCTGTCTTGAAACGTGCCCACATTTTGAGGCCGACAGTTAATGTCTTTCCAACCAATCTTGGGCAGATTTGTCTCCATACCATTCCCCTCGCTGTTTTAGACCTTCCAACAACCAGCAAGGAATGCCAAAACATGCATGCGCTCGATCGCTTAAGTTTACAGTGCTGTGCTTAGAGTTAGAGGTGTGTGTGTATGTCACGAGTTTTGCCACTTCAAAGCAACAGAAAAGGAGAGGGAGATGGCATGATGATGATGATGATGAGGCAAAAGTGATGCCTCGCTGATTAACGAGATTTGAAAGGAAACCCGTGAAATATCAATGAATTGTTGTTAAAGAGGTCATTTGTCATTATAATTTTGAAAAAGGAAAATGTTGTTCGAAAAAAAATAATAAAAGAAGTTTCTTATAACTTTTGGGTTGGGCTTCAAAAACTGATGGCCCAGTTGGCCCAAAGTAGTCAGACCCAAGTGCAGCCATGGAGCAGATGGGTTCAGTGATCAATTTTATATGCATTCATTCCGCTCAATGCATAAACAGGTTTATTATTTGACTTATATAGCAGAGAAAATAGCATGTTAAATCAAACCACAACCCAGCCAATCAAAATAATGTTTTATATCTTCTCTCTCTCTCTCTCTCTCTCTCTTCCTTCTTTTTATCTCCCTTTAACATCGTTGGTCGGTCATTTTTTACGCGGTTTTTCACTCTGGTCTCCACCTTGTGGTCTATATTACGGTACAAAGGAAAACGATAATAACTATTTTAGCTGATTTTTGTCATGTTATAGAGCTAGAGCTAGAGACAGAGAAATCAGAGCCATAGATTTGTAATCCTTTTTTTCCCTCTTTTTTTCTCCTGCTATATCTAGCAGTATCTAGGGGTTTTTTTTTTTGGTTTTGAATTCTCTGAGAAGTCAAGAAGGCAGAGGGGGGCTTTTGTGAGAGTGCGTTGTTGTTGTGGTTCTCTGCTGGTGGCTTTTGTTGCTCTTTCGGAAGTTAAGGGAGGCTGATTAGTGGATTTATGTCGGCTGAGTTTGATTTGGCTTTGATTGGGGCTCAGCTGCAGCTCTGGCTTTCATCTTCTACAATTGTTTGTTCTCTCTTGTTCACCACTGCTTTGTTGGCTATTTCTTGCATGATTCTCTGCTTCTACAGGCAGAGACTGCATTTCGTATTCCCGACTGTTTCGATGCGTTTGAGATCAAAAAGGTATGTCATCAAATAAACCACGCCTTTAGATTGAAAACCCATGTTTTATTTCTTTTTTTCATTTCTGTGTGTTTTTTTTTTTTTAAATCTGAATCTGGTGTTTTCAGTGTTTTGATATCGTTTTTGTTTTTTATTTTATTTGCAGGACTTGTTCTGGAGTAGAGTGTTTTGGGGGTTTTCACATAAAAAAACGATCTTTCTATCTTTTATTGTTTCTGAGAGGGGATCATACTTGATACTGCTTTGAAGTCTCAGATTTTGTTCTCTCTTCGTTCTCCTTGATTTTGTTTTCAAATTTATCCACAAATTTTCGGGTATCTTTGAAGAGGGGGGAGGGGGGGTTAGGTGATTTAATCAGTTTTGCTGCCAAAAATGCCAGAGCCTCGAAAACAATCCATGAATCTAAATAAATCCTGCAAAAAGTCCAAGAAAATCCAACCAATCTTGACCGAAGAAGAAATCCAAATGACTAGAAAAGTTCGCGTTATCTTTCATGATCCTTATGCCACTGGTTCATCTTCAAGTGAAGATGAATCTGAGAGAGCTGTTGGCAGAAAGGCCCCAAGAGGAAAGCGTGTTGTTCGTGAAATTAAAGTTCCTGTTCTAGGTTTGGCTCAGTCAAAACCCCTTGAATCTGAGACTTCTTCTCAAGACAGTAACTCTAAAACCCCTACTAGCAGGAAAAAGGTTTTGAATAGAACCCTTGAAGATGAAGCTGTTGCGGCTAAAACCAAAAAACCTGTTGGTGTTCGTCAAAGGAAGTGGGGCAAATGGGCTGCAGAGATCAGGCACCCCCTGAAGAAAACCCGGATTTGGTTGGGAACTTACAACACTGTTGAAGATGCAGCCAAGGCTTATGATGCTAAAAAGCTCGAATTTGAGGGTTTGGCTGCCTATTCTTACTCTGATAAAACCAATGGCATTTCATGTTCTGCTGCTGCTGCTGCTGCTGCTTCTCACAATAATAACTCTGTTCCTTCTACTTCTACTTCTGATTCAGAGTCTGGGAGTCTTTTATCACATACTTCACCGCCATCATCAGTGCTGGAATTGGATACTTGTGCATCTGTTTCAGCCTCGAATAATAATGATGATTGTGGGGATGCCAACAAAGAAGGGTTTGATGCAAACTTTGCCAATTTACTGAAACCCGATTTCTGTTTCATTGATGATGATGCATTGCTGTCAGGTTCAGTTGGACAAGAGCTTAAATTAGATGCAGAACCTGCTGCTGCTGATTATCTGTTCGTCAATGATTTTGGGATGATGTTGGAGGATTATTGCAGCATTGAAGACCCTGAGTATTTGTGGGATCCAAGGCGAGGAGCCTGATGAGCTACCTGATTGTTTCAGCACTGATGACTTTCTTTTTGGCGAAGAAGTGCCCCCCTCAACATTGCGTGCCCATAAGTTTTGCAGTTAGGAGTTAGTAGTTAGTAGTTAGTAGTATTAATTTAATACTATAAGCCTTATTAGGTGGAGTATTTATGTTTTTACTTAATGTTGAAGGTAGCAGAAAATCTCAGGGACTCTCCAACACGAGTTCTTGGGTGGTGCTTTTTGTGACTGAGTTTAATTTTGAAGACATTTGTTTTTGATAAAGTTTTGAGATAAAAAAAAGAAAGAGTAAAGGAAAGAAGAACAAAGGGAAAAAAGGGTTTAGGGTTTAAAATAATAAAGTTTGCATGTTTATATTCACAATTATGTTGGTAACTTTTTACTATTTATAGTTTCAATATTTTTGTTCTAGAGAACTGAAGAAGGAAATTTGCAAGGATTGGGTAGAATATTAGTATTATATTATAATAATATAAAAAGAAAATTACAGGGATTGGGATGGGCTCGAACAAACTAAGCAGGCTAGATGGAATGGGCTCAAGAAACGGCTCTCAGCCTAAACGCTGAGGGCTGAGGCCCATTCTAATCTAAACAGGGCCGACTCAAAAAGCAGATGAAAACGCAAAGCAATGTAAAAACCGAAGCCACAAAGTAATCGACCCGAAACCCGAAATCACACGGCCAAAAACCAATCGAATCAACGATTAGTTAAAATGTCCCGTCAGGAAATTGGTTCTCCCGTTTCCCAGGCACCGAACAATTAAAATAAAAAAGGCGAACAAAAAAAACTCCACTGCCTTTGATCTTCGATCAGGTAAGTATTCACGATTTTCCTTTTCTCATCATCTCATTCCTTTGCTATGTCTGATCAAAATCAAATTGTTCAATCACATTTTTGTTCTTGAATTTCGTTTTTCGCTTTTTATTTTTTAAAAAGATTTCTTCTTGCTTTGGATTTTCCCAGTTATAAATATTCGTGATAAGTAGTACTTATAACGAAATAAGGGATTTTATCTTGTTCACAGCTTAAACCAGTTTACAAGATTCATTTCATTGATTTTACTCGGTTAGAATTATTATTATTTTTCTTTTCTTTTACTTGAACTTTATTGTGAACTTTAAGATAATTTATAGACTTAAGGGCTAGGAATTTGGTTAAAGGAAAAATGCTGTAGTTTAGGTTATTGTAGGAAGGGGGAATGTTTGAAGAGTGATTTTGTTCATTCAGTTTTCTTTATATTTAACCTTCACTTTTGTTTGAGAAAAATTGAGCCAAGTGAGAAACATGATTGATTCTGAAAGAGAAACAAGCCTGAGATGCGCGTGTTTTGATGGCATTCTTGTTTTATTGTACAAATTCTACTTCCAGCACTCGAGTTTTAGTATTGTTGGTGTTTGATTTTGTAGAAGCTGATTTGGTGGAAACAATGAACTTTCTGCTGCTGCGGTCCAATCAACAGGGAACGCCAGAACCACCTCCAGAACTAGAAAAGGTGGCAGAGTCAACTTATGTTTCTAAATCTGCGATAAATTTGGAAGGGCTTATAGTTAAAGATCCGTTTCCAGAGTATACCACAGTTGAAAGTCATGATGGAGAAACCGACGGATTTGTAGGTGAGAATTCTGGTGTTGCAAGTGATAAGAATGCCTCGGTCTCTAAGAACCACACTGATGTTTCTGAGGAAGATGGATGGATCACTATTCCATATAGTAAGTGCACACTAACCACTAGAGCTAACTTATCTACACATTTTTGTTTTGCAATTCTTGATTCTTGTAGGTTTTTCTGTTCTACATATGGTTTTAGTGATTGCTTTCACTCATTTTCTTTCTTTCTTTCTCCTCTCCTTATTCCTTTAAAAAAAGTTAAATTTATAAATAGTGATTTGTTTTGAAATAGAGATCCTTGCTTTGAGTGTATCAGCCCATGGTATGCATTGAATCAATCTGCTTTTAACATCAAAACAATTGAGGTTGTGTAGAAAGTGAATGACCAATGTTTGTTTGTTTGTTTTAATTGCTGATATATAACGGCTGGAAACTAGACTGAGTTCGTAAAGGTAAATTCCCTAATTACTGAAATATAAAAGTTAAATTTAACCAATTTTGATCATCTGGTTGTTATAAGGTAATGTTTTGGTAGGCTATGGTTTCAACTATAGGAGTCATCGGTATGGCATAGAATTGTGCTTGTGATGGCTTGTTACATTTCTTAAGGTTCATAATATTGGTGGAAATATATTAAGTATAGTTCAATTGATAAGAATTTCCTGATATTATTGAATGAATGCTTATACAAATTGTATCTCCCTGAAGTTTGTATTGGTGTCATGGTGTGTGCTCTTGATCTACTTCCTGAATTAATACGCACTGTATTTGATATTTCTTTGTTGTATATCTAATCTTGATATGCTTTTTTAGAGAATCTCCCTGATGATTGGAATCATGCACCAGACATACGTTTGTTACGTTCCCTGGATCGTTCTTTTGTTTTTCCTGGTATCTTTTTCTTTTTTGAACCCCTTCTTTCAGATTTAGTATGCATTTGATTCTCACATAGGAGATATTGTGTTTGAAACTTGAAACTTGATCCTGTTTTCTTCTCCAGGTGAACAAGTTCATGTTCTAGCATGCTTATCAGCGTGTAATCAGGAAACAGAAATTATTACCCCATTTAAAGTTGCTGCAGTGATGAGTAAAACTGGCATGCAGAAAGGTGCTGAGAAACAAAATGGAAACATGGAGGGTGAGACAAATTCAGTACCTGGAGAAGGAGAAGTGAGTCCTAATGGCACAGTAATGGGCCGGAATGGTGAAAACTTGGAGAAAGAAAAGATTGATCGAGCAAAGGATGTCTCTGCTAGTGAATCATTTCTTAGAATGGAAGATCAGAGAAGACAGACTGAAACACTATTGAAAAGGTTTAAGAACTCTAATTTCTTCGTCAGGATTGCAGAGTCAGGTGAGCCTCTATGGTCAAAAAAAGGTGCTTCTCAGACAGCTTCTGAGTCGTCTGAGATGGACAGTGAACTGTCTATTGCAAAAGAAACCAAAAACAGTGCCAAGAATATATCTAGTCTGTATGCAGTTATTAATAGAGGAAATTTTGATGCCAATGTTTCTGGTGGAGTAGCTAGAGATACTGTTAAGTGTTGCTCTCTTTCCATGGAGACATAGTGGTAAGCACCACAGAAGAACTACATTGTTAATGATATTTTTTTCCTATTTGCTTTGACTTTGGATAAATGCTGGAGACATATTTTCACTTAATTTTCTTTGCCGACAGGTAGCAAGTTTATTATTTCTGTTTTTCATGCAAATGATGTTACTGGAATAGCTGCTTGATATTTCTGTCTGATTATGCTGGATGTGTTATGGTGAACCTAGTAAAGACTCAGCTGGTGTAGTAATTGCAGTGTGTTTAAAATCGCTGACTTGCATAGGGATGACAGTGGCACTGGCAGGGGGCAGGGACACAGTAGTGCAGTCTCTGCTACTGTCTGCCTCTTGCTCGAACCATCCCTTTCTGATCTTGCCTCCAATTAGAGGCTAAACCATTGTCCAATCCCTCACTGTCAAAGACTGGAAATAATTCAGATGAGATGGGGGCACTATTGGTTAGTACCTTGATATCATGTAGAGCTCCTTGCCTCCATCTTCCATGGATCTTTGCTAGTGAGACCTTGCTGCATGATATCAAGATTTGGCTGGGAGCTAACCTCTAGTCAAATATCTGAGTTCTTGGATGGTATTGTGAGAAAATAGGTAACTTGAAGAAGTATAAAGAGCAATTTCAGGTAGGATAAGAATCTTTGATACCAGTACTGGAGAGAAGAGAAGATGGAAATTGGTTAGCTCAGTTTAGGACTATGTTTTTCCACACTCAACATCTTGTCAGAAATTTGGGGCATTCAGCAAGGATATTCCTACCATGTCATTTGGAGGTTTGCTTATGAGGGCTCCTTCCAGCCAACCTAAAAGACATTGCTACTCATATAAACTGAATTTGATGGAATGATATTTTCAGTATGCTACATATTGCAACCTGGCCATTGGCTTGTTCATGTTCCTAGGCTTTTTCAAAATTTACTAGAGGAAGCCTATTCAGATTTTAAACTGCTTTCAATTAACTTTTATCTCTGGTTCTGCAATTGATTGAGAAACTCTTGAATGCAATGCTTCTGTTTTGTTTCATAATCGTTTGTTTTAATTGATAGATTGAGTTGACTATTGTTTAGCTCTTTGCTTGGCGACTTGTTGATTCAGACTACTCATTCTCATTCTATTTCTCTGTTTGGAAGGATGCAGGTACTTTTACAAGTGAATGTTGGTGTTGATTTTCTGACAGATCCTGTCATTGAAATTCTTCAGTTTGAGAAATATCAGGACAGAAACCTGTCTGAGAATCAGAACAACTTAGTTTATGCAAATCAAGACCCATGTGGAGAACTGTTGAAATGGTTGCTTCCTGTGGATAACACTCCTCCTCCACCTCGTACTTTATCTCCTCCTCCTTTAGGTTCTGGTTCTGGAATTGGTAGCACATCTCAGAGGTCTGCCTTTTTTGCCTCCTCTGGCTCTCAGCTCTTTTCTTTTAGTAATTTTAGAAGTTACTCCATGTCATCGCTTCCTCAAAATGTTGCAACTCCTCCTGGACCTGTTAAAGCCCAGAGTTCTAAACCATCATTTGACCTTGATGAGGTTGATCATTACTCTTCTCAGAAAATTTTGAAGAGTCAAAGAACAGGGATTGAACAGCTTTTATCTTTTCGGGGTGTGTCTCTAGAGCGAAAAAAGATTTTCTGTCTGTTGTGGATTAGAAGGGATCCATATCCCAGGAAGAAGATGGAGGAGGAAACTTGAAATAATTCAACCTGTTGAGATCCATTATTATGATGCCGACTGCAATACATATGACCTTCTTTGTGTTCAGATAAAGGTAAACCTTTAATGTTCACTATTCCTGATAAATCATAAATACTTTCTGTCCACTCTCTGTGGACATAGTCGCTAGGCTCTTTTATTTACTTATGTTATTTTGCAGAATGTTTCTCCAGCACATATACCAGATATTGTAGTTTACATAGATGCTATAACAGTTGTCTTGGACGAGGCTTCAAAAGGTGGACCCCCTTCTTGCCTACCAATTGCATGTATTGAAGCTGGAGACGACCATAGTTTACCAAATCTAGCTCTCAGGTTGTTTTCACTCTAGGTACCTTAATTTACTTCTAATTGTTCTTTGATGTTTAGCATTTTAGCATGGTGATTAAGGTATCCACCCAGAAAAAGAAAAATATATTATCTTTTGTTGCTGTCTCCTGCATGCTTGCTTAGAATGTATGGCATGATGTTGCTAGTACATTTTTAATGAGCAACAAAACCAAATTGTTGCAGAATCTTAAATGGTAAATTAACAATAAACCCTTGCATACATGAGGACATCCTTTGGAGGGTATATATATATATATATATTTGGTCATTATCTAATATCTTGAAGTGTGTTTGGAATTTAGGTTTAGCTGAGTTGTATCTACTGTCTCATGGTGCTGTAAAAGTGGGAAGAGTTGTCTATTCCGATGAGCTTATTGATGGTTTCTGTTGCAGGAGGGGTGAAGAGCACTCTTTTATTTTAAAACCAGCTTCTTCTATGTGGAAGGACCTCAAAACTTATGGAGAAGAGTCTAAGTCTTCCAGTTTACAACCCCCTTCCAAGACTTTTGACAGAAAGGGGAGTACTTCAACTGTTAACCAGTATGCAACTATGATATCATGCCGCTGCAACTACACCGATATGTACATTTCTCTTAGTTTACACTATCATCTGGTAAATTTTGTGTTAATTACATGTTCTAGCTATGAACATATCAATTTTATTTTAAACCTAGAGTCGAGATTGTTTTTCAAGCAGCCAACAAGTTGGAGACCATGTATTTCAAGGGATCTTATGATCTCAGTTGCGTCCGAAATGTCAGGACAATATTCTGGACCCAATGAAAGAGTCACTCAGCTTCCAGTTCAGGTTTTATACAATTTGATTCTCTCTATTTCTTTCTCACACACTATCTAACTATGACAATTCTCATTCAACTGGTGTGATTGTCAGGTTTTAACTCTTCAGGCTTCAAATTTGACACCTGAATTAACTATGACAATTCTTGCTCCAGCCTCCTTTACCTCACCTCCATCCGTGGTATCCTTGAATTCTTCTCCAACATCACCGATGAGCCCATTTGTTGGTTTTTCTGCAAGCTTGTTGGTTTTTCTGAGCTTGCAGGGAAAGCAAGTAGTGAGAGGCTCCATAGTGCAGCGTACAGACTCGGCTCAATGCCCACTGTATCAGAGAATGAGAAACAGAATGGTGATGCTGGGGCTAGGTTTACTTCTTTCAATGGGCAGTTGACCCCAATAGCTAATTTCATTCCAACTTCTGGTTTGGGATGTACTCATCTCTGGCTGCAGAGTAGAGTACCATTAGGGTAATGCATCACCTTTTGTAATATTGTTTCAAATTGTGAATATATAAATGGTAACAATTTACATTGATTGCTTCAGATGTGTTCCTGCTCAATCTACGGCTACCGTTAAGCTTGAGCTACTTCCATTGACTGATGGTATAATCACTCTCGATACTTTACAGATTGATGTTAAGGAGAAAGGTATCCATTTGTTTATTTTCCCCTTTTATTATTTGCCTTACCCATATAATTGAAATATGTGGTTTATGCGTCTTTTATGGGATCCATTTATGATTGGATAGCTAGCCATGCACTGATCTTGAGCACATCATATATCCATGTTTGACATTGAAAGATAACCTCTGGTGAGTGGCACAAAGATGCATGCCTTTTCTGGATCACATTGTATTTAGCAGTCTCTCCTCACCAACCATTAAGGTAGTTTTGTATTTTATGTATATATTGTCTCTAGTACAGTTTGCAGGTCTTGTTCGTTTCCTTCTAGTTCTTCATTCAGTAAAATGTTACGCTTTTCTACTGGATATCATCAAATGTAATGTTTAAGGTCTATCCCAAAAGCTGTTTCTTTTTTTCTTTTTTATGCTGAATCCCTTTATGGTGCAGCAGGTCTTACATATATCCCGGAGCAGTCACTGAAGATAAATGCGACTTCTAGTGTCTCCATAGGGATTATTTAGGATGGATTGCAACTTGTTTCTTATGGTCACGTTAGATTTAGCCATCAAGGATTTCAAAGCATCATTCATTCTGTTATCCGGAATTGGGCTTCTAGTGCCATATTGTGCAGAATCTTTGGTACCAAGGTGGATATCTTGTGTGTTGAGCAGAAAAGGGAATCATCTTGCTAATTCGTCTGAAAAATACAGCCGCAAATGATTTATTGTAAACTGCAATGTTGAGAAAGGCATTTGTTATATACCCCCTTTGATGGGAAAGAAATGTTCTTTGTAGATGAACCTAGAGGTGTGAAAGTGTATCAGTTGCAAAGAAAAGAAATCAGAAGACCTGAGTGTTTTATAGATAATCAGGAGGCCATAAAAAACTTATTAGGATCCAAAGACAGCCATGAGTAGCTCAAATGGCGAATTTTGTAGTCCACTGATATAACGATTGCTGTAACTTATTGAGATGGTAGCAACCCTGGTTCATGAGTAGCTCAAAATGGCTTGAAGTTTGCAGATCAAGAAGACTAGCACTGGTTTTTCTGTTTACATAAAAATAATGGTTTATGATCGATAAGACGCCATGTAATTGCTGTTCTGCATCCGTGATTTTAGTTAGTTACTGGTGCATTCCTTCCACCGTTCTATTTTGCATGTTTTTCCTTGTTATGTTCATACAGCGGGTTTTGAATATGTAGCATTTTGGTGGGTGGCAGGAGAATGTATTATTATTATTATTATTATTATTAACATCAAAGCTTAAGCTAAGCCTGAGGGTTTGTGACGCATGGATTTGAATCCAGGCTTGAAGCTGATACCAATGAGCTGCTGATGACTGTGCGTGAACTGTGCAGGGCTTAAGCTATAATCTTGGTTTGACATGTAGTATAATACAGAATCCTTCTTTAGGTGCTCTGAGAGGCTAAGAGAATGCCAGAGGTTGGTTTACCTTACCAGACTGCTAATATTTTCTATTTTACTCCCAAACTAGCTTTCCTTGAGGACTGAGCAAATTAGCCTATTACAAGTAGATTAAAGTAAAAGGATAGATAAGATAGGTCCTAAGAAAAAGAAAATCTACTTTAGTTGAGAATTTTGACAAAAATTAATTGCTGTTAGGTAGCTTCACCCGCCAGCCTCATATTATATGTAGGCAATGTGAGTGACTTAGCACAAAGCTGTAGAAGTTGAAGTAAGTTGTAGCGTCAAATCACAAAGCTGGATTACTACCAAAAGTAAAGACTCATATTATATTATATGTAGGCAGGCAGGCAGGCAATGTGACTGACTTAGCACACTTAATTTTTTTTTTTTTACAATGTGATGAATGAACTAAGAAATTGTCAATTTTCCTTCAAAGAGCAAAGTAATGAGCTCTTACTTACTATAATGAATAAAAATAAAATGGGTGTTTAGTTACACTAATCAGTAATTGCTGATTAGTAAATTAAATTGTATAAAAGTATTAGTCCTAATCTCCTTTTTTTATTTATTTATAAATAAAATAGGTGAAAACCAAAACGGATTGAATTAAAAAAAAAAAAAGAGAGAGAAAAGAATGAATTTTCAATGTGACGCGCGCGTTGGCGTCAGCCCACCGAAGTCGGACACGTCACCATCCAAGTAGGCCCACTCTTTTTTCTATCTCTGCCCGCACTGCCCACGTTTTTTACCCTTCCCGTTGCCCGAACTACCCTCCTCTCATCTTTCCTTTCTCAACGTACGATCCCCCTAAAGCCTAAAACCTGTACGGGTAGCCTCTCTCTCACAGGCCACCTCCTGCCCCTTTTTCTCCGGGCAGACCCCATTTTGCTTTTTTCTAGTCATTGATTCGATTTGGAATAAAGAGAAAAAAAAGTAAAGTAAAATAACAGAAGAAGAGAATCAATAATAGTAAGAGAACTAGAGCAGTGATATTCTTTTTTTCTTGTTTTTTTTGTTGCTTTAATCAGCTCAGCATTTCAGCTTGTGTGTAATAAGTAGGATTTATTAATTCCATCTCCTAAAATAAAGAAACAAAAAAAAAAAAACCAAACTTGTTTTCTCTTAAGCATTTCCAGACTCCATCAACATTCTACTTTTGTTTTAAATTTGTTTTTTTTTTTTCAGCTTAATTTTGATCCGAGTCTTTCCTCAACTGGGTTTCTCTTGTTTTAGCTTTTTCTGGCTTTTGTTTTTTAAGTGGGGTTTTGGTTATTAACATTACTGAATTTGAGTTCTTTTAGTTTTTGTGGGGTTTTAATGGTATGAGAAATTGTTAGGGTTAGAAGAAGAGACAAGATGGGATTAGGTTTTGAGGAAGGAAAGGTGAAGTCTTGGGATATGTGCAAATCAAAGGGAAGGAAGAAGAAGAAGAACAGTGAAAAAGAAGATCTTGATGACGAAGCTGTGGTGGAAGAAACAGGGTGTTGGGTCAAGTTAAGGTTTATTGGAAGCTGCATTTCTTCTAGATCCAAAGTTGATAGTTCTGTTAGTGGGACCAGTACCCATTATGGTAATTTTTCATTTTTTTCTTGCTAAATGTTACTCCTTTTTGTGCTCTGCTATTAAATTGTAGAAGCTGTTTTTTTGGTTACCTGGTATTACTCTGAATCATGTTCTCTTTGGCATGTTTTGCTGGATGAAATGATATGTTTATTGTTATGATCATTTATTGATGTGGATGTTCTGTTGCTAGTTTGTAAGTAGCTTGGAGATGATAATGGGGAAGCTAATTTAGCTTGGTGCAGCATGTAAGATGCTACATCCAGCTTAAGGAGTAACAATTCAAGCATTGTGTTTTTCACTAATTATTATTATTGGGGTCAATCAGCAGATTTTAACTAGCTATCTGTCTTTCAAAAATAGGAATATATATAATGGTTGTACCCAGTGCACAAGGGCTTCCACTATAAGCAGGGTTTGGGGAAGTTCTGATGTTCGCAGCCTTCCTCCTGTTTTGCATAGAGAGGCTGTTTCCAGAACCCGTGACCAAGCAGATAGCAAGTAGACACTTGATCATTTGCCAGGCTCGACCTTCAAATATAGGAATATATATTTTGGATTTTTTTCTAATCCAATGAGAGTTTAACCCGAACCTTGAGCTACTTAAATATTATGAGTGGAAGTTACTGTCCTGGATCATTTTGAACCCTTGTTCACATGAGTGATTTTGAAATTTGGACACAGATCGATTTAATGTGAAGACTGAAGAATGCCACTATGCCTTGTGTCAAGCATTTACTTACTTGCTCAACTAGTTGTCAGTTTCATTTTCCCTTGCATTCCTTTTTCTTTCATGTCAGAACATTTTTAGCATGTTTTATATTCATTGTTCCATTTTGATACGTGGAATTCATTGCTTCCATTTTGATACGTGGAAAGACCATGTTAGGAAACATTGTGAAAACTCTCGTTCTTAGTGCTAGAGCTGATTATCTTCCACAGTTAATTTCTTTCTACATGGTAGCAATTATTGTTTGAGGCTAGGGAAGGAAATCAGTGCTGGGTGGAGAATTTGAAATAAAGCTTTTGGTTGCAGACTAATTATAAAATGTGAATTTTGGTGGTTTGAGAAAGATATTAACGCTGAACTCATGCATGATAACAGCAAATCAATGCTTATATGAAGAAACGAAAATGATGAGAAATAAGAAGTGAAAGGAAACCGCAGTCCGCTACCAATCCTTTAAAGAATTAATTAATAACCAGATGTAATTTATGAATAAGTATAGGATTAGCAAGTATGCATTTAAAAATTTTCTTACTATGAGAAAGAGACATGTTCCCTGGCCTCCAATGAAGAGTAGGTTGTTTTTATTTGGGAGCAATTATGGGCTATTCTAGTGAAAATAGTCCACTAACGACATGTTGGATGTAGTAATGTCATGTTTGAAGCAGTGTCAATAGCATATTCATGCATTGCTGGTATTTTAAAAGAAGATTTGCCTGCCAAACTTAGTGGCAGTTTGTCTAAGTAGGTATATTTTAACGGCTGGTAGTGGAATTAAGGCTTGTCAGTGCTGATGTGCCTCAGTGGTTGGTTTTTTTAGCATTAAATATTATTTTTGTCAATATAGGTTAACATTTACTTTTCGTTGCCAGTCTCCTGTCTCTTTTTTTTTTCCTCAAAAGTTTTTACAGTCCATCATGTATTTGTTGGAGTAATGGTTGAAGCAATCCACTTTAGCAGTTTGCATTTACTGCTCCATTTTAAATGATTTTGAGAAAGTTATAGATGAAATAATGGCAGTGATCATGCCATTAATGAGAAAGAGATTTGTGAAATACCTGGAGAAACTGAAGGACGTTTTACAATGATATATGCTCTAGAATGGATTATAGTATCTGCATTCTAACCATGCTGGAACTCATATGGAAAAGGCAGAAGGTGTGGCAACTCAAGTTCCACAATGCCAACCCCAATTCCCCCCCCCCCCCCCATCACGTTATGTTTTTCCTCATGGAGACCTATATAATTTTATCTTGTAACATGTTTAACATGTTAAATCTTTGCATCAATGAACAGATAGCAAATCTGGGAATGATACCAGTAGAGATCAACCGGCAGCCCCAGTTGTCTCATCTACAACCACTAGCAATGCAGAAAGTAATTCATCTACTTCCAAACTTGAAGATGAGCTAAAAGTTGCATCTCGGTTACGGAAGTTCACATTTAATGATCTGAAGTTGGCAACAAGAAACTTCAGACCTGAGAGTCTCCTTGGTGAAGGTGGTTTTGGTTGTGTTTTCAAGGGGTGGATTGAAGAAAATGGAACTGCTCCTGTAAAACCAGGCACTGGTCTGACTGTTGCTGTTAAAACACTCAACCATGATGGCCTCCAGGGTCATAAAGAATGGCTGGTTTGCACCTTTACTCGACATTTCTACTTTACACATTATGTCATATCACTGTCTCACTTTTTCTTTCTGTTTTCTTCTGAATATTTAATCTTTCATTGATTCTTGGATCATCAATTTGGCAGGCCGAAGTGAATTTTCTTGGTGATCTTGTCCATCCTAACTTGGTTAAACTTATTGGTTATTGCATTGAAGATGATCAGAGACTGCTGGTGTATGAGTTTATGCCTCGAGGAAGCTTGGAAAACCACCTCTTCAGAAGTATGTAGCTACTATTTTGTCTATGATTGATTGATTTTTTACTTCATAATGTTAGGCATCATGAATGTTCAGTGACAAACTATATATAACAGGATTTCAGTCACTTGCTATATATATATCTTCTGGCAAATTGAGTTAGAACAAATTCCATCTCTTTCACATATGGCTGTTATTTCAAAAATAATGGATATGCTATCTACTGTAGAAAATTCTGACCTCTGAGATTGGAGTTGTATTATTGCTCACCCATGATAGATTACGTATTTATTAGAGCTATATTCTCTGATTGGGGTTTTATGATTTTAAATAACTTTGTAACTCAGTTTGTTGCAAATTATGATTTATGTAGGATCCTTGCCTCTTCCGTGGTCCATAAGGATGAAAATTGCACTAGGTGCTGCAAAGGGTCTTGCATTTCTTCATGAAGAGGCAGAAAGGCCAGTGATATATCGGGATTTCAAAACCTCTAATATCCTACTAGATGCAGTATGTGCCAAAAAGTTTACCTCAATAAAGTTTTCTGTTTAACAAAAAAAAAAAAAAAGGAATTTTTTCTGTGGTATGCTTTACTCATTCTAATAATTTGCCATTGCAGGACTATAATGCAAAGCTTTCTGATTTTGGACTTGCTAAAGATGGTCCTGAGGGAGACAAAACCCATGTATCAACCCGTGTGATGGGAACATATGGCTATGCAGCCCCAGAATACGTAATGACTGGTAAGCTTTAATAGAAAGGAGATGCTTGTTTAAGTTTACCACTTTACCCCTCCCTTCCCTGTTTTATATCCTTTCAACTTTATACTTGACAGTTAAAAGATCAAAGATGTGCAAGGGTAGCTTTTAACTTTGTTTGTTTGCATTCTGTATGTGTTTTTCTTTGTTTTCAACAACATGCAGTATCTCTCTTTATTGTGGATGGGCAGGATCTTGTAGTTATTTCTGCTAATATATCTCTCAAAATGGAAGTTAAGAAGGGATGGTCCATGGCCTTTTCTAGTTGTTTTCTTGGTCTGATATCTATTAGTGTTTACATTTTCTTTTACCTTTGACAAATAATGTTCCAATCTATGAAGCATGTTTTGATGCTTTCCAATGAAGGGCATGACAACTTGGGCACATGCCAGACTCAGTAGAGTGTAGGTCTTCTTCTTCCTTTGGCCTGGTTCTCGAATTTCTAATTGTTATTGGGTTCTCTATATCTTACATAACTTTTTAGGGGCCACTGTCAAGTGCAATAGTAAAATTTTTAGAGGTTCCAATTATAACTTTGTGTATTCAAATCCTTATCTCCTTGAGATAGGCAGTTAAAGAAAATTGGAAACTTTGTGCCAGATGCAGGTACTTCCTGCACTATCCTGATTTGGCTGATAAACACCTAACGGCTTTACTATGTAACTGCTGGTAGAATGCCTTTGCATGCTCTTTAAATGGTGATAGCAGGCATGTTCATCCCATTGAACTGGTATTCATATAGCTGGAGTTTACGATATCAGTTGATTACTTAAGATATTTTTCAAGTTGCTGAATTTATATGGGTTCTTGCAATCCTTTTTTTCGATGACCTTTAAAATTTCTTTTACTGTATGGCTTTATCTTAAAGCATCTTTTTCAACCTGGTCTCCTAATTCTGAGATGACAAGGAATGCTTATCCGTATGCAAAGCAATGCTTTATTATGTTTTTCCTCCTCTTAATTAGGTCTAATAAAATGATCATAATTTTATCTCAGGACATCTTACATCAAGAAGTGATGTCTACAGTTTTGGTGTGGTTCTACTCGAAATGTTGAGTGGTAGAAGATCCATGGACAAAAACCGACCTAATGGAGAACATAATCTTGTGGAATGGGCTCGGCCTCATCTAGGAGAGAGAAGAAGATTCTATAGATTGATCGATCCTAGGCTTGAAGGTCACTTTTCAATTAAAGGTGCTCAGAAAGCTGCACAGCTGGCTGCTCACTGTCTTAGCCGAGATCCAAAAGCTAGACCTTTAATGAGTGAAGTGGTGGAAGCCTTGAAGCCTCTACCGAATCTCAAGGACATGGCAAGCTCTTCATATTATTTCCAGACAATGCAAGCAGAACGAGTAGTAGGGTCCAGCCCAAATGCTAGAAATGGTATCCGAACTCAAGCTGGATCACTTTCAAGGAATGGGCAAAGGAGCCTGTCCATTCCAAACGGTTCCCATGCTTCTCCCTATCGCCATCAGTATCCCTATCAATCACCAAAACCCTATGGTAAACCATAATGCTTGGTAGTTAATTATCTTTTTCCCAACCTCTTTTCATCATTTATTTCTTTTTCTCCCTTTTCCTTTTCCCTCCCTCAGTATAGATGTATTCTGCCAAAGCATTTGTTTCCAGACAATGGAAAAAGCAACAGAGAAACATGTTTGCTTTAGGTTGTGTTTAGGATGTTGGCCTCCGGCTCCCATCAGGATAGTCAGTCAGGGCAGGTGAAGCTTATGGAGCAAAATTTCATGTTAATCATCTGTTGCTTTAATCTATTTGGAAATATTAAAGATTAGCTTCTCTCCTTTCCCTGATGTATACAAGTGCTTGTTTCTTGGTAGCATCCCCATGGCTGAAAGAGTTGCCTGTATCGTGCGTATTTCTTTTGATTTGTTTATCCTGATCCAACTCTTTGGAAATTAGTTGGTATCATTGCCAACTAGTTATAATCATTTTAATCAATTCCTATAATGGAATCTAGAACAAGTCTATCATATATGATTAGTGATTCCGTATAATGACAGTGATTGCGGCTCTGAATATCCTTCCTTCAGAAAGACCCCTTTGGCCTTTGGCTGCTCTCTGCACCAGTGCTACCGGCTCAGACTCTTGCAGAGTAACGAGAGCTTGAAGGAAGAGTAGTGCATAGAGTAAATTAGGAAAAATATGTTGGCAGATGAGATGAGAATAGAATATTGAAGTTGAGAATGATGCTAAGATTAGATGGTAGAAACTAATGATTACTAAAACTCTCCCATCTTCAAACCCGAGTTAGCCTAAGGTTAAGAAAAGCAATTTTTTTTTCTTCCTTTTGCGATATAGCCACCATCCAAAGTCCAAACTCAAACCAACTCTTTCTCCGTTCATTTACAGCAAGCAATTATTTTTCCACTTTCAGCAACTGTGAAGTGCAGAGTGGTCGACTAGTAAAAAGGGCGAAGAAATTTGTACTTCCTTTTACACAAACATTACTTCTTTTTAATATATACTTTCCATCCAATATGCATGGTTTCATTTTTATGAAATAAAGTGGGACCAAGGGAAGTGAGTGAGATCTTAATTATGAATTTTCCAACAGCTTTAATAATAACTGAAAATCCCAATGTCTTCCGATGACAGCCATATATATATATGAATATATTGCATTGGTTGGTTGGTAAGTATAGAAATGTAGAAGCATATATATATATATATATATATATGCATGCCAATTCACCTCAAAATTTCAGTAAACTCTAACCGTTTACCGAGAATTGAAATGCTAGCGATTCCCCTTCTTTCCCGCCAAAGGAAAAAAACTCTGTCTTGTTTTAGGATCTCTCTTGTTGTATTTAAACAATCCCTGTAATATTTCTAAATTTGATTTCCTCTTCCAATTACAGGCCAAGCGAAGATCGCTTGCTGTGTAAGTTCAACCTGTTGTCTCCGGTCTTGGTCCTGTCTGCAATCAACAAATTTTGTTTGCAGGACCTCGGCCTTGAAACTCCCTTTCTTTTTCTTTTGCCAACAGATTGAACCACAAAGTCGAAATCCAAAGCCTGAACATGGGCATGGCTGCGGGCAATAGAAGTTTTAACTTGTTTTTCTTTTTTTTGTTCTTTGTTGTCATAATCCCAACCCTAGAAGCTCACATCGCTGAATATGATGATTATTGGAAGCAACGTGAAGTGGAAGCTAAAGAACATATCGAGAAGGCATATAACCCCAATCCTGAGGAAGTCACCCAGCATTTCAACCACCATGTTGGCAGGTATAAATAAGAATAAGAGTGAGATTGTTAAAATGCCGTTTTTGAAATTAAATAATGATGTTTTTTGGATTGTTTTTTTTAGTTGACAATGACATGGCTAATGGTTTAGGCATTTTTGTACTGCATGAAGGACCTTGATGGGGTTGAATAGCACAAGACGGGAGTTGAGGGGAAAGAGGAAAGGCGGTCCCTGCCAGGCAACCAACCCCATTGACCAATGCTGGCGCTTTGATCCTAACTGGGTAAGAAACAGGAGGAGACTCGCTGATTGCGCCCTTGGATTTGGACGTGGTACTACTGGTGGGAAGAGCGGAAGGTTTTACGTGGTAACAGATCCTTCAGATGATGATTTGATTAATCCTAAACCTGGAACTCTACGTCATGCTGTGATCCAAAAGCGGCCTCTCTGGATCGTCTTCTCACAAAGTATGATCATCAAGCTGAAGCAGGAGCTGATCATGACAAGCGACAAAACCATCGATGGTAGGGGAGCCAATGTGCATGTGGCTTATGGGGCTGGTATTACTATCCAGTTTGTGAGGAACATCATTATCCACGGCCTCCATATTCATGACATTGTTCAGGGCAGTGGCGGCATGATCAGGGATGCCGAAGACCACTATGGATTCAGGACAAAGAGCGATGGTGATGGGGTTTCTCTTTTCGGAGCAACCAACATTTGGCTTGACCATCTTTCCATGTATCAGTGCTATGATGGTCTCATTGATGCCATTCAGGCTTCAACTGCCATAACCATCTCCAACTGCCATTTCACTGACCACAATGAGGTATATAATCAAAAGTACGTTTGATATTGATAAATCTATCTAGGAAGAACTAGTTGAACAAATTAACTGGATCGGGTACGTGACAAATAGGTGATGTTGTTTGGGGCAAGTGACAGCTACTCTGAGGATCAGAAGATGCAGATCACTGTTGCTTTCACCCACTTCGGTAAAGGATTGGTACAAAGGATGCCAAGGTGCCGATGGGGCTTTATCCATGTGGTCAACAATGACTATACTCATTGGCTCATGTATGCCATTGGAGGTAGCAGCCACCCTACCATCATCAGCCAGGGCAACCGATTTGTTGCTCCACCAAACCTCGCAGCTAAGGAGGTACCCTACCCACTCTCATTTCCATTACTTAATTAATTTTCCTAGTAACAAATAAAATTATAATCTGTTGTTTTCTTGCTAAAGTAATATTGCTACCAATTAAGGTGACCAAGAGGGACTATGCACCACCGCAAGTATGGATGTCGTGGGATTGGAGATCAGAGGGAGACCTGATGGTGAATGGGGCATTTTTCACTCAATCTGGAGATCCAAATGCCAGCTTGAAATACGCAAGCAACACTATGCTGTCTGCTAAGCCTGCTCATATGGTGTCCTTACTCACAAAACATTCTGGATCACTTAACTGCTTCCGCGGCCGGCCTTGCTAATACTTAAATTAATGCCTACTCTCATCACTGCATGCACTAGAGGAAGCACAGGGAGTGGAACTGGTGAATGGGAATTGTTCTTGTATTCCATTTTTCTTCCTTATTTTATTCCGTTTGAATGTTGGGGAAGACGTAAGGGAAATTCTGAATGGGGGCTTGTTGCAAGGGATAATGGATCACAAGTTTTTGTTGCTCATGTAGGATACAGGATTTTTTTATTCTTTTTTTTTTTTTTTTTCATGAAGTATATATCCAAATATATTATATATTTTTTAAAAATATTCTTTAATAATATATAATAAAGATTAAATGGTATTTTGAAAATTTAGAATTATATGATGGTTTTTCTTTAAATTGTTGCAAATTTAAATGTTTTAAAAAATGTTTGTAGCACTCTGGTGTAAGCTTTTGCATCTCAATGAAAAGGAAAATGAATTATTTCAACAAAATAAAAAAAGGAAGGGATAAAAATAAAACAAACCAGCCCACTATTATTTAGTTGGAAGTCTTGAAAAATAAATAATTTAGCTGATCATGAAACATTATAACAAAGAATCTTTATTATATGTTCTTTTTATTTATATAGTAAAAATCGCCCTCAACCTCAAAAGCTCCGTGGTGGACTCAAACATCATTTTTGCCCCACATAAAAACTTGTCAAATTTTCAATTGGAATCTGAAAATGTAAACAAAACAAGCCGCAGATGACTAATATTTTTCTTCATTGACGAAAAATCCTAAAGCACAACCAGACATAAACAATAATTCCCAACCACACCATTTTGTTACTATATAATTTTCACCGAGGACAAGTTTCCTGTTAGACATAACTCATCCCAGATGGCATCCCTTCATTCTAGATCAGCTATCAGACCGAGAGCGAGAGCTGGACTTAGGAGGAAGATCTGGACCGAGAGCGAGAGCTAGACGGGGAAGCAGATCTGGAGCGGGACACAGACCGAGAGCGAGAGCTGGACTTGGAGTCTGAGCCGGAGTAAGAGCGGGACCGAGAACGGGAAGAGGATGCTGAGGTATGGAAGATTGATTTGAAAAAAAAAAAAAAAAAAAAAAAAAAAAAAAACCCAGATTGATTTGAAAAAAAAAAAACAGCGGCTGCCTTGAGAGATTGGTTGGGGTTCCGGTTTATGCTTTCAGTATTTCAGAGGAGGAATTCGCGTTGGTTTCGGGTGTTTCAACTGAAAAATCACTTGGGTTGTGTTTCAAGAAAGAGGATGCTGAGGCTCTTTTGGAACAGATGAAGAGTATGGATCCTGGCATGAGAAAAGAAGGTTCTACAGTGGTTGCTGTTGCTCTCAACAACGAACCAGGTTCTCATGATCTCATCAATGGTGATCCAAATACTGAACTATCCAATGTTCGAGAGGATCGTGAGACAGTTACGGAGTGCTTGCACATTCCAGAAAAGTTAGTTACAACCACCTATGCTGACGTGGCATCAGTCAAGACCAATTTTGATTGGAAGAAGCTCTTCACAATCTCCTCCGATCAATCGTTGCTGTTTTTCCCACCTCAACACTCAAATGGATCCATCACCGTCAAACCTCCAGCTGAGGTTTTTGAAGAAGGAGCAACTGTGTGGATGACCTCAGTTGTGGCGCAGTTTGTTGGCAAGGCACCAAACTTCAGCACATTTCAGAGACTTGCCAACATGTTATGGGGAAAGAATGGAGCAGTGGTGATCAAATCTGCTGGCCTGAACTTATACCTAGTTCAATTTCCGAATGCTGACACCAGAGAATGGGTTCTTGAGCAGGGACCTTGGCACATTCAGAATAAGCCACTCATTCTGAGAAAATGGGAGCCAGGTATGAAATCATTAGAGTTTAATTTGAAGAAATTACCTGTTTGGATCCATTTGGGAGGAGTTCCTCTGGAATTGTACACCAGACGTGGCCTCAGCTATATTGCTAGTGCCCTAGGAACTCCATTGTATATGGATAGAATCACTGCTAGCCAACAGAGATTGGCCTATGCAAAGGTATGTGTGGAGATTGCAGTGGATGTCCCCATCCCAAAATGTATTAATGTTGAGTTATGTGATGGCACTATTGCAAATGTTGTTGTGAATATCCCTTGGTACCCTCCAAAATGCAAGCATTGCAATTTGTTTGGGCATACAGACAGAAATTGCACCAAACAGCCTGTAGGGGCTACCAAAGTTTGGATTCCAAAGGAGGGGCCTAAAGCAGAACTGTCAAAACATGATGCACAGGCTACAAGCAGCGTAGAAGTTGAAAGCAGTGCCCTGCCTATGGCTCAAGAACAGAAAGAGGCAAGTATGAAGGAAACAGAAGTTAATGAGGGCAGTAAAGGGAGAGGAATCAGAAGCATACAGAAAAGCAAGAAGTCAGTATTAGCTGGTTCCCAAAACAGATTTGACATCCTGAGTGACTCAGAGAGGACAAATGTAGACCCTGGACAAACTAGTGGCTCTGAGCAATGGAGAGAGGAGGAACAATTGGTGGAAATCCTTCCAAACTCTCCTAAGAAGCAAAGGGCAGCAGCAGCAGGAGTTGCAGACTTGATGAAAGCCTTGAAGAATAAGAAGAAAGGGCCCATTGACAAGGGGAAAAGAGGTAAGGCAGTTTTACCTGCCTCTGGAGTGACCCCCCCTCAACTTTCATGAATTTTATAGTGTGGAATACTAGGGGGCTAAACAACCCTCAAAAGCAGAAATGTATTATACAGAGAATAAACTGCCTGAAGGCAGACCTTGTTTGCTTACTGGAAACAAGAGTGAAACAACAAAACATGCCAGCTATAGTAGATAGGCTCTTTCAGGGATGGAAGCTACATCACAACTACTTAGAAGCTTATAATGGGAGAATATGGTTCCTATGGAGAAATCAGATGCAAGTTGATCTTATTGCAACATCTGATCAGAGCATTACATGCTGCACCACTTATAATTCTACCAGGTTCTACATTACAGCAATTTATGGAAGCAATGAAGGCATAAGTAGAAGAAGGCTTTGGCACCATCTTCAGGACATTCAAGGCAGAATTGATGGCTCTCCTTGGCTTTTGGCTGGAGATTTCAATGTTATAGCAAGACCACAGGAAAGCTCAGATTTCAATGGCTCCTACATGCTTACCTCTGATATGAAGGATTTTCAGGACTGCTTGACACAGCTATCAGTGTTTGATCATACCAGTACTGGACCAGCATTCACTTGGTCCAACCACCAAACTGATGCTTACTTGGCTAAAAAGCTTGATAGGGTTTTGGTGAATGATTGCTGGCATACACAGTTTGCTCACTCATTTGTTGAGTTTTTGGCTCCAATGGTTTCTGATCACTGCCTAGCATACATAAAGATGAACTTGACTGCTCATTCTCCCCCAAAGCCATTTAGGTTTTTTAATTTCTGGACTAAGAATCCAGAGTTCCTGAACATTGTGGAAAACTCTTGGCAAGAGCCTTTCATTGGCAATCCTATGACCACTCTATTCCACAAATTGAAGAGATTAAAGGCAGTACTGAGGGCATTTAACCTGGCCACATATGGCAACATTTCAGGGAAGGTTCAAGATAAAAGGCAAGAATTGGAGAGCATGCAGATGATCAATCTGCATCAAAGGCCATCTAATACTCTTGTTGAAACAGAAAGAAGACTCTATGCAGAATTGATGGAACTCCAAAAGGCTGAGGAAAGTTATTACAGGCAGAAATCAAGGATAAAATGGCTGCAGGAGGGGGATCAGAACACTCATTATTTCCATAAAATGGTGTCAGCAAAGCATAGCAAGCAATCCATCAGAGTCCTCTATGATGATGAGGGAAGGAAGTTGGAAGATTTTGGCCAAATTTCAAAGGAGGCTGTAAGGTTCTTTCAGAAGTTGATTGGGACTGAGGACAAACAGGTCACAGACTGCCCTAGGGAGCTTCTTACTGAACTTATTCAGCCTGCCTTGCCTGCTGAAGCTAAGGACAATTTAGCTAAGGCTGTTACAAAAGAGGAGGTGAAAAGAGCCATGTTTGAGCAGAATGGGGACAAAGCCCCAGGGCCAGATGGATACACTGCACAGTTTTTTAAAACTGCTTGGCCTATTGTGGAAGAGGATGTCACTGCAGCAATCTTATCCTTCTTTCAATCAGGGAGCAGGATATCAGTCTTTAACTCTACATGTATTGCTCTTGTCCCAAAATTCCAGAATCCTAATCATATGAAGGACTTCAGGCCTATTTCATGCTGCTCTGTCATTTATAAATGTATTACCAGGATCATCACTGTCAGGCTCACTCCACTCCTTCCTACTATGATCTCCAGCAATCAGAGTGCCTTCATACCAGGGAGAAGCATCTCAGATAATATTCTCATGGCTCAGGAACTGGTCAAAGGGTATGGAAGAGCAACCTTATCCCCCCGTTTTGCAATGAAGATTGATCTCCAAAAAGCTTTTGATTCATTAAATTGGGACTTCATTCTCACTGTTTTATCAGTTTATGGATTGCCTGATAAGTTCATAGGATGGATCAAGGCATGCATCACTTCCCCAAAGTTCTCAATTTCTCTTAATGGAGGATTAGTAGGGTACTTTGAAGGAGCAAAGGGGTTAAGGCAGGGAGACCCTCTCTCTCCTTATCTTTTTGTCATTGCTATGAATGTTTTATCCAGACTTCTGGATGCAGGGGCTCTTCATGGAGTTTACAGCTACCATCCTAAATGTCACAGAATCAAGCTTACTCACCTGTGCTTTGCAGATGATCTGCTGATTTTTGCAAAGGGTAACTTGGATTCTGTTGTGGGCATACAGGGTATTCTCCATTACTTTTATACCATTTCTGGTTTGCAATTAAACCCTTCCAAGAGTGAAGTCTTCTCCTCTGGTGTTAGTAGGACCACTCTACTTGAGATGCAAGAGTTGACAGGGTTTAAACTTGGCAAACTACCTGTTAGGTACCTTGGGGTCCCTTTGGTCACAAGAAGACTCTCTGAAAAGGATTGTTCTCCTTTGATCGATAGAATTACTCAGAGAATCAATGGCTGGGCAGCACGCATGTTATCCTATGCAGGAAGGCTTCAGCTCATTCAATCTGTTCTTTTTAATGTGTCCAATTTCTGGTGCAGGCACTTTGTATTGCCTAAGGCTGTTCTTAAAAGAATTAATCAATTATGCAGCAGGTTCTTCTGGAAAGGAAGAGATGACTCAGCTAAGGGAGCAAGAGTCAAATGGAGTTCCATTTGCTGTCCAAAGTCAGAGGGGGGTCTTGGATTAAAAGACTTGGGAATATGGAATAAGGCTTGCATTATTCAGCACCTATGGGCACTTCTCTCTCAGGCAGGTTCATTGTGGATTGCCTGGCTTCATGCCTATGTGCTGAAAGGAAGAACAGTGTGGCAGGTTCAACCTTCCCCAGGAAGCAGCTGGACATGGCGTAAAATGCTTCAGCTGAGGGCTTTGGCTTTGAGGTTCACCTCCAACCAGAATGGTGCTCTCACTTGGAAGTTCCCTGGGAACAGATTTATGGTGGCTAAAGTCTGGAATGATCTCAGGCCTAGGCAGGACAAAGTGGAGTGGGATAAACTGATCTAGTTTCCATTTCATATTCCTAAACATGCACTGGTAGCTTGGATGGCTATATTGGACAAACTGCCTACAAAGAACAGATTGATGTCATGGGGCATGGAGGTGGATGGCAAATGTGAGCTATGTCAAACTGAGCAAGAAACCCGGAATCATATATTTTTTGAATGTGACTATTCAAAGGAAATCTGGGGGCATATACTATGCTTATGTCAACTTCATAGAAGCATAAGGAGCTGGCAAGCAGAGCTGCAATGGGCAGTAAACAGAATCAGAGGAAAAACTCTCATTTCTGTTATTTTGCGTTTATCGTGGAGTGCCTTTCTTTACTCGATCTGGAGGGAGAGAAATAATAGGTGTTTTAATCGCCTTCAATCCACACAAGGAGCCATCATTGAGCAGATAAAAGAGATCATCAGAATGCGATTGTTGGGGCTCAAGAACATTAGTCCTGATGAAGTGAACCGAAGATTGGATGCAGATTGGGGACTGTCTCTTTTTTCCTAGGATCTTTGTCTATTCTGGAATAGCTTTAAGTATTGCTGAAATATGTTGCTATTGTTCCCTGATTGATTAGTGGTCTTAAGTTTTGTTCAAGTATTGTTTAAGTATGTATAGCTTTAAGTACATGTTGCACATGATGTTGGATGTAGCAGTTTAACTGCTTTCTGGATAAATAAAACACTTACTTATCCAAAAAAAAAAATTGATTTTGTCATAGGAAACTTGTCGGCTTGGTAATTATTAACAAACCAAAAAAAAAAAAGCTTACACCTCCCATTGTTTTCTTCCACTATCTATCTGCAAGTTATCAGTTAACATAAGCTTCAAGTCAAAAGGGAAAGTAAAACGCCATAGTCAAATCCAGCCAAAGAAGAGTAAGAAATAGAGATGCCAAAGCAACTCACTTTTCTTATTTCTGTTGTTTTAACTACTGTTCCAGCACAATTGCTGAGGGCCAAGTTGCTCACTTGTTTCTTGTAATTGAAGATCATAATTTGATGGCTTTATATTTTCACTAGGGCTGCCCTTTTTCTTGGCATTACCTGCAGAAGTAAAAAAATGTGTCTCCCCCGCCCCTATCACTTGAGGACATGTACGTACGGCGAGTATATATGACCACTTTTGCTACAAATCTTGCAATGGTGACGCCTTCTACCAGAGCTTCTATAATTGCTCAACCTTGACATTGTTATGGCCCTTTTCTCCACATAATCGACATTTGAACCGCTTATCTACTGAACTATATATCTGTATTTTCAGGGCAGTCACCTGTCCACATTAATTTCTGCAATAATAAAATTAAACTCCTGCATCACAAGAAGAAAGAAAATAATTGTCAATAAAAATCTTAAAAGAGAGGAGAAAAGAAATCCCATGTTGCAATGGAGCTTTTAGTATGCACCAATGGTTTGCCTAGCTATAAAGCAATGAGGTAGGTTAGTGCTCAAGCTCCCTATTACTAAGCTCTTGAGTTGAGATAACAAATCAACTATATGCCAATGCTGATGTCTGCGATGTTAAAATTGAAGATGCATGAAACAACAAATAGAAATTAATGAGGGCTATAACACTCGTTATAATTACTCAACATTGTTGTGAAGAAGCCAATATCATTCATAGCTCATTGTTAAGAATCATCGAGAATACCAAAAACAACATATATAGCTGCAGCCTGCAACTTCCATACTGAAGAGAGAAAATCAAAAGACCCAAAAAAGAGAAAATGCTGCAACTCCAATTCTTATCTTCTCCCCCACTCTCTGCTCAAATCTTAAACCCCAACCCCAACTCCAACACCAAGCTTTTCCCTTCTTTCTCTTCACTCAAGTCCGCCCAAACCCATGTATTTAAATTTAATCCCCTCTCTTTAACCTCAAAACCCTCCAAGTTTTCTCTCAAATGCCGCCAATCTGAGTACTTCGACCAGAAACAGAGGTTTAATAACTCTTCTTCTACTTCACCGCCGCCACCCTCAGGTAAAGCCAAAGCCGCCATTTTTTCTTAGAAAGATAGCTTCTATCAGTGGTTTTGAAAGTGTTTTGTTTGACAGCAGGGTTGCCGCCTAGGTTTTATGTGGGTCATTCAATTTACAAAGGGAAGGCTGCTCTTACTGTGGAGCCGAGGGCCCCTGAGTTTGTGCCTTTATTTTTTTTTATAAGCAAAATTCTTTCTTTATCCAAAGAAGCAGAGTTTTTGCTACATGTATACCATCTTGCAATGTGCAGTAATAGTCTAATATTTACTCCGTTCCTATACAAGAGTAATCCCCCAAGCATCACATATTTGTTTATTTACAAAGTTTGTAATAATATTCTTTTGGCCTACTAATCTATCCCTTACATCTTTGCCTACACAGCAGAAAAGCACCTGGTTTGACCTGCATTGTTCTCCATGAAACCTTCTATTGCGTTCCTGCCATAGGTAGTAAATATGTGCATTCCAAGCTAACCTCATAATGACTGTGGTTAAAGCTTTTCCCTTTAGCTTTGTAGCAGCCCAACTTAGCTCCTCTTGCCATGTCCCTACTGATCTGTTAATAGAGCAAATTGATAATATTCTTCCCCAAACCTGCTTAGCATAATCACAATGGAAGAACAAATGATCTCTGGTCTCAACTTCTTTGTTGCAAAATAAACAGTCTCTTGAAGGTAGTCGCCCCCAAGAGCTCATCCTACTTTTGGTAGGTAATTTATCCAGAATAGCAACCAGGAAATTATGGAGTGTCTAGGAATTTGGAAATGGCACCAAACCAACCTGTGCCAAACCACCTTTGCCTGCTTGTGCCTTATTTCATTCCAAACATAAGCAGCCTTATAACTAGGATAAGGCATTCTCCAAACTGTACGATCCCCTTACTGCTGCATGAAATCGAGAGCTATGCTTCTCAATTTTAGCAATTTTCTCCAACTCCAACTGAATCTTTGGAGAGAATGGTGCTGCATAACATTTTCACCCTTCAAAATATATTCTGCAATCTATGCCACCCATAAAGAACCGGCTTGGGTGAACACCATCCAGAGGTTCCTCAATATGCAGGCTTTATTCCAGATACTCAAATCTTTTAGCCCCAATCCCCTCTCTGACTTGGGATGGCAGATGGTTTGCCAGCTGACTCTTGCTCCCTTTGCATTCCCTTCTCCCCCTTTCCAGAGGAATGCACTACACAGCTGAGATATCTTCTTTATAACCTTGGTTGGCAGTACAAATTTTCTGCACCAAAAGTTTTGAATGCTGAATAGGACAGATTGTATTAGTTGGAGTCGTTCAGCATAAGACAAGTGCTTGACTGCCCATCCTTTGATCCTATGGGTAATTCTTTCCACCAAGGGGAAGCAATCCTTGTCACTCAGTCTTCTAGTGATAAGTGGCACCCCCAAATACCTGACAGGGAGAGAGCCAGTTTGAAACCCTGTCTGAGCAACAATTTCTTGCAACTCAACATCACTAATTCATTACTATATATTTCACTCTTCGAACAATTCAGCTTTAGGCCAGAGAATAAGTGGAAAATCTCCAAAATGTTGGTGATGGCTTCAACAGCTTCCATTTTCCCCTTTGTGAAGATAAGTAAGTCATCAGCAAAACACAAATGGGTGAGGTTGATCTTTTTGCATTTAGGATGATAGGGGAAGACTCCATATGCTGCTGCAGAATTCAGTAGGCAAGACAATACATTCATGGCTATAACAACAAATATGGGGAAATAGGATCCTCTGCCTCACACCTTTGGCCCCTGCAAAGTAGCTAGCTAATCCTCTTCGAACAAATTTTTTTATTGTTTGATATTTAAAGTTGATGCCTCGTTAGTAGGAGTTTTTATTCGGTGTGATATTTAAAGTTGATGCCTCGTTGGGAAGAGTTTTTCTTTGTTTGGTATTTAAAATTGAGGCCTCGTTGGGAGGAATTTTTCTTGATTGGGTTTATTTTAAAGTTTATGCTCCATTTAGATGAGCGTTTCTATGGTAGGATTTGTTTTGGTTTTGAAAACATATAAGGTGTCTACGCTTTTATGTTTTTCGTTTTTATCAGGATGTAAAATTGTATTATTTTGGGTAATTTTGAATTTTAGTTTTATTATTTTATTTTATTTTTGAAATATTAATAAAAAGAGAAAAAAAACGGAAAAAATAAAAAATAAAAAATATAGGAAAATCGATGAAAAAGTTTAGATTGAATTGGAACTCTTCCTCCTTGGATCAGGATTAGTCTTTGAAAAGAAAAAATTCTTCATCAGATCAGAAATCCAAACTCAATGAAATTAAAACTCTTTTGTTTCTTTTCCTATATAAACAACCCTGAGATTCAACAAAAGAGGGGGATTCACAACAAAAATGAAAAACATAAAAGCGGTGAATAAAAAACAGCAGCAGTTGAAGAAAGGAGAAAGAGGGTCAAAAAGAAATCAGTTTTTTTTAGACGAGACATTCATGGTCAGTATTCTGATCTCCTGAGGCTGTTTGAGAATGGTGGTTTCCCTCCTCGTGTCGATTACTTATTCTTGTGGGATTATGTAGATCGTGGAAAGCAAAGCCTGGAAACAATATGCCTTCTTCTTGCATACAAAATAAAATATTCTGAAAACTTTTTCTTTCTGAGGGGCAACCACGAATGTGTTTCTGTGAACCGTATCTACGGATTTTATGATGAGTGTAAACGAAGATTCAATGTCAGGCTCTGGAAAGTATTCTATTTACCGATTGTTTCAACTGCCTGCCTGTTGCAGCTGTGGTTGAGGAAAAGATATTCTGCATGTATGAGGGACTATCACCTGAGCTTCGTAATTTGGACCAGATTAGAAATTTAAAGAGGCCTACAGATGTTCCAGAATCTGGCTTACTATGTGATATCCTATGGTCTGATCCTAGTA
This sequence comes from Fremontodendron californicum, assembly GCA_030761205.1. Classification (NCBI taxonomy): domain Eukaryota; kingdom Viridiplantae; phylum Streptophyta; class Magnoliopsida; order Malvales; family Malvaceae; genus Fremontodendron; species Fremontodendron californicum. The sequence continues at coordinate 22,822,194 of JAULJL010000025.1, read as the reverse complement.
AAGACATTCAGGGCTGGGGGCCAAATGATAGGGGAGTTTCCTACATATTCGGTGCTAATAGGGTGATAGATTGTCTCAAGAAGCTTGATCTTGATTTAATATGTTGCGCGCACCAGGTTGTTGCAGATGGATATGAAATCTTTGCTAATAGGCAATTTGTAACCATATTTTCAGCATTAAATTATTGTGGAGATTTTGACAACGCTGCTGCCATGATGAGCGTGGATGAGACGTTGATGTATTCTTTCCAAATATTAAAGCCTGCAGATAAGAAACCAAAGTTTGGCTTCGGAACCTTAACTGCCAAATCTGTTTGTTCTTTTATCTTTTTAAATGTATTTTTTATTTTTTTCCTTTTAAATATGTTTTAATATTTTTTATTGGCTGCTTTAGTGTTTTAATAAATTTGTAACCACGAATGTGTCCTATTTCCAAATATGTTTTAATGTTTTAATTTTTTTTAAATCTTTTTAAATGTATTTAAGCCGTTCTCAAGTGGTTTTTAAATGGCTTTAATATTTTTTTTTTTCTTTTAAAAGTCTGTGATTTAATATGTCTATTTCTTTTATGTCCGTTTTTTGTAATTTGTTTTAAAATTTGTTTATTATTATTATGATTACAATTGTATATGATTATTATATGATGATTGCATGATAATTATGTTATATTATATGATTATATTATATTATATTATTTATTTTATGATTATATATCTGGATGATTTTTTTTTTTATTTTTATTTTTATTTTATATTTACTAACATTATTTTATTTCATGTTTCAGGTTTAGCTTAATTTTTTTTATTTGATTCATTTATTTATGCAATATTCTATGATTATTTTATTATTGTTTTTCTTGTTTTAATTATTTTGCATGATTAGGGTTTATTTTAGAAAAAACATGATTAGGTTTTTTTATATATTTTATTTTTAGAAAAAGCATGATTAGGTTTTGATTTTAGAAAAAACATGATTAGGGTTTATTTTAGAAAAAGCATTATTAGGGTTTATTTTTTAGAATTTGCATGATTGTTTTATTTTTATTTTTAGAAAAAGCATGATTAGGGTTTATTTTAGAAAAAAGCTTGATTAGGGTTTATTTTTTAGAATTTGCATGATTGTTTTTATTTTTATTTTTAGAAAAGCATGTTAGGTTTTATGATTTTATTTTTTTACATTTTGCATGTTTAATTTATTATTATTTTTTAGATGGCATGTTAGGATTTGATTTATTTTTATTATTTTTAGATGGCATGTTAGGAATTGGTTTATTTTTATTATTTTTAGATGGCATGTTAGGTTTTATTTATTTTATTATTTTTAGGGTTTTTTTTATTTTTATTTTGCATGATTAGGAAAATGAATGGTAGCTTAGGTAGATTGATTAAGACCATCTAAAGACCAATTTAGAATATTATATGACTGATATGGTATTATTTTTAGGATAGGCGTTGTGGGGTGCTAATCCTTCCTCATACGTAACCAAACTCCCGGATCTAGTTCTGATAAGTAGACCAGAACCTATTCTTTTTAAGGTATCTTAGTTAAGCTTAGTATTACTTTAAAGAGGATAGATTCGTATAGGTGATTAATCACACCTAATTAGATGATTAGTGGCGACTCTATATTTGTATCTAACTTGCTGAATTCGTATTTGACACGTTATGACAGTTCGTGCCTTTAGTAAGTCTCATTCAAAGTTTTTCTTTTTCTTTAGATTATCAAAACTGTAGTTTTACCTGATACTTTTTCTTTGTTTGTTTTGTGGTGGTTTTGTTTGCTGTGAAGTCAGGGGCATTTAAAATATTCAGGGAAGGTTTTGTGCTGTTACAGTTTGCACCCGCCGCTGGTGTTAGACGATATGATTGGAGCTGGAAGCAGGTGATCTTATGCTAAATTGGCTTTGGTTTAATGTTTTTGAAAAATTAACTAAAACTTTTGAGATGTTGATGTTTCTAATTTTTAGAGAAATGACATGGTTCAAATATTAGGACAGAAGAAAGGGAAGCTTTGTTTCAAAATCTTGTTCTAAATTACAGAATCGTATTGATTCCGGTGATGTTTCTAATTGCTTTTCTCATATTTGTGTTGGATGTGTTTACTATGAATCAAATGTAAAATTTTTATCATATAAAAGGATGAATACATACTAGAGACATGATACATCCATTGTTGATTTGCTTCTCTCCTGGTGTTCTCATTATCAGTGACAGAAATTGGAACTCTGATTAGCCTAGGTGCAAGGGAATCATTTGATTTTTTCCATGATCCGTTTAAAGGAAAAAGGTACATTCCCCTCCCCCCCCCCCCCCCCAAACACTCACCGCTCTGTGTATTGGACATTGGTCAGTGGAGATTGGTTACTAAAGTTGCTAATTGAACTCTTCCTGATGCATAGTGTTTGTGTTGGAAACTGCTTAAATATTCTATAGCCCAAGTCTTATTTCTGCTTTGCGGTTTCTCGTGTGTTCATATGCTATATGAAAGCAGATGTTTAAAGAATATAGATTGAGGATCAATGACTCTGTAAGGCAAGCAATAGATTTTTCTTCAATAGCAGCAAGTCATTTCTAAGAATTTGTAAAATCTAAAATTAAAGCAATAGGATGACTTCAGAATTATAGCATGCTATTTTTCTTTCTGTATGCTTGGGATTGAATCAACTTCTAAGTTCTAAGAATGAAGTATTTGAGAAATGAGAGACTAGAGAGCCGCATTCCATTGTCAAATTGTCCAAAAAAATGGTACAACATATTTTATGTTATCTACAAGTCAAAATACAGTAAAAAAATATGTTTTTTTGGGAGGAATGGTTCTTATGCAGGATATTGTGCTGGTTTATGAAGCAATGCCTTTAGTAAAATCAGGTTTTGTTGCTAAATGCACTAGAAGCCTAGAAATGCTTCCAATTAGTTATTTCCCTTAATTATGGAAAATTCATTACTTTTTATTTTGGGTGGGTGGAGGAAGTGGAGAAGCAAGGTGTTGTGATAGAAATTTCACTACTTGCATTTTGCAAAGATCTAGGAGCATTGACATTATAGTTTGTATCACAAGAAGTCAGCAACTATCGGTAACTATTAACAATATGGGCGTAAAGATTGAGTTACTACTGTACTTTTTGAAAGTAAGTTTAGTTTAAATTCTTCTTATAGTAAAACATATTCTGCAGTCTGCTGTAATGTTTAAATGTTTAAATGTTATCGGGCAAAGTTGTCACTGCTGTTGTTAATTGAGGTGAATTCTAATGACTTTGTAGTATTTTGCAGTGAGGAAGGAAAGGTTAGGAAGGTCTTGAAGGTAGAGCCACTCCCTGATGGGTCTGGCCACTTTTTAACCTTGGTAAAGCTCTATTCCCTTGAATCCTTCCAGGACTTAAGAATATTATTTACTTTGTCATGCCATAATATCTGAATGCAATGCAGCAGCATCAGTATTATTCATATTTATTTGTGCAATGCTATCTTCTGAAGTCCAATTATATAATACTGGTAGATCCTTGTCAAATTGAGGTTTGGTGCATTTATCACTCTAGGAAAATTTGCATGTTCCCAAGTGTTGTTTGGTATAAATATGGCTCATTGTCCTAAAACGTGAATGATGTGCTAGAGGAATTTGTGTTCCATGCTGTTCTTGGGGGGTCAAACTTTCACGTTGATTCTTAGTTTGAAATATTATCTTCTAACCAAAACCTATTTAATGACTGTTTACATTAAAGTTAGAAGGGGAAAGATTGACATATGCTGAGTCCTAAAAGATGCATAGTTGAGAGGTGAATGTCATATCATGAGATTGAATAATTTTGTCTTTTATCTTCTGCAAAATGTGTAACAAATATTACTTGCATAGCAGCATACATAAATTCATGAGGAGATGTTTGAAGAATTTGTATGAAAAATGTTAGGAAATGACATCCCACACCCCAACTTGCTTTCCCCTTTCGATTTCTTCTCCATTTGGATGATAGAAGTTTTCAACAGATTGGTGATTAAAAATGTTTTGTGGCATTTGAAGCTGATTTTGCATATATGAACATAGTTGATTTCTCTGGTCTATAAGTTGTTAGCATCATTAACTGTTTTCTAATATATTTTATTTTTATCTCTGCAGTATATCTTGCCGTATCTTTTAGGTTGGCATGCCTTTGCAAATTCCATGAAACCGGATGGGACAAGTGATGTGAATAATGCCAATCCCCGATATGGAGGAGACAACGAGTAGAGCGGGTAGTTGATAATGGAGATTTATCAAAAAATTTGTCATATGGATTATGGATATCCTATCCTATTATCTGCTAGCTACTACTAGTTTTAAAAATAGATCATAGCAAAGAAATGAAAAAATGTGACACTTTTTGACGTTTGCTACAGTTAGAGAGAGAGAGCAGGACTCACTCTATAGTCTATTCCGGGCATTCATCAAGGGATCTCCTTTACTTCACCCACAACAATCGCAAGTTAATTAATTAGCAACCTAAATTCGGTTTTCAGAATAATGGATTGACTTCATGCTACTATGTGTGTTTCAATCCTAATAATAAATAAATGATGATATGTTTTGCACTTCAAATTGTTTAACAAATTAAAACCTCCATTTTTCTTACTAATCATAATAGTTAGCATTAAAACCACGAAAATACCAAATTAAACAACGTGCCTGGGCCTTAGACTAATCAAATTAAGAGGAATTGTTCAGATATTTCCATAATTTGGTTTGATTTCATCATTTATCATTATAATTATTGTACTTCACCGACCAAACATCCTAAAAATATCTCAAGTGGGGGCTTTTGCAAAGCAAAGCTAGAAATATTGAGTCAAAGAATCTAGAAGAGGTTCCCGTCTTAACATCCGACAATATCTCCTAAGATTAATCTTAGGCGAAGCTTGAAGATATTTTGAAAAATCAAAAAAAAAAAAAAATCTAGAAGAGGGCCCGTAAATATCTGTGACACTGTAGGAGTCGGGCGAGGTAAACACAACAATGATGGGTAGGTGATGATGGATGGCATTTCTAGCCAACGGATTGCAGCACCTAGACTGAGACACCTTTTGGGATCTGCCTTCACCTGTAAATTTTTCTCATTTCAAAGCAAATTCAAGAAAAAAAGATCGTCAACTAAAATTAAATTGTGAAAAGTTTTGTGTATCTTGTTTTGAATTAGTTTCTTAGCAAGGTTGCAAATTAACTTCATGAAGTTCCAACTTCTCCAAGCATCTCATTAATTAGGAGGAAAATTAACTTCATTTAGTTAATAATATTTAGTATTCTACTAAATTTAATTTGATGTTGGCTTAAGCATGGTGATCCAACAAAATTGACTAAAGATATTGTTGGAATATGGTATGGCTCAAAGTCACATTTGGTGGCTTAGCACCAATAATGGAGCTACCACTTGCACCACTTGCACCACCAATAATGGAAGCTACCACTTGCAAATGGATGGTGGCTATGGTGGCTACCACTTGCAAAGTGTTCACACCAAGATAGGTGGTGGAAGGTGGCTATGGTGGCTACCACTTGCAAAGTGTTCTCACCTTGATATTTTGGCTATAAATAGCCATGTAGAGTAAGAGAGAAAATGAGTGAGTAGAGTAGAGTTGAGTATGTGTTAGAGCTAAATTGTTGAAGCAAATACTCTGTGTTTATAGAGTAATTCGGTATTGTGTTGAGTTGTGAGTTCAGTGCTTGTGTAGCACCTTGAATTCTGTATATGTTTGTACTCTAAACTCCATTAATACAAAGCTTCAAGCTCCTCCTCCCGTGGACGTAGGCACAGTTGCCGAACCACGTAAAACATCTGTGTTTTTTCAGTGTGTTTAAATCGGTTTTAGTAATATCAATTCGCTTCCGCACAACAAATTGGTATCAGAGCCAATTTTTACGTAAAACCGAGTTTGTTCGATTCTGTCCGTTTTTCAAAAGTGCTCCAATTTGTGTTTTGAAAATACCAGGTTGAAGAGGTCGTTGAGAGGAGTGCAGCAGAATCAACCGGAGCACCAGAGGAGGCCGCACGCGCCCACACGCGCCGCCAGAAGAGGAGCTCACGCGCCCCACGCGCCGCACGCGCCAGCCAGAGGTTGAAGACGAGTGGGCCTCACGCGCTCCACGCGCCCCACGCGCCCCACGCGCCGTCCCACGCGCCGCCGCACGCGCCCCACGCGCCGCCGTAGCTCCGACCAACTTTTTCGGGCTATTTTTTGAGCCGTTTCAGAACACTATTCCGAGACTTTTCCGAGCCGGTTGAGCTAAACCGAGTCCATTTCGAGCCACTTGTAGCAGAATATTCGCAGAATATTCACCGTGTGTCCAAAATTTACACAGTTGGACCCGTTCCTGGCTATTTCGACTATTCCAGACTCAACCGCGGCATCCGTTTTTCCATACAGGTAACGGAAAAACACTTTGTTGGTAATTTTGTTTTATTACCATGGCAGAATCATTAAAGACACATGAAACAACCAGCAGCGCACGATCAAGTTCTTATATCAGAAAGAACTCGATGACCACTGCAAAGTTCGAGGTGGAGAAATTTGATGGCACCACCAACTTTGGCATGTGGCAGTGCGAAGTTCAGGATCTGTTATTCCGAGAGGGTTCATATATCGCTCTGGAAGACAGGCCCAGAGATATTTCGGAAGATGACTGGAAATTTGTCAACCGTCAGGCTTGTGGCACAATCTGGTTATGCCTAGCCAAGGACCAGAAGTACTTTGTCATGAGAGAGAATAATGCAAAAACTCTCTGGAAACAACTTGAGGACAAGTACATGACAAAAAGCATGGAGAACAGACTCTATCTGAAGAAAAAGCTGTTCCGCTTCCAGTATATGCAAGGTATCACCATGCAGGAGCATCTAGTAAGTTTTAACAAAATCCTCGCTGATCTTGAAAATCTAGATGCAAATATCTCTGATGAAGATAAGGCTCTTACTCTGTTAAATTCCTTGCCTGATAGCTATGATCATTTAACCACTACACTGTTGTATGGTAAAAATGATATAGAATATGTTAATGTTAGTAATGCTCTGGTGAATAATGAGTATCGGAAAAAGGATCAGCATGATCACCAGAATACTACACCAGAAGCTTTAACTGTGTACAGAGGCAGGACGAACAACCAAGGAGCCGGAGAAAACAAGCGAGGTAAATCCCGCTCAAAGAGGGGATCATCGAGAACACGACTCTCAAGGGACGAGTGTGCCTTTTGCCATGAGAAAGGACACTGGAGGAGAAACTGTCCTAACATGGAGAGGTCGATTGTGAGTGTAGCTCAAGAATCTGAGGGAGAGGAAGACTCTGCATTTACGATTTCCACAACAACACACTCTTCAGATCAATGGATTCTGGATTCCGGATGTTCCTACCACATGTGTCCGAACCGGAAGTGGTTCTCAAACTTCAAGGAGTTTGATGGAGGGATTGTCCATATGGGCAATGACAATACTTGTCACACTAGAGGCATCGGAACGATCCGACTGAAAATGCATGACGGTACAATCAGACAACTTACAGACGTAAGGTATGTCCCTGATCTCAAGAAGAACCTCATATCACTGGGGGTCTTAGACTCAAATGGTTACAAGGTGACCATTCAGAATGGAGTCCTGAGAATTGTACGTGGAGCATTCTTAGCAATGAAGGGTTATATGAAGGGAAATCTGTATCTCCTTGACAGAGAAACCGTGACAGGCAGAGCAGCAGCCTCTCACAGAATGATGGGATAATCCGACACTTCACTGTTCCTAGCACTCCCCAGCAGAATGGAGTTGCAGAAAGGATGAACCGAACTTTGGTTGATAAAGTTCGCTGCATGTTATCCCAGTCGAGCTTGAGCAAAGCATTTTGGGTGGAGGCTTTATTGTTCGCCTCCCACATTATCAACTGACTACCCTCCACCGTAATTGATGGGAAAACTCCCATAGAGGTGTGGTCCGGATATTCTGCCATTGAATATGATCGGCTTCGTAGTAACGGATGCAAAACTGGATCCTAGAGCCAAGAAAGCTGTCTTCATGGGCTTTAGTGAAGGAGTAAAAGCAGTCCGATTGTGGAACCCTGAGTCAAAGAGAGTCATCGTAAGCCGAGATGTTGCCTTTGACGAATCTGTAATGCTGAAACTGTCAACTCCAGAGAATGTGAACCAAGATTCTCTAAAGCAGGTGGAGTTTGAATCAGAAGATGCTGGTCAAAATTCAGATGAATCTGAACCAGAATCTGATGACACCTTAAACTGAAGTGGAGGAGTCATCACCAGAAATCTTTCAGCAACTTTAATCAGTTGTCACCAGTAGACCGAATAGACATATTCGGAAACCTGCTCGATACACAGACGTGGTGGCATACGCCCTTCCAGTAATTGATGATGATGTTCTGATCAATTACAAAGAAGCTGTAAACAGCCCTGTGCATGCCCAGTGGAAGGAGGCGATGGATGAAGAGATGATATCACTTCATCAGAATCAGATTTGGAAGTTGGTTCCACTTCCAACACTCAAGATATCAATTGGGTGCAAATGGGTCTTTGCCAAAAAGGAGAGTGCTACCGGCAAAGACAGCATCAGATACAAAGCCAGATTGGTAGCCAAAGGTTAGGCTCAAAAAGAAAGGAATAGACTACAATGAGGTATTTTCACCTGTTGTTAAGCATGCATCTATTCGGATCTTATTGGCTTTAGTAGCACTGTATAACCTAGAGATAGTTCAACTTGATGTAAAAACTGCATTCCTCCATGGTTCCGTAGAGGAGGAAATTTGTATGACTCAACCAGATGGTTCTGGAGTCCCCGGTCGCAAAGATTACAAAAGCAAGTTGAACCGATCACTGTATGGTCTGAAACAATCCCGTGACAGCTGTACAAACGGTTGGACTGTTTCATGAAAGGATGAAAAGTACACACACAGTCAATTTGATCACTGTGTTTATTTCCGGAAACTTCAAGATGGATCATTTGTCTATCTGCTGAAAAAGGCAAGGTGGAGATCGACAGGCTGAAGGCTCAACTGAGCTCAGAGTTCGAGATGATCTTGGAGAAGCTAAGAAAATTCCTGGGAAGTAGACAGAAAAATTGACTCAGGCTCAGTGCATTGATGAATCATGCCAATGCAGTAGGTGCCCTGATATGTGAGTAATGGTGTGTACATTTGAAGGAGAAAGGAGGAAGCTCTGATCTGTGAATTCTCTCTGTGGATTCTCGCCAAGGTGGAGATTGTTGGAATATGGTATGGCTCAAAGTCACATTTGGTGGCTTAGCACCAATAATGGAGCTACCACTTGCACCACTTGCACCACCAATAATGGAAGCTACCACTTGCAAATGGATGGTGGCTATGGTGGCTACCACTTGCAAAGTGTTCACACCAAGATAGGTGGTGGAAGGTGGCTACCACTTGCAAAGTGTTCTCACCTTGATATTTTGGCTATAAATAGCCATGTAGAGTAAGAGAGAAAATGAGTGAGTAGAGTAGAGTTGAGTATGTGTTAGAGCTAAATTGTTGAAGCAAATACTCTGTGTTTATAGAGTAATTCGGTATTGTGTTGAGTTGTGAGTTCAGTGCTTGTGTAGCACCTTGAATTCTGTATATGTTTGTACTCTAAACTCCATTAATACAAAGCTTCAAGCTCCTCCTCCCGTGGACGTAGGCACAGTTGCCGAACCACGTAAAACATCTGTGTTTTTTCAGTGTGTTTAAATCGGTTTTAGTAATATCAATTCGCTTCCGCACAACAGATATATATTGTTTTCAATTCATTGACCCACAAAACTTCTTGATTGCAATGATCACTTAGGTGGACCAGTGAACCAAAATCTTTGATTAATTCCTTGTCCTATGTCAACAGATAGTTATATTACACATATATATATATATATACATATTCTAATTTTTGTAGGAACTATTACATATTTTTATATATAGATTGTATTCAATCTTAATTGTAGACCTAAGTTAACAAATTTTGTTTGAGTACTTAAAATAATAATAGAAATAAGCAACAAAAAAAATGATTGTGTAGCTCAATATCCTTATATGTTCATCAAGTTGGTATACATTAAGACTCATAATTTATATATGCTGATGAGGTCAATCTAATTAAAGAAAGGAAGAAAAAAAATCTTAGTTTCAACTACTTAAATCAGCATCCATTGACTTTCAATTTTATGATAATCAACTTGATTTAGATTATTGAGAAGCTTAATGAATAAGCCCCAAGCCTTTTGACGATTAATTGTTTCATTTGGATATATAGATTTGAGTATATTTGCTATACATTTAAAGGCATGTAGATGAGCTTCATATATATATATATATAAATTCTTGATTGAGCTGTCAATACCCTTCTCTTCTTTAATTTATGACAAGTTGATCCCTTAGATTTTGCAAGGCAATAAAGATTATATTATTTCTTGTTCTAATTGGCCTTTAGATAAAATAAGAAAAAGTAATAATAATAATAATAATGCTTATAAAATGCAACATGTTAGAATTAAATATACAGTATACCTACCTAATGAAGAGTCAGGGTTGAATCTAACTAGAGATGACCCCCAAAAAAATGAACGGATCCAATTGGTATGGTATTAAATAAGGTCTCTATTTTGATATACAAATTAATTAAAATGGACCGATGGAGTTGGAAACAAAGGTCAGGTTTTTCAAATAAAAAATCCAGTGGGAGGATCGTCACTTTTAGATATCTCCCCGCTTTTACTTTTTTTTTTTTTTTTTTAATTACTTAAATTGAACAATTATTCAACGTCAGCATATATTCTTTTCATTCAAATCATATCACTTAATTAAATTTTTGAAAAAAAGTCAATTATTTATTACACATTACATATAATAATTAAATGTACCTTGTTAGTTTCTATTAATTATTTGATTACTTTCTAACATTATTTTAAACTGTTAAACCTCATCTTACATCTGAATAATTCAATTTTTAGAAACAAAAAAATGGAAGCCAACGAATTTCTCTTATTCCTTGTTATTTAATTTGCCCATTTGCTTTACTTTTTCTTTTTCGTATTAAAATTTTGCACCAATATTTAACCTTTCTAGAAATTGCAAACTTCAATTTATTTATTTCTTCAAATATATTGACGAACATATTTCATCGATATAGAAAATTGAAGGTTGACATTTTGAGTTTTGACTATATATATAAACAATTATACAAGTAAATCAACTTATTCTCTTTATATATTTTCCTTCCTTTCTATCTAACTATCTCGATTTTCAACAATTTGAACCTCAAAAGTATTCTACGTAAAAATACAAAATAAAAATAAACTTTAATTTAAATGTTGACAAATATATCAAATATATAGTAAAAAAAATCTGTACATCATCTTTTGAAAGCGTAAAGTAATCAAATTTTAATGACTGTTTCAAAATTAGAACTAAACTTTCCAAAAAGGAAGTAACCCTAATAGTGTTTATGCTGTTTTTGTTCTTATCTTAAAATTCCACCTAAAATAATTATCTTAGTATCATAGTCAACTGGCGCACCCAGGAACATCCTGAGTGTATATTACGGCCAGGTCAAGCCCTAACAGGGGAGCGCATTTTTCGCATGATTGGATGGCGTGGCACACGATGATGGGCTATTAGCTCAAAAACATATAAGGTTCTTACCAAGTTGTCGGGACCCACATGGTCACCACAGTCAAAATGACGGCTGCTGAATTCGGTGGTCCAATCCAAAGACATCTTATGCACGCACGTAGGTATGAATCTTCAGTTTTTACATTAAAACGTTGAAAATTGAATGATTCTCTTTTCTTTTTTTTGTATTTGTCGAATAATTGTTTTGGGTAGGAAAAAAACTGAAAATGAAATTAAATGAGTCGCTTCTTGGAATATTGTATAAGACAAGAGAGCTAGCTAGCTGTTTGACTTTTCTCACTGATTTAACAAATTAGAAGACAGAAAGATAAGCAGTGTAGTTTGAATTATTTTTTATTTTGTTTTTTCAAGTCAAAAACTGGAGCCTGCAGGAGGCTGTTTCTCTCCTTATATAAGATGCCCTATCCTGACATTTTTGGAGATTGAAAATAGATTAGAGAAATCAATCAAGAAAAAGTAAATGGAGACCAATTTGGAGAAGTCTACTGCTCTTGGAAATGTTGTGTTTGAAGAGAAGATAACCAAATCTAGCAGCTCTTGTGAAGAGATTCATGATTTTATACAAATGATCAACAAGGTAAGCTTTTCGCTACCTATTAGCTATATATAATTTTTTTTTTTTAATTAAGAAAACTTTTGGATTTCAAAAAAAGGATTGGTGAGATTTCGATCTTTAAAATTTGATTGATCTGTCAATCAAAGAACTTCGGGTTTTTTAAGATATGTGTACTGGGTTTGGATTGTTTTATATGCAAGAAGATAACAAATTTAAACTTGCCACTTTGAAGTTTGGTATACTATATTCATAATTTTGGCAGTACAAATGTTTTGAACGATCCAGGGAAAATTCATTAAGGGGGCGTTAATTTCTTTTTTTTTTTTTTAATCTCGGTTCTTAGATGGTTGACTCTAAGAATCTCAAACTGATGATCTGAAAGTTGATACCAGATCTTTCTTGTGGATTTTTTTTCTTCTTTAAGTGTAAGATGATCTTAATTACCATCCAAAATACATTATTTTTCCTTATTATTAACTCATTATTCATGCCAGAGGATTTATTATAATGTGTAGGGAGAAAATCAAAGGTATATCAAGCAAGAAGATGATAGCTCCAAGCCTCCTCCTCCTCCTAACAAAAAGGACATCAAAGAGGTAAAAAGAACCTGAGAACTTCATAAATAAATAAAACAACTACATCGGGATCTATTGAAGATTTTAATGTATATATATATATATATATGCTCAGCCACTTCCACCGTTTGAAATTCATTCAGGAATTTATTTTCTTTCTTTTTTTTCTGTCAACAAGCTTATTCTTTTATCCCATAGGGCAACATATCTGAATTAACAACGACTGCATCTCTGGTTCAATAAATTGCATATTAATGCTAGTGCACATTAATGCATTACGTACGGGTTTGTTCAACTAAAACGAAACAGTAATCTTTAATTAGTGCACCTTTCATTGAATCTGTATATATCATCTCAGCGGGACCATGGAATCTGGTTCAAGATTAAATGAACTTTTGAAAATTTTCTCAATTTGCTGGCCTACAATTAATTAATGTTTGGTCTCATGACTAAAACCCAAGCCATGTGGTAGAGTACTTGATCAGCAACACCCCTACCAAGTCATTCATTAATTTAATCATATGGATATGGTATATATTCCTCCCCGCCTTCTTAATTTACAGGAAATTATCTAATACACGTCGGAGAAATTTAAAAATTTTATCATCCAAGTTATTGGTTTAAAACATATTTCATTAAAGCATATTTTAAAAATTAATCTATTAAATATTTAAAAAATACATGACGATATTTTAACTCCGTTTATATAGAATTTAAAATTAAACTTAATTCACAGCGCATATACGAAATAATAATCCAATTAATACATTAATTGGTAAGCTTTTCTTAGGTTCTAATTAATCCTCAAGGGGTATGCAGATGCCGCTTTTGCTAGGCATTGAAAGGTCATCTATGAAAACGAGTTCAACAGATTACTTGTCAGTCCAACTGGACCAGGTTGTAGATTCAAACTTAATTTGGATGTACAATTTTGTTATAACTCTTTAATTCAATATAATTATGTCTTCTTGAAATTAAGACAATGGTATGAATTAATTAATTAACTCAAAAGTACAATTTTCTGTTTCCTGCAGGACAATCAAATTGAATCAGCCAAAGCCAAGATGGGAGAGGTTAAAGAAGAGAATGAAAGGTTAAAGCTGTTACTATCCCAAATTGTGAAGGATTATCAGTCTTTACAAATGCGTTTCCTTGAAAATTTTCAGCAAAACGAGGCGAAGAAGTACTCCACCAACACAGCTCCTCCAAGCCATCAAGAAAATGAAGAATCTGATCTTGTCTCCCTTAGCCTGGGGAGAAGTTGGGGTAGTAATGAGCCTAAGAAAGAAGAGAAAAAGAGTAGCAACCTGATCAGTAATTATAATATTGTCAAAGAAGATGAGGAACCGAATAATAATGAAGGACTTGAACTTGGCTTGGAATGCAAATTCGAAACACCTGAGAAGAACCCAAGCTCTGAAAGTAGCTTAGGAAAACCGGATGAAGAGCCACCAAGTAAAATTCTAAAGACCGTGAGATGTGGAGATGATGAAGATGCATCAGAGCAAATGCAGTTGAAAAAAGCTAGGGTTTCTGTCAGAGCTAGATGTGATACCCCAACGGTATGCAGTACCAAACTTTCATTTGCTAACATACTAAAATTCTTATTCGCATTAATTAAAGTGTTTCTTGATAGCAAATTAAGAAGAAGAAGAAGAAGAAGAAGAAATAGGATCATAAGGGAAAAAGAATAAGATAATATGCATGCCTACTTAAAATTTCTTGAAAATGAAAAATAAGAGTCTAATTTCTAATGAGTAATAAATGGTCTAATTTCAACTCTTTATAGTAGTAATGATTGAAAAATATATAATTCTTCTAGAATTAGTGAAAATGTGTTTTTTTTCTTATAATATAAATCTTTATCTCCTCATTTTTCTTTATTTCTCCATTTTTTGAATGCAGATGAATGACGGATGTCAATGGAGAAAATATGGACAGAAAATAGCAAAAGGAAATCCATGTCCTCGGGCATACTACCGTTGCGCAGTCTCACCGACTTGCCCTGTGCGAAAACAGGTATGATCAGCTGCCTGCCTTAGTTGAAAAATCTGATCCAAATAATAATGAATTTGACTAGCTAGACAACTTAAATCTGAGCGCTAAGAATAACTTGGAGTTTGAATTAATGCCATCATTTTACACAAGAAAAAGAAACTCTCACAAAGGAACATGGAAATATATTAAAAGTTATCATTACATATAAATAATTAAAATTAATTTACTTAGAATTGTTGTAATAATTAACTCTTAATTTTCACAAGCAAATTAAATATACATATAGTTGTCATATAATAATTATATTTGTGAAACGCCAGGTACAAAGATGTGCTGAGGACATGTCCATCCTGATCACAACCTATGAAGGGAAGCATAACCATCCACTACCCCTAGCTGCAACAGCCATGGCTTCCACCACTTCCGCAGCAGCTTCCATGCTACAGTCTCAATCATCAAGCTCACAACCGGGCCTTGGGACCTTAGTTTCTGCCCCCATATCTTTCGCTGCTAACCTCCATGGCTTAAACTTCAATCTTCAATCTCAAATTCCAACTTTCACTCTTGATCTTACTTCACCACCCAACTCCTCATATTTCAGTAGATTTTCTAATGTACCCACATCCACGTACTCATCGACATCTCTCAACTTTTCCTCTTCTCCTTCTTCTTCTTTAGAAGGCTTCAACCCACAAACATCTTGTAATACTAGCCACTTAACCTCTGGGGCATTTCCTAACCATAAAAATAGTTTCATTGGGCCATTGAATCTAGGAAGGCAACCACCCGAAGAACACTACTTGTACCAATCTTACATGCAAATGAGCAACCAGGTTCCTTCTCATCAGCAGTCTTTATCAGAGACAATAACAGCTGCAACCAAGGCAATTACATCAAACCCAAGCTTTTGTTCTGCCTTAGCGACTGCTCTCACCTCCTTTGTTGGACTTGGAAATGGAGGTGGTGTGCCAACAAGAGATGATATTGGTGGAAATGAAAGGAAGTGGGTTGAGTCACTTCCTCTGAAAAAGGCCCAGTACCCATCAGCTGTAGAGAATGAAGTAGCCTGTGGCAGTGCATCAAGCTACTTGGGAAAATCTTCATCCATGAATCCTATTCCTAAGCAACAACAAAAGCAAGGAAGCTTACTACTGTTCCCAACTTCATTGCCATTTTCAACGTCCAAGAGTGCTTCAGTTCCTCCTGCAGATAATAGCAATCATATTAATTAAGTGATGAGCTACTGGAAAAGCTAGCTAATGTATGTTTCACTTTCTAGTTTCTACTACAAAACCACACAATCTGCCCGGGGTAATGATATTTTTACATGAATCGAGTGTAAGCATATAATTTCATGAACGTAATTCCCATAATCTTTAAAATTTTCATGACTTCATATACTTTAAAAGAAGGATCTCATAATCTTTAGAATTTTCATGATTTCACATACTTTAAAAGAAGAACGTACCTTTATCCATAATGATTTGTGAAGAAAACATTATAGCATAGAAGATACTAGTTTTTCTTTCCTAACCCCTTTACTTGAAATACCACTTTGATGGAGAGTGTGTATGTTTCTTAGTGGGTGGAGAGAAGATTAGGATTCCTATTTATAGAGCATGAATAGGTGCCTTCCATCAATACACCTAATAATATCTTTTCAATTATTCAATGAACAATAATTAAACCATCAATTAATTATCATATATTATATATGTATCTAATAGATTCATATTAATGTAAGATACATGTACATGTAACTATTAATTATTAGATAAGATATATGTATTTGATAATTCATGTATCATATACATGTACATGTATCCATTAATTATTAGATAAGATACATGTATATAGGTCATGTGGGTCATAAATTCTTACATTCTCCCACTTGGCCCATATGATACTACTTTTATGGTTTAATAATATAATGTGCACAATAACATTATGTTAAATCCTTTATCATCTCAATTATAACATTATACCATAATTAAGCGAAAAAATTAATAAAAGTCATGGCGATTGTACGTCACTATATCGACATAGTCCCATCCATGTACTACATACTAACTTTTCATCCTAACATGATCTTTAAGGAAGAGAATCATAATGGTTCAATATAATGTCTTTGTCAAGACTATTCCTGTTAACATAAATCTAATTCAATCATGTATACTAATTAGAAGACAGGAAATATCATAAACAATTTCATTATTGAGATATGAGTGTCAAACATAACTTAACAATATCATAAATCAATAATGACGTCCAATAATACCTATTCTTTCAACATGCTCATTAATTGTCTTCGGTGGCAGTCCTTTCGTTATGGATCTGAAATCATTAGGTTGGTGCTAATATGTTCTATTGACACTCGTTGTTTCTGAACTTCTTCTTTAACGACAAAGTATTTTATTTCCATATGCTTAGCACCTTTAGAATACTTGTCGTTCTTAGAAAAGAAGACTGTTGCGGAGTTATCACAATAAATTTTCAACAGCTTGGCAATACTGCCGACAATTCCAAGTCCTGAAATAAAACTTCGCCACCATAACCCATGAACAGTAGCCTCAAAGCATGCTACAAATTCAGCCTCCATATTGGATGCAACAATAACAGACTGCTTTGCACTTTTCCATGAGATTGCTCCTCCAGCAAAAAGGAACAAATAACCAAAAGTAGGCTTTCTTGAATCTACACATCCAGTAAAATCTGAATCTGAATATCCAATCACTTCTAAATGATCAAATCTTCTGTAAGTAAGCACATGATCTTTTGTTCCTTGCAAGTATCTGAGAACTTTCTTTGCAGTTTTCCAATGATCCAATCCTGGATTACTTTGATATCTGCCCAGCATTCCAACAACAAAGCTGATATCTGGTCTGGTACAAGTTTGAGCATACATCAAACTCCCAATAACAGATGCATAAGGGATTGTTTTCATTTGTTCTCGTTCCAATTCATTCTTTGGACATTACATGTGACTAAATCTATCCATTTTCTGAATTGGAACAATTCCTGCTGAACATTTATCCATCCTAAATCTCTCTAGAATTTTATTAATATAAGCTTTCTGAGACAACCCTAACAATCCTTGTGATCTATCACGTAATATTTTGATTCTTATCACATAAGTTTCCTCTCCCATATCTTTCATTTCAAATTTCATAAAGAGAAATTTCTTGGTTTCTTGTAACAAACCAAGATCATTAGTAGCAAGCAAAATATCGTCAACATATAGAACCAAAAAAATAAACTTGCTCCCACTGACCTTCATGTATATATATCGATCAATACCACTTTGATGGAAAGTGTGTATGTTTAGAATTTTCATAATTTCACATACTTTAAAAGAAGGACATACCTTTTTCCATAATGCTTTTTGAAGAAAACATTATAGCATGAAGATACTAGTTTCTCTCCCCTAACCTCTTTACTTGAAATACCACTTTGATGGAGAGTGTGTATATTTCTTAGTGGGTGGAGAGAGGACTAAGATCCCTATTTATAGAGCACTAATAGGTGTCTTCCATCAATACACCTAATAATATCTCTTCAATTATTCAGTGAACAATAATTAAACCATCAATTAATTATCATATATTATACATGTATCTAATAAATTCATATTAATGTAAGATACATGTACATGTAACTATTAATTATTAGATAAGATACATGTATTTGATAATTCATGTATCATATACATGTACATGTATCCATTAATTACTAGATAAGATACATGTATATAGGTCATGTGGGTCATAAATTCTTACATTGAGGAGAAGAAAGTGAGACATGGGAGTGAGAGTAGACAGTAGAGAGCAAAAAAAGTCCTTTTTATATAGAGAAAGTAATCGTTAGACAGAGTTTGGTTTATATATATATTTTTTTGGGTACAAGAGAGCGATCAAATCGCTTAAACTAAAAAGGACCTAGGCCTGGCAACACCCCACATATCTTCCTGTAAAGTCCTAATTACAGCATTAGGAGGAGAAATTAATTTGTGAATACCAAAAGTGACATCCTGAGCAATGTGAGCTAACAGATCAACGCACGAGTTGGCCTCCCTGTAAATATGAGTTAGAGAGCAATTCCAATCCTTTTGAAGTAACTATCTATGTATAATCCACCAACAGCTAATTCACCTGGATTAGATTTAGCAGAAGCATCAACATTCAACTTTACAAAGCTTGGAGGAGGAAACTTCCAAGCAATATAAAGCAAGTGTCAACTAATGTGAGGAATACTGATAGCCTGAAATGTTAAATAATCTTTGACACTTGCCATGATGGAAACCCCTGAGTTAACTGGCCAGTCAAATGCAATCTCAAAGACTCTCTTGTTATGCCATTTCCAAATATACCAGCAGGTTAAACCGAAAAGCAAAGACCAAGGGATTGATTGGTAAATCGACTTACCTATGTTAAACAGGTTAAACTTCAACCACTCCTGTAAGGGCAGAGAATTAAAACAATCTAGATGCGCACCATGCAATCAATTCGACCATACGACCTGGGATTCATGACAGTCGCGAAGCACATGCAAAAGATCCTCTAAATTGTCATCACATCTGGGACATCTAGATGAAGAAGCGATTCTTCGTTGTAAGAATTCTTCCATGAATAACAAGCCATAAGAAATAACGAATCTGGGGGGTAAATCCAGTTTCCAGAAACGAGACCATGAAAAGTGACTATGGGAATCAGGAACAAGAAGGTAATAGGCCGACTTAACGGAAAACTCACTTGAAGAAGATGCGTTCCAAACAACCTGATCTTCCCTCGAAGAAATCGGATGTATCAGCGAAATCTTGTTCTTGACCTCCGTTGGAAAAGAAACCAGCTTATGCCAATTCCAATTTCCATTCTCATCCAAGTAATTGTTAACCATTTCTAGTTGGTTCTGCATCAGAATCGAGATCCCAAGATTATCAATCAAAGTTTTGTCCCCGACCCACTTATCATACCAGAAAGAAGTGGTTCGCCCATTACCAATCATTTTTGAGCAACCTCTTGCTACTGTAGCTCTAGTTGCGCAAATACTCCTCCAAGTGTATGTGAGACTCATTTTTTAATCGAAGCATTAATAAACGAAGACCCTTTTAAGTATTTGGCTTGTAGCACACGAGCCCATAGACTCGAATCTCCCTCCTCCAGTTTTCACCCTAATTTAGCCAACAGTACTTTATTCATAATCGTGGTTTTCCTTATGCCAAGCCCCCCAGAATATTTCAGACAACAAACTTTATCCAATGTCATTAAAAGAACTTTCCTTTTTCCATATGACGAAACCTGTGTATGGTTTTAGGAGCATTGGTGAATAATCAACTTCTTTAGCGATCATCTTAGTTTGTTTAAGAATTAAGGTTGGCTTTGTAAGCTGTAGCCTTGTACTGTACTTTTTATTTCTTTCAATATTTTGTTGCAAAACTTTGCACTTAAAAAATTCTAGTATTCAGATCGGATATTTAACACTAAAAAAATCATGTTTGGCCATATGACATGATTTGATTGAATTCTAAAAGTTAATATCAAATATAATGTTTTATCTTTTTTTATTTATTATTCTTTTATAGAAATATCTTTAAAATTTAGGAAAAAATAAAAAAATCTTTATGGATAATATAAATAAATTATTAAAAAGCATTTTTCATATTAATTAGGCACTTTAAGTTAGTTACCATAAATTAAAGTTTTTTTGGTTAAAAAAATAGACGAACTCAACTTTTTTAAATTATAAGAAATTAATATATATTTACCATTAACTTTGTCATGTAAAACTAAAAGGGGAAATGAAATTGAAATAGGAACAACCTAACCTAGGCTAAACAAAAGGATTACGGAAATTACATAGATAGACCTCTCATTATTCATTTTCCTCCCAATGGTTGAAAGAAGAAGCCTGAGAATATCCAAGAACAAAAAAAATTGGACTAGGGTTAGGTCGTTGTTCGAATTTTTTTTAACATTTTTATCCCGATCCTAGGCGGGTCCCGGCTGGCCCACTGGCCCGAAATACTATTCATCATATATATAAAAAAATATTTTTTTATTAATATTTATATATTTTTATAATTAAAATTTAAAAAATATTATTATTATAATACATAAAACACTGTTTCGTGTCGGACCTATCCGGATTAAAAAATTTTTGCCCAAGTCCAGCCCAATACGGACCGGATCGGACGAACTGTCCAGCCCGTGAGCAGGTCTAGCATGAACCATGGTAATTGTTTTATTTTCAAATTTTGAGTACATCTATTTTCTTCTCCACAAACAAAAACAAAAGAATGTCTTCAATGCAAAAACAAAAACAAAAACAAAAACAAAAACAAAAAATCAACTATTTTTTTTATTAAAATTCTCATTCAAATCCAATAATGTCCCTGAAAAAGGCATATATCTACTTTTATGGACCAAAAATGTAAATAAATCGTGAGAGAATTACAAATTACATCTAGTAATCTCTCGTCTAAACATTGCAAACAACTGAATTTTTTATCTGATACATAAATAATTAAATGATTATAATGACATTATAATTTTTTATACTTGAAGAAAAAAAAAATTATTTCAACAAACAAGAGATTTAAACTACATTTGGTTTGACTCTCATTGTATTCATCTTCCAAAACCACATTAAACAAATAATTATTATAATTCATAATTATAGTATTTATTTACGTGTGTACTGTATATATAAATTCATAATTATATAATATTGTATAATAAAAAAGTTATATCCAAACTCAAATCAAGCATGAATTTTATATGGTTACACCCACTAAGATAATGAAGCCCATGATTTATTATTATTTTTTTTTTCATGAAATCTGATTTGGCAACAAGTTTTCCTTATCAAAAGTTAGTAATAATTAAGTTTTTACTATTACTATTAAATAAAATTGATGCTTCAATAGTAAGAGCAATCGTGGCATATTTTTCGACGGGCCATGTGCATAAGCTAAACTATTTCATTATGTCGACATCGAAAAGTTTAATTATTTTTACATCTGTTTATTTTCGTAAAAAATAATTTATTATTTAGAAAATTATTTTTTTGGATGATTTTATATAAAATATTGTTGATTGTTTGATTATATTTTTAAAAAAATTATATTATTATAAAAATAATTTATTTTTATATTTAAAAGATCAATTATTATTTATTTTATTTCAAATTCTATTTTTAGAGGACTGATCAGAGATCTTTTTTTTTTTTCTTAAGTTTCGAAAAATATTTTACGCCTTTTAAAAATTTAAAATATTTTTCCAAAAAATAGATAATATTTTGTTAATTTAAAATTTATTTTTATTAATCAAATTATTTTTCACAAAACAAATAAACTTTTATCATATTTTTCGTATTATGAGAAATGAAGATTCTAATTACGTATCTTATTGTAATTTTGTATAAAAAAGGAAAAAATACACGTAGGAATATTGATGCATAGCGTCGCCCACCCCAAACAAAAATTACCAGTGAACCATATATAAAGGACCGGTGACACTAAGCTAACTCATCGTCGTCTCTCATTCGTGTATAAAGGAAAATAAAATAAATCTTCAGAAAATAAAATGTTCTCTTTTGGGTCGTTTGGTTTATAAACTAATCAAAAAGAAGAAAAAGGAAAATGTTTCTCTGATAATATTTTCCGTCTGTTTCCTCAGCAAATCTTGGGAAGAAAATTTTTTCCTTTTTTTTTTTTTGTTCTTTTGTTAACTCGTTGTGATTCTAAAGCTTTCTTTTGGAGAATCCTAGTTAACTCGCCGCGTTTTTCTAAGAAAGTAAGACCCTTTTTTGTTTTCTTTCCTTCTTTTCTTTTGCTTTCTATTTCTTAGATTAGATTTTTTTTTTTTCTGTAATTTTGCTTCGATTGGTGTCTGATAATTATATATCTAAGGGAAACTCCGGGTTTGATTGCTAGACAGGTTGAAGCTTTAGGCTTTGGGTCGTTATAATTGTAGTTATGGTGTAAGATTTGGGGATTTAGGATTGATTTATTTTGGATATTAATTAGAAGTGTGTTTGTAGCTGATTTTCATGTTAATTTTAACGCTTTATGGTTAGATTTTCTGAACTTTTTATTGCTAGATGTTATTTTGTTCTGATAATTCTAGAAATGAATGAACTTTAATCTTAGTTTTACTGTTTGATGGTTGTGATCTGCTGAATCAGTGTCCAGAACAAAACTTAAAAGCAAAATTCTGCTTTATGTCACCTTTGGTCTTTCTCTTTGTTGCTTTATGTTTAAGCAAATTATATTATCATGTTTTTAGATATGATGAGTATGCAAATTGATGTTTCGCAATGATTAGAGCTTCAGATTCCAAGTTGGAAGTGTTTAGTTCAAATCATGGGGATGTTGGGTAGAGTTTATGGGGTGAGAGAGAGTTGCCTACTGTTGTAGTTCATGACTTAGTGGGTCTTTACATGTACCTTAAAGTAAAAAATTGAGGTTTGTATGTCAATCTGCATGTACAGTTATAAATAGATGTTCTAAACTTGGTTTAGTGGTTGACTCTGGTTTTAATCTAATCTGCTTGATGTTTATGTTAAACAACTCTGTTTCTTCTATCGTTCATTGTGTGCATCTTTGTATTGATTTTGGGTTGGCCTTTAAATTTGTAGGCGGTGAGGATGTCGACTCCAGCAAGGAAGAGACTGATGAGGGATTTTAAGAGGTTGCAACAAGATCCTCCTGCAGGAATTAGTGGTGCTCCTCAAGATAACAATATTATGCTCTGGAATGCTGTTATATTTGGGTATTTGACGAAATAAGACTGGAGTATCTTTTTCCTACTTGTTTTTTTAGATAAAAGTTCAAGAGAATTGTGCTTATGTCTTTACTTGATGGATTTGCAGACCTGATGACACCCCATGGGATGGAGGTAAAGTAAATTCTGGTGCATATTTTTGTTTGAAGTATCAATTGTCTGTAGTTATTTGGTGGATTTGTTTGCTTGTCTCTTTAGAAGATTGCTATGCATGCTATATGTAGATATAACCTATCTAATTGGAGACAATTCCCCAGTAATTCTACAGTCCCATAATGATGTTATCAATTTCCCATACATTAATTGGTTAAATGCTTCATCTAAACCTAGCTTTATATATATATATATATATATATATATATATATATATATATAGAGAGAGAGAGAGAGAGAGAGAGAGAGAGAGAGATTTTCTTAATGGTTTTGTGAATGATGAATTTGTTTGCTATAATGGGGTAAGTTTTGACCTGAAAAGGAACAGACCTGTGAATCGTATGAGCTTGTACTTCATGCAAAATGCTGAAGGTTAGATTTGTTTGATGGGAGTGGCATTGGTAATGGCCCCTTGGACTTATTTTTCATGTGAATAATTAAGCAGAAGATGTTAAAACAATCTTGTCATGGATTAGAGCCTTGAGGAAATCTTCAAAATTCAATGACCCTAAGATTATTTCTCTTGTGAATTTCGGTTTGAAATACTAGTATTTCAGGATCATTTAAGCTATTTCTTTGGATATTTTTATCATAGAATGTAGGTATACAGCTAACAACTATAAATTAATCCCTATTTTGATATTTTTGAGTCCTTCAGGTGCATTTAAGCTGACACTTCAGTTTATGGAGGATTATCCAAACAAGCCACCAACGGTTCGTTTTGTATCTCGAATGTTCCATCCAAACAGTAAGCCTCTAGACAACTCCTATTCTTTAGTTACATCCACATTTTCAGTTTAAGTTTTCATTTATTCTTGCAAGCCCTTCAGTTTTTAAATTTTTTATTACAGGCTTCAACTTTTGACATATTTGTGTATGATAAACTTATCCTTTCTTGCATGATAGGTGTAATATATAGGGTGAAACTATAGTGTTTATGTTTATGTCACCCAACATGCTGTGATCTTTTATTGACTATACTTATGAATGAGTAAACCTAATAGTTGGAAAGTGAGTGATACTTGTGATTTGTGAATGAGTAGCCCCCACTTGGATAGTGGGTGCTCAAGGAGGACTGCATGTAGCATTTGTTTATGAATCTCCAAACATGAGCTAATGTTGAGGAAACCAAATGCCATCTTTTGCTAGTTGTTTGTGTCATAGGCACCCAACCATCCACTAAGATATCCATACATACAACTGAACTGATGTTGACTTAACAAGTTTACATGTTCAGCTTCAGTTTCTGGTTTTCCTCATTTGAATCTATATCATGTTTTATTTGTTATGAATAAGTTTTATTGTGTGCTCTGATATATTTGTTGGGCAACAGTTTTAGCTGATCTTTATCTGATCCCTATTTTATCCCACAACTGTTTCAGTTTATGCAGATGGAAGCATCTGTTTGGACATTCTACAAAATCAGTGGAGTCCAATTTATGATGTAGCAGCAATACTGACATCTATTCAGGTACGGAATAATTCTTCAGGCATTCATTTGCGGCTTTCTGAGGACCATGGAATAAAATATAATTTAATTCCAATTCAAGTGTGTCATAGTCTATGCTTCTAAAACTACCTGCCTTCCTTTGCAAAGAAAAACAGACAACCAGCGGCTGGTTGTTATTGATTGGAATATCTTTCATCATAATGATGATATTAACGTATATGTTTGTGTTAATATGTAATGTGGAGTCTTAGATCCAGGTGGCAAGAGAAATATTGTTTGATCCTGTCAGTTATTCATGTGAAGGAATCAGACCTTACTTTTTAATATCTTTGCATAAATCATTTATGAGATTGCTTAGCATCGACCTGGTGTGTGTGTATGTATAAACACACACACAGCACAACATGTAAAAATTGGGCCTTGGGCTAAACAATTGGAGGTAACTCTTTCCAATTCTCAAACTTGATACCTTCTAAAATAAGAGTCTTTGGTTCTAACCCTGGACTAGATAGGCATCTTATCATCATTAATATGCATTTAACATGTATACAAACTTATTGTGCTCTCATATCTCTGCACTGTTGTTTTAAGCCACTATTATTTTGTGTTTGCATGCAGTCATTGCTATGTGATCCAAATCCAAATTCTCCTGCAAATTCAGAAGCTGCTCGAATGTTTAGTGAGAACAAGCGTGAATACAATAGGAGAGTACGTGAGGTTGTAGAGCAGAGTTGGACTGCTGATTAGCTAGCTAGCTCATGTTTCTTTTGGTTTGGTTCCATATTAAGAATACAATAGGTGGGGGAGTACTGCTGATTCATGATAGATAGCTCAAGTTTTGGTTCTATGGAACCTCAAAATTAGTCCAATTGGCCTGTCTGTCTAAATAAAAAACATTGACACTGAAAATGTTGTTTGTTGCAAACTATTTTGACTTCATTATGTTTGTTTTATGAGGACTGAATGGATGGATGGATGGATGATCGATGCTCCCTTAATTTAAATGATTATTGTATCTTCTTGTTTAAACATTCCTTTTTGGTGCAAAGACCCTTTAACGACAGAATGATTTAAGACTTTCGACAAGCAAAATGATGGTTGGCACTTGTGAATGTGGCCAGTTTACCAGTAATAACTTTCAAGTAGAAGAATACCCAGGCTGATAAATGTCTTCCTTCTGGGCGTTCTCATCACTGCTGGATCAATATTTAGTTTCATCACTTTCAATCAAATCTTTCCAACCAAAAGCTATTAGTTTCAAATGTGTCATTATACATTGCTATGCCTCTGTATATTAAACAAAGAAATTATGTCAGCTGTCCTGTCCCCTGGAGTTCCTTTACCACCTTAATGGGGGCTTTTCCAACTAGGTTTGCTGTTTATAAGATTCAATCTTCCATTGATTATTTATATTAAGAAAACAGACCACAAAATCATCCAAATTTTAGTAATGCATCTAAGGGATAAAATAAGTCCATTAAAAAGCATACCACAATTAAACTAAACTAAACGGAACAATTTATAAAAAAAAAAAAAAAAACAATAAACACATAAAACCATTAAAGCAGATGTTTTCAATCATGGAGCATTTACGGATATAACTGATATCCATAGAGATAGATGTTTTCAACCTCCATACAAGAATAAAACGAAAATGGATAAAACAATCTCCGCTACCGTCCCGCTCCATTACCATCCCTAATCTCATCATATCATGTCAAATCATATTTTTTTCACATAAAAACTTACCGAGTTAGAAAAATTGATTTCATCAAATTACCCGCATCCTTGTTAGTACCTTACTATATAAAAGATAATGGTAATTTGAATCTCAAGGGTTTAGTTGTAAAAACTAGTATATGAAAGGAAAAGAAAGAAGGAAATAGGAAAAAAGAGAAACCTTATATAATCTTTTAGTTCACCTCATCAAACTATATTCTTTAAGCAAGTGTGAGTAAAGAAAGAGATACAAAAGAAATTAAGCAGATTAAGGAATTGAAATTCAGAATTGGTTCAAATAACATCCAAAGCAAAAGGCAGGCATGAAGGGAATATGGGTTAATGTGGTGAGGGAGTGGTTGCAGTTGCAGTCTTCTTAAAATCAATTTTGTCAACCTTAACTTCACCATCAATAAGTTCATACACATATACCACAACACGCAGGCCATCGATGTCCATGAGCACAAAGCTTGGGTTAACATCGTGTGTCAAACTACTATATGCACCAGTGGCAGAGCCAGGATTTATGACCACACCACCCTCGTGCTTGTATGCTTTGAACTGATGGGTGTGACCACTTACAAGGATATCCACATCCAATTGCCTTTGTAGCATTGCTAGTGAATCCAAATCCCCCCATGGAATCACCTTTCCAAAGTTAAAAAAAAAAAAAAAAAAAAAAAAAAAAGAACTATTAATGAATAATAAAAAAGTAAACAATAAAAATTAAAGAAATTCAATGAGTTTGGGACCCAAATATATTCTCTACTGCCACTACACATACAAGAAATCAGGATCTAAATTCATCATATAATTCAATACTGCAATCCAGAAAAATCAATCAGGATGTCATAGGACAGAAATATTTTTATGTTCAAATGTAGGGTTAGATCAAACAAAACACGAAAAGTGCAGACCGGAGGAAGATAAAAACCTGGTGACCATGGCATATCCCAAGCTTGAACTGACCAATTGTCAGTGTTTTGTTCTCTGGATAATGGGAATCTTCATCATATTCACCTCGAGTAACATGCAAATCAGGACAGAGACTCTTGAAATAATCATGAACTTCCTGCTCATAAGAAGCATGTACAAGAATAACTTTCCTTACAGTCTCAGGCACTTGCAAAATTTATAAACAATTCTAGAATACCAAAATGAAAATATATTGTTGTATTCAAAATTTTGAGATTTGAAAGATAAATGGAAGTTTAATCCTGAAAGCAGGCAAAATAAAAACATCAGCCCTCATGCAAAAGGGTTAAGCTCATGCCAAATAAAAATGAAAACATATAAACTAGAGTAATAAAATTTTTTCTGGTAGACTTAATGGAATTGCACAAAATGTTTATGACATTTGATAAATAACCAACTTCTACTAAAATTTTGTAACAGAATAACTTTCCAGCCAAGGAAGTATTCGAGGTGCTTTGTTCATTAATTCTCAGTTCTGCAATTAGACAAGGCTACTAGAGTATGGTGCTCTTAATATGAAATTCATCACATATCTACATAAGATAGAACTACGGCTAAACATATAAACTACAAATCTGCATAAATGCACAGAAGGGCAACTGAAGATACACATGGGATGATTACAGCAGTTAACCTTAAATGCATCACCATCTCTATTACACCATCCAACCTCAACAGAGACATCATTTGGTAGTTACTCACAACCATAAGTACAATCAAGACAGCATGAGTATGTTTTTTCTAGAAACTTTTGTCTTTTGTAACACCACTAATAATGCAACGAAGCCCAATAGCATAAACAAGATCAAAAATATTTTAAAAAATAAATATAATTAGATAGAACCAAAGGAATTATTAACATCATGAACATGGGGAAAAAAAGGACTGAAGTAAAGAGTGGTAAGAGTACTTTGATACAGAGATTGCCAGTGCAAATGATGTGCTGAATCTTGCCAGGGACAAGCATGGACTTGAACTTTGGAGGCAGATCAGGTGCCCGGTGAGGAATATGAAGGTCCCCTATTGCTAACACCAAAACCATCCTTCTATTACCAACCAAGTCAACAGCTTTCCTTAATTCTACACTTACAAAAAAAAAAGTCTTTCTTTTTCTAAATCAATACTCAATCATCCACAAAACCTGCATAAACCCAGATCATTTCTCAGCAATTTATTGATAAAACAAGACTATCCATATAAAAAGACTGAAATTTTCACATGGAAAAGATATCTTTTAAACCCAGAAAGAGAAAAATAATAGTCCAATAACCTACAGACTCCAAATTAACGAATAGGAATTATCAATTATGAATAAAGTAAAGAGATCATAAAGAAATTCTAAGGAATGATCGTTAATTACCCATTAAAGTGAAAGAAGAAGCAATCATTAGCAAGACCTCTTAAGTAAAAACAAAACCAGACTGATTCCTCCCAGTCCGTCGCGCCAAGTCGATGTTGTTAAACTAAAAACAGGAAATATTTCTCGATGTTCTTTTTGCTTTTAATAATATTTCCCTTTTTGGCACAATTTTTCCAACGGGGTGTTTGGAACTTCGGATAATGGGCTACCCTTATCCCCGAACTAATCTATGATAATTTCACCTATTATTTCTTCAACTTTTTCTATTTCTAAGTTTTTCATTTTATTTCCTTATAAAAGCAATAAAATAATTATTTCCTGTTATCTTAATTACTTTCTGGTTTTATAAAGATTAAAACAAAAGTTTGCATCGGCTTAAATTTGGTTTGCTTAAGTCCCGTTTAACATTGTTTTTTATATAATTTTTGAGATAAAAATATGTTTCATCGTAAATGTAATGTTAAACGGATAAATTTTTTTGACTTTTACGATTAAAATCATGATTTAGCAACCGAAATTAAAAAGCCAAAAAAAATGAAATTTTTACGATTTAAAAGTTGACTTCTAAATAAAATAAATGTTACGACAAATTTGATTAGAAAATCCAATGGTAAAAAGAAAGAGATTTATTAATTCGTTATTTAATCCGAATCAATAAAATGACGAAATCTATAAAAATAATTCAACAGAATTCCGGGGCCAATCCCGATCTCTCTTTTATGGATAATAATATAAGTAGGTAAATAGTTAAAAAAATATAAGACTCAAAGACTTCAAAGGCTCTTGCTATCACTGATAGCAATCTCCTTCCAAGCGAGCTTGCAGGCGATGTGGTTGCCTTGGTTCTCCTCTCTTATCCTAATGCTTGCGAGCCTCCTGTAGTTCTCGGGTAAGATTTATAGTAAGTCCATGTACCCGCCTTGGCCTTTCCTTTTTGTATGGATGGGTTTAGGAAATTTATCGCTAGCTGAACTTTGAAGGTTCTTACTGAATTTATTTCACTTGCTTCTCTCTTGAGTATTTTGCTAAACTCTGCTAAAAAAAAAGCTATCGGCCTAAACACGAATATTTATGATTAGTTTCTTCCACGAAGATAACCTAACTCATGATATTATATGCAAAGCTAAGCACTTTCTTCATACAAGAACAAAGGTAATCATATTCTACAATCGGGCTTATAATTCATAAACAGAAGGATCAAAATTCATAAGAATGGAATAATGTTTAATATCAGTATGCATCACAGAAAGAAAAAGTACTAACACACACTAATGAAAGAAAGCTGACTAAACAAAGGAGGTGCTAATTTGTTATACGAAATGCAAAATTGCATAAGAAAAAACACGCTCAAAAATTACATTTCATAAGCAACCAAAAAAGATATACATACACATTAAGGAGATTTACAGATGGAATCAATGTACTCGTGGGGATTGCCTGTGAGATGGTAATGGAGATGCACTGGGTTTTGGATGCCGTCTCATTGGAGATTTCCGAACATGAAGTGGAACTGAAACTGAAACTGAGTGCTGTTCTGATTGAGAGTGTTTGGATGCATTTTTAGGGGCTTCCAGCTGCTCCAGTGCTGCCAAAACTTCTGACATTCTAGGCCTCAGTTTAGCTTCACCACTTAGGCACTGTAAAGCAAGGGTAGCTGCTGTATATGCGCCTTTCTGGGGGTACTGGCCCCCCATCTTGGTGTCCATAATTCGAAACAATTTTCTTTTGTCACCCAAATAGGGTTTTGCCCAGTCTACTAGACTCTGCTCTACACCCACTTTTGTTTTATCGAGAGCACATCGTCCAGACAATAGTTCAAGCAGCACAACTCCAAAGCTGTATACATCACTCTTAGCCGTCAATCGACCTGTTCAACAATGGAAGCTTCATTACATGTAACTTAATTCTAACAAGATATAGTATGCAAGCTTCATTTACTTGAGAACCATCTCATAGAGAACATATTGTATCTGAGTGCCTACATTTTTTCGGACAAAAACAGTTTGCATATGAAAGATAGAACCCAGAAAATAGTTGTTTTGCCTAAGTATCCTACTTTGGACCAAAGGCACTGCATATAAAAGACAGAACAGACAATATGCAGCCATCACTTTAGATACCTTCACCGCAACTAGAAAAGTTATTAGATGATTAGAACTAGCCACTATCAGACTGTAACTCTTGTTATCTGGTAAATTTTTCCCCCTACTAATAAACAAGAAATATTGAAATCCAGATGAGTAATGAAGAGTCAAGAAAGAAAGGTCTCAGAAGTAGTTGCAGACAAAAACACATGAATTTTCAAGTTCAACCGGATAAGTTTCCTTGAGAGAGATTTTAAAGCTTTCTTTCTTAAAGAACCATGTAAAGCAAATATCTTCACAGATTTATGATAAGATTTAAATTTTTTTTCAGCAACAAAAATCTCTGACAGAAATTAAGATAACTAAGAATTTATGAGCAGGCTTCAAAAACAGCAAGCAATAATATGGGATTTCACTAAATCTCATACCTGTAGCAACATATTCAGGTGCAGCATAGCCATGAGTACCCATGACCTGAGTTGACACATGAGTCCTATCACCAGTAGGCCCTGCCTTGGCCAATCCAAAATCAGAAAGTTTTGCATTGAATTCCTGCATCCAATGGACTATTACCATCAGCAACATATATAAAATTTATAATACATACAATTTTAGACATAATATTAAAAGGCCCAAAATTATTCTTTTTCTTTACTCAGCATACCGCATCTAGTAGAATATTAGCAGCTTTGAAATCGCGATAAATGACTTGGGATTTTAAATCATGAAGGAAAGAGAGCCCTCTAGCAGCACCTATGGCGACCTTAAGCCTCACTGCCCAAGAGAGCGGCTGTGGCCCTCCTGTAAAACAAGACATAGCATCAAAGGTTATAAAAAACTTAGTAGTTCCCACAATATCCAGATGTTCCATTGTTCGGTTGTTTAAGATACAATAGTGCATGGGAAGCCTCCATCAGGACTCATCAATAATTCTAGCCATGGCAACTGTATGTAGGTTTATGGGTTCAGAATATGATGCTGTCAAAGCCTTACAAAAAAAAACTCCAGACGGGTATGAA
Source organism: Fremontodendron californicum (assembly GCA_030761205.1). NCBI lineage: Eukaryota > Viridiplantae > Streptophyta > Magnoliopsida > Malvales > Malvaceae > Fremontodendron > Fremontodendron californicum. Next base: position 22,789,899 of record JAULJL010000025.1, on the reverse strand, counting down.
GGACATAATTCGCATTATGAATTATTAAAGTCAAAAGGAACCAGAACAAGCCAATCAACTTCACTTTATGTCATCCAGGCAAGACCAACATTTATAACAGCAGCTGAGTACTTCATTCCCTTGGAACTAATATATATGAAAGGAAAGGTTTCCAAGTCCCTTTTTACGTTTTCATGGCAACTATTTGCGGGTAAGGATTAATTTTCAGAGAGCAATTAACATAAATGGACTTGGATTCCAAAAACCTTACTTATCAATTCATGGACGCAATACTTTTAAAAAGATGATTCTCTGAAAAAATTCATAGGATGTGATACTTACTTCTAAAAAGATGATTCTCTAAGCTTCCTTTAGGCATGAACTCATAGACCAAAAGTCGGTTCTCACCCTCTGAGCAATATCCAATCAACTTAACCAGATTTGGGTGATGAAGTTGGCCAAGATAATCAACTTCTGTCTGAATTCAACAGCCTATCAGTAAAATAGGCCATACACACACAGAGAGAAGAAAAACCAAAGAAGGAATAAAAAGTTAAAGATGTTATAGAAATGAAACCTACCAACCACTCTCTGTGGCCTTGAAAACCTTCAGGTTTAAGCTTCTTGACAGCAATAACCATTCCTGATCCAGGCTTTGCAGCAGTTAATGTGTGTTGATCAATCCATCCTTTAAAAACATAACCAAAACCACCTTCACCAAGAAGACTGTCAGGACGAAAATTTCTGGTGGCATTCTTCAACTCATTGAATGAGAAAGGTTTCAAATTGGGGGATGACAATATTTCTCCTTCAGTCCTTGGTGTTGGAAGACATCCAGTACTACTTGTATCACTGAAAGATGGGATGGTCAAGCTTGAAGGAGCTGAAGAACGACTTGTTTTGCTGGAAATTCTTGAGCCTCCTGATGCTGGAAAGAGAAAAAGAGTTCCTGAGATCCAGATATTAAATAGAGAATATAATAAATGCAAGAGAAATTCAAACATAAAGTTATATAACATCTATGGTCTTCCAATGAGAGTCTTATGCATCACGAAACCACCCAACTAAGTAGGTATTTTCATTCATGGAGCATGTAATATGAGAATACACAATATTGTATTTCCATATAAACCTTTCCTTAATATTTAGAAGCAAACTTCTTTTACATTTATGATAGATGATAAATCAGGACTTAGATATAAATTTGTCGATTCTCACTACATGGTTATGGTGAATTAACCAAACAAATTTATTTCAATAGAGGTTTGCCACATAGATACCTGTTTTAAAACTCTGCAACAATCATTAGGTAAAAAAATCACAGATTATGCATAGGTGATAGCACTCCAAACAAGCACCCACTGTTCTCGTGACTACCACTGCATTTCCTTCAAAACATAAGTTTGTAGTATATCTTTTTCCTAAATGTACCCTGCATATTCATGTCGACATGAACACTCCAACATTATAACAAAAAATTTGCCAGTCAAGCTTACACTTTCTTGTAGTTTGCACGCTGAAACTCATTATAAATTCATTAGAAAAAGAGCACCATTTAAAATCAAATAGTTTCAAGTGAACTAGATCTATTCTCAACACAATCCCTCAAACTCAAGAATTGAAGAATAGTCTCAAGAATCTAGCTTTGAGCAGCTCTCTTTATAGCTTGAACCAGAACTAAAACCCAGGGACAACAATATCAGAAAGATAAAATGAATGTAATTATTAAGGATGAGCTTTCAAAAGAGAAAAAAAAAAAAAAAAAAAAACTAAAAGAATCCCAACATAAAAGTCAAATCCAACATAAAAGTTTAAACCTTCATAACTTAAAAAAACCATCCAAAAATTTTCAGAAAAACAATAATCCACCAAAACAACAAATACCCATCTAAAGAAAAATTTAAAGGAAAGAAATGGTTACCAGAAGTTGCATGGGGGCTTTGGCTGGAATCGACTCTAGTAGAAGAAAACAAGCAGTTGCCCATCAGAAAGAAACTATTACTTCACCAAAGGATAAAAAAAAAACCCAATACTTCTCTTTTCTTTTTTTCTTTTATAAGAGCTAACAATTCAACTAGTCATGGTAATTTCTGAGATCCTAAGAAGAAAGGAAACTGAAAAACGGCTCTTTTTGGATTGGAATTTGTTTCTCTTACGTGGTGCCTTGGCTTGGTTTGGCCGGTCAAGCTGCACAACTTTTGATAATGAAAAGTATTCAAAGAAAAAGAACAAAATTTTCAGCTGAAAATAAGGAGAAAATGGAAAAATCAAAAAATAAAGGAAGAGAAGAAGAAAAAGAGAGAAGGAAAGCTCAGAGAAGAAACTGGAGTTTTGGGTTTTTTTTCTTTCGTCTTTGGGGGTGTGGGGGAGAGAGAAGAGACGAGACACGACAAACGCGTGGGCAGCCTTAGCTATATGACGTGTGCACCCCACAAAGGCAAATCAACTCGTTTGCTTGCTTGGCTTGGTCTTGGACTCTTGGTGGCAACCATGAATTTTCTTCTTCAATGGCCTCCTTTTTTTTTTTTTTTTATATCTTCGACATTGACAGTAAATCCCTTGTTTTGTAAAATGACTAAATTCTCTTTTTTTTATTTATATATATATAAGTCCGCCTGCTTTTTGTGTCTACAAGTCAACCTTAAATCTGTGTCTGGATTGGGATAGTGGAGAAAAAATAAAATAAAATAAAATTTTAAAAAAATCTTACTTATTTTGTTTGAATATTAAAAAAAATGAGAGAAATTGAACACCCTCATTTTTCTTCAAATGTTATTAATTAAAAATATCTATTTAGATTAATTAAAATATTATTATTTTTATTAAATTTAACAAAAGTTAATACATTAATAGTAAGTTTATTTTTATAAATATTATCTTAACTAAAATCACTAGACAATCATTAATATTTTTATATAATATGCAAGTGGAAATAATTATCTTTGACAAATGTTTATTATTATTTTATTAGTATAGGAGTATTAAATTAGAACAAAATTAGTTCTACAATTTTTTTGTAGTAAAAATTTGTACTCACTAACTATAAGTTTTCATTATTATTTTGACAATCTATTTCTTTTTCTAAATTCTACCAAATAAGTAAAATGTATAAAGTTTAAATAAACTATTGGAATGGAAGAGGAAAACAAGTAGGGGTGAGCAAATAATCGGTTCGGTTTTTTTATACAGATAACCGAATAAACTGACACAACCTAAGAATCGATTGAACCAACCAATAGATACTAGTCAAACCAAACCAAGATTAATCGGTTCGATTCTGTCGATTTAGATGTTGCTAGTTTCGGGCCTTGCTTCCAGTTGCCTCCAACCTTGCTTCGAAAACCTATCAAAGATAATTTAAACAGGAGACGACCCAATTAAGCAATATGTATACATTTAACAACTCAAACAAATTCAGGAACTTGAACATTTGAACAATATTTAATTAAACAAGGATAGATAGTTTCATAATTTACCAGCTAACTCAAAAACAAAACCATTTGAATCGGGAGGCTGTCAGGCTGAATCAAGACTCAAGAGAGTGAAGAAGGCTGCTATGCTGATTGCTGAAAGGGGAGGTTGCCAGGCTGAGTCGAGAGAGTGAAGATTGAAGAAGAGGCTGTTTGTCCCTATCCGCTGGCATTGCTGTGAAGAATTGAAGATTGTTGTCTGTTGTCTGCTGAATGCCTGAATCGGTTTAGGCGTTTTACATTTAGCTGTTTAGGGTTTGGGATTTGGGTAATTGGGTTTAGGATTTGGGTAATTTGGTTTGGGACCTTTGGGTTAGGTATGTTGGGGCCGGGATAATTAGGTTAGGACTTAGGATTTGGGTTTGGATATGTTGGGTAATTAGGTTAGGATTTGATTTGGGTTGGGTATTTGTGTTTAATATAAATTTTATAAATAATTTTTTTTATATCTTAATTAAACCGTTGATTTAATTGGTCTGTTCGGTTTAAAAAAATTAAATAGCAAATCGATCGATTAAACATGTTTAAATCGAACATAGATAACCTATATAAATTTAAACCGATATAATTGAACCGACCAATCCGAATAATGTTGGTTTAATCGGTTTTTTGACTTTTCTGCTTACCCTAAAGACAAGCATGTGATGTACTTTCAAACATATAATTATTCATCTTCAACAAAATATTTCATAAAATATTCAATATATAAAAATATAATGTATCAAAGGGATAAATACATAATCTGAATTTAATTCAGTTGATTTATACAGTCATTTTAAAAGTTGGTATATAACAAATTTGAAATTCGAATCTCAACATTTGTAATTTATTTTTTATTCTCAAGTTGACATCTATTTTTTTTTTTTTTTAAAAAAAAGATAAATACAAATTATGATAATGTTTTCCATGCTTGTGGATTGTTGTTGACTTGACTACTACCTAAGATACAAAAAAATGGTGTTCAAACTTTTATCTTGGGATTTATTTATTTTTCTTCCTTAATAAAAATGGAAAAACCTTTTTTTTTTTCCTTTATGATGAAATTGACAATTTGGGATTTTTCTTTTTTCTAGGTAAATTTGGATGGATAGAGATGATATCAATTTCATGTGGACATTTACGCATATAGGTGGAGCTTTTAATAATGGACAGACATTTTTGGGTTGAACTAGTTGGTAAAATGTTAGTTAAACTTCTATTTCTTGATTAAATTCGTTGGAAACATAAATGGAAAAAGGAAAGAAAAAACAAAAGAAAGTAAACAAGGAGACCTTCTCATATACAAATGTGAAGGCATATGCCGAAAATTTCTAAGTTATGTTGCACGTGCTACATAATCCAATAGATTTGCTTTGCTTTACTTCTAATTCACCTCTTCCCACTGATAAATATCCAAGTTTCAATAATGTCTCACATTATTTTATTACCAACCTTTGATTCAATTCTAAGCTAATTTTTGGCTTCCATTTTAATCATTTTAGCTTTATTATAAGTTATCCTTTTGTAATATCTTATAACTTGCAAATTATTGTAAAAAAAAAAAAAAAAATCATGTTTTGTAGCTTTGATTTATGTAAAAAAAAAACAAAATTAAGGCTAAAAAATGTAAAAACTTTACATCTATAGATTAGAGGAATATTATGGCTCGAATTTAGTGGTATTTATTCTTTTTACTCTCTTTCGTCTTCTTATAAAATACTCTTTGCTCAAAAAATGTATAAGCTTAGAAGTTTTTATATATATATAAAAATAAAAACATATTACGATTCGAACAAAAAAAATTTACCTCATTTTCATTTTATTTTTTTATCATTTGAGTTAAATTTAAATACAAGGTCAGAATTAGCTAAGCAAGTAACGTCAATTGAGGCATCTAAAATTCTTAGAATATTTTGATGCCCGTTTGACCAAAAAATTCTTTTCCATGTGCCATTCTATTGACATTTTGGACATACCATTTCTTTGGTATAATTTTCTAAGCTTCGAAAAAATCTAAGACATTGGATTATATTTCCAGAATCAACAATCTTGCAACAACAAAAAAATAATATTGTAACAGAGAATGATTGCATGCATCTTCTTGAAATCTGGGCAAAGGATTCTGTTTCTATATCTATCTAATTTCTTAAGATTGTAAAATTATTGAATTTGTAAAACTTTGAAGTGAACGTATGAAATATTTACTGCACAGTTTCTTTCTTGTGTAAAAAGTGGGGAAGGGAATCATGACATGACCAATTGAGCATGAATAATAAATTAATAATACCTGTGGCTGGTCTGGCCATGTGGGACAGACGTATCGAATGTGCCTAAACTGGAAGGGCATGTATCTATTGCTTTCAAGCAAAGCAGCATGCAGCAGCTGCTGTTTGGAGTTTGGACTTGAAATTATCTCAATTTGATCTTCCCTTTTTCTTTTTTTTGGATAAGTAAATATTTTATTTATCCAGAAAGCAGTTAAACTGCTACATCCAACATCATGTGCAACATGTACTTAAGCTATACATACTTAAACAATACTTGAACAAAACTTAAGACCACTAATCAATCAGGGAACAATAGCAACATACTTCAGCAATACTTAAAGCTATTCCAGAATGGACAAAGATCCTAGGAAAAAAGTGACAGTCCCCAATCTGCATCCAATCTTCGGTTCACTTCATCAGGACTAATGTTCTTGAGCCCCAACAATCGCATTCTGATGATCTCTTTTATCTGCTCAATGATCGCTCCTTGTGTGGATTGAAGGCGATTAAAACACCTATTATTTCTCTCCCTCCAGATCGAGTAAAGAAAGGCACTCCATGATAAACGCAAAATAACAGAAATGAGAGTTTTTCCTCTGATTCTGTTTACTGCCCATTGCAGCTCTGCTTGCCAGCTCCTTATGCTTCTATGAAGTTGACATAAGCATAGTATATGCCCCCAGATTTCCTTTGAATAGGCACATTCAAAAAATATATGATTCCGGGTTTCTTGCTCAGTTTGACATAGCTCACATTTGCCATCCACCTCCATGCCCCATGACATCAATCTGTTCTTTGTAGGCAGTTTGTCCAATATAGCCATCCAAGCTACCAGTGCATGTTTAGGAATATGAAATGGAAACCAGATCAATTTATCCCACTCCACCTTGTCCTGCCTAGGCCTGAGATCATTCCAGACTTTAGCCACCATAAATCTGTTCCCAGGGAACTTCCAAGTTAGAGCACCATTCTGGTTGGAGGTGAACCTCAAAGCCAAAGCCCTCAGCTGAAGCATTTTACGCCATGTCCAGCTGCTTCCTGGGGAAGGTTGAACCTGCCACACTGTTCTTCCTTTCAGCACATAGACATGAAGCCAGGCAATCCACAATGAACCTGCCTGAGAGAGAAGTGCCCATAGGTGCTGAATAATGCAAGCCTTATTCCATATTCCCAAGTCTTTTAATCCAAGACCCCCCTCTGACTTTGGACAGCAAATGGTACTCCATTTGACTCTTGCTCCCTTAGCTGAGTCATCTCTTCCTTTCCAGAAGAACCTGCTGCATAATTGATTAATTCTTTTAAGAACAGCCTTAGGCAATACAAAGTGCCTGCACCAAAAATTGGACACATTAAAAAGAACAGATTGAATGAGCTGAAGCCTTCCTGCATAGGATAACATGCGTGCTGCCCAGCCATTGATTCTCTGAGTAATTCTATCGATCAAAGGAGAACAATCCTTTTCAGAGAGTCTTCTTGTGACCAAAGGGATCCCAAGGTACCTAACAGGTAGTTTGCCAAGTTTAAACCCTGTCAACTCTTGCATCTCAAGTAGAGTGGTCCTACTAACACCAGAGGAGAAGACTTCACTCTTGGAAGGGTTTAATTGCAAACCAGAAATGGTATAAAAGTAATGGAGAATACCCTGTATGCCCACAACAGAATCCAAGTTACCCTTTGCAAAAATCAGCAGATCATCTGCAAAGCACAGGTGAGTAAGCTTGATTCTGTGACATTTAGGATGGTAGCTGTAAACTCCATGAAGAGCCCCTGCATCCAGAAGTCTGGATAAAACATTCATAGCAATGACAAAAAGATAAGGAGAGAGAGGGTCTCCCTGCCTTAACCCCTTTGCTCCTTCAAAGTACCCTACTAATCCTCCATTAAGAGAAATTGAGAACTTTGGGGAAGTGATGCATGCCTTGATCCATCCTATGAACTTATCAGGCAATCCATAAACTGATAAAACAGTGAGAATGAAGTCCCAATTTAATGAATCAAAAGCTTTTTGGAGATCAATTTTCATTGCAAAACGGGGGGATAAGGTTGCTCTTCCATACCCTTTGACCAGTTCCTGAGCCATGAGAATATTATCTGAGATGCTTCTCCCTGGTATGAAGGCACTCTGATTGCTGGAGATCATAGTAGGAAGGAGTGGAGTGAGCCTGGCAGTGATGATCCTGGTAATACATTTATAAATGACAGAGCAGCATGAAATAGGCCTGAAGTCCTTCATATGATTAGGATTCTGGAATTTTGGGACAAGAGCAATACATGTAGAGTTAAAGACTGATATCCTGCTCCCTGATTGAAAGAAGGATAAGATTGCTGCAGTGACATCCTCTTCCACAATAGGCCAAGCAGCTTTTCCCTTTTTCCCCTTCTTTCGTGGGCTTGAATTTCTACAAATCTAGATATTATGTTTATCCTAATTCCAAAGTCTTCCATTGTTGACAATTTTCTCCCGGATCTCTTCTTTAACTGAGAAGTAATTAAAGATGAACAAAAGGTCAAATATCCTTTTCTCACTTCCATGGATAGGAATTGGCAGTCCATGCTTTAGCTAATCCATTGATCAGCCTTATTTAATTATTCCTATTTCCTTGCCTGCCTGCCTGCCTGCCTGCAAGCAAAAAGCCAAAAAGAGCATACCATCTCTTTGGTTTCTCCAAATAGTAATACAGTAGATATGACTGTTTTACGTTTTGACATGGTACAAATTACAAATTACAAAAGTTGGCAAATATATATATATATATATTTTGGTTGTTGAAAGATTCTATTCAGAAGTTTGACAATCATTTTTACATTAATCAAATTAACAAACAAGAGTTGACATTGTAACAGTCCTTTCCATGGGCCCCTGTGGTTTGTGCTTGGCTGGAAACTGCCATATATTCAGTTAAATCATTACTACTATAATTTCCCAAAGCAATAAGTCAGCAAAAGACTTATTAATCAAGTGAGAAAACCAAGGAAAAGAAAGAACAATTAAGTTCTTCCAAGAGTGATGACCTGATGAAGATGCATGTGCCCAAACAACAATTGGTTACATCAAATACTATTAACTGCTTGACTTTATTAGGGGGGTTTAATAACATCCTCAAAAAGTTAATTTAAAGCCGCGTTGCAAGATTTATACTGCCCGGACCCGGAGGGGTGTGGTGGTGGGTCACGGCTGGTCCCTTTCTGATATGACAAATTGATTGAAGGGAAGCAGGGCCCATTCCAAATCCTTCACGGTAGAATCCCAAGTCCTAACGTGCAAGGGACGTGTAAACTAAAAACCATGTCTGGATTCCCATGTTTTTTATCTCATAAAAGTCTTCTGTTTGTCGACAATTCTAAATTAACCAGGTTCTGTCTTGTTGCTCATCAATAACACGTCGATCGACAAGTTTCTCATGAGTTGAGACAGACAAGTTTTTCTTGAACTACTAAATTCTTACCAAAAGGCTGAAATAGTAAAGGACTAAATGTAAATGACTGTAGTAGCGGATTTAGACAAAAGAAAACTCAGGCGCAAATCATTGATTGCAGCTCTTCTTCACATTACTTGGAATGCAGTTATATACAGAACTTGGAGGGAGAGAGAGAAATATATAGAAACAGAAGGCTATTTGGTCAAATTCCTAGCTCTATTACGGACACCATGAAGAGTATTGAAGACGTTGTACGTGGGAGACTATCATTGTATTGCCATTTGCCAGGGATCAAGTACTGTGCCAGAATTTGAACATTACTCAGGAGGAGATCTTTAGCTAAATTTTATATATCTAGTTTGTCAATTCCTTTCTACTTGCTCGGCTCATGGAAGTTTGTATTACCTTTTGTAGCATGTCTTGCCTGCTTCATTGCATTGGATAAATAAAATTCTTAGCTTATCCTAAAAAATAAACGTAAATGACTGTGGTGTAATGAATTAAGGATATATATATATATAGCAATTATTCAGAAATTTGACAGAAGCCTGGGTAAAGCTAGCTGGGTAGTGGGTACCAAGACATGTGTGGCATTGAGATGACTATCGGTTTTTTTAGAAACAATTGCATGCCACCCTCCATTATAAATAATGTGGTTTGTTTTTTCAACTATAATTAATTGTATTTTGTTTGTTCAAAAATGAATTCAACTTCTTTTACTTTTACACTGCATTTCTTTTTCCTTTTCTTTTTTGGTTACATATATATACCACTTGTTACGTGATCATTATCCTTTCTCCATAAAATTGACTTATAGAGATGTGCAACGTTCACACTTATATATCTAAATACATGTTTTTTCTATCTGATATGAGATTAATGCATCCTGTCTATTCCTCTTTATTACTTCGTTGCATTTGAAATTCAAATGTTCAACCATCTGGTTTGATAATAAGTCTGTGTAATTTTATATTCAAGAAGTTGAGTTCGATTTTTTCTTCAATAATTTGAGGCAGAGGAACATAATTATTCCTTTAAACACGATGAAATGAACAACAAATTGCGTCATGAATCCTTACAAATTTTGCCTAGGATGCACCATGGACTCCCAAATATTTTTCTTAATTTAGTTTGAATAATTTACAAGTAATCATAAATTACTCTAAAACCTCAATTACTATTATTTTTAATTTAAAGTTTTATTAAAGGTGCATATCAAAATTGAGCTTAATTCAAGCTCCTATCCTTAAAAGGCTGTTGTAAGCTTGTCAATGTGTTGAAGCATTTAACATAAAAAAAAAAAATGTTTATATACTGATATTTTTATGTATTTTTATATTTTGAACTAAAATCCAAATCTTGAGGAAAACCAAAACTAGGCTTGTGGATCATAAATATATTATTAGCCCAAGCCCGATCTATACTCCAAGGTCCAATCATTTTATTTTTTCGGTTGGTTCCTTCAACTCAATGGGCTTTTGATTGGTAGTTTTGGTGACGGAGCTCCGGTTTGAACTCAAAAACTCGGTCGATCCCCCGATCAGAGAACCCAGCAAAGTCCGCGTTTCAGTAACCAATCAAAGAAGAGTCATGAAGTCACCCATCCAATAGGAAAAATACACGTGGACAACCACGTAGCTTGGCGCTCCTTTCCTCTTATGACAATCGCCTTCACTTCTTTTCTTTTTCACGATAGAAAGAGTGAAAGAATCAGCTTGGCCGTTACAAGATCTCTCTCTTTCCTCTTTCGTCGTTCCTACTCCTCGATCTCCTTTATATTTTGATTTAGTCATCAGATTTTTTTTTTTTTTTTCAAAAAGAAGAAGAAGAAGAGGAGGAGGAGGAGACCGCGTCGTAATGGAAGCACATGGCGCCGGACTCCGGCGAGTTTTAGTGTTAGCGTTTTGCGTGGCCGGGATTTGGTCTGCCTATATTTACCAGGGCGTTCTTCAGGAAACTCTGTAAGTATTTTTATATTTTATATTCAATTTTCTTTTTATTCGAAGTGCTTTTTTTTGTTAAGTGCTTTTCGGTTGCTTTGTTTGATCTATTGTTGAAACCTTCTGAGTTATGCATTTGATTTTTAAATGCGCAACAAATTATTTGTAATTTATTAGTTACTTTGAAAATCGATTTAGATGCAAAGAAAAACCGCTTGGATCTTAGTGAATATTTTACCGTTGGTTTAGAAGTTAGTTTCAAAATAGCAGTTATTTGGCTTGAATTAGAATAATTTGCAGTGAATCCTTCATTTCGTTTTAATTGAACCTAGTTTTTTTTTTAAATGGCAACTGTTCATTTAAGTAGTAATAATTCTTTTTACTAATTTTCTGTTGGCATTTTCAAATTTTCTCTTTCGTAATTGTTATTTATTGATAAAGATCAAAGCGTTAAAATGGATATATAGGTGACTAATTGTCGAAAAGATTGTAGCCTTTCTATGAGTAATTCGTAGTCGATTATTGTTCCTAATCCCATTTTTATCATTTTTCGCGTTTAAGGTCCACCAAGCGATTTGGTCCGGATGGGAAGAGGTTTGAGCATCTTGCGTTCCTTAACTTGGCGCAAAATGTGGTCTGCTTAGTTTGGTCATACATAAGTAAGCTTCTCCATTCGCTCTACCTTACTGTTTATTTGATAAAATTGGTTATTTGTGTACCATTGACTGGCGAGGAGTAGGGGTAATGGTTTGTTTGTTCTTGTGCCTCATATACAGTGATAAAGCTTTGGTCCAGTAGCAGCACTGGCGGTGCTCACTGGTGGACTTATTGGAGTGCTGGAATCACAAATACAATTGGTCCAGCCATGGGTATAGAAGCATTGAAATACATCAGTTACCCTGCTCAGGCATATCAAAGCTTCTCTATACTTTTTAGATATTTTCTCATTTTACCTCACCAGTTTTAGCATCTCTAGTTATTGACCATTAGGATGTAACCTGAATTGAGAAATTGTTTAGATTTCGAGTTTGGATGCAAGTGTAGGTGGACATGTATAGTTGGTCTTTGATGTTTTAAGTTTAACATTTGATGTTTCTCATCTTACTTGCAGGTGCTGGCAAAATCTTCAAAAATGATTCCAGGTAAGATATACTTTATTTTCTATAAACTCTTCTTCTCATGGATCTTCATTGATCGGTATATTGTTGGTATTATGTAAACAGTAAACTCTTTTTCTAGTGATGTTTCAGAATTAGCTGATAATGTATTTTACCTTTATGTAGTCATGCTGATGGGTACTCTAGTTTATGGTATTCGATACACTGTGCCCGAGTATATCTGTACTTTCCTTGTGGCTGGAGGGGTATCTACATTTGCACTTATGAAGGTCTGAAATTTGTTAATTTTTACGACTGTAATAACAATTCTACCTCTATTTTGTGACTTTTAATTGTCATCTTGCTTATTTACAAGGCATATTGGAGGAGTAAATGTCATTAAGCACCCTTCTATGAAATTTCAGTTCTGAGTCTTATGTTGCTCCTTGTGTCTGCTTTGATCTTATTCCAGACTAGCTCAAAAACAATTAGCAAGTTGGCACATCCCAATGCACCTATTGGATATGGGCTCTGTTTTTTCAACCTTGCATTTGATGGCTTTACAAACGCCACTCAGGATTCAATAACTGCAAGGTATGTTTGCAAAATATTTTCCTACTTTAACATTGGTGCTTGGCTATTTTGATGAAGACTTGTTATGTATGCATTGTGATAGGGTTGCTGTTTTACTCCCTTGTTCCTTTATTAGTGTCAATATGTCGTCAAACTATCCAAGAAATATGCTTTTTAATCTTGTTTGTCTGGTTGTTTAACTGAATTAGCTTTTCTAAGTAAATTTAGGAGCAAAAGCTTTGTACTCTCCTTCCAAAGGAGAACTTTGGTCCATTTATTACAAAATGTCATCATTTTTATTCAGAAACAGTAACAACATCTGTAAAAGTCTCTCTCTTTCTCTGCAAAATGCCAGCTCATGTTCTTCTCTTAAAGCATTACTTTTATTATTTTCTTGAAATGTACATCATGTTTTGGACAATAAACCTAGTATTTAGAAGATAATTGCAACAAAGAGGGAGGAAATTTGAGGTTTGGAGCAACTGGCTGACTTCAAGGTACAAATTTTGGACAAACAAGATTCATCAGAACTAAACAAACCAGCTTGCTGATACATCAAACTTCTGTTCCTCCTTTTTTCTTGCTATGGCCTCTCAAATTCTGCATAAGTTGATAGCATGCCAGCATTCTAGATATCTTCAACTGATTTTCTCCAGTTAATTTGAGTTTGTAGGTATCCTAAGACGAGTGCTTGGGATATCATGTTTGGAATGAACTTATGGGGTACTATATACAACATTATTTACATGTTTGGCTGGCCACATGGTAGTGGCTTTGAGGCAGTCCAGTTTTGCAAGCAGCATCCAGAAGCTGCGTGGGATATTTTCCTCTATTGCCTCTGCGGTGCTGTTGGCCAGAATTTCATATTCCTGACCATAAGTCGATTTGGCTCCTTGGCAAACACCACCATTACCACCACACGCAAGTTTGTCAGCATCGTGGTGTCTTCTCTGCTGAGTGGCAATCCACTGTCCGCAAAGCAATGGGGTTGTGTCATCGTGGTCTTCTCTGGATTGTCATACCAAATCTACCTCAAGTGGAGGAAGTTGCGGAGGTTGCAGAAAAAGAGAAAGGCCTGAAGGGGGCCTGTAACAGTTTTGAGCTTTACGTTTAACTCTTTTCTTTTTCCCTTTTGTATTTTTTAACCGTCCCCATGGTATACTATCATTGCAGCCCCTAAGGTTCGATGAGATCCCAAATTTAAGACAATACTTAGAAATTAGTAGATGTAATTGAATAGATCTTTCATTTGAGAAAAAGAACGATCTGCGTGTGGATAAGTTGTAAGTTTAAGGTGCTCTATTTCAGAAAAAACAAAATGTTGTCAACTTATCATATCAAGGTACGAAGAAACAAGGCTTTAGTTGCATCGAAGATTGACGCGATATACAGGATAACAAGTCTTTTTTGCATTTGCTTTGGTCATAATTACACAATAAGTTCACTCTTCTTCTCTGCAAACACTGTCCTCACTAGCACATGTGATATGAGATCAGACAGTTTTGGTGAGAAAGAGAGAAGGAAAAGAAAGTGATTCATTTCCATGCTTGTTCAGATTTGCATTCTCTGTAAGTATGCTGCTTTCCCTTCATTTTTCTCCTCCTTGAAAGAAAGACAAAACACCAGTGATATGGTCTGGTTTCTGGATGTAATAATGACTTGCTATCTCAAGTGTTTGTTTTCTGTTGTTGTTGCTCAGAATAATTTAAGTGATCCCTGATTCCATTGATACCTGCTGCATCATGTTTTGGGCTGTAACAAACTCTCAACTCTTCTGTCTATTTAGATTTCATAATGCATGGATTGGAATTGGGGAAGTTTTATAAGAAAAAGAGTCAAGAGCTTAATTGATCACACCAATGCCATAACACATTTTCACTCAAATCATCTCGAATAGGAATCTAATCAAGTGGTTAATCCTCCTTTACTATTTTTTTTATTTTTTTTAATTCCTCCGTTTCTTTTATCATATGTAGGCAAGTTGCCAATGTATAATTACACTCAAAAGGATTTTATATAGTAGATTCTTTACAAAATTACAAATCAACGACAAAATCTGGATCTGAAGGATGGAAGAAGAGGTACCCGAAATCACTCGGATGAGATGATAAACAAAAGAATGAGACACAGTAAAAAGCACACACTAGTTTTAATGTGAGTATTAAGGTAGTACTCTCTGGTAGAAAAGAAGGAAATTGGAGGAAAAAAATTAATGGAACTCAGGACATCTTATTGGATGTGTCTGAGAAGCTATAATGCACCAAAACCAAAACATTCTAAGCAAGGAAGCTGGGAATGCAGATCATCAAATGCCTTTTAAAATTCCTGGCCAAGATGGCTGCAATCCTAGGCCAAAAAAAAAAAAAAAATTGGATGAAAACTCAACATGAGCTATGTTGCTCAAGGGAACAAATGAGATATATGACTATAGACCAATGCTGATTTGAGTATAAGAGATGATCAGAGGTTTGTTATAGACTATGGAGGAGGGCTCGTTTGCAAGGTGGTGGCTGTGAAAGATTATTTGGTGGATTAGGAGAAGGGGACTCCATTCCAAGTGTCTTAAGTAGGAAGTTCGTTTCCTGAAAAAGAAACAAAAAACTTAGTGGTCAGTCTCATATTAAAGTTTGAGATAATGTGCCGATATGTGTGTGTAGTGTACGCTTGCATTTCTATGTTAGATTAGAAAAAGGAAATAACAATACAAGCAAAGATAGTGCTGAACTCTATTTTGAGCAAAAAAAATATAAACTATAAGGAATTGTAAGAGATTTGCAACAATAACAGAACTGAACCAGCATTACCACTTGAGCATGAATAAAATCCTGAAACTTTTTTTAAAATAAAAATTTCAGTTAGAAGAATCCTTTCCATTACTTAGAAAAACTAGCATCCAGACTATTTTCTAGCTGGATGGAGGAAAGTATGATTCAGTTAAGTAACTTTTTTTTTTACTATCAAGGAGCATGGTGATCAAAGCTCACTTAGGCAATGACCAGGATCCTACTTGGCCTCACTTAGTTTCTTAGTATTTGTATTAGAGCCTAGACAGGCCATTTTCTTGAGATGATTGATGGCATTAAGGCAATGACTTGAAGTATAAACACTCATCTGACTATTAATTAAGTTTTAATGATTAGTTATTAATGCTACTACCTGCTATTGCAAATTTTATTATCTGCTACAGCTCCTACTTCTAATTAAATGGATCTATAGTTGGTAGAATCAACAGTTCAGATAACTTACACTTTCTGAGAATTTAGGGCTGGGAATTCCTGCTGCTAGAGATCTGAAAAGTGGGGTAACTTGGACCGGGGAACTGAACTCTTCACTTGAAGAGGTAGAAGCAACTATAATGTTTGTTTGGTCATCACAAGATGGGATTACCTCGACTGTGGTTACTGGTTACATAAGACATTTCATCAGAAACATCATTTTATCTTATTTATCCATTTTTTTGGGGGTCATAAACAAGGTATCCTAGGCCTTTATATCAGATAAACAATTTCATTACCATGATTTGTGTTTGCACTGGAAAGAGATCCTTTCTCCTCTTCACTCCCGCAATTCTGCTCTCCAATATGACTTGACAGTATATCCTGGCGCAGTGCATCTAACTTAGCTTGAGTTTGTTCTCCTTTTTCCCCATCTGGATGAGACATTAGTGTTGACCCTGTACTGTATTCAGAGCTGGCTGGAGATGCCTCATACAGATCAGGTTGCCTTGAACATATTGATCATTAGTTAGTGATAAGTAAGAAACCTTACTAAATATGAATTCAAGTTAACTGATTTTTCTATTACCTCCAAGACGGTCGACTTCCCTCATTACTACTCCTTAAATCCTCTAGCAAGTCTTTGAAATCTTCAAACTGAAAATCAATATCAGAGATCCTATATCTGAAGATGTCATTTTCTTTACTTTGATTCAAAAAATCTTGCAGAACCTGAATATAACATTGGATGAGGGTTAGGGACATGCAAAACATAGAATGGACTGTTAGCCCCACGGTATTTAAGACTTAGCACTTTACTAATTGCGAAGCTACCATATTGATAGCATTGGACGTTGAAAACACAAAAACATATAGAATATACAAAATTACTTGTCACCTTCCAAGCATTTTCCAGACTCTGTTCTGTGTTGTCAGTGTTAACTTTCAATGCAAGTGAGCTGAGTAGCTCTGCTTGCTGCATCAAAGCAGTTATCCTCAGATCATCCTTTTTGAGAAATGTTCCTTCAGTTCTATTAGTCTGAGCTGCTAATAAATAAAGGAGAAAGCGAATGTGTCATATTATGAAGAAGGAACAGAAATAATAGAAGACTGTATGCACAGTCTTGGCTAAACTGCAAAGTAATTAGCCATTGTAAAAAAAAAAAAAAATCATTTTGCAGGTCTGATAAGAGAAAGACAGTGCCAATGCCAAGAATTTGTTGCTTGAGGTGATTTACCATCATTAGAGACCTCCTTAACATTGTTGATTTGAGATTGCACCACCACATAGTTAAGATTGTGGAGATTTGGACCCGAAACAGCAAATCGACGACTTAGCTGCTGATTGATTATTGTTGCAGACACTCTATGTGCTCTATCTCCAAAGTTGCAATTTCCAGAGAGATCAGAGATGTGGGATCTCCTGAATTTGGGAAAACAAAAGATTGTAATTTGTAAAAGTGACAGAATTCTCAATCATTACTATGTATATACATCTCTACGTCTATGGTACCTCATTCTCTTAACAGGAGCAGTGCATTCAGTTGTTCCATCTGTACTGAACCCATTTTGGGCTAAAATCCTTTTGTTATTTGGGTTTATACATGAAGATTTGTTCTCTTTTGCTAAGGCTTCATACTTGGCTCTCTTCTTGCATAGTGTGGAGAACCGATTTTTAACAGCATTATCCGTTCTGCATTAATAACATAATCAGTAAAAATTGATAATCTAAAACAGAAAATGAAAAAAAAAAAAAAATGATTGTAGAAAATTGATCACTTTTTCCACAGTTTTTTTTATTTTTTTTAATATGTATACCTGCCTGAAACCACCTTTGCTATTTCTGTCCATCTATTGCCAAATATTTTTTGAGCCTGCAAATCACCTTAAGCCATAGCTCAGAAGCCCCATTCAAGGATCTAGAATAACACTTATCCAAACTAAAACTAAGTGGCTGTTATATGCCCTACTTTTTAAAGACAAAAACTGTGTCAATTAGTTTATGGTCTGGCCTACCTCTAAATCTTTTTTTTTTTTCTTTTCAAAACTCAACACCTACTGTATCAGTAACATGCAATAGCCTGGTACAACTGATCAAATGAAAGTAACATTTCCTCCAAATAAATCACCAGAAAATAAGTTTTTGACAAACTCAATTGAAGTTTTATTTTTAAAAAAAAGTCTGACCCCATTTAACTTGAATGAAAATAGAGGATATAAAATTATTAATTACCTCACATAAAAGCATATCTTCCTCTGGTGACCATCCCCCTTTCTTGAAATCAGAATTCAAGTATGTGTACCATCTGTGTTTTTATTATAACAAACACATTAGGCTAGATTAAACAACTAGTAAACAAAGTAAAAAAGAAAAAGTTAATGATCAAAAGGATCAAATTAGAAGATCATGAATAAACTTTTTGAAAGCCATCATCATGGTTTCACCAACCTTCTTCTGCACTGTCTTGTGGTTTTATCCTTGAATTTAGAGGCAATGATCACCCAGCTGCACTCAAAGATTAAAAACAAAAACAAAAACAAACTCCTTCAATTCCCTTCATTATTAAAAGTAGCAAACACTTTGAACGAACAAAAAAAAAGCTCACTTTTCAGTTCCATTTAAACTGATTTGTTCACGAAGTATATCATCTTCCTGCAACCCCAGAAAACAACCCATCAAATTAATAACCCAAAAACAAAGAATCAATAAATAAATAAATAAATGGAGGAAACGAAGAAGAAAATAAAAAAGAAAAAGAAAGAAAGAAGACCTCTTGAGTCCATGTCACTCGATGACGCTCCTTCTTCTTGGAATCTTCATTGCCACCTCCTCCTTCATTCTTCTTCTTTATTTCCTGCATCTTTTCTTCTTCTTCACTACTCTCTTATTTCTCTCTATCTCTGTCTCTCACAGTCTCTGGCCTTCCTTGATGCTTCTACCCTTAAATTAAAACCCAAGTGGCATACTAAAAAGCCAACCCCTTTGTGACCCTTTTATAAATAAAAAAAAAAATACACACTTAAATCGCTGAAAAACGGAACCAAAACTTCCACTTCCCTCTCTTTTTTACAACAAAACTCACTGTTGGGTTCAAACCGAATCCTTATTACTCTCAATAACTCTATGCTTCGTCTCCCTTCAACTCCATTCCTCGGATTCTAACCTTTTTTGTTTCTTTCTGTTTATACTTTTAGAAAATAAATCACAAAGTCTCCACCACCCCACCATTTAAATGCTACTAAAGTTTGGACTTTCTGATTCAAATTTACATGTATATACGTAGAATGGAAAAGGGTATATCTATAATTGAGAAAAGGTTGAAACTTTGAAGAGAAAAAGAAAAATGGAAGAGTGGTATGATCTGTCTGAAATGAATTATATTTTGGGTTTTTGGTTGGTTGGTTTCTCTCTCAAAGAAAGAAACTTTTGAAAATACTTTCTCTTACAATGATTTTGGATTTTTTAGGATTGGTTTTCTTAATTTTAAAAAATGGAAAATAGTGTTAAAATATTAATTTAGTGCGCGGGTATGAAGGAGAGTTTGAACATATTAAATTAAAAATTTAAAAAAGAAATTCATAAATAAATAACGCTGAATTTCATGACGATGTGTTAATGAATGCCTTGGAGACTAAAGCCCTCTGCACCTAAAGCAAACCTCAATTTTTTTTTTTTTTTTTAGAATTTTGCTAATAAAGGAGAATATTTTTAAAATTATTATATATATAATAATATTTTGTTTAATATATTATTATTAATTATTATATTTAATATAATATTATTATTATAAATAATATATTAATTAACTTTAAAAATGTCTAAAGTTATTTGTTAATAAAATCTTTTGTTTTATTATTATTTCATTATATAAATTAATAATTTATACATTTTTTTCTTCTAAATAATGATTTTTTTAAAAATTGACGAATTTTCATAACTTAAAATTTGATAATTTGAACACGATACAAAAAATTATATAAATATATAACATCTTAAAAATAATTATTATACAAAAAATTAACATCAATATATGGATTCTCAAGCCTAGTCTTCAGTTACTCACCTCACGTTTACACTTCTTCGCAGCATATATATATATATATATATATATATATATATATATATATATATTTCATTTTCTTATTTTGGAGGGTTAATTTTACTTTTCAAAAATTTTAAACAATTCCCACGCGTATCGTATTCGCGTGTTAGAAACGCGTGGGTTGATTGGATGGAATGCCTAGTGTCAGTCAACGTGGCTATTTTCATTGGGTAGTGAAATTCACGTGAATTATTGGTATTATTGGGGGTTGGTTTAAAATCTCCAGCCAATTTTACACAAATGGAAGGGAGTGAGTTAGGTTTTTTTTATTATCTAAATATAGCTAAAAAAATATTTTTTTATCAAAATATCGTTCTTTTCATATTAATTCTCAAAATTCACTTTTTTTAAATCAGTTGGGAAATCGCCATGGCCCATGGTGATTTCCCAACTGAAAATTTTAATTTTTTTTAAAATACCAGTTGGGAAATCGCCATGCGATTTCCCAACTAAAATTTTCAATTTTTTTTTGAGTTTTTTTTTTTTAATTCTTTTAATAAATAATAAATTTTAAATAAAAATTATATAATTTTAAATTTTAAAAAATAAAGATTTAATAATTTTAATATATAATTTTTATCTATGGTGGTAGAAGTGTTCATGGGCCGGGCCAGGCCGGGCTCATGTATGGTATCAACACCACATTTGCTTGCCCGAGCCACGGTGGCAATTTTTCAACATTTATTTATATATTTTTTAATTATATAATTTTTAATTTTAAAAAATATAAATATAAATATAACAATTTATCAAAAATTAAAAAATTATATTCGTAATTAGGCCTGTTCATGCGCCGGGTCGCGACCCGAAATTTTTCAATTTCCTTGCCAAGGCCCGGCTCGCGGGCCTGAATTTAATTATTTTAATATATAAATAGTGATCCGGGCCTGGTCGGACGGGCTGCCCAGCCCATGAGCAGGTCTATCCGTAATGTCAATCGAATTCTTTCAATTAGTAACTTGTATTCGTAATAAATGGACCTCCGGGAGAAAGGCTAACCAGAGTGTCGTATTAGTCCGGGCTTGGACAAGTGTTTTTGTAATTTTATTAAATAATAAATTTTAAATAAAAATTATATAATTTTTAATTTAAAAAAATTTAAATAACAAGATTCAAAAAATTATAAAATATATAAAAATATATTTTTAATAGTGAAATGGGCTTTCGGGTCGGCACGACTCGAAATGGGCTTGGGCAAGGGAAAAAATTTCGGGTCGCGGCTCGGCCCATGAACAGGTCTAATACGAATATAATTTTTTAATTTTTGGTAAATTGTTATATTTTTATTTTCTAAAATTAAAAATTATATAATTTTTATTACTTTATGAAATTAAAAAAATAAATAAATAAATGTTGAAAAATTGCCACCGTGGCTCGGGCAAGCAAATGTGGTGTTGATACCATACATGAGCCCGGCCCGGCCCATGAACACTTCTACCACCATGGATAAAAATTATATATTAAAATTATTAAATCTTTATTTTTTAAAATTTTAAATTATATAATTTTTATTTAAATTTTATTATTTATTAAAAAGATTTTAAAAAAAATTGAAAATTTTAGTTGGGAAATCGCCATGGCCCATGGCGATTTCCTAACTGATTAAATAAAAACGGATTTTGAGAATTAATCGGAAAAGAGCGGTAATTTGGTAAATAAATTTTTTTTTGGCTATATTAAAATAAAAAGACCAGTGAGTGAGTCTCACTTTTCATTTTCTTGGAACCGAAAATATAAATGTTGTTTGTTGGATATTTTTTAAAGTATTTTGCTAGATTTTTTTATTTTAATATAGCTAAAAAAATTTAATTATCAAAATATCGTTTTTTTAAATTACTTTTCAAAATTTGTTTTTTTTTTAACCTGTTGAAAAATTGAGGTTTTGAATTTTTTTTCTTAAAATTGATCAAAGAAAATCGTCATGATCCATAGTAATTTCCCTTGATCATAATATTTTTTTTTTGGCAATTTTAGGTTGGAAATTTGCCACCCCAGGTAGCGTTTTCCCAACTTGTTTTATTTTTTTAATTATTATATAATAAAATTTAAATTAAAAATTATATAATTTTAAAAAATAAAAATTTAATAAAATTTAAATTAAAAAATAAAAAATAATAATTTACAAAATTGTAAAAATTATATTCGTAATGTCAATCACATTCTTTCAACTTGTATTCGTAATAAATGGACTTTCGGGAGAAAGACCAACCAAAGCCTTGTAGTTTATGCAGGAATAAAGGTCATTGCTAGACCTATCCACGGGTCGGGTAGCCCGCCCGACTTGGTAAGCCCGGATCATATTGAGTCGGGCTTGAACAAGTGTTTTTGTAATTAGGGCCGACCGGCCTAACCCGAATTATTATTTATTAAATAAAAAATATTTTTTATTTAAATTTAATTATAATATATATTATTTGTAATCCGTGACAAGTATTTTTGTAATTCGGGCCGAATTACTATTTATTAAATAAAAAATATTTTAAAAATTATATAAATACTATCCGGGTTTACCGGACCGGATTTACCACCATTGGATAAAAATTATATATATAAATTAATAATTTTTTATTTTTTAAAATTATAAATTATATAAATTTTACTATTTAATAATTAAAAAAATAAAAAATAAAAAGTTGAAGAATTTCACCTTGGAAAATAGCCACGGCGATTTTTTAGTATAAAAATTGATTTTTTTTTTTTAAATTTTAGTTGAAAAATCGCCATGGCCATGCTATATATAGTAATATTCTGACGCATTAGAAATAATAAATAAAATTATTAACTACTGTATTTAATATAATATTATTATTATAAATAATATATTAATTAATCTTAAAAAGTGTCTTAAAAACACTCGTTAGCAATTTTTTTTATATTTAAATAGAAAGTGTATTTTGTGTGTTTGAATTAGACATTTTCTTTGTTTTTCATTTATTTTTTAGTATAAAAGAGGTCGCAGCTCGTAGCTCGAGAGTAGAGGAATGGATTGCAAACATTGAAAATTAACTCAAATTCACTAGATGTCATTTCTTAAGAATTATTACATGAATCAATTGGCCGAATTTACTTTAAAAAAAAATTACTTTAAATGAGGTTTGCTTTCATTCATTTTTCTCACTTCTCTTTTGTTTGTTTCTTCGTGTGAAGAACATAAAATCATTTAGATTTTAGAGGGAAAAAAATACGAACATGCAGATCAAAATAGGAAACTTCTACTTTTGATTTTTGTTGGGAAGATTTAAAGAAAAACAACACAAAGATCTTTTGTCTTTTTATAAAGAAGAACATGACATTGTTTCAAATGGAATGGTTGCATGCACTAAACTTTGAATCATCTATTATTTAATTAAAGAAGTAACTTAATTTGTTTAACATGTTAATAATAATGGTACCAAAATATAGATATTCAACTCTGCGTTGTGGGTCATTTTTTAAATATATATATATATATAAAATTATGTACAGCTAATTCTCTTATCGATTCTATAATGCAATCAATAATTCTTTAAGAGCAAATCTGGATGGTTAGAACTTGAGACTCTAATTTAGAAATTTTAGATTATAATTATAGATAAGATTTATGAGTTGTATTGCAGCTGATTCAATCAATGTCGAGCTATGCAATCAATAATTTTTAAATATATATATATATATAAGTTTTATGAGTTGAGAAAGATTTGCTTATCTTTATCTAATTGAGATAACATGATAAATCTTCTGATCATATTCTTATTACGGAATTTACATTGTCCCAAAAATGTAAGGATTTGATCCACTTCTTAAATGAAAAATCCACCACATACATTTTTATTTGATATAACGAGCAAAGAATTATTGACAAATGGAAATACAAAATAGAGTGAAGTGATTAAATTTATTGTCCAAAATATTGCAAACGTTTTCCAAATTGTCAATATTTACTATTCTTCGTTTTTAAAATGACATTGGTATTTAATGCTAAATGTTGATATTTTATCTCCTACTAAACTCATAAATTTTTAGAGTTATCTTGAGTCAACTTCTGAAATCCCTAATATTAATAAGGTTTGGCTAACAAATGTTCTTATGGTACTCTTAATGTTAGTTAATATATTTTTAATAGTTATTATTATATATAGTAATTTTAATGAGCAAAATCTTATTATGAAATGTATTAATTAATGCATTTACATCACCAAAATAGTTGTATGAAAATAACCCACCCAATCTTGTTTCTTCGAGAACAATATTGTATTAAATATTTTTTAAAAAGGTGTATTTATTAGTATAGTTTACTAGTAAAATATTTAAATCATACTTTCAGTTTTCACTTATTGGGATTTAATTCAAATGTGTGGCCAATACTGTTAGGCATTTTAAACTCAATTTGTTTTCCCCCAAAAGTCATTTTTTGGCTAATACATTTTTTGATAGAAAATTACAATTTCAAAAAAGTTTCAATAAATCAAAATTCAAGAAAATTTCCTATGATCGATCTACAAACATTTTTTCCTTCATTTGATCAATTGAGCAAAAAAAATAAAATAAAGATTGGTAGAATCAATTAACTCTCGAATGAGCAAAGAACAAGCTACAGTAATACCATATATATATATATATATATATATATATATATATATATATATCAATTGGGGAAAAAAAGACTTCCAATTTCAACACACATGCATGAACAAACAGACCAAAATCAAAGTCAGCCAAAAAATTTCTCAATGAAGTGACCCAAAACCTAATTATTCAATCATATACATACGTTAAAATTTGAACTTTATTTGAAAAAAAAACGTGTTGGCCTTAATTAGCTTGGCCGGCCACTCTGTTATTTATTATTGAAATCCACAAAATCTACAAACTAAACGTTATTAGATGAATTCATATTTCATGTTAATTATTCCCTTCGTTCCAAATTGTTAACCTTTTATTGATTTTTATAAAATTTAAGATTTTTTTATTATTTTAATGTATATAATATTAAAATTTTAATTTTTTTATTTATAAATTTGATGTTTTATAATTTTTAATGTCAAAAAAAAAAAAAACTCATGAAAAAATAATTTTAAAATATAAAAGTAAGAGATTTAAGTAGTGTTAAAAAAAGATGATATAATTTTGATGAGACAAAAAGAATAATAAATAATATTCCAAAATATAAAAATACAATCCTCAATGTAATGTACCGAACCCTAAGCCACTGATTATTGGAGTTTAAGAGTTCAAAGCCTATGGAAACCTAGAAACTAACTACTACTATTAGAATTAAAAAAACTTATTCCTCAACTAAAACGGTTTTACCTGTTGGAATATGGCTTAGAATATGGCTTGAATATAGCTTGAATATGGCTCATTCACCATAGGTGGCTTAGCACCAATAATGGAGCTACCACTTGCACCACTTGCACCACCAATAATGGAAGCTACCACTTGCAAATGGATGGTGGCTATGGTGGCTACCACTTGCATGTGTTCACACCAAGATAGGTGGTGGATGGTAGCTATGGTAGGCTATGGTGGCTGCCACTTGATGCATGTTCACACCTTGATATTATGGCTATAAATAGCCATGTAGAGATGAGAGAGTAGAGGAGAGTTGAGTGTAAGTTAGAGCTAAATTGTTGAAGCAAATACTCTGTGTTTATAGAGTAATTCGGTATTGTGTTGAGTTGTGAGTTCAGTGCTTGTGTAGCACCTTGAATTCTGTATATGTTTGTACTCTAAACTCCATTAATACAAAGCTTCAAGCTCCTCCTCCCGTGGACGTAGGCACAGTTGCCGAACCACGTAAAATATCGGTGTTTTTTCAGTGTGTTTAAATCGGTTTTAGTAATATCAATTCGCTTCCGCACAACAAATTGGTATCAGAGCCAATTTTTACGTAAAACCGAGTTTGTTCGATTCTGTCCGTTTTTCAAAAGTGCTCAAATTTGTGTTTTAAAATACCAGGTTGAAGAGGTCGTCGAGAGGAGTGCAGCTGAATCAACCAGAGCGCCAGAAGCCGCCGCACGCGCCCGCACGCGCCGCCAGAAGGAGTGAGAGTGGGCCTCACGCGCCCACGCGCCGCACGCGCCTCCAGAGGTTGAAGACGCGTGAATCCCACGCGCCGCACGCGCCTTCCAGAGGTTGAAGGCGAGTGAGCCCCACGCGCCCCACGCGCCGGTGACCAGCAGCTTGCACGCGCCCCACGCGCCGCCCCACGCGCCGCCGTACGCGCCCCACGCGCCGCCGCAGCTCCGACCAACTTTTTCGGGCTATTTTTTGAGCCGTTTCAGAACACTATTCCGAGACTTTTCCGAGCCGGTTGAGCTAAACCGAGTCCATTTCGAGCCACTTGTAGCAGAATATTCGCAGAATATTCACCGTGTGTCCAAAATTTACACAGTTGGACCCGTTCCTGGCTATTTCGACTATTCCGGACTCAACCGCGGCATCCGTTTTTCCATACAGGTACCGGAAAAACACTTTGTTGGTAATTTTGTTTTATTACCATGGCAGAATCATTAGAGACACATGAAACGACAAGTAGCGCACGATCAAGTTCTTATATCAGAAAGAACTCGATGACCACTGCAAAGTTCGAGGTGGAGAAATTTGATGGCACCACCAACTTTGGCATGTGGCAGTGCGAAGTACTGGACCTGTGAGTCCGCGAAGGACCAGTAGACAGTGAAGATCCCGTCCAGGAGACGGTGGAGATCCCGTCCAGTAGACGGTGGAGATCCCGTCCAGTAGGAGGTGAAGACCCCGTCCAGACCAGTAGACGGTGGAGATCCCGTCCAGTAGGAGGTGAAGATCCTGTCCAGTCCAGTCCAGTAGACGGTGAAGATCATGTCCAGATCCCGTCCAGTAGGCGGTGGATATCCTATCCAGGAGAAGAATCATGTTAATCCGCGAAGGACCGATAGATGGATGAAGATCACGTCTAAGAAAAGTATCATCGACAATCTGCAAGGGACGAGTGTGCCCAGTGTTGGACACTGGAAGAAAGACTGTCCAGACAGAAAGGTCGATTGAGATCCCGCTCAAAGAGGGGATCATCGAGAACACGACTCTCGAGGGACGAGTGTGCCTTTTGCCATGAGAAAGGGCATTGGAGGAATAACTGTCCCAACATGGAGAGGTCGATTGTGAGTGTAGCTCAAGAATCTGAGGGAGAGGAAGACTCTGCATTTACAATTTCCACAACAACACACTCTTCAGATCAATGGATTCTGGATTCCGGATGTTCCTACCATATGTGTCCGAACCGGAAGTGGTTCTCAAACTTCAAAGAGTTTGATGGAGGGATTGTCCATATGGGCAATGACAATACTTGTCACACTAGAGGCATCGGAACGATCCGATTGAAAATGCATGACGGTACAATCAGACAACTTACAGACGTAAGGTATGTCCCTGATCTCAAGAAGAACCTCATATCACTGGGGGTCTTAGACTCAAATGGTTACAAGGTGACCATTCAGAATGGAGTCCTGAGAGTTGTACGTGGAGCATTCTTAGCAATGAAGGGTTATATGAAGGGAAATCTGTATCTCCTTGACAGAGAAACCGTGACAGGCAGAGCAGCAGCCTCTCACAGAATGATGGGATAAAACGACACTTCACTGTTCCTAGCACTCCCCAGCAGAATGGAGTTGCAGAAAGGACGAACCGAACTTTGGTTGATAAAGTTCGCTGCATGTTATCCCAGTCGAGCTTGAGCAAAGCATTTTTGGGCGGAGGCTTTATTGTTCGCCTCCCACATTATCAACAGACTAACCTCCACCGCAATTGATGGGAAGACTCCCATAGAGGTGTAGTCCGGATATTCTGCCATTGAATATGATCGGCTTCGTAGTAACGGATGCAAAACTGGATCCTAGAGCCAAGAAAGCTGTCTTCATGGGCTTTAGTGAAGGAGTAAAAGCAGTCCGATTGTGGAACCTTGAGTCAAAGATAGTCATCGTAAGCCGAGATGTTGCCTTTGACGAATCTGTAATGCTGAAACTGTCAACTCCAGAGAATGTGAACCAAGATTCTCTAAAGCAGGTGGAGTTTGAATCAGAATCTGATGACACCTTAATTGAAGTGGAGGAGTCATCACCGGAAATCTTTCAGCAACTTGAATCAGTTGTCACCAGTAGACCGAATAGACATATTCGGAAACCTGCTCGATACACAGACGTGGTGACATACGCCCTTCCAGTAATTGATGATGATGTTCTGATCAATTACAAAGAAGCTGTAAACAGCCCTGAGCATGCCCAGTGGAAGGAGGCGATCAGACTTGGAAGTTGGTTCCACTTCCAACACTCAAGATATCAATTGGGTGCAAATGGGTCTTTGCCAAAAAGGAGGGTGCTACCGGCAAAGACAGCATCAGATACAAAGCCAGATTGGTAGCCAAAGGTTAGGCTCAAAAGAAGGAATAGACTACAATGAGGTATTTTCACCTGTTGTTAAGCATGCATCTATTCGGATCTTATTGGCTTTAGTAGCACTGTATAACCTAGAGATAGTTCAACTTGATGTAAAAACTGCATTCCTCCATGGTTCCGTAGAGGAGGAAATTTGTATGACTCAACCAGATGGTTCTGGAGTCCCCGGTCGCAAAGATTACAAAAGCAAGTTGAACCGATCACTGTATGGTCTGAAACAATCCCGTGACAGCTGTACAAACGGTTGGACTGTTTCATGACAGGATGAAAAGTACACACACAGTCAATTTGATCACTGTGTTTATTTCCGGAAACTTCAAGATGGATCATTTGTCTATCTGCTGAAAAAGGCAAGGTGGAGATCGACAGGCTGAAGGCTCAACTGAGCTCAGAGTTCGAGATGATCTTGGAGAAGCTAAGAAAATTCCTGGGAAGTAGACAGAAAAATTGACTCAGGCTCAGTGCATTGATGAATCATGCCAATGCAGTAGGTGCCCTGATATGTGAGTAATGGTGTGTACATTTGAAGGAGAAAAGAGGAAGCTCTGATCTGTGAATACTCTCTGTGGATTCTCGCCAAGGTGGAGATTGTTGGAATATGGCTTAGAATATGGCTTGAATATAGCTTGAATATGGCTCATTCACCATAGGTGGCTTAGCACCAATAATGGAGCTACCACTTGCACCACTTGCACCACCAATAATGGAAGCTACCACTTGCAAATGGATGGTGGCTATGGTGGCTACCACTTGCATGTGTTCACACCAAGATAGGTGGTGGATGGTGGCTATGGTAGGCTATGGTGGCTGCCACTTGATGCATGTTCACACCTTGATATTATGGCTATAAATAGCCATGTAGAGATGAGAGAGTAGAGGAGAGTTGAGTGTAAGTTAGAGCTAAATTGTTGAAGCAAATACTCTGTGTTTATAGAGTAATTCGGTATTGTGTTGAGTTGTGAGTTCAGTGCTTGTGTAGCACCTTGAATTCTGTATATGTTTGTACTCTAAACTCCATTAATACAAAGCTTCAAGCTCCTCCTCCCGTGGACGTAGGCACAGTTGCCGAACCACGTAAAATATCGGTGTTTTTTCAGTGTGTTTAAATCGGTTTTAGTAATATCAATTCGCTTCCGCACAACATTACCTACCTGTTTCGAGAGCCACGTGGATAAGGAAATTGCATGACATGTGGATCGAAAAAGGTGGGAATGAATCATCTTATCTAACTTTTTTTATTTATTTAAAATCATTGATGGACTAATGGTGAGGTTAGCATCAGCATAAAAGTTAAAACCCTCGTTTCATAAATAATAAACTTTTAAAAGCTTTCAAAAGAATATATATATATATATATATATATATATATATATATATATATAGCAAACACTAACTATATATATATATATATATATATATAGTTAGTTAGAAGGTAATTGTAAATATTCTTGGCGCATTATCGTAATCTTTGACAATTGGGTTTTCGTAAAATATAATTAACATGGAGATTTTTCTAGCCCTCTCCTAGCTAGCTTTATTAGATTTCTACTGTAAGTTATTGTTGAAGGAAAAAGATCTCATATATCGTTAATAATCAAGGATTCAATTATAACTTATAAATAATGTCTTATTTCAAAAGATAAAACGGTAGGGTAAATTATCAAGATTCAAAATGGACAATATATTTCATAACCGAACACAGTCTAACAATTTCTTGTATCAACAATCATTATTATTAATTATATTCATGAAAGATGGATCAATTAATTAGGTAGTGAAGGAGAGAGATTGCGATAATGGTTTGGGCAAGAGAGGGCCAAGGGCCAACCTCAAAGTTTGAATCTCCACAATGTCATACTAAACCCTATGAGTATTAGTAATATAATAAAACTCGATCGGCCATAGGGGAATTATTAGTAAGTAGTCTCAAGATATTGGCGCAATTAAAGGCAATAAGGGTCCCTATTCCCTAAGAAAGAAGGCTGATTGATAAAATTTTCCATGGCCAGCCTTGAAGCGGACTTTGCAGGAATAATTTGACTTGTCTAACCATATATATATATATATATATATATATATATAGTGGATTAATAATTCCACTAATAATGTAGGCACAATAAAATCTTTGTTAATTTTATCATTATTTTTGGTTTATGATCACAATACCAAATTAAACCGTAAATTTTGAATTTTAGTTCTAACAAAATTAAATAAATATTGGTCTAATTAAGCAAAAATGATATAGTTAATTACGTAGTATCATAGCTAATAATTAATTAAGTTTAATTGTAGGTGTTATATTGGAGTAAAGAACAAGGTCAATGCTATTAATTTCTACGCAAAGAGGGGGATTCAAAAACAATATTACACGATATATAGTTCAAGATGTAATGATAATTCCCACTAATATACTTTATGAAAATCTAAAGAAAATACTGATGGAGGTAGTGGAGCTCTGGTAGGAGTAGGAGAAGCCCAAGTTCCCAAAGAGATTGATATTTGATGAGATGGGGGGCGGCCGGTGTGGGTCTTATTTTTCATCTTCTTTTGATGAATGAACTCCTCCATCATCATGCCAAGACCAATTAGAGCGCTCATCTATTCAATTGCTGCTAGCCATGTGTTTCATCCCTTTTTTTTTTCTTTCACAATAATAACAGGGAAAATTAAATAAACATAAAGGAAATATGAGAATGATTAAGAACAAAATAAATATTCAATGAGCTTATCATAACATGTTTCTTTTTGTTGCTTTGCTTTAGCCTGTTAATATATGATCTAATTAAGTACCGCTTAATCAAAGGGATCTAGATCATAGCTAGGTCATTATATAATTCTACCTTCAACTTTAATCTTCTTTTCTTTTCCATTGTTTAATTTGCTTTACTTAATTTTCCATGTCTAAATTTTCAAGTATATATATATATGCTATCTTTAAATGATGATCTTGATATATGATCAAGCACTACCTCTATAATTTATGTTAAGAGCAAATTAAACAATGACGCTCGTGGAAAAATAAAGAACGTAAAGCTTTGATGCTTTAATATATATATATATATATATATATATATATATAGTTTGAGAAGTGAACATTCTCAAAAGTTCTAGTCATACGTTAACGTTGTTTGATAAGTTTGGTCGCCTTTGGGGGCCATGTTTTTCGTTAATCAATTTCGAATACATCTCCTAATACCTCTTTAGCCTTATACATGGATGAAAAAGTTACACTTTTACCATCTATTTTTCCAATTGAAAGAGTCCATGATCGGTCCTCTTAGTTTCAATTTTTTTTAAGGGCATAGCTAAAAAGAAAATTAAAAAGAGACAAAATTTAAAAGTTAAAGGAAGAAAAAGAAAAGATGGCCTAGAAGGCTCTTTAATTGAAACCCTTGCGATCATATTTTTAACCCTAATTAATTCCAATTAATTGGGAAATCAAATACTTAGATTATTCTATATTGTTTTAAACATTTGATATAATGATCAGTACACGCCAAAAATTCGAGTTCCAATCTCCTTATAAAAAAAAATAAAGATATTCAGACTATATATTTTGACCATTGAATACCCATTTTTTTCCCTTTGTTTCGGAAAGAAAAGCAATTTGTCACTGGGGACAACTTTAGCCAGCAAGCTGCCTTTTTGGATAGAATACAATGCAAAAAGTTGTGTTTAATTTTTTTTGCTAAGTACATATTAATTTGTCTTGTTGTTTGTGCACTGTCCCATAATATACCAATTGATAAGCTATTTAACTAAAATTAATTAATTAATCGCGACTTTTTTTCTTTTGAAGGGTCCCAATTTGAGATTTGTTTAGAGCTCCCTTCATTATTTGTTGATGTCGATTAATTTGAGCAACTAATTAACTTAATTCGATTAAGGGTACACACCACTTTTTACGATTTTTATCTTAATTTTTTTAGTCTAAATTTAGGGTATTCCCTCCATCCCTATTTTATGGTTGATGGAATAATACTGTCAGGTTCGGAATGTAATGGTAAAATCCTCTCAATATTAGTGACTCTCAAAATTCGAATCTTAATTCTCATATTGAAAGTTGGAGATTTTTACCTTAATTTTCATTATCATTATTGTTAAAGATAGATTATATATAGTACGTACCCCATTAATTAAGTCATGGTGTTTTTCATGTTACCCCCTTATCCAATAATTGTCACCTTCAAAAATGAAGAAATTTGGGGTTGTAAAGATCAAATTTTCATGTTAATTACCAACTTATTCACGGATAAGGAGAACTCTAAGGATTGAAAAATGATGAGAATAGGTTATAAACTTAGAATATCAAATTATATTATTATTATTATTATTATTATTATACTATAAAGAGAAAAAGAAATCAATCTCAGTTCATTATTTAAGGTTTTTTTCCTTTTCTTTTTCCTTTCTTTTTCTTCCATGTTCTCTAGGTTAATGATCATTCTCCCATTTGATAAAATGGTTAAGGTAAACCTTTAGAAAAATTATGCTATTTATACATCTATTCTAAAAAAAATGTTTCCCTCTTTCTTGTTATACCTATATATAATATATAATATATATAGACAAAGACAAACAAGCAGCAATCATGTTTTTCATTAAAACAAATGCAATCATATTTGACCAATGGAATAAAATTAGTGCATTGAATATCAGCTTTGTTGGTCAAGATATTCTTCAACTTAAAAATGAAGCATAGATTAAAATGTAACATAGTCAAGGTACAATTTTGTTTTTGGTTTATATTTTTCCCTTCTTTAATTTTCTTTTCTGTGAAATGACAAATCGTTGTTCTTATTGAACCATATTTTTGAGTTGGAGAAAATATTCTTTGATCCCATATCCCATGTAAAAAACGAAACAGGAGATCAGAGGAAAGGCAAATTTGGAGCATATGCAATGCAACACTATTTTTATCCATATTTAGCTTTAATGTGCATGTTGGGGCTCCCTTTGCTTGGGATTCTATACATTTTCGTGGGCACCTTCTTTTGATATTTGAGCCACCTTTTCAAGACTAGACTAGGCCGGATCTTCACTTCACTCCCTTTCTCTTCCTATCTTTTCTACAAAGCACGCTCTTGTAATTAAAGGAAAAGCTTTTGGGAATCCTATGCCCTCTTCACCCCTTTTTTCCATGGGCTAGATTCCTATATGTTATCATCATTCTCGCGTATTTTTCCCTTTCATCTTCGTATAATTAGGACTTTTTTTTTTTTTTGATAATTGGATAAGGGGAGGGGTTGCTTGGATTTGAACCCAAGACTTCATGCCCCCAGGCTCTTTGACCATTTGGCCAAGAGCTGGTTGGCGGTATAATTAGGACTTGGGAAAGCTTAATTGATCACTCCAAATTTTACTCTCCATGCAGCCTTCAACGTATCACAGCTGAGGCCTTATTTGAATGACAAAAAAAAAGAAAATTTGAAATTTAATTATATATGTTCAAGTACTCTCATTCGATTTATTGATTTTGTCTGGCTCAGTTAATGATCTTTTATTGAAAAGCCAAAATGATGAAATGGCAATGGGGCAGTGTTATTTTGTAGCAAAACTATATATAGCTGAATTAAGGGTTGGTCAAAAATAGCATTTGACTTAATCATGCAGAAAGAATACTCTGTGGAATGTCACATGGAAATTTATAAATTAGTTTCCTGTTTTGCACAAAAGAACATGAAAATGTGCTACTAATTACTTGATGGCTCTCTTCCCCAGTACTGCTACTGCAGAATAAAATGGTGTCTGACTGATTATGGAATGACCACATTCCTTAGGTTGTTTGACTGATTAATTTATGTCTGCATAAGATAATAATACTACCTACTTCACCATGGCCATATCCTAAATAAACCACAAGAATTTTCATTGCAATTCAGATTAATTAGTTCCAACTTGAAGGGACATATAAAGATCATTTAAAGATCTTTGTACTTACATTCATTAGTTGGTAACACTACCGAGAGTGCCAAAAAGGGAAATTTTTCAGTTTTTCACAAAGGTGTTTATTCATATTTATATTTATTATATTGGTTTTGTAACAGAAACCTGCAGAGTGGCATATGGAAAAAGGGGGAATTGAAGATGAATTTACATTCTGTCACTCTGAGATGGGTCTCACTCTTTAGCTACTTTCAATAAAGATGTGTTTATAGAAGAGCTCACCAACATAGCATTGATAACAAAGTTGCAAGCCCCTACTCTAGAGCTATATCAAAACTATGACTTCACACATCTTTTAATTCCCTCTTTCTGAATTCTGATCCCTCAGCTAATATTCTTCTGCCTTCTTGTTTCACCTTTTCTTCTGACTATATAAACAAATAGTAACTGAAAAAGAAAGTTTGAGTGACTGCTGAAACTTGGTCAAAAGTATACTCCTCTCCCCCCTCTCTAATGAATTGAAAACCCCAGCTTCACAGTTTCTCCTTTTTTATATGCCTTGAGAGGTTGGGCCATTTTCTTCCTTTTCTTTAACTCTGCCCGAGTGAGTAGGGATTTCGGATCACCACATTTGATAACCAAAGCATGGGACTTTGAAGCATATAAACTCTACGTGTCTCTCAGTATAATGGCTACCCTTTAAAGCAGCAATCAAAATCCTACACCACCCCAACCATTTAA
Organism: Fremontodendron californicum; assembly: GCA_030761205.1. Taxonomy (NCBI): domain Eukaryota; kingdom Viridiplantae; phylum Streptophyta; class Magnoliopsida; order Malvales; family Malvaceae; genus Fremontodendron; species Fremontodendron californicum. The sequence goes on along the minus strand of JAULJL010000025.1, from coordinate 22,754,822 downwards.
CTATCTCCATACATAGACTAAAAAAATTATTTTGTCATCATTATAATCTCTGTCACTATATTGTGTATATTTATGATATTGACAGGAAATATATTAAGTTGGTTGATGGTCTTTGCTCTTTTTTACTGTAGCTACCACTAAACTCCTCTATCAATGTTAAATTAGTGACATTGAACATTCAAAGATTTAAAAAAGGCAAAGGAATATGACCCCAAAAAAAAAAAAAAAGAAATAGAAAGAAAGAAAGAAATTATCCCTTCCAAAAAATCTCATGATTGTGTTGAGAAACTTCTAGGAAGCTCTCTTCCAAGTTTCAGTTGATCAAAGTCTGTCCCCCAGATGCTGCCGGGCAGCCCGCCCGGCCCGATTGGCCCGGCCCGTATGGCAGGCAAATTCATGTTCCGGGCCGGCCCGGAACAGTGTTTTATTATTATTATAATATTTTTTTATTTAATTTTAATTAAAAAAATAAAAAAAATAAAAAAATATATTTTTTTTATTCCAATGAACAGTGATTCGGGCCTAAACGGGCGGGTCTGGATGACCCAGGCCCGGGCCTAGGCAAAAAAAAAATGGGCCGCGGCCCGGCCCATGAGCACCTCTAATTTATACCCTCTATCTCTAAAGCCTTGATTTGTACACTTGCAATTTTTACCACCCTTATGAAAGATTGTAGCAGAATAGAAATTTGAGTAGAATTTTAGTGTTATTTTAAGATGCCTGTACAGACATGCTTAATCTTTCAGTCTGGTGCTTGGCTCACAAGGATGAGGGAAACTAATTGTCTTACTCTTACATGATTGCTTACTTTTTCACAGTGAGCCTTTTTTTCACATTATCTGTCAGGATTCTAATTACTAAATTCCATTAGTTCCATAACACATATATATCATCGAAACAGGCAAGGATGTTTTGATTGGGTTTTTCAGTTTTTTAACTGAAGTTCATGTCTGTCAAATACATGATTCACTTTCATAGCCTTATGGGGACCCCATTCACCACTCAATGACATAAACAAGTTGGGGGAGCTTGTTTTGAAGGCCACTTTTCCTGCACTCCCCTGCTGGAAATAATGAGATTTCATTTCATTCAATATTTTGGCTCTGAAGCTTAACTGGAATGGAGCCAGGGGTTGAACCCCATGTGTCACTTGTCATAATAACAGTGTCACTGGGCTCGTTTTTGTTTCACTGAGATGCATACGGGCCAGCATTGGTCTAATCATATCTAATCCTTAAACTACTTTGCTGCCCTCTTTGGATTCAATACCAGTACATACATGGGCCTATCTTCTCCTTTTCTCTATGGGTTTGGACTTCGTTGAACCCAAGTCAAGTCAACAGGTTGAGCTTTTTGATTTAGCATATCAACATATGACATGTTATAATTCAAGGTTAAGAAGTTAATTATGGTTAGTTACAGGTTGATTAAAAATTTCTGTCAATTTTTAGTGAAGGGACTGCAATATTTTTTAGGGTCAGCAGCTTTCATGCTTAAGTTAATTTCAAAAACACTGGATATCGACATAATTCTATTGTGTTTTATCATGCGGCATATGGTGGGTATAAATAAGTATAACCCAAAATGAGCTAAAAAGAAGAAACAAATGCTGCTTACTTTACTGGGTTGGGGTGTGGGGAATGCTGTTATAGATTTGTAAACCTTATATACTTTTCTATTTTTACCATGAAACAGATTATAACTCTAGGTCTAGCAGCTTGCACAAGGGGAAATGATATCTATTGAGTTGGCCTTTATTTATAGTTCAATTTTGATGGAGAAAATTACAAGTAGTATTTTCTTGGTAGTGGTTTCAATAATTCTCCTAATTTGATACTTAAAATTTTCTTCTATTTAAGCATATGTTTGGATTGGGGTAGGGGAAGGGAAAGGAAAGGAAAGCAAGGGAGAATGAGAAACCTTTCCCTTGCTTTTCCTTGTTTGGTTAAAAAAAAAAAAATTAATAAATTAAAAAGTGAGGGGAGTTGAGCACCCCTCACTTTCCTTTAAAATATCCAGTTTTCCAAAACCCCAAATTGGTAGAAAAGAAAAGGAAAGGAAAAGAAAAAAAAAGTTTAAATATTAAATATCTATATTACTCATTCTATATTCATCAAATTACAAGTAATATTAAAGAATAACTTTTTTGTTTATAAACTTATATATTTCACGTAATTGACATTAAAAATTATAACAAAAAATTTTTATTGTCATTTTTATTTTTATTGTTTTTTTTTATATTACATTCATATTTTTTTTAATGTAATGTAATGTAATGTTTATTTTATTTTTTTATTATTTGATTTATAATATTTATATTGTTATTTTAATTAAAAAAGAAAGGGTATAATTGAAAATGTATATTATAATTTATTTTTTTCTTTCCTTTCCATACTTTATCCAAACGACGGAGGCTAACATTATTTTTTTTTCCTTTCCCTAACACATTTTAATTATCCAAACAGAGAAAAATACATCATTTTCTTTCCTTTAAAAACCTTTCATTTCTTTTACTTTCCTTTCCTTTTCCTTTATTAACATCTATCCAAACATAGCGTAAGAGTTAATAAAAATTGATTCGGTTTGAATGGTCCGACTAACTTGTTTCAATTTCAATCAAAGCTCAACTCAAATTGATCCAGAATAACCCACACTTTGACATAACTTATGCTATTATGACTTTTCATTTTTTTTTTTTTAAGTACTTGTGTCCGACACTCATGTTCGACGTATATCCGGATATAGGTGTGGAGATATGACTCTCCATCCAAGTATCCTCCAAATACATGAAAAAACTTTAAAAAATCGAATATACCCATATCGAACACATACCCATATCCGACACTCACACTCGAGTCCGAATAACATAGGACATAACTAAGCTCAAGTTTGGTTGACTTGAAATGCTTTCAAACTAGAAATGATTCAACTTTAAATAATTAAGCTAAAGTTTCATTGTCATGATTTGGTATTAAACTAAACAAGCTATGCTCGTTACAGATTGGTTTTTCTTTCCCCCTATGTCTCGTAGCACTTCCTTGCACCTTATATTCTTTGAAAGTTCCATCAGACTTGCAATTCTTTGGGCTTGTAGGCTTCTCCTGTCGATTACTTCAGTGAGTTCAATCTATATACTTGTAGTATACCGAGCTTCAACTTCAATAGGACTGGTTCTCCCTTTGGCATATTAGAGGAGCATCACACGCTCGTCAGTTATTTATAAAAATGCAAGGGTTGACATAGCCAAAGTCTCAACTATCCCAATGAATTAGAATAACAAATCTGTTTTTCAAAAACTACACATCCCTATTGCAAGAAAATATTGAAAAATTATCAAAACCCTTTGATTTATATCTATTATCATTTCATGAAATGAACCGTTGAAAAGGCTCCTAATCAAACATATTGGGAGTTCCAGTCTTTAACAAAGGCTGCAATTCAATTGGCTATATGGTTCAAGATGGGTAGTGTGATGATGCTACCATACAGCAGTGGTACAATAGAAGCTCACATAGGGGAATTTGTACTTGAATCAGAGAAATTGGATGCTGGAAGTTACAAGGATGATATGCCAGCTGGAAGGGAGGAGATATTTTAGGAATTGGCACTGAAAGCAGGAGCTGGAAACACTGAGAAGGATCTGCCAACTGGAGGAATAATTCTAGAAGCTGAGGATGCGTTGCCAACGAGAAGAGAGAGAATATGATTTCAGCAGAAGACAATTACAATCGTTAGGCTACAATTACTAGTGGAATATATCAATTGTATAGGAATGACAGCTATTGTTATTCCCTTGTTCTTATCTCATGTTTGCTGTAGCTATATAAACGGTTACATTGTAACAGAAAGTTTTATGAATGAAAATACAATCCTTCTCCTCTAAATCCTTTCTCTGTTCTTCTCTCCTCTCTATATCTCTTATTCTTTGCCACAATCTGTGACAAATTGGTATCAGAGCCTTACTCAAGATCCACTTTTTCGAGCTGGGAAAAACAAAGAAATCTAAGCCAATGGCAGAGGGCACAAGACTGAACACTCTCCATGAGCAAGTTCAAGCTCTTCAGAACAAGCTGGAGAACCTGACAACAGCTGAGACCACCGTTCCTAAGTAGTGGGAAGAGCAACGACAAGGAATAGAAGCTAAGTTGGTCGAGAACCAGAGTTATATGGGTCGAATGATAGAGTTGATGCTGCAAAAATATGACTCACAAGAACAAGCTGAATCAGGGATAGTGACTTGCTTTGGAGCTCAACCTGAATCACTCCTCCAGGCTAAGAAAGAAGGAAAGAAGTCAGTGGAGGTTACTGTAGTTGCTGAACGAGGTAAGTTACCTATAGGCCTGAAGAACCTGGTATTTTACATAAGAACACACAAGACAATAACATTAACTAAGATAGCATAGCCTTTGCTAAGACCAGTGACTTCACAAATGGGTCTAGCTCAACATCTAGCTTGAATCTTTCTCACCTAGGCCTAAGGTTGAGTTACCTGTGTTTGAGGGAAATAACCCGAGAGGATGGATAAAAAAAATGTCAAAAATACTTTGCTATTTTTGCCATAGCAGACTATCAAAAAATGGAGTTGGAAGCTATGTATTTGGCTAGAAAAGCTGAGATATGGTTTGATGGATATATCATGCAAAGAAAGGATATAACGTGGCAGGAGTTTGCTGTTGACTTATGCCAGAGGTTTTGCGATAAAACCTATGCTGATGTAATTGAGAAATTCAACAAGTTAACTCATAAATCCACTGTTAAAGAATACCAAGAAAAGTTTAAGGAACTTAGACCATATATGTTACAGTATAGTCCTCATTTGATGGAACGATATTTTGTTTCTAGTTTCGTGAGTGGGTTGAAAGATGAACTAAAGTTTAGGGTGAAAGCTAATGAACCTATAACATTAGTTGCAGCCTTTAAACAGGCAAAGTTGCATGAACTGTCACTGGAGTTGGAGAGCAGAAGAAACAAACCAATACCAAGAACCAGCCTCAATACCACATCCAACCAATATAACAGAACCTCATATCCTAACCCACCCTTTAAAAATAACCAAAACACACTACCAACTTTTACCAAAAATGCTATGGAGACTAGGAGAGTTCCAAATCCCTATTTCAGGTGTGGAGAAAGATTTTTTTTATGGCCATGTTTGCAAAAATAAGCAACTAAATGCTATTACAAGTGAAGATCAATGTGCAGAAAGGGAAGATCCAATGCAAGAACAACTTGAGGAAGAGCTCGAAATTCCTGATGAGAGCTTAGAGATTTCTATTAATGTATTGACAGGGAATGTGGGGCACAATACTCTAAGGATTCAAAGCACTATCAAGGGGAAACCTGTGAGCGTATTAATTGACAGTGGTAGCACCCACAGCTTTGTCACACCCAGACTGGCTAAAGAAAGAGTGGAGCTGGTGCATACCACACCAATAGCAATCACTGTAGCAAATGGAGAAAGACTTTATAGCACAACTAAGTGTAGGCAGTTAGAATGGATGATGCAGGGAACTTTCTTTGTTCATGATCTTAGAGTATTGCAGATGGGAGGCTGTGACATGGTATTGGAGGTAGATTGGATGAAACGGTATAGTCCCTTGATTTTTGATTTCAATGAAATGACTGTGTCTTTTCAAAAAGAAGGCAAACAGATTAAACTCAAGGGAGGATCAACTGCCACTACACTCAAGATTATTTCAGGGGAAAGGTTGTAGAAGCTGGCTGGTAAGGAAGCAAACTTAATGAGAGAGTTGTACATGTTTATCTCTGAAGGTGTAGCTTCACCCATTCCAGTTGAACTGCAGGATTTACTGGATACTTATTATGATATCTTCGAAGAGCCCATAGGGTTACCTCCTGAGAGGTCACATGACACTCTATACCTCTCAAACTTGGTTCACAACCAGTTAACTTGAGACCCTATTGGTTTCCTTATCACCAAAAAACTGAAATGGAGAAACAAGTCACTGACATGCTGTCTTCCTCTGTAATCCAAACCAGTAGAAGTCCTTTTGCTTCTCCCTGCCTGCTAGTCAAGAAAAAAGATGGCACATGGCGTCTCTGCATTGATTATAGGTAGTTGAATGCCATGACCATTAAAAACAAATTTCCCATTCCAATAATTGAAGACCTGCTAGACGAACTTCATGGAGCTAAAGTTTTCTCTAAGGTTGATCTTCGATCTGGCTACTGGCAGATAAGAGTTAAGGAGGGTGATATTCCAAATACAACATTCCGAACACACCAAGGTCACTATTTGAATTCAAGGTAATGCCTTTTAGCTTTACTTATGCACCTGCAACTTTTCAGGCCTTGATGAATGATATTTTTGCTCCTTACTTGAGAAAATTTGTGTTAGTATTCTTTGATGATATACTCATTTATAGTTCTACTATCTGTGAACATATTTATCATTTACAATCTGTGTTAGAAACCTTGAGGGTGAACTAGTTGTTTGCAAAGAAAAGCAAATGTTTTTTTTGGGCAGGAACAAATTGAGTACTTGGGACACATTATTTCTGTTGCTGGAGTGGCTACTGATACTGTAAAGGTGGAAGCAATGCAAAGTTGGCTTGTCCCTAAAACTTTAAAGTCCTTGCGAGGTTTCCTTGGGTTAACGGGTTACTACCGAAAGTTCATTAAATACTATGGGGTGATTAGTAAACCTTCTACAGATTTATTGAAGAAGGGTGGTTTCCATTGGAATTCTTCTGCTTTAACTTCTTTTCAACAGTTAAAAGAAGCTATGTGTACATCACCAGTTATTGCATTGACTGATTTCTCTCAGCCATTCACATTGGAGACTGATGCTAGTAGTACTGGGCTTGGAGCAGTGTTAACACAGGTTGGTCGACCTATTGCTTTTCTCAGTAAAGCTTTGAGTTCTAAGCATTCTACTCTCTCTATTTATGAACGAGAATTTTTGGCCATTCTCATGGCAGTGGAGAAATTGCGACATTACTTTGAAGGTGGGCCATTTATTATTAAAACTAACCATGAGGCGTTAAAACACTTGCTGGAACAGAAATTGACTACAACCATTCAGAAGAAATGTCTTACCAAGCTGTTAGGCTTAGATTATTCTATTCAATATCGAAAAGGGCAGTTTAATAAAGTGGCTGATGCCTTATCTCAAAGGTTTGAGGACGATAACTGTTTTAACAGTTGCCATACTACTACAGTCATACTAGCATTGGTCCAGGAGGTGGAGGGTAGTTATCTTAATGATGTTTTTGCTCAAAGTAAAATTGAAGCTTTAATTGTGAATTCTTCTGCAGTACCCTCTTTTTCTTTTAATCATGGTATTTTAAGATTTAAAGGGAGAGTTTATATTGGCACTCATGGAGAACTCAGACCCAAGCTTATACAGCTTCTTCATGACTCACCTCAAGAGGGCCATTCGGGCAGTCAAGCTACTTATTACAGAATTCGACTTTACTTTTACTGGCCAAGTCTGTTGAAGCAGGTTCAAGAATATGTCATCCAATGTGAAGTTTGTCAGAGAAACAAAGCTGAGCATACAACTTACCCTAGTCTACTGCAGCCTATTCCAATCCCAAGTCAAGCATGGGAAGTGATTACCATGGATTTTATCGAGGGTTTGCCCCTGTCCAACAAATTCAGTTGCATAATGGTTGTTATTGATAAATTCACTAAAGTATGGCCATTTTATTCCACTTGCTCATCCTTATACAACATTGGACATAGCTAAGCTGTACTTAAGTTAGGTCCACAGGCTTCATGGTACCCCTAAGGCTACTATTTCAGACCGTGAGAAGGTTTTTACTGGTTTAATTTGGCAAGAACTTATGAAGCTTCTCGGTACCTCTATTCAATTGAGCACTGCCTATCATCCTGAGACTGATGGACAATCGGAGAGACTCAATCAATGTGTGGAACAGTATTTGCGCTGCATGTGCTTTCTCAAGCCAAAATCTTGGGCTCAATGGTTGCCTTTAGCTGAGTGGTGGTATAACACCAGCTATCACACAGCTTTAAAGATGCCACCATTCCAGGCCATTTATGGATACTCTCCACCTGGTTTCTCCTGGGATGCTAGTCACCAGGCTAAAGTAGTTTCTGTACAAGAATTGCTACTTGAAAAGGAGCAACTCAGCAGATTATTGAGTGATCAACTTCAGAAGGCTCAACAAAGGATGAAACATTATGCAGATAGACATTGCATTGAAAGGGAATTTCAAGTTGGTGATGAGGTTTATTTAAAGTTGCAGCCTTATAGGCAGACTTCTTTAGCTCTTCGCAAGAATCTTAAACTTTCTTCCAGGTTTTATGGTCCTTATCCTGTGATGGCAAAAATTGGTCCTGTGGCTTACAAGCTCAAATTGCCTGACACCTCACAGTTACATCCTGTATTTCACATGAGCTTATTGAAGAAAAAGGTTGGAGATAAAACAGTGGTTAGCTTGGCACCTCCAGAGGTTGACAGTAATGGCAATCTATTAGTTTACCCAGCTACTGTCCTTGATAAACGGATTGTAAAAAGGCATAACCAAGCTATTACTCAACTATTAATAGTTTGGTCTAATCTGGGTCCCGAGAATACAACTTGGGAGGATTACACAGTCCTCAAGTCTCAGTTTCCTTCCTTTGATCCTTGGGGTCAAGAATCCGTTGGAGAGGGGAGTAGTGTGATGATGCTACCATATAGCAGTGGTACAATAAAAGCTCACACAGGGGAATTTGAACTTGATTCAGAGAAATTGGATGCTGGAAGCTACAAGGATGATATGCCAGCTGGAAGGGAGGAGATATTTGAGGAATTGGCACTGAAAGCAGGAGCTGGAAACACTGAGAAGGATCTGTCAGCTGGAGGAATAATTCTAGAAGCTGAAGGATGCATTGCCAATGAGAAGAGAGAGAAGATGATTTCAGCAGAAGACAGTTACAACCGTTAGGCTACAATTACTAGCAGAATATATCAATTGTATAGGAATGATAGCTATTGTTATTCCCTTGTTCTTATTTCATGTTTGCTATAGCTATATAAACGGTTACATTGTAACAGGAAGTTTTATGAATGAAAATACAATCCTTCTCCTCTAAATCCTTTCTCTGTTCTTCTCTCCTCTCTATATCTCTTATTCTTTGCCACAATCTGTGACAGGCAGGTGGTGGAAGCACAAGGTATACAGACAACAGTCTTGCAATCACTTCAAAATGATATTTTAATTCAGAGTAAGCTGTCAAAGTTACTAAATTGCTAGTAATTTTATTTTTGAATGAATGAAAAGCTTTCATAGACCAAAAGCCTAAAGCAGAATAAAGAAAAGTTAGGCAATAGGAGAACTAATATAATAAAACAGTAAAGAATCAGGAGTGCAAAAGTTGTTGAAATTCCCCGACTAGCACAAACAGAAGCAATATTAGAATTCATTGGGAAATTTTGAAACACTGAGGAACCTGCTGCTAACTTCAGTGACAATTCTCTGAGTTTCTGATGATCCTGAAGATGAAGATTCTTATAGACCATAAAGAGCAAATATATACAACTTTCCTACTAAATGCATAACTGAAGAACCCCAGAATTGTACACATATATAATCAAATGAAAATTGAAATGGATACAAATTAGCTTCAATTTCCCTTATCAATTGCCAAAAAAAAAAACTATAAAATGTGATACACCAACATTCTATCAAAAATCAAACAAAGCACAAAATGTACTTACATTCCCAAGAAACAAGGGGGTTTAGCCTAAAACCCTTTAGATCCAGTTTCTTTCAAAACAACAGGCTTCTCAGCCATAGAGAGACAGTACTTTGCAATCTCTCTAAACCTAGGCACACTCCGAAGATCAACCTTTGTCCCATCTTTCAAGGTAATGATAACATCACCCCACTCACCTATGAAACGTGGCACCACTTGGACGTCCTTAATCACCTTGTAAGAGAAGTCACTCCTATCCTGACCCGTCAGTCCTGAAATAACCGTTACCCGAAGGTTGGTGAACCTATACCTCAGGAAAAATGCTCTTGAAACTGCAGCTAGAGTCAAAGGAAGCCATACAAGGGTGAAACCGAAAAGCAGATTAGCTATGAGGTCACCGTAGTGGGCTCCTCCATCGAAGAAGATGGTTTCTTCTTTGGGGTTTTTGGAGGAGGGTTTGGAGGGACTGCTGGTAGTGGCGGGTTGGTTAGTTGGGGAGGACACTTGGAGCTTGGTGGATGGTCTGTTGTTTCTGAAAATGGGTTTGAAAGGGAGGTTAGGGAAGGGAAGTTTGGAGGAGAAATGGAGGGACTGGTGGGTGATGGAAGTGGCGGCGGTGGTGGGCGGTGAAAGAAGAAAAGTGGAGGCCATGAAGGTTTATCCGTTTGAGAGAGGGAAATGAGAGGTAGTTAAGTTGAGCCGTTGCTGGTCATGAATTTGCCAAGTGGCATGATAAATACTCACGGTTGATTTTCAATTTTCTTTTTACTTTTACTTGAGTTGAGAAATTGAGATGATCAATTGATCACCAGTCACCCACAGTTTTCTTTTTTTCTTTGGCAAATATTCTATTCCTTTTTTTTTTTTTGTTATTGCCTTTTAGATTTAATAGCATTCATGCTAACTTGGTAATTCATGTATTCGTATTATGTTTGTGTATTTTATCGTATCATAATTGTGTTTATGATATTTTATATTTATATAAACTTTGATATGTTCATAATTCGTATTAAATAAATTTTGAGACATTCGTGTATTCGTGTCGTGTTCCTATTATTTTTTCGTGTCATGTCGTTTCGTATTTTTAGTTATTTTTTCCGTGTCATGTTCGTGTCATGTCCAGTATTGCCAGGTCTAATTCAAGCACACAATTAAATTAAAAATGAGATGAGCTTATCTAAATTATAAATGGAGAGTAGTACAATTCAAATTAACTAAATTTATGAATCCGAAGTTTAATTTAGTTGATTTATGTAGTCAACTTTATAAGGTAATATCCAACAAATCTGAAATTTAAATCTTAATATCTTCCTCTATCCCTAAACTACGACCTCCTTTATACCAAATTTTTTTAAACTAAATTTATATTTAAATTAACATTTTATCCTATAATTAAATTAAACATGAGATGTGTTTATCATACTTATACTAATATTTAAGTACTTGACTGAGTATGACTCTCAGTTGAAGAAATCATAAAGAAATAAAATATATTATAATAAATTTGAAATAAAAGAGATTTATGTCTTTATACATATTTTATAAAATATTTTTTCATTTTAAAATAACAAAAAATTACCCTCTTTTGCATAAACTACCTAAAATTTTTTTTTTTTCAAAACTTAAAAAAAAAAAATTATCTACTTTGTGATTTGTAAGCGTATCGAATTTTAATTCATATTTATATTTTTAATAAAAAAGCTGATTGAGTGGTGTCATTGAATCAAGTGACACCAATTCAATTTTAGAAAAGCACCCCAAAAAAATCAATATCAAATAATAAAATAAAATATTTATATCTTTCAATTTTTATATAATAATTTTAAAAAATAACTATTTTTCTTAAAAAAAACTATCCGTTTTCTTCTTTTCAAAATTTTATTTCACATATTTTTCTTTGACTCACAAAGTGATTGTACATATTTTTAGTATACATAAAACTCCTAAGTCTCCCAAGGGGCTATACCATGACTCTTTAGAAAAATGTGTTCCTAAATTATTTTCCAAACAATTACATTTTTTGTTCCTTGAAGAAGAATGGAACATGGAAAAAGTGGAAGCAAAAGAAAACAGACTAGAATATGATGACTTTGGGCCAAATGTTGGCCCATTAAATAGTGACTAACAACGTAAGAAAATTAAAATGGGCTAAAGATTGCCACCAGCAGGAGTAGGTTGGATTATCTGAGCCTCATTAAAACGCTGGGCTCCGGTTTTAGGCTTGGGGCTTGGGGCCAGGCTAGCTCGGCTCGTGCACGGCGGAAAATAAGCAGATGCATCAACCTTAACTATATCTAATTATCTATTAGTAGAAAATAATACAAAATAATTAGTATTCACTCTCTTGATGTTAGCCTATAATTAGTCACTCAGACTGATATTTATTCTAGGTTTACTTAGACTTATCTCTTTCCTGCCAAAAGGAAAAATAATTAACAATTGCTTTTAGGTGAGGTTCCCCCAAGTTAAAAAAATGTGACAAAAATCAATTATCTAATTAGTTAATTGAGTAAAATTTTATGTAAACATGTGATCAAATTCATGAAACAATCGAATTTTCAATTGATTCATTCAGTCATCTTTAAGAGGTGGTATCCAACAATATGGAGTTCGAATCCCAACATTTGCAATCCTCATTTTCTCTTTCCCAGACTAAGACCTCCTTTGTATAAAAAAAAATTCATGACACAACCCAAATTTTATGTAGTTAGTATCAACGGATAAAAAAAATTGTTTGAATTGAGTTATAGCTGTCAATTAAACATTAGCTCATATAACATGCATGATGGGCAGACTTTTAAAGGTTGCGGGTTCGAAAGGTTTAGGTGTGTAATATCTTCTTTATATGAGTTAAGTAGATAGGGATTAGAAAAATTAAAAGTAAATTAAAAAAAATAATAATAAAATAAGTTATAGCTTCCAAACCTAGTTGTTTCAATTGATTAACTCAAAAGTTGCTCATTAAAATATTGTTTTGGCCGTTGACACAACCCAAATTCATGTTACAAACCACTTCCAAACATTAAGAAATGCAATAACTAATTAATTCATGATCATATATGCTATTGCTGCTCACATGTTATCTTCAATATTTCTGGTAGCAATAATCGCAGACATGGTTGGAAAAATCCAATATTATTGTTCTGATAAATCCTTACTCAAACGAATTAAAACCAGCATGCACGTGGCCACTAAACAAGCTCTATCTCAACCATTTATTTCTTAATTTTGGCACTAAACATCTTTTAAAACCATTAATTATCCATGTTCGCATTTTAAAATTGTATCCATCAAATGCCAAGGTTTCCAGCCATGTTGCCAAAAGATATCTCAAATCTCTTCACATGATCCCATAAAAAAAAAGTATAATTAAATAAACATTTTTTTAAGTAAACTAATAAACAAGCATATAACGGCGCGATTAAGTTAATCACATCCTTAATCTTGCAGACTTTGGTACGCATATGGTAACTTAAATATCAAGATTTGCAGATTTTATCACATATGCTTGTTTTGTTTGTATCCAATTGGGGTTCTTTGGCTAATAGAGAATCTAATTAAGTTTTTATTTGTAAATCTATTATTACCCACAGCCACAAGCCATTCTTCTAGACATCCATCTGTCTCCATATTTATGGATTAAGAATCCTAGTCCAGCTAAAGAAAATAGATTTGATTAATTAATTACTGGCTAATCTGCATTATTGATTATTTTATGTTTTTGAGTCTTAATTACTTAATTTATAGGAAAGAATCCTATGCAAAGTTGAAGCCTAGCAAGGAATATAAGGTTGTTTATTTTTCATGTTTCCAATATTTCAATTCAAAAGTACCCTAGTTCTTCTTGTTTCCATGTGTTACACATTGTGGCCAAGTGATTCAAAATTATTTGTTTAATATTATACTGTACTATAATGACATTGTAGACCTTCCATCCTATTTTGGTACAAAATTATAAAATTGAAGTTGAAAACAATGACTATAATGCGAAACTTTATTTTATCCACTTATATAAAAATGAGAAGATAACACGGCTAAATCAAGCAAAATAGTGAGAAAGAATTTGTTTAAATGACTTTCTTGAACACGCTAGGCTTCATTGAATTAGATATTGTAATTGAAACTATGGATTTTGAATTATGATGATTAACAAAGATCTTATAATTGAATGATAGGATCATAGGTTAGCTACCAGACGATGAGATAATTAGGTGCCTAACACATCTACAAAGAATATGAACTGAAACATATATATATATATATATATATATATATATATCATGCAAAACAACTGATGCAGTTGATGACAATTACTTTGTATCTGTCATTGAAGAAGAAAACAGTGGGTCACATGATTCTTTTATTTTTTTATTTTCCTGCAATCAAAGACTCAAAGAAAAGGGAGTGCAGTAATGTAGTAAGACTCTGCCTGCCAAAAGGTAGGGGAGGTACATTGGGCTTTCGCATGCCATTCCCTTGATTGTCACCACAAGATTGCCAACGTCCCCTTCACGTCACCAGAATGACCATTTTTCCAACTCTCCTTGTTTTCTTCTGCTCTGCTCTTCCTCTGTTTTTCATCTTCTCCTCTTGGAATGTGTGTTGGATACTCTCTCTTTTTCTCTTCAATTTTTACCAACAAAAAACAAAAAGAAAAGAAAAGAAAAAATAGAATAGTTTATTAACTTCGTGTAGATTTTGTTCACCATTGGCGTTTACCCTTTAGTACTGAATGATGAAATCAGCAACAACAAAAAAAAAAGGGTCTCTCTTCAATGCACTCGCAAGCATTTTTATCTTCAACAGTTAAAAAAAAAAATTGATTCCAAAGCAAGAAAAAAAGAATAATAAACTATGTAGCGAGAGAATCCCCATTTTTTTTTTTAATTTTTTCATGGCCCATGCTAGCTAGAGCTGTTGCTGCAAACCAACTAGTCTTCACTAGCAAATTACTTTAAGTATAATTTAACTTGGAAACTCTTCTCGCATGATTGCTAAATCCATAATTTTATTACTGAACATAGAAAAGCAGGAGAAGTCAATCCTAACAAGTCCAGACCCACAACACAGGATTAAAAACAGACAAGCACATACATTGCCACAAAACAGAATACAAAACCAGTAAAGCATGACTTCCAACACTCCCACCCCCCTAGACACAATGCTGTCAGTTAAAGAAACAAGACACCAAAGAATTTGGGAACAAACATAGCAATCACCCTTACCACCAAGCTATATGTAAAATTTTGCAGACCTATATATCCACCCTGCTTTAACCATGAAATCAACCATCCCTTTAACTTCTCTAAATATCTGCAAACATTTTACATTCTTACATTGACCAAGCAGTAGATCAATAGCATTCAGTCTTCCATACCTTCCATGGTTTAGCTTCATTTTTTGCACACCAAATTAAGGCACCAAAGGAGTCCGATTTAATCACAAGTTCAAGTTTATCGTTTTTACCTGTGTTCAAATCAATTTCAAGTGAAGATTTAATCACCATCAACTCAGCCACATTCGAGTCACAACACCCCAAAGGACAAGAAAATAATGCCACGATTATACTATCAGCATCTCTCAACACTCTCGACTTACCCATCAACATAAAACTTGAGAGACCCTATCATAGGGGGACCAACCAGAAGTTTGTCTTACACGTATAGAAGCACTAGACACAAATAATCACTTAGTAGGACTAGCACACCATAATACTCCAATAATATCAACATTCTCCTGTCCAGCTTTCACCCACAGCAGGGATCTTAATTTTACCAAGAAGATGATATCATCAAATTCACAGACTTGCCTTGAAAAACCACTTCAATATTCCTGAGTAGTCACAGAGACCACAAAGAGCAGCCCATGAAACAAGCCACCAGTCCTTCACAATGCAAATAATATCTTTTATTCCAACCTATATCAAACATCTCTCTCTCTCTAAGCCTAGGAAACCTGATATATATATATATATATATATATATATATATATATATATAACCCAAAGACATATATCTTTTATTCCTCCAAAATCATCTCTTCAAAAAAAAAAAAAAAAACCATCCTGATGAAAAGTTTTAACTGGATAAAACTCTACTTTATACAACACTCTCTAGGTACCAAAACATTGGATATTATAATTATATATAATTAAATTCTTCATATGATGATTAGTTGCCTTCTTGATCTAAAACTTTTTTGTAACTGGGAAATGGGGGAACTATTCCAAATTTGACACCTTGATTGATGAGTTCAAATTATCAATTGAAATGTTATTGCTCAAGCCATGGCCAAAACCCGGTTTGATCATCAATGCTGCAGAACATGTTGCTGAGGCTTTCTTCTTTAACCATTTGATCCATCTTTTGGCATTGAAGCTGATCAGGCCTTGATGTGGTTTGGAATACTGCTTGTACAACACCACCACCACCAACTGTTGGCCTTATGGATGTTGGAAAGAGGGTTCTGCTTGTTGGATGATTAGATAACGGGCTGTCAATTGCTGGTGTCCTTGAAATATCCAACTTCACATCTGAGCTGTTTTCACTTCTGTTACTGCAAGAACCTTCAGTTTCTTTATTGAGGTTGATAGATTCAGTTGGTTCTTTGCTTTTCAGTGCCAATATCTGCATCCACAGAATTAATTTATCCAATCAAATATGAAGCATGTTACACAAAATACTAAAGATTCCCTTACTGTCGATTTTAACAGGTTGAATTGTTAATTTGATAACACTATTATCTTTAGAAATAAAATAGTCAGAACATTATCCACCCAAAAGAAAAAAAACTATATCCCAGGTTTATTGTAACTTGTAAGATCTCTCATTCATTGTCATGATTACCTTGAGCTTCAAACTATATATGAGTAATCAACCCATCAGAAAGTAAAAATGTGACAAGATAGAGGTTTGTAATTCAAAACAATTGGTTCAAGAAAGTACTGGCAGAAATAAAGTTCTGAAAATCATGATTCCAATGAAAGTCAATAAAGCATGAATGATAGAGTAGAAGATCATAATCTTCAAACTTAATCATTCAGCACTACAAACTTGATTAATGCAATAGAATCTGTAAAGTTTTTCTCCACATAAAACAAAAAGACTTAATAAGGAAGAAAAAAAAAAAAAAAGAAAAAAGAAAGGAGAAATAATGAAGAAATATTTGTATTTAATTCTTTTTTTTATTAGTTAAGATTACCTCTGCATGAAGCTTTTGGTTCTGAGCTTGGAGTGCATCATTATCTGCTTTGATTGCTTCGTACTGTCTCTTAAGGAGATCATAGTCTTTCTCTAGTTGCTTGGTTTTCCACCTAGCTCTTCTGTTTTGAAACCAAATAGCAATCTGCTTTGGTTGCAAACCAAGAGCTCTAGCCAGCTGCATTTTTCTCTCAGGTTCAAGCTTGTTACCCAACTCAAAGTTCTTCTCAAGAGTCTTAACCTGTTCCATGTTAAGCCTCCTCTTCTTTTCTCCTGCCTGTGAACCATCATCGGATAAATCATCCTCCCCATTTGCTTCTTCACAGACATCTATCCCTGTAAATGACATTGATCTCTTCCCTAGAAATGATGCAACACCTATGCCTCCCCCCAAAAAAGGAAATCAAAATCCAAAAACATAGATAAGATTATAAAGTGATAAAACACTTTTCTCTGTAGAGAAAAGAGAGAGATCAGATGAACATACCATGAAAGTGTTGGGGTGTGCATGAAGATAGCATTTGAATTTGATTGATAGAAGTGGGGGGTTGATGATGATCTTCATCATGAGGAGTTTGGAGCATGAAATTTCCCGGGAAGAAAGCCATCCCATTGCAAGACATGACCCAGCAGGCAGGTTTTAATAAGCCTCCAAATTATTTTAAGAAAACTCTATTCATAATCTGATGACTATCATGATGTCCAAGGAAAGAAGGATATGCAGCAGATCCTTGGAGTGGACACAGAGTTTAATGTAAAAAAAGAAGAAGAAGAGAGATTTGATATATCAGACTAAAAGGAAAACTAGAATTTCTTGAATTGGAAGGTGATGCAGAGATTTGTGTAAATTGGATAGCTTATATATATATATATACCTTATCAACTTCTAGGAACAAACTATTTTTTCTTTTCTTTTTTATATATATATTCTTAGAGAGGAGAGAGAAAAAGAGAGATATGAATGATGAATCTATTTATTTGATTAAAAGAACAGGGATTTCTAAAAAAAAAAAAAATCTTTTATAAATATGACTTTGCTATTGGAGAGGGACGGAAAACTGTCTTTTCTCCTCTTAAAATTGATTAACAATAAGTAAATTTTCATGAAATTTTGTTTAAATAATTGCAACAAGTTTTGATACACGTTTGCATGTTAAGGAGAAAAGTGAGAATAGAAAAAGAAGGCATAGCTAGAAAATTGAATGGAGAAAAAAATGAAGACGCTTCTAACTAAACTAGGTAATGTGGACTTTGAAAACATTTCATGGCGTGATTCCAGTCCAAGTCCAATAATTTGAGATTTTTTTTCCACACTTAAGAGACAAATAGTGGTGTTTTCTAAATAGGATAATTTATGTATTTGTATTATGTTTATATTATTTTTGTATCATAATTGTATTTAAAATATTATATATTTATAAAATTTAACATTTTAATAATTTATATTATATAAATTTTAACATATCGTATATTCATATTATTATTTTATATCGTATCATATTTTAATTATTATTTTTTTTCATCATGTAAAATTGTCGGATCTAATGTTTTCTGAATAAAGATACTTGTCTTTAGATATAAACAAAAATTTTCAGGATGGGAAGCAAGCACTTTTCAAGAAGCTTGATTACATAGCTACAAGGACAGACAATTCTAACGTATTTCATATTTTAAGTTTTTAACATTTCCCTGTAATGTGACGTGGGTGACTTTGAGAGGGGAAAAAAATACTAATAGTCCTAAAAAAATCTGATTTTTTTGTCGGTGAAAAGAGTTTAGAGTTTCTTAGAAAAAGAAACTTTGTGATGTTTGTGATATTTTATGTTGTCTTAGTTACGTGAAGAAAAAGAAGGGTTATTTAAAGAAAAAATAAAAATGAGTTGAATGAAATTTTAGATAACGATTGTAATGTAATATTTTGATTGTTATTTTATAATTTTAATTTTTTTTATCATTGATATTCATTATAATAACATTTAATATTATATTCATAATTATAATTAAAAATATATCTCTTAATCATAATTTAATTCCGAGTCTAAAAGGCATTTACATTTGAGGGCCGAGGGGAAAAGAGGCAGTAGTGTAGGGATGGGTCCAATGAAGGGGACAGGGGTTGCTACCTAACCCACCAACAGGTATCGTGCATTAAAGACCAAGCCTCTAATTCCCATCCATTATCCTTTCATCAGTTTCAGTCCTCTGTGCAAATTCAAAGAAAAAAAGAGAGAGAAGGATAGGAGTTTGAAAAGCCCAAGCAAAACTCCTTTTGTTAGGAACCCTACAAGAGCTGCTCTTTTTTGTCTTTCAGCCCCATCTCTCCAATATCTCATCCTCTCTCTTCTGCCACACCCCACCCTATAGTCCTATACCTCATGCACTCACTCATTTCATGTCCTATCCTCATATTCTCTCTCTCTCTCTCTCTTTCAATTTCAATTCAATTAATTTATAAAAAAAAAAAAAACTTTCCCATAAATCCCATGCTAAACCAAGATATTCTGCATGATCAAATACCAAATCTCACAACTTCCCAGCTTAACAAACTTATACAGTTTATCTGATTAGACATAGATGCTTCCATATATCAATTTTTATTTTTTTTTTGGTTTCAGGGGTAGAATTTGGATTAGCAGGCGGGTCTTCCCTTTTAGAAACCAACTTTTTAACTTTTGCATCCACAATTTCTTTTTACCAATTCTTCCAACTTTCATCTATACTGATCATCATTAATTAGTATGTATGCTGTTTTCATACCATCACCCCTTCAAAAATCTTATGACTACCTGCCAGCTAGAATGTTCTCTTTGATCCTTTTTTTAACCTTATTGCACTGTGGACTACATTTGAATTAGATATACTGTTAAGTGTAATATAGTTTTGCTTTCTTTTCTTGTTATGGCTCCTACCACGACCATAAACTATTCACCTCTTCTCTCTCTTTCACACAAACCAAAAAATATGGATGTTCATTGTTTGCACATGAAAATATATATATATATATATATATATATATATTCATTGAGTGTGTAATTCTGAACTAGCTAATTAAGAGCCATTAACTATAAACCTTACTCCTAGAAAAGTAGCAAGTAAAACTTAAGAACTTAAATTGAATTACTTTAGAACTAAGATATTTGCAATTGATGAAATTACATATGATCTTGACTAATGATTTATTAGAAAAGAGAGAAACCTTTATACTATATATATGTTACTCAAACATGGTTTGAAGTGTTGAATTACTTAAGACATGACAGAAATATACTACATATACCAATCTACTTTGAAGAATCTAACATGTGTTTATACAAGAAATACAAGTAGTACTTAAACATGAATAAGGAAGTAGGAAAAAACTTGTTCTGTTAACTATTTGTTTACCAAAGTTTGTAAAAAGGACAATGGAAAGGGGTGATAAAAATAGATTGAAAGTCAGGAAACACCCTTACAGTGAATTTCTCCTTTGACCACAGTACCACACCAATAATGGGTTATGAACAGAAAGTGAAAAAAAATTTGCGTTTCTGCAAGGGCCAAGCCAACAACCCAGAAATTTTTAACTCTTCTAACACAAAACAGAACCTAACAGTGCTACAAGAGAAATACTACAATGTTTACTAGCTGAGGACCTAAAAATCTGGCCTGAAAATACCATTGTAATTTTCTGCCTTGTTAATTACAGAAAGATGTAAATTACCTTCTGCATGCAGAATGTTGAAGGGCTGCCATTCTATTCAGGGGTGAATCTACTAAAGTTTTCACTTTTTTTTTTTTTTAAATTGTTCAGTCCTTTTTTCCCTTTGATTGTTTGTCACAGCAAGGAAAGAAAAATGGAGAGATAGGACCCATGAAATGAATTAAGTATCCAACATATGGCCCCAAAAGAGGTAAAATTAGCCACAAACTGCCACAAAGTTCGTAGATGATGCAAAGGGCTGACAAATTTCCATTTATTGTTTCAAGTGATTGAAGGTTAGAATTGAGGGTTTGATCTTGATGTTGAGAAAACAAGCTAATGTCATCACTCACACCCGCGGGTTTCACTTCTTTTTCTGTTACCAATCCCCACCACACAGTACATACACATGTATAACACCGGTTTTTTTTTATTTATCTGAATATAGTAAAAAAAAAAAATTTATTTATCGAAATATTGATGTTGCAAAATTAATTATCAAAATTCGTTTATTTTAAAACATGTTGGGAAATCACCATGATTGATGGCGATTTTCAACATGTATTTAAAAATTTTTGTAAAAAACTATAAATTTCCTTATATATTTTTATACAAATTTTGAAAAATCCCACAAAAGAAATCGTCATCCCCATGGTGATTTCCTTTGAGGTAAATTTTAAATTTTTTCTTTTAAGTGAAGGGAAGTGGTGGCAACTTCCCTTCATTTAACTAATGATCAACTTTTTTTTTTAATATTAAATAATAAATTTTAAATAAAAATTATATAATTTAAAAAATAAAAAATATATAATTTATTTTTTATTTAAATTTAAATTTAATTATAAAATATATATAAATATTTTTTAATTATATAATTTTATTTTCGGGCTTGGGCAAGGAAATAAAAAATATTTGGGTCTCAGTCCGGCTCGACCCATGGACACCTCTAGTCATAGCCATCGAAAATGTCCTCATTAATCTGGTATATCGGGACACATCCGGGCTTGCCGAGCGGGCTACCCGGCCCGTTGATAGGTTTAGCTATGACCTTCATTCCTGTATAATCCACAACGCTTTATTTCCCTTGCTCAAGCCCATTTCGAGTCGGGTCGGGTAGGGCCGACCCGAAATCCGTTTCACTATTCAAAAAATATTAAAAATACAATTTTATATTTATATATATTTTATAATTAAATTTAAATAATTATTTATTTAATAAATAATAATTTGGGCTAGGCCGGCCGGCCCGAATTACAAAGACACTTGTGTAAGCCCGGCCCAATACGATTAGGGCCCAATGTTAAATTTTTTATTTTAATATTTTTTGAATAGTGAAACAGGCTTTCGGGTCTGCCCGGGCCTGGCCCGAAATAGGCTTGGGCAAGGGAAATAAAAAAAATTTCGAGCCTTGGCCCGGCCCATGGACACCTCTAGTCATAGCCATCGAAAATGTCCTTATCAATCTGGTACATCGGGAGAGAGTTCGCATCAACAATAATACCGTTATACATATTTTGCCCGAAAGTCCATTTCACTATTCAAAATATATTAAAATATTAAAAAATATATTTTTATATATTTTATAATTAAATTTAAATAAAATTTTTAATTTATATAATTTTTGTAAATAATAATTATTTTTATTTTACAATTTTTTAATTTTTAATTTTTTTAAATTATAAATTATATAATTTTTATTTAAAATTTATTATTTAATATTTTAAAAACATTGTTGTTAGAATTAGTGAAAGGAAATCGCCACCATGGTGGCGATTTGCCTTCACTTAAAAAAAAAAATTTAATTTATCTCAAGGGAAATCGCCATCTACGTTGATGATTTTTCTTAGTAAAAATGGTATATATTTTTTGAAATGATCAAGGGAAATCGCAATGTGGCATGGCGATTTTCCTTGATCAATTTCAAAAAAAAAATTTGAAAAATCTGTTAGAAAATCACTATGGACCATGACAATTTTCCAACGAATTTTTTAAAAAAAAAGCGGATTTCAATAAATAATTTCACAACATCAGTATTCAAAGATTTAAAAAAAAAAGAAGCTATATTAGTATAAAAAACCTAAAAACACCCCTTAAACCCTAGCTAGACCTCATATATTCAATTAACTCATTACACAGCTGCCAGTTATATAATTATATATACCTTACCTTGTTCATATATTTATATATATATATATATATAGATGATATATATAACATTTATTTTCATCTATATATATAAGCTTTTGAAAATACAAAAGCCAGCAAAAGGGGGTTAGGCCATAGATTTTGGAGATGCAAATAGAAATATATAGTGCATGCATGGGAGGAGAGAAGAGAAAGATGTATTGGGGAGCTGGCTAGCTAGCTAGGGAAAGGTTTTGGTTATTATTGTGTTCGCGTAGCCAATATTTTGATTGGAAAAATGATTAGCTGCTTGCTTTTATTCAACAGCTAGCGGGGATAGATGTATCTAAAGGGGAATGCCATAGTTTATGACCCCGCATATTGGTGAATGCAATGCTGATGCTGGCCTCCTAAATACTGCTTTTAAAAAATTGGGCAAAGACAAAGCTCTGCCTTCACATGGCTTTATTTATTAGTTGGAAGCTGAAGCCTAAACCTTTTCAATGGGGGTGGATCCATGTTCTCAACCTGTTATCTCTCCCCCCATTTCTTTTTTTTTTTTTTTTTTCTTTCTTTTAACTTACTACTAATATTAATAATTAAAATACTATAAAGTTTACCAAAATAAAATAAAACAGAAGAGCTAAATCTTCTTCTACTCCACATCCCATATTCTTGCTTCTCTTCTCTTATGTTTGCATGCCAATCCCATGTGCTAATCTTCGCTTCACGTCACCTGCCCCCCCCTGTTTTTCCTCAAACTTTTTGGGCCAAAAAAGGGGGGGGGGGGATATGCAATTTGATAGTGATTTGTCAGCCACTGCTCCACTTATTGTTTTTATTACTTAATTGTTTTCCTCGTGGCCATGCTTTTTTTTTTTTCATAAGTCATGACCCATTATCACAACCGTCCATTTAAACTGCATACTTCTCGGATTCGTCACAAATTCAGGGCAACATGTTCTACACACACGAGAAAAAGGATCAAAATTTAACAGAGTATTAGAAAAAATATTCGCAATACGGTGCGAGTGAAACAATTAGTTTTTTAATTTTATAATAATAATAATAATAATAATGTTAAATTAATAACGTATAAAATTAATTATTAACATGAAAAAAATATATAAATTTTAATATTTTAAAAACAAAAAAAAAATTACATGAATACGAACACACAAATTTTTTTTAAAAATGAATAACTATGACAAATTATGTCATGAATTGAGACATAACACGAACACAACATAGAAAAAATAATTAAAACATAACAAAAAAAAATAACATGAACACGACACGAATACACGAACGTTTGAAAATATACACAAAACGAATTATTAACGTGTAATTTTTTTTTATAAATTTATAATAATTTATATAAATTATTGTGTAAAACTAATTATTAACGTGTAAACATTTATATAAATTTATAATACTTTGGAAAAAAAAAAGCAAAAACACGTCACGAACACAATTTTTTCATTTGATTGAATCACTATGATAAATTATGCAAAATATGTCATAAATTGAAACACGACACGAACACACATATTTTTTTCTAAATTAAATCACAATGACAAACTATGTAAAATATGAGATGAATTAAGACACCACACGAACACAAAATTGAAAAATAATTAAAACACAACATGAAAAATAACATGAAAACGACACGAATATGCGAACGTGTAAAAATATACATAAAACGAATTATTAACGTGTAAAAATTTATATAAATTTATAATATTTTGAAAAACAAAAAAAATAAATCGAATACGAACACGTCACGAACACAACATAGAAAAAATAATTAAAACACAACAAGGAAAATAACACAAACACGATACGGATACACGAACGTTTAAAAATATATATAAAATGAATTATTAACGTGTAAAAATTTATATAAATTTATAATATTTTAAATATAAAAAAATAACACGAACACATAATATTTTCTATTTTTTCTCTTCCTACCATATTTCTTTTCTTTTTTTCTTTTTCTTTTTCTCTCTCTACCTCTCAACAAACCAAAAAAAAAAATGAAGGGGTGACTTGGCCACCCTACCTTTGTATCAAAAAATGCAAAATTTAGTATATGGATAAAATATAATAATTGAATTAAATAAATATAAAAAATTTAAAAAATTATGCAAATGTGTAAATTAAATTAATTTTATATTAATATAAGCAAATTTCTCTTTTATATATATATATATATATATATATGATGAAAAGTAATAAAATTTAAAAATTTAAAGAAACGAGAAATAAAATAGTTGTAATTGCCGGAAGAACCAGGCTGATCAGATCAACTTTTTTTTTAAAGCTAAATATGGTTTTTTGTTTTCTCCATTATGCTTCAAAATTTAGTGCATGCTTTCGTAACATTTAAGTCAGTAGTTTAGATATGTTTTTCCGTTTAAAGAGTAATATTCGAATTTTTTTTTCTTTTCTTTCAATCTAAATAAAAATAGATTAATTTTTGATGCACTGTCAGTTTATAGGGCTATACACACTACAGCAAATTGGTCTTTCAGCGGCGTTTTGTTATTAGAATAGCGGCGTTTATAAACGCCGCGAAAAAAATTACAAGCGTTTAAAAAAACGCCGCAACAAACGCCGGTAAAAACAGTGATGGGAAATTTAGCGGCGTTTTCCGGGAAAACGCCGCTAAATTAGTGACGTTTTTAGGTACTTTAGCGGCGTTTATAAACGCCACAATTGAAGGTCCGAAATGGTAATACTTGAAACTTTAGCGGCGTTTTTTGTTCTCAAACGCCACTAAGTGTTCGGTTTTAACGGCGTTTTTGAATATACAACGCCGCTAAATTTTGTCTTTTAGCGGCGTTTTCTGATCACAAACGCCGCTATATTTTGTCTTTTAGCGGCGTTTTCTGATAAGAAAACGCCGCTATATTTGCAGGAATTTATATATATAGCGGCGTTTGCTATCAGAAAACGCCGCTATATTTGCAGAAATTTATGTATTTAGCGGCGTTTTTTTTCATAAACGCCGCTATAAATGCAGAATATTTTTTAAAAAAAATACTATTTATTTCCGCTGTAAATGCAGAATATTTTTTTAAAAAAATACAATTGAAGGTCCGAAATGCGTAACATTGTCGAATAATACACAAACAACACAAATTATAAAAAAAATATATAATATAAAAATATATTTAATATCAACCATACAATGTATTATTCAACACATCAAATCCACTTACAAATTCTTTAATCTGAAGTAGATGAGCCTCCTAAATTCTTTTGCTGCACTAAATTCATCAACGACTGAAACTGTGTCTGCAGCTCCTGATATCGTCTATCCTGTTCTTCTTTTTCAGCTTGTCTCTCTGCTTCCTTCTCCTCAAAACGTTTATTCATATTTTGCATTTCTTCTCTTAGCATCTGAACTTCATATGCACTGGAGTTTTGTGAAGAAGAAGCAGTAAACCGTTGAGAACCAAGTCCATAGTAGCTAGATGGTGTCGGACCCATTCCGACACCTCGAACCCGTCCATATCGTTCTTTTCCAGCTACTTCAGTGAATATTTGATTCTCCACATCTTGCATATTCGCTGATGATCCATCTGATGCTCCGATTTGATACTCAGCAATTTTATTTCGAGCTTTCTCCTACAAAACAATAAAATTAATAAAATCTTTTGTAAAACATATTTGTAAATGAAAACAAGTTTGAAGAAAATATACCACAATTTCCTGAGTCTCGATGTTCAAATAGGATCCATCATTCTTAGTATGAGTTAACTGAAACAGTTCAACTCGTCCAATTTTTTCACCCAGCTCAATTTCCTACAAAACAAAAATAATTAATACTAAATTGTATTAAAATAATTGAAAACTAATATATTAATACATTATGAATGTAAACTTACTTTTTCATTAGCTTTTCTGGCAAAACTTTTTGAACCACTGGTGTGACTGTATTTCTGTTGTTGTCTACTGCTTACCCCTATCTTTTCTCGTTCCTGTACATTAGACAAAGCACGTTATAAAACTATACATATTCCATAAAATTGTATTATATCAAGTACTATAAGTAAATGACCAAAATAAATTATAAATGATACCTCTCCTTTTTTTGAATACCAGAATCTAACCAGTCTCTCATACTGCCACATAATCACACCACGCGGTATGGTTCGTAGTAAGACATTAGGATCAGTATTTCGATCGAAATACTTTTTCTTCAACTCATGCTTAAAGTCTTTCCATTTTTTCCCCAATGATTTCATAACGAATGATGTGGGAATCTGCAAAGAAAATCGTGACTGAAACGGAGAAGTTGTACAACGTTAGTTTCGATGATCAACAAAATTATTAAAATAATGCAATACTAATGTAACATGCTTATACCTCAATAAACTTTAACATCTCGACTTTCTCAGTATTCGGCACGTCACGCCATGACTCATAATGAATGGGACACTTCATCCCATTTCGAGCAATCAGGCCAAGAAAGCTAGCCAATAATTGTGCTTCTAGACCAATTGGCTGCTGCTCATTATTTGCTGCGACAACAATACGCTCTTCAGGAGGTAGTGCCCATAACTCCTTTAATGTCGTACGACCACGAGTTCTGCGTTGTCCAACATTATCAACTACATAAAAGCAAATATATTAGCAATTTCAATATGATTTTGCGTACTTTTAACACAAACGCCGTACCACGATACCTGTATTCAAGTTCGTATGAACTGCAGTTTCTGCAGCTATGGAGGCAGTCGACAACTCTGGTGGGTTAACATCTGCAGTAGACGCATTCGGCACCTCTAAAGGCGTCACTAGTGTCACCCTCAACAGTCTGAATGATATTGATATCCCTTAATCTTTTCCTCGCCATGCTATCTGCATCAATTTTAAGTAAACAACATTAGTATAAGAATGAAATACTATTATGTAAAAAACATTAATAATAATATTTACAGTATAAAAACATATTATATACAGAGTATTTGTTTCAAAATAATCTTACTAGATTTTGTTTTTGATATCAAGTTTCATAAATGTCTTCATCAACATCTTCGCGAACCCACCGAACATCTGTATTGGTACTAGGGATATTTTCATCCAAGTTTTGATCCGTAAATGGCAAGCATTCAGTTCTTTGTTCAATATCATCTTGAAATATATCACCCATATCAAACAGGTTTCTAGGTGTGTTACGGAGTACAACATACCAACCCGCATCATTCGGATCTTCGGAATAAAATACTTGTTTGACTTGAGATGAAAAAACATAAGGTTCGTCAATCAGTTGTTGTCCGGTGTGAATTAATCGAGAGAAATTCACCATTGTAAATCCGAACTGATCTTTTTTAACACCTCTACTAGTATTCACATCAGCCCAATCACATCGAAATAACACGATCTTCCACTTGCCATAATAATCCAACTCAATAATATCATTTATAATTCCATAATAATCAATATCCCCCTCCACAGGATTACTATCCCTAGCACTAGCATAGCTTGTTGTTGAAGAAGAAACAACAACTCCACAATTTTGTGTTCTCCTAAAGCGTTCACGGGATTTAGTATGAAATCTAAATCCATTAATGATGTAAGCACTGTATCTTTTCACTATTCTATTCGGTCCTTGTGAAAAATACTTAATTTCTTCGCTAACATCTCTTCCACTCCAAACCTATTACAAGAAACGCAAAGGCAAACACTTCACTTTATTTATATATTAAAGAATACATTGATCGTAATAAAATGATAAAAAATTGTGTTACTTACTACTTCTCCTAACCATTCGTGGAAATTTTCCGTAAATAACTTATCAAGCTCGCGAAGTTGTCTTCTTCGAGAACGTAAAGTTCCTCTCAAGTAGCTTCTATACTCACTATCAAAAAAAGTACGTTTTTTACGTGAGAAAGCAAAAGACAAATTAAACTGTTTGTTAAATTAAAAATTATACTGGAACTTACGTGCGTAATGATTCCAGTGAATCACTATGGAAAAGCACATATCGATGCGCTTGTGCCCAAGATTTATCATCTAGCTCAACCACTTCAACCTTGCCGATTGGTTGTCCAACACTTCCAAATAAGTATGTTTCGGCTAAGTTGTTATGTGTGACCACATCATTTCTTCCCGGTCTATTAAATCTTGTTTCAACATCATCCAAATATCTTGCACAAAATGTCATACACTCCTCCGCTAAATATCCTTCAGCAATAGAACCTTCTGGATAGCGTTTGTTCCGACAATAAGATTTTAACTTTCCTAAAAACCTAAAACAGAATACATAACAATCTTAATGTGTAATTAAATGCTATGTAAACCAGATAAAAGTATAATAAGCTAATTAGCAAAGTATACCTCTCTAATGGGTACATCCATCGATAAAAAACTGGTCCGCCGACTTTTGCTTCATAAGGAAGATGGATAACCAAATGCACCATTATAGTGAAGAATGATGGAGGAAAAATCTTCTCTAAGTGGCACAAAGTTAGAGCTGCTCGATGTTGAAGTTTTTCAAGCTCTTCTACCTTGAGAACTTTGCCACAAATAGCTTTCATTATATTACTAAGTTCAATTATAGAAGAAGTCACTTGCTTTGACATAGAACAACGTAAAGCAACTGGAAGTAAATCTTGCATCAAGATATGGTAATCATGTGACTTTAAAGAAGAAAGTTTAGGATCCTTCACATTCACACATCTTGATATATTGGCGGCATACGCATCCGGGACCTTCATATCTTTCAACACCTTACAGAAGACGTCCTTCTCTTTTTTAGACATCCCAAAGCAAGAAGGAGGCAACCGTGATTTTCCGTTAGGAAGTAATTCCGGATGAAGATCACGACGAATTCCCATGTCAACTAGGTCAAGCCGACTCTTTAAGTTGTCTTTTGATTTTCTATCCACATTAAGAATTGTCCCGATGATATTTTCACAAACATTCTTCTCTATATGCATCACATCAAGGTTGTGACGCAATAAATTATGCTCCCAATAAGGTAACTCAAAAAGAATACTTTTTTTTTCCACAAATCCGCCTCATTTGGATCATCTTCTTCATCTTCCTCCTCATCACTCTGAATGTAAACATCACCTTCTAACATCTCCCTTGATCTTTTCCTTGACTGTGTGCAACTTGTTTGATTCATCTTTCCATAAGTGAAATTGATATCTTTCAACATCAACAAGATATCCGACCCAATCGTGGTCTCAGGTGCTTGTCTTAACTCTTCACTGCCATCAAAGACATGTTTTTGGAATCTAAATCTATGATTTTCATCTAACCACCGACGATGTCCCATATAACTGAATTTCTTTCCGTTATATAACCATTTTGAACATGTTTGTGCAGCACAGCAAGGACAAGCATAACGACCTTTGGTGCTCCAACCAGATAGATTTGCATAAGCAGGAAAATCGTTTATAGTCCATAACAAAGCTGCACGCAAATTAAAGTTTTCCTTTTTTGATGCGTCATATGTTTCAACCCCTTCCCATAACTGCTTCAACTCTTGAATAAGAGGTTGCATATAAATGTCAATATCATTTCCGGGACCTTTCTCTCCAGGAATTATCATGGATAAGATAAAAGAGGATTGTTTCATGCAAATCCATGGAGGCAAATTATAAGGAATCAAGACAACCGGCCAAGTACTATAAGAAGTACTCATTATTTTGAACGGATTAAAACCGTCAGAACCAAGTCCAAGCCTCACATTCCGGGGATCATTAGCAAAAGATGGGAACTTATTGTCGAATGATTTCCAAGCCAAAGAATCTGCAGGATGTCTTAATAAGCCATCATCAATCCTTTCATCATGATGCCACCTCATAGAATCAGATGTTTTTGATGACATGAAAATTCGTTGAAGTCTTGGTATTAACGGAAAGTACCGCAAAATCTTTGCAGGTTTCTTCTTTAAATGTGTGTCACCATCGTCCTCATTCATATTTTCTTCTGTATTTCCATTCAACCATCGACATCTACCGCAGACATGACAAAATTGTTCATTTGTTCTATCACCCCAATACAACATACAGTCATTCGGACAACTATGAATTTTCTCATATCCAAGGCCTAGATCTTTTATCATCTTCTTCGAATCCTTACAAGACTGAGGGATTTTTGCAAAAGGAAACATTTCTTTCAAAAATTCTAATAACAGTGTCAAAGAATTTCCTGTCCACCCGCTTAAGCATTTTAAGTGAAAAAGACGGACACAGAAAGACAATCTTGTATGCTTAGATCCCTCGTAAAGTTCTTCATTCATATCATCAAGCAACTTATAAATTTTTGCCGCTTCTCCATTGGGTTCCTGATCACCCATACCTCTTCCCGTTTCAGCAAAGTCATTCATGCCAACATTGAACCCATCATTCCCTCCAGGAACTTCTGGTGAAGATGTGTACAAACTATGGTTACGCATGTTAAATGCATCTCGCAACATACCTTCCATGTCATCTTGTCTAATAGACTGATGTTGATTGTTAGAATTACTTGGACGAACTCTAGAAGATGACCTAGAAGTTGCGGACTCTCCATGAAAAAACCATTGTCTGTAACCCGGGAGAAATCCTTCACAAATCAAATGTTCGAAAACAACTCCACGCATATGCCAATCAATATTGGCACACCTCGAACAAGGACATAATATCTTATTATCTTCGCTTGCGTTCTGAAAAGCGAAATCGAGAAAACTATGTACTCCATCTTCGTACTCTTGACTTAGTCTCGACTTTTGCATCCAACTCTTATCCATTTTTGTGCCAAATACCTTTTTAATCAAATTACATCATTAGCACTTGACCAACAACTTAGAGTTAAATCTGCCTATAAAATTTCCTATGAGGTTGTACATTTGTAACATTTGCACAAAGTTTTGACTTAATTTAAAATTGATGGTTAACAGAATTACTTCTTAACTGAGTCCAAATGAAGATGTTATCAGTGGTCAATAAGTACGCAAAAGGATATGCACTGAGTGAAACCAACCATGTAGTTGTTGGGCTAATTAATTTGTGAAACCAACCATGTAGTTGTTTGGCTAATTAATTGCATGATCATCATCAAATGGTGGGATGGGAACAACAATTAAAAAAGATAATTAATTTATTTTCTTAAGCAAGTTTAAAAGTCAGATTTCACAAATCGGGCTTGGGCGGGTAGCCCAACCCTTGGACAGGTCTAGTTTTATTGTATTTTACATAATTTTACTAATTAAAATTTGCATTGCCAGGAACGAATTGAAAAACAAGGTTCAATGAGTAAAGTTTTATGAATGTCAAACAGACCCCACACACTCAAACTTCTTGATTAAGCAAACTAATAGTACGAAATATAAACTGCACAAAAACCTGTTCCAGTGTTGTCAAGGGCGCAAGGCACACTCTAGGCATTAGAACCCTTATATTGCCTTAGACGTAAGGAGCAAAAAAAGCACTCGCCTGAGTGAAATAAGGTGCAATATGTACATGTGTGTTTTTGTATATATATATATATATATATATATAATAAGCTTAAGATATATAATTATTATAATAAACTCTAAAAAATGGTCCAATTTATCTACAAAACATGCAATTTTTTTGTTGTTGGCCAATATGCATAATTTCCTTATGGTTCCATGTTTGTTGTTGAATACTTAAATATTGAGAAGTATAGAATTTGATACTATCCCTTTTTTACTAGTAAAGATACATTTAATGGAAAAAGTTAAAAATAAATTAAAGAAAATTTCAATCAGACGGGCTTTTTTTACGCCTATCGTCCTACAAAAAATAAAATAAGTTAAAGATACATCTAGGCGCACCAGGCGTGCGTTGCGCCTCGCCTAAAAGGGTCTAAGGCGCTTTTGTTGTCTAGCACTAAGGTGCAAGGCGTAGGTGCGTCTAGGCACACGCCTTGACAACACTGACCTGTTCTCGTATCATGAGGCCACTCGAGATAACTAAAGATACTTTAAACAAAAGGCACTTCAAGTTTCACAAACAACCCATCACTCTACAAGATGGGATAAGTCAACTACAACTCAAAGGCAAATGAAACACTAGTTGCAAATTAAACTGAGTACTATATTTTTAGGGAAAGGAGCAAAGAATCTGAATTTTTTTTAAGCACTAGACAAGCAAATTATACAAATTTAACACATTAATTAATTACGTAATGACAATATTTCTTTTTTTCAAACCTGTAAACTCAAATCATCACCACTGAAGTCTGTTTTCTCCAAAAAAGAAACAGTAAACTCCACCAACAAGGTAAATTTCTTAAAATCGTAGAACCCCTTCTCCTGGATAACAAGGTAAAAGCCTCTGGCTTCATTATTCATCAAGTTGGTTTAATTTAATTTCCTGTTTTTGCTAAAAATTTAGGTCGATCTGGTCCTTTTTGGACATGTACTTAACTTAGCTTAGATTTGACCACTTAGCTTAATTATTATATATAAGTTTTATGATTTGACAACAAAATTTTGGAATTACTAATTCTAACAACAAAACAGAATCAGAAAAAGAAACAAAAACAAAAACTCATCAGCAAATTTTGGAATTACTTACGATTTGACGATTTGGAGATGAATAGAGACAAATCGGCTTCGAGATTATGATTTTCGAGATGAAGAGAGAAAAATCGGCTTGGAGATTTAAAATTTCGGCTTGGAGATGTGTGAGAGATAGAGGGAGAGAGAGAGAGAGAGAGACTCGGTTTGGTTTCTGAATTGGGGTTTAGGGTTTCATATTAGAACGAATAGCGGCGTTTGTATCAACAAACGCCGCAACATTACAAGGTAAAACACATCGTTTTGTCTTAAGCCATAAATGAATGAATATAGCGGCGTTTCTATTATCCAAACGCCGCTATATGGAAATAATTAGCGGCGTTTATATTTACAAACGCCGCTATATCGAAATATTTAGCGGCGTTTATATTTAAAAACGCCGCTATATTATATTATTTAGCGGCGATTGTGGACACAAACGCCGCTAAAACAAAAGCCTAAACGCAGCGTCTCGCCTCTAAATTTTGGCGCCCAAATTTTGGCGAAATTTTAAGAAACTGATAAAAATTGATTATACTTTAGCGGCGTTTGTATAATGCAAACGCCGCAATTAGTACAGATGTAGCGGCGTTTGTACACATAAAACGCCGCTAATTTACAACTTCCCGGCGTTTTCTATAGAAACGCCGCCGGGTATTCAAAAACACGGTACCCCGCGGCGTTTTTGAGTCAAACGCCGCTATATTAGCGCCACTGAAAACCAATTTGGTTGTAGTGACACTGACAGTGCATCCTACGATGCCATCTGTCGGATTAGGGATTAGTGATTAGGGTTAGTGATTAGGGGTTAGGAGTTAGAGTTAAAGGGGTAGAGGTTAGTGGTTAGGATTAGTGATTAACTTTTTAAAAAGATGTCAAAATATAGGATTCACTGTCAGTGTATGAAGTCTATACACTGAAAAGTGCATAAAAACGAACTCATAAAAAAAAATTTAGGGAATTAACATTATTACGTCTCGTTGGGAGTAATTTTGATGGTTGATTATAGTGCTTGGCTAAAGGCTTTATATACTTATATAGGTCTTCTATTTTATTATAGGTCTTAGATTCTATTCTGTAATCATTTTGCATAGTGTGGGTGAAAGGAGCAGACGCAGGATGTTTTAAAGCAAAGCCATGAATTGGAAATTAAGAATTGACCCACCAACCATAAGAGATAGCTCGCATCTATTCCAATCTCATGACGCATCCACATGGCATGGCATGGCAATGACAATGGCAATGGGTTTAGACATATATAGCATTGACAAACAGTTGAACCATAGAAATAAGATAAGAGGCATACGTAGTCTTGGACGGTCTGACTCTCCTCTATTATTTTTCAATACATTTTAATCATCATTTAAAAATATAACTTTCACAATTAATGAGTAAGTCATAAACATTTTAAACATTTTGGACATAACATAACTAACTGAGTTCGTTTTTGATGCATTGTCAATGTAGAGACTCCATACACTACACTGACAGTGAATCTTATACTGACACCTCATAAAAAACTAACCACTAACCCTAACCACTAATCACTAATCCATAACCCTAATCATTAATCCCTAACCCCTATAACCTAACTTTAACACGTGACATCGTAGGATGCACTAACAATACTGTATAACCCTATGCATCAAATATTAATTCTAACTAAATAATAAAAAAAAAAAAAAACTCACCTAGCCTAGCTTATGCTTGTCCCATATATCAGATATAGTAAACAAGTGGCCCAGCCCCAGCCCCCGAGTGTTGCATTCTTTAACCAGATTCAAACTGCAATTCCATGGCAGTAATCGGCAGCCGCACAGAAACGGAAATCACAATTAGTCTTAGGCCTTTCTCCTTAATTTACAAGTCCAAGATATATAGCTGCTGTATGTATGTATGGTGCCCAATCAGACAGAAGGAAACTACATGTACCCACAAAGTGGTGAAAAAAATGAATGAATTTGGGTATGTAATACAATACGCGCATATCTTTTAATCTGAAAATTATACGTACGAATGATGGTAGAGCCATCCTTCGAAAGCAAACGACAGTATTTCCATGGTTGCCATTGCCAAGCATCATATACAGACTGAGTGGTTGTCTTGTCACCTTATTAAGGCCATTTTTGTTCCTTAATTAGCCAAAAATGAAAACCAGATGACTTGAAAGAACTTGTCAGATCAGACAGCCTGAGAGTTGCAATAACCCCGCCGCCAGAGCACAGAACGATATGATGAGGCTCCTCGATCATTTCAACTTCCGATTCCTTCTTTAAGTTCCTGATCAACACTGAGTCACTCATTCCTGCCATGGCCTCTTTGACTCGGTCGCTGATTATCCTCTAGGACTTAACTCAATTAAACCTCCACATTATAATTTTGTAAATATAAAATCAAAATGAAACGAAAATTCTCTTTTTTCTTTTTAACTCAAAACCGTTGGGAAAATTGTCTATCACCACAATTTATTTATTAATCTAATTAAAACAATGTCAAAGTAGCTACCAACTATAATAACTCAAACAAAGGTTTTGCTTTTGCAAGAACTGAACCTTCCTTCGTTTGAATTCTAAACTAAAATTCATTTTTCTTAAAAAAAAAAAAAAAACAACAACAACACTGTTCAAACTATAGGCTTAAACTAAAATTATAGCTCACTGGCCAGTGGCCAGCCCAACAAATAAGCAATTTTCGGCCTTTCAGCTAAAGGCAAGTTGACAATCAGAAAAATAAATGTTGAGTAAGAGAAACCCACATTATCTTTTGGGCTTAGTTAGAGCCTAGATTTTGATTTTTGGACCATAGCCTATAGGCACTTGCTAGTAAAAATGAAATATAAAATGTGACACAAATCAAGTAAATAAGTGTATGTATAGAGTATTTAATTGCATGATTTTTTATTTAAAGAGCATGATTCAAATTTTTTATTTTTCAAATAAAAATATTATTTTCAAGATTACCATGGTAACCTAATTACCAAAGTGATTTTATTACAACGGTAATTTTAATTACTCGTGATTTTAAATCATCTTGTTTGATTAATCATTATTAAATTTTAAAAATTAAAAGATCGTTATATTTGGCATTACCAAAAATAAAATATTATTTTATTTTAAAGTCTCAAAATAACCATATCATAATAGTTACACAACTTAATAATTTGAATGTTGTTTACGGTTTGTAAAATATAAGAAATATTTTATCAATTTATTATAATAAGATATAACTAAATTATTAAATTAATAAATATATTTATTAATAGGTAAATTAACTTTTATCAATTTTAAAGTATACAATTTATTTTGAATTTGGTACAATGAACATTATTTTGAAAAGGTAAAAACTTGTAATATACGATAAATACAATTTTAAAATAAAACAAATTTTTAATTCACATATTGAATGAATAATATTAACTATAATTAATTTCATAACTAACTCCACCTGGGTGAACATAAAAGTTTTCTACTTTTTTGAATGAGAATTATATCACCTTAAAAGATAATAATTTAATGATTATTTAAGATTACCATCATGTGAAATCATTAATTTCTTATCAAATGTGATCTAATTATCATATTTAAATCACTACAATTTTTAAAGTTATCATCCCGTACCAAACATCATCTTTATTAACGGATTGCATATAAATGGTTAATAAAAAGCCCTAAAACAAAAAGAATGAAAACAAAACTTGGTTCCTCACAGTCACACCAACTGTTTTAGAGACAAAACTGATATATATATATATATATATATATATATATATATATATATATAAAATGTTGTCTCAGATCTTACCAGAGCTTGACTCGCTAGCTACAAAAGATTTTACAAGTAAATTTATATATTTTTACCACGTCTTTAATATTAATTTTAAAATTAATTAAACGTGTTATAATTAAATACTATATATGCACATGATAAAAACAAAATTATACAAATATACATTTCTTATATTAGGAGGTGAATATATATACACATATGCCGAAGAGTTTAGTACTTTAGTTAGAAAAAAAACCCAATATATGTATATATAGTTTAAGATTACACTTAACTACCACATGTTTAACTTATAGACTGTCACATACACGTGTATATATATATATATATATAAACACGTGTATGTGACAGTCTTATAAGTTAAACATGTGGTAGTTAATATATATATATATATATGAGTATGAGTATATTTTTTATATATTGCCAATTAAAATTTTAAATTTCACAAGTGAATTAATAAACTAACAAGTATTTTCTTGTTAATATTAATTTTTAAAGTATTTTTTATATATCCTATAAAAACATGTTTAATCTTTCTAAATTTACTGATAAAGTTTTTAAACTCGGTTGACTATCAGCTTGAGTATTTTGTAAATAAATATATATTTGCCCTCACAACAAAAATGTGTAACCTATGTTTTTAATTTATAATAATTAGCAACATGCATGCAGGAGACTCTTCTCATCGATAAGAGATATTAATTACGTAATGATATCGATATCAGACTTTGCAGTTTTTTCCGCCTCAAATCTGCAATGGAGCTGTGACTGTAAAGCCTCCAGGTGAGGTTTTTGCAGAAGGAATTCAGTATTGGAAGAATTCTGTGGTGGCTCAGTTCATTGGAAGAATTCCAAACTTCAGTCAATTTCAGAGAATGGTCACGCTGCTATGGGGGAAAGATAGTACTGTGGAGATTAAGCCAGCTGGGCTAAATCTTTTTGTGATTCAATTCTCTAACTCAGAGGCAAGAGATCGAGTTCTTGAAGCTGGCCCTTGGCATATCCACAATAAGCCACTTATTGTCAGGAAATGGGAGCCAGGGATGGAAACACTGGATTTCAGTATGGAAAAACTCCCTATTTGGATTCATTTAGGTCGAGTTCCATTGGAGCTTTATACAAGAACAGGATTGAGCTATATAGCAAGTGCGCTGGGCACT
This sequence comes from Fremontodendron californicum, assembly GCA_030761205.1. Classification (NCBI taxonomy): domain Eukaryota; kingdom Viridiplantae; phylum Streptophyta; class Magnoliopsida; order Malvales; family Malvaceae; genus Fremontodendron; species Fremontodendron californicum. The sequence continues at coordinate 22,716,680 of JAULJL010000025.1, read as the reverse complement.
CCTCTCTACATGGACAGAATAACATCCAGCCAGCAGAGATTGGCCTATGCCAAAGTGTGTATTGAAGTTGCAGCCACAACTGTCATTCCAAGCACTATAGATGTTGTGTTGGAGAATGGATCCATTGCGTCCATAACAGTTGAAGCTCCTTGGCTGCCACAAAGGTGCTCAAACTGTAAGATTTTTGGCCATTTGGATAAAGCTTGCCCATCTAAGCCTGTTAATGCTGTGGCAAAGGTTTGGAGGCCAAAGGAAAAGAAGCAAGGACAAGAGGAATGTATAGCAGAGGAAATTATAGAGGAGAATGCCAAAACAGCTGAATATGATGCTGGAACTTCATTACTAAGCCCCAAGAATCAAAATATGATGTCAAGCTTCATCAATAAGGAAGTTATTATGCCAAACCAGAAAACAAATATTGAAACCAGGAAGGCAAGTTCACTCAATCGATTTGCCATTTTGGAAGTAGTTGAGGAAGAAGATAGAGAAGAAATTGAGCCTGAGATCAGGAATGATACAAGGGCAGTTACTGAAGATGAAAACAGGATAGAGCACTCTCCTAGGAAACCAAGAGCAGCTTCTGCTGGAGTAGCAGATCTTATGAAGAATCTGAAGACAAAGAGGAGAGGGCCTATTGACAAAGGAAAAAGGACCAGCGCAAAGGTAAATCCCACTACCTCAGGAAGTTCCTTGCCTAACCAATCCTAATGAATCTATTCATATGGAATGTAAGGGGATTCAATCATTCCCTTAAACAAAAAGATGTAGTTAGTAGAATAAGAAAGCTAAGAGCTGACATTGTCTGTCTGATTGAGACTCATGTCAAGCTTCAGAATATGCAGCAGATTTTAGATAACAGTTTTCCAGGATGGAGCATATTCCATAACTATTCTGAGGCCAATAATGGAAGAATCTGGTTTCTTTACCAAAGCCATGTGCAGCTGAGTCTGGTTGCTTCAATGGACCAAAGCCTTACATGTAGCATATCTTTCACAAGTAAGAAGTTCTTATTCTCTGCCATTTATGCTTCTAATGAGGGCATTGCAAGGAGAAGGTTATGGAGCCATTTAGTTCATCTAAATAGCACACTGTCTAACCTTCCATGGATGCTAGCTGGAGACTTCAACACTATCATTGACCCCTCTGAAAGCTCAAGTTATGATGGATCTCAAGCACCTAGCACTGATATAAGGGATTTTACTGATTGCTTACAAGTTCTATCTTGTTTTGATCATACATTCATAGGGCCTAGATTCACATGGTCTAACAAGCAAATTGCAGGTTTCCTGGCAAGGAAGTTAGATAGAGTGCTTATTAATGCAGAATGGCTCACAGCATTTCCAGAGTCTCATGTAGAATTTCTTGCTCCAGAAATTTCTGATCACAGCCCAGCATACATAAAGCTTGATATGGTGAGTGCCTCTCCACCTAAACCTTTCAAGTTTTTTAACTATTGGACCAGACATCCAGAGTTTATGCACATTGTTGAGAACTCTTGGAGGGTACCTACTGGTGGTAATCCCATGGTCAGGTTGCATACCAAAATGAAGAGATTAAAGTCAGTATTGAAGAACTTTAATCATGCTTATTATGGTAGCATATCTGAGAAGGTTACAACTAAGAGGAAGGAGTTAGAGGATGTCCAAGTAGATCTACTCAGCCATCCTTCTGATGAATTGATAGAAAAGGAAAGGATGTTAGCTCAAGAGTATAATGAACTGAGGAAAGCTGAAGAGAGTCACTTCAGGCAGAAGTCAAGGGTTCAATGGCTTCAAGAAGGAGATCAGAATACTGGATTCTTTCACAAGATGGTTGCAGCTAGGCAGAATAGGGGCACAATGAGAGTCATGTATGATGATAGTGGAAATAGGCTTGAAACCTTCTCACAGATATCTCAGGCAGCAGTCTCTCATTTCCAGAAAATTATTGGCACTAAGGACTATAATGTTGAGGGATGTACAAGGGAGTTTCTACGAGAACTTTTGCAGTTCTCCTTCTCGGATGCAGAGAAGTTTGAACTCTCAAAGCCAATATCCAGGGAGGAAGTCAAGGAGTCCATTTTTGCCATCAAGGGGGACAAGGCTCCAGGGCCAGATGGTTTCACATCTCACTTCTTTAAGGAAGCTTGGACAGTAGTAGGGGAAGAGTACATTGATGCCATTCTTCATTTCTTCCAGACAGGAGATTTGCTGGCAGGCTTTAATTCCACAATTGTAGCTCTAGTGCCAAAAAACCAAAATCCTACTTGTATTAAAGACTACAGGCCTATTTCCTGTTGTTCAGTAGTCTACAAAAGTATTACATCTGTGATGGCAAGAAGACTCAAAAAATTCCTGCCAACTATCATCAGCAAAAGTCAAAGTGCCTTTGTGGAAGGAAGGAATATCTCAGATAATGTCCTAATGGCACAGGAGTTAGTAAGAGGCTATGCCAGGAAAACTCTGTCACCTAGAAGTGCTATAAAGGTTGACCTTCAAAAGGCTTTTGATACACTTGACTGGGACTTCCTCTTGCTGGTTCTTGCAGCTTTGAATTTTCCAACAGAATTTATAACATGGATCAAGAGTTGCATCACTGGTCCTAGGTTCTCTCTATCAATTAATGGAGGCTTGGTGGGCTACTTTAAAGGAGAAAGGGGTATAAGGCAAGGAGATCCTATATCCCCCTATCTGTTTGTGCTTGCTATGAATGCACTTTCTAAGCTTTTGGATGCTGCTGCACAGCATAAAGTCTTTGATTTCCATCCTAAGTGCAAAAGGATTGGGCTCACTCATCTATGTTTTGCTGATGACTTGATAATTTTCACTAAAGGGCACCTGAAATCCATCCAAGGAGTGCAGGATATCCTGGAAAGTTTTTATAAACTTTCTGGTTTGCAGCTCAACTGTGCCAAAAGTGAACTTTATTCTTCTGGGATCAGTAGAGCTCAGCTTCAGGAAATCCAGGGGGTGACAGGCTTCAAGCTAGGAGAGCTGCCAGTGAGGTATTTGGGGGTACCTTTAGTAACAAAGAAGCTGACAGAAAAAGACTGTGTCCCACTTATCTCAAAGATTACTGCTAGGATCACTCATTGGACATCAAAGATTCTGTCCTATGCTGGAAGATTTCAGCTTATTCAATCAGTTTTGTTCAATATACAAAACTATTGGTGCAGAATCTTTATTCTACCTAAGGCAGTGCTCTCCAGAATTAATCAACTCTGTTCTCGATTCTATTGGTTAGGGAAAGATGCAGAAGCCAGAGGAGCAAGGGTGAGCTGGCAGAAAATTTGTTGTCCAAGATCAGAGGGGGGACTTGGCCTGAAGGATCTAGGTTCTTGGAACAGGGCAAGCATAATGCAGATAATATGGACATTGCTTTTTAAGGCAGGTTCATGGTGGATTGCTTGGATCCACAACTATGTTCTAAAAGGCACTTCATTCTGGCAGTTCCCAATCACCCAGGGAAGTAGTTGGATTTGGAGGAAAATCCTACAATTGAGACCATTAGCAGCTCAATTTACCTATCAGAATAATGGAAGATTAGCTTGGAAATTTCCTGGGGACAGGTTTTCAGTGACTAAAGTGTGGCAGCAAATCAGGCCAAGGCAGCCAAAGGTGGATTGGGATAGATTGGTATGGTATGCCTACCATATTCCAAGGCATTCCCAAATATCATGGATGGCAATTCAGAACAAGCTCCCTACTAAAGATCGATTGATGGAATGGGGAATGGAACTTAATGGAACTTGTGATATGTGCAGTCAACAAATGGAGACTCGAGACCATTTATTCTTTGAGTGTGAGTATTCTAAGGCAGTATGGAGGGAGATTCTGCAACTATGTAAGCTTCATAGAGTCATCAGAAGCTGGGACTTTGAATTTCAATGGGCAAAGAGGAAGCTAAAAGGTAAATCTCTTATTGCTACAGTGCTTCGAATTGCTTGGAATGCTCTCATATATCATGTATGGAGGGAGAGGAATAACCGCAGGTTTGGTAAACAATCTCAGCAATGTATGCAAATGCTTGAGAAAATCAAGGAGGAGGTTAGCTATAGACTAGGGGGGATGAAAACCATAAAAGATGATACTGTTAATAGAGATTTGCGTGTAGCATGGGGGTTAAAAAGCTCACTGATAGCATAATTGGTTCTTAGCTATGTAAAGAAGACATTGTAAAATAGTATATTTGTTTGCCAGCTATGCTGGTTGTTTTGATGTAGCAGTGTATGCTGCTTTTGGATAAATAAAAACTCTGCTTATCCAAAAAAAAGCATATGGACAGATATGATATAGATTGATATGAATAGCATATCAAATTCCTCAAAGTTTAGATATATTTATATTTCAATATATATATATAATTAAGAATATGGGAGAACCCTAAAAACTTTAATTAGTAAAAGCTAGTTTAAAATATAAACTGGGTTTAAATATTTGCTTATGAATATGCCTCTAAACAAAATAATGCACGACGATAGAATCATAAAAGTAAATAATAATGTTCTTTCTTTTGATGTCTTTTTTACCAGTTTTTTCTACTCTCCTAATTGCAGGCTTAAGAGCGTGCTCATGCAACTCGTTAGCAATGAGAAATAAAATTGACGGTAAATGCAAATCAAATGAAAGTTGTCGCAATAGACTTGAACCTTTTTATTTCTTCATTTTTCATGATTTTAATTTATCTAAGTTAATCTGTTGAAATTAAAAACGAATATCACGAATTCACGGGTTCAAATTCAAACCGGTTTTCAATAATAATAATTAAAAAAAAAACTGATAATGATAATGTTACACTCTAGAGAGAATTGGTGTGCGGTAAATCACGTGTCAGCGACTGTCATCGGGTTTCGAGGTTGACCTTTCTGGGTCCACTAGCTCCTATAATCTGTACCTCTCTTTTTTTTATTCTTAAACAAAGGTCATTAACAGAAAGATATATAAATATCTAGCCATGGCTAGCCTTCTTCTACACTTTGAAATTTTTCCATATTCATGAGAAGTGTCACCATCAATAACTTAAGATAATCTTAAAAATATAGGAGCATTTGCTTTCTCTCTTTGGTGCAACGAAGAGTAGTGATTTTCCTTAGTAATCATAGCTGTAAATCAACTCATATAAAATTTTAAATTTTATTTTATAATAATTTATGATGATGGACTTGATTAATATACAAGTCTTGATGACAGGGGATTATATAACATGGTTAATTGCCCTTGTTTAACCCTTGTTCTGCATTACTACTACTGATGAGATCACCAAACCCTAGATATATATGGAAAGGTAACTAATACTTAATATAGTAAAACAAAGGTGAGAATGACAAAGACTGATTATTACATAAGTAAACTCCTGATAATGGCTGCTTGATCGCTATCGGTGTCTGTCGAAGCTAATAGCTCGGATAACCGGTCGCTTAGGTCGTCCACCTCTCTCTGTAAGCTTCTGATGTAGTTGCAAGTCTCCTGTAAGACCTTGGAAGCTGATACCTGAAGAGAAATCAGAGGGAAATATTAATTAAAAAAATATATATATCAGTTTAAGTATAATTATGGGATATTTTTTTTCTAAAGTTTAAAGAACATGAAATTAAATTAAGTTTTGTTGATACATTTGAGTGTGATGGCTAAACATGGTGCATGCTAAAAGGGAACAGATTGAGTCCCACACCCTCAACTTGTTGCTAGATGCACCACATGAAAATAAATGAGGCTGTGAATATGACTTATCTACAAAAGTGGAAGGAAGGCCACACGAAAGAAAGGAAGGAAGAAATTTTTTTATTTATTTAATTTCAAGTAGAGAGAGAGAGAGAGGGTTTGGAGAAGGAGAGAAATGTAAAAAGACCACTGTTTGGCACCTTGTCGGAACGCCTTCCACGAAGCTCAGGGATAAGCTGTTGCAACTTGGAAACAAGATCGGTGATCTGATCATCAGTGATCCTGGAAACAGTTGACTGCCTGGAACGTGATCTTCTGCTTGACATTGTGTTCAAAAACTACGACTAACTTGTATATTCTGTCAGGAAACGAAATGAAGGTTTAAGGAGAGAGAGAGAGGGAAAACAAAGTGATGAAACTCTTAATTAGAGACAAATGGGACCGATGTGGTTTTGTCAGAGAAGAATACCAAAAAAAGAAAACCTAAGAAAAAAAATCTGAGGTATGGGAATAGAATAACAAGCTGAGACTGAGAGAGCAAAGAGGAAATGTTAAAGAGACAAAGTTATGGACAGAGAGATAAGGTAACCATATGAAGAAAGAGAAGAGCAAGGAAGCTAGAGAATTGATGCTTTGGTAGTGAACAAAGAGACAATTGCATGAATGAGAGCATTGGGCTATGCTGCTTATTAAATAGGGTCCTCCTCCTATATATATTCTTTTTTAGTGTGTGTTGGCACGCGCGTGCAATAAAAAGAAAAGAAAAGAAAAGATGAAGAAGACTGAGAGATACGCCATACTGTCCTTCTCTGAGTGTCCCCAAACTGGGGTAAGTAGGCAAGTGGGTTTAGGGCAAATGTGCTCGATAATCATCCAACTACGCGGGCCTCCCTTCTGTCAGTTTAGCACGCAAGCCCACGTTATCTTATTACTTCCTGTCATTTGAATTATATACCTATTAATATCACTGAATCTTTAGCATTATTATTTTATTTTATTATTTCATAAAGAATACAGTGAGTGTTTTCAACAGAGACTTAAATAACTGTTATAATACCATATTATAATTGTTATTTTATTGTTTAAATTTTTTTTGATCGTTGATATTTATCATAATTAATCATAATAATATTTATTATTTTTATAATCATAATAACATAATATGATTAAATTTTCAGAATAACATATTTATAATCGTAATTTAAATTTTCGATTTTAAATCCTCCTAGTCGGGGTCTAAAGTCGGGAAAAAATTTTTGGTACATGAGCTAATTGGGAGGTATAGGGCAGGGCGCGACATTGTTGACCAGTCAGTCATATTTTATCATCCTCAGCATTTCCCATCCCCATAATCTCTTCCATTATTTTGGTCACAACATGGCACGTGTCTTCTCGAAACCTCTGCGTTACGCACCCAACCCGATTCCTCGGCAACATTTTCTTGTATTTCATATTATTTTTTCATAAATTATTATATATGTAAGATTTATTTTTATTTTTTTAAAAATCTTGGGGTGAATAAGCATTTAAAAGTAGTCCTTAAAACACACCTTTTTGGGTATATATATTTGTAAGATAATATAGGGTGCGAGCTTACCTCACTTAGGTTTAAAACCAAGTATATAGTTTTGTTTAATAGAGAACTGAGAAAAAAAATGTTTATCTTGATAATATTTTAGTAGTAAAAATAGGGCGTTTCATGTCCACACGTGATACATCATATGTTGCCCATTTTTCGGCTAGATTCCTGTAGATTTGTGGACAGAATCGTCGGCCGCTGTTGATGAGCCATGAAACATATATGATCCTAGCCACGACAACCAACTTAATTGGATCTAAATTCTAATGGTTTAATTAGAAACATATATAAGCTCAAGAGTTAATAGCAACAATAATAATAGTCACCATTTACACCCAAATTAAAACCTTTATAATTAAGAATTTAAGATGCTCAATGTTAATTATCTTGATTAATTTCCTCAATGTGGGAATCAATATATAATCAAAATTTGTGTTGATGTGGTAAATGATGGGAGGGTTATATATCTAAAAAAAATTTAGGAAATGATATTTCACTTCCCATGTGACCTCTAAAATTCATGCATGTTACAACACATTGAAGGTCTCTACGTACACGACACAAATTCAGATTTGCACTGATCAAGCACTACTTTGTTTAATCCATCATTTCTTCTTCACTCTTCCATTTATTTATTTTTTGGTCTTTCTGGTGGGGAGTAGTTGTAGTTCTCCATGTGCATCCATTGAAATCTTGCAAACTCTGAAAGTCTGAAGTACACCATATTTTTGGGTCTTCAATTTACCATCTTTAATTTCTGCATCATAATCGGCATACAAGTAGGCAACCATAGAGGAATGACACCCACCCAGCTTCCGAAACCAAATCTTTGTTGCTCAAATAGTTTAGGAATGCTTGTTGTGTTGAATCCAAATAGTTGCCAAATTTGATTTAAGTAGTGAAAGAGATCGATCACCGGCCCCCCAAACATTAATGTACATCATTAGTTTAATGGCAAGGCTTCTTGTGATCTATACTTTCAGCTCTTTAATTATAACTACTAAACATGCAATCAATTATAACATTAAAGAACAAAATCAACATCAACATCTAAGAAAGTCTTAAGGAGGAGAAAGATTAAAACTTAATTAATTAGTCTTCAATAATCTTAAAAAAATCGATTAAGTCAAGTTTGAGTTGTTTTTTTGTCTTAATTCATACTCGGAATTAGACACAATTAAGAAAAATAGCAATAGTTGGTAGAATTGGGAATGCTAAATTATATATGTATAAGTTAAACAAAATTTTATAGTCAAATAAGAAAAAGATTACTCATTGAAAATGGCTGGATGGATTTTCATGTTTTAGGTCAAATAATGTACTGAACTTTTTTTTATTTCTTTTGAGTAATGATATTACATATACTAGAAATGAGCTACGCCTATGCTGTGATCTATTTTTTGAAATTGAAATTTGAAAGTTTTATACATTTTTTTAAATTTTGTGTTATATTGTGAATTTAAATACACGTTAATGTTAATATAAATGAATTTGTTAATTGTGACAACGCGTTGAGAAATAAAATAATTATTATAATATGATGTTGAAATCGTCTCAAAAAATCAACACATAACTTGTGTATTAAAGCATATTTTGATTGATTTTAATAAAAACAAATTAATGTTAGCATTTTGAGCCTTGAAATTAATATATTAACTAACAATTTTTACTTAAATAATTAATAATATATATGATTACATTCTGGATAACAATTTATAAATATATCATAAATTTAATTGATTTTCAAGCAAATAAAAAATGATTAAAGTTTTTAAATCAATAATAATTTTATTTAAGTATTTTAGAATTTATTTTAATGGTCTTAAAATATTTTTTATACAATATAATAGCAGAAATAAAAATAAATCCATGATATCAAATTTATGTATAGTTTTTTGCTAGCAAATTTTATATTTATGAGTATTTAAATTTATAGAGTTTTCGGTTATAATCTAAAGTAATATTTTTTCCTTCATAATTTTCCTTAGTTTCTTTGTTCTTTTTGCATAGATTTCTCTCATTTTTTTCCTTTTTCCATAATTATGAAATTTTATTATTATTATTATTATTTAAATTTATATTATTATAATTATAATAATTGAATTGATTTTTAAAAATATTCAAATAATAGAATTATTTTTTCTTATGTAGGGAAAATAAAAATAATAAAATATTAGGTTAAGCTTATTTTATTTTTCTCTTTCTTTTTTATAAATGTTTTGATGAAAAATATTTATATAAAAAAAATGAAAAAATTCACTTCTTCTTTTTCTTTCTTTTTAATTTTTTTTTATCTTTTAAAAAATTAAGTACAATTTATTTTATTTAAAAAAAAATTTAAAAAAAAGTTTTGAGGGTAAATGACTTGACAAATGATAACCAATTAAGCTACCATGTGTCAATCTTAAGTTTAACGAAAAGAAATAAAATGAAGGTAATACTAAATTCTTTAAGTTAATCAAAGTTTTATAGTCAAAGAAAATAAATGATCACTTGAAAAAAATGGCTACTTAAAATGTTTAAATGTTTTTCATGTTAATTTTAAGTCAAGTCATGTATATCGAACGTTTTGTTTTGTTTTATTTTATTTTATTTATTTATTTATTTGTAAATACTATTAAAAATTGTATTAAAGCAATAACCCACAATTTTTTCGTGCCATATAACCTCAGCTTAGCTTAGCTATATTAATATTACAATTTCTGCTGACAAAATCATGTGTCATGTGAATGATAAAAATGTCATTCCTCGGTATACGAGTCGTTGATTTTTTTTTTTTTTTGGATAAGTAGTTGTTTCCATTATCCAAAGAAGCAGCAAGGCTGCTACATGTTACAGTGAGTATGCACTTTGCAAATTAACAGAATGCAACTTCCAACAGAGTGCATAAAAGCAACATTAATGGGTACAAAATGAAACCAGAATACAAGCAACAAGTATCAGCTAGTAACAGCAGGGGTAATGTTCCAAACTGCACATAAAGCACTGTTTGTAGCATTCAGTTTTATCTTCACCATTCCCGACAGCCGCATAGAGACAATCTCCTTAATAAGCTCAAGTATCCGTTCACTGGTTCCTTCTGGCTGGTGATAAAGCCTGTTGTTTCTTTCTCTCCAAACCAGATAAACCAAAGCATTCCATGCAATGCGAAGAATAAAGGAAATCAACTTCCTTCCTCTGAGAGACTTTGAAGCGCAGAGAAGTTCTTCATCCCAGTTAGAAGCCCTTCTGCGCACCTGGCATAAATCCAGGACACCTTGCCATATTGTTTGAGAAAAGCCACAAGTGAAGAACAAGTGATCTCTTGTCTCCAAGCTGCTCCTACAAAGCATACAGTCAACCTCAACACTCAATCCCCAATTGGAGAGTCTGTCCCTGGTGGGCAGTCTGTTTAAAACTGCCATCCATGCAACAATAGAATGTTTTGGGACTACCATTTAAGACCAGAGAAGTTTATGCCAAGGCACCTTCTCATGTTTAGGCCTGATAGTATGCCAAACCGCAGCAACTATGTATTTATTCCCTGTGAATGGCCATACTGTTCTCCCCTGTTGCTGTGTCACAAATCTGAGGGCAGTTTCCCTGAGTTTCAAGAGCTTCCTCCAACTCCAGCTGCAGTTACTTGGGATAGGGATCTGCCAGAGGTCTCTATCCTTTAACATGTAGGCATTAATCCATATCAATATTTTATTAATTCTTCTTATTAATTTTAGGTTATTTGGTGTGTTGTCGAAATAAATACAAGTACAATAATATGCCACTTAACAATGGATTTTTTTATTAAAAAAAAAAATTGATTATGAACAAACAGAATTAAAAATAATGAAATTTAAAATTTAAAATTCAAAATTCAAAATTATAAGATCAATGTCGTTCAAATTATGCAATACAAGAGACACTTACAACAAGAACCTTACCTCAAAATTTGGTATGGGACAAGATTTATCCTCTAAAAACATCCAGCTAAATTGTAACAAATCATCAGATGTCCAATTGTCCAGTCTTTAATAACAGTCCATACAAATAAAGAGTAAAAGAGCTTTCTTGAAGACGGGATTCAAGTTAGTCGAATGTTGCAAGTTAGTCTAATACTATGCTAGTAAAATATGCGACTGTCTTTTTTTATTTTCACAAGATTTCAATAATTAAAAACTATAAATGAATCAATTATAGAATGACGATTAATCTTATATAGAGAAGTGGCTAGCCATGTCCTATTCCAAATAGTATGTGCATTAGCTATTTTTTTAGATTTTTAATTAATTTAATTCAGTTCATGAAGTTTCAAACATTTTTAAATTAAGTCCAATTTAATTTCCTATTTCAGACTCGACCGAAGCATCTATGATTAGGTCATAAGGTAAAATTAAAGTATAATAATCCTCATATAAGATCACTAGTAATTTTAAGTCAGAGGATCACTTATAAAACCGCTGCATGAGAATGCTACCTTAGACACTAAGTGAATCACCAAATGACATTCTCATATCAGTCAAGTTTAGTGAATTTTTTTTTTTTTTTTTGATAAACACCTACATTAAACTTTATCAAATCTTTTAACATATGAGATTGGTCGCTTGCTTCATAAGTAAAGGTATAATCATGTGTCAATCTTAACAGCTTTATCAATATCCTATTTTGACAAATCATTGATGAAGAATATTTAAAAATAATGTTTTGATGCAATGACGATCTTATAATTATAGTTTATTATAATTATCTTGCAAAACATATTTATTTTATGAACTTTATCATATAATATCGAATATTTATATAAAATTTGTGTTGGATATCAAGTGATTAAATGTTGTGTATAAATACGTAGGTTGTCCTAACAAGATACACGTGTATAATTAACGTACACAATTGATATCAAAATTGAATGAGAAATTGGTCTCATTAACACCAACTTGAAGATGAAGATAGTTGGTTGAAGTTGTGTATGATAATCAATCCCACATAGAACAAAGTATGGCTTTAGCTAGTTGTATATATAGGCTAGTGTTTCATGTTGGGTTGAGCCCCAAGGGGCACCCGAGTTTTTTGGTGTGTGAGAACCTACACAAAACTGGGCTGGACCACACGCGCGCCGTGCCAAGCCGGATCGGGCTTGGGCTTGGTTAGCAATAATCTTTTTGCTGCCCAGCCGGACCAACTGATTAAATCTGTTCGATTTTTTCATGTCTTTTCGGCGCAGGACCGAACCAACATGTCTGATTAAGTCGGTTCAGTTTAATACCGAACCGTTCACTTATTTAAAGTTATGTTCGTTTGGTCTGAACCGTTTCCTTCTCAACAGCAGTGTCTGTTGATCGAACCGGTTCCTACCCTACTGATGTGTCTGACCGAGCAGACTTCTGCTTCTCTATAAATACCGGAGTCTTGTGTCTGCTTTAAGCACCCAAAAATTATTCTGTCTTCTGAGAGAGACTTAGCATTCTTCTGGTTCGCTGTGTTGCATCTTTGGGTGTGCTCTCATCTGCAACGATTATCGAGGAAACCTGGGAGACGATTTGCATCAAACTGTATGCAACTTTTAAACATGCAAAATTCGTCTTAAGGTCGGAGATTCTACCTTGACTCAATTCTGTTTCTTTTCTGTTCGGATTAAATCAATATAAATATTTGTTATTTTTGTATTCTCATATATATTATATGTATATATATATATATGAGAATACAAAAATAACAATTTGTAGATAAAAAATACATTAATTAATAATAATAATACTTAATATTATATGTATCTTATAACTAATTCGATTGATCTTATGGAATAGACCAATATTTTTATATTGTTAATTTATTAAATTCCTAAAAATCTTTGAAGTTAATAATTAATTTGATCAACTTGCAATTGGAACGTGATTCCTCGTCAAGACCCCCAAGAGTTGGCTTAGACTCCATAATTGTACGCGGAAGCATGTCAGTCAGGGAAGAATAAGAGAGCTGTAAACTGTACGTCCCATCTTCCGTGTTAGCTTTCTCTCTCCGGTTATTGATGATAAAGATCTTTAAATATAAAAATTATAATTATATTATATGGTTTTCTACATACTTATTCAAATTAATTAATGTAAAAACTTATTGTATGGAATGTGCAACTATTTTAATTACCTATGATGAGTCCAATTGCGCATGTTACACATAATCTTTGAACCTTGATGGATGACCAAACATCAGCATGAAATTTGAATATATATACATATATATATATATATATATATATATAGTTAGTTAGTTAGTTAGTTAATTAGTATTATATACTCTATTACTAAAGCAAATCTCTGACCTCAACATAAAATTTTTATTTTTTTTCCGACAAAATATTATTGATGAAATTTTTTCTATCGATATTAATCGTTTCTCTTGTAGTGAACAAATCAAATTTAAGTACTTGAGATTTATTACAAAGTAAAATTAGATATCTGATTCATGGATATATGGCCTGAATGAGTAATAATAATCGAAGGAGGCAGGCATGTGACAAATTTATGTTGGCCAATGTTGTCACTTAGAAACATGGCAAGCCATGAGACTGCCCATTTACTGCCCAAACGGCTGACCAATTGATGTAGTTCAAACCCCAGACAAGCAGCAGCCTCCGTTTCTTTAAATCTATATATTTTCCTAGTCCTTTTTTTATATATACTCATGAAATACTTCTCTTTTCCTACATTTTTCATATACAGAAAAGGCTTGCGTTAATATAACGTCGGCATAAAAATGGACTAAAAGTTTAAGATTACGAGATACGTTAAAATTGTATTATCCCATATTTGTTAAGTTTTTGACTTATTATGATTTTATATTTAGATTGAATTTTTTTATTTATTGTTAATTAATTTTATCTTGAATTTTTAACATGGTATTAGAATTCAGATTCTGTTTTATTATTTTTGTATATTATTCATATTCTGAGTTTGTCACGTAGCAAGTTTCTTTATCTCTAACTGCACGTGATAGTCTGTTAAAGTAGTATTATCCCACATCTTATAAGCCTAATTTTTTGTGATCTTAAATTGAATCTTTACCTATTGTCAATTGATTTTAAATTAGATACTTAATCATTAGATGATTAACAAGATAAATAATCCTTGGAATTTGGTTATTTTTAAGGTCTGCGTTGGTAGAAATAATAATCGGAATGTAAGAGTGATAAACAGAGTGGAGTCAGTTTTGAAAATGAAATAATATTTGTATATCCAAGTTTTAAGACAGTCCGAAACAATGAATTTGAAAAAAAATAATTGAAAAATAATAAAATTAGTACAATGTTGTTCAAGAGACTAAGAGAAACAAACACCTCCCTGTCTATAAACAGTGGGCTTTGAAACTTTGATCAGCAAACATTACAATGGCCCATGATGTATTTGGATTTATATGGATAACCAGACATTAAAATGTGAATGTTTTGCTGCATATTCATGTGACTGTTAGCTTTGTTGTCTCATAATATATAGTCAATCCCTAGAAATTGACCCAAGCCAAGAAGGAAACCAACCCAAATAAATAGGCATGCAAGGAGAGAAATTAAGAAACTATATATGTGGTCCAAATTGATGGTTGGAATCAAACCTTGTGCCACTGTCTTTGCAATTCAACCATGTGGAATGTTTCCTTCTGCCTTGTTTGAGGCATCGATCTTGAAGCCTTAAAGTGATGCATCCAAAGACTGCAGCAATCCGAAAGTCGGCAACACTGCCTTTCATATGGGACTCACCTTCATCATGTTTTAATTTCTAGCCCTCGATCGCCCCTTTCAACTCTCTGGAATATGAAATTTGGTGCCAAAATAATGCTATTTTTCAAACTATGCGATTCATTTGCTTCTTGCTCCTCAGTTGTTTTTCTAAGACAAGACAGTAAACTGAAACCTGTTCATGATAATTGAGTTAGTAACCTTTTTTCTTATATATATTTTTTTTCAGAAACTCCATCTCTTTTAAATTTTACAGCTAGCATTTTTGCTTCAGCCAAAGCTCATCATATATGATAACCTGATAGCTAGCTAGCTATGTTTGAGGAACCTGATGAAGGATAAATAATGGGAAATAATGCATGTTCTAGCTAGGCACACCAATGGGAACAAGAAAACCCGAATTTGTCAATGAAGGGAAAAGTTAGTTTGGTTTCTAAAAAACAGCAGGAGGCAGCACATGTAATGTTTTCAATGAATTAATTGAAAGCTTTAAAATATATATATATTTTTTTTAAAATGATGTTTTTGAGATTGTTGTGCTGATAGAAATGTGTCACAAATGAAAGTGCAGAGAGACGAATAATAGATGAAGAGTCAGACTCGATCGCTGTCTCAAAATTATAGCTGACTCAATCATACATGTGATTATGATATGAATCCCCATATTATTGTAGCTAGGCCCATCCACATGTCAAAAGTCAATGTTGATCTTGACATGGTAAATAATTGGATCACTAAAAACATTATTTCAACTATTTTTATTTTATTTTCTTCCTCTTTCATCTTCTTTTGATCTTCTATAATTTGGCTCTAATAGTTGAGTAATTACATGTTGGTGTTGGTGACAGTAAAATTCAATGTAAAGTTATTATACTAATGAAACAAGAGGTAATAAAACCTTGTTGTTCAATCAAGTTGATTATTGCTTCTGCCCAAACATGAATTGTCAAACCCCATCAATTGGTAGGTCCACCACCTTATCTTGACTGGTGAGAGGGGATTTCTGCTTTGATCAAAATGTAGAAATAGAGCAATACATAAAATGGGGTAATTTAGTTGTGAAGGCAAACTTTCTTTTCTGATGAAAGTAGCAGTAAGTGGCTTGGTCCTACATGGTTTTTCAAAAGATTAGGTTTCAATCTTATATGCAATAACACAAGACACATAATTTTTGTTTTTTAATGCCAATCATCAAACATGAATGAGGTTTACTGACACTAAATTCAGCTTAATTATGACTCAACCTATCTCAACCTCAAGAGAGTGCCTGCAAATCCTTGATATTTAGCAGTGGAATTCCTCACTCTCAGAACCAGTTTATTTAATCAATATATATATATTGTATCAAAGAACAACTTATACAGATAAGGGCTTTGTATTTCCAGGAACCTCCAAAGTCCAAACCAAACCAATTGCATGGAGTGCACTTAATCCCTTATAATTTGATAAAGAAGTCATTAACCAAATTGAAAGATTTGTTAACTATCAAAGAACAACATTTTGAAATTTCCCCAGATACCCAGTAATTGGTTTTACACATCCGGAAAACATTTCTGGATGGAATTCAATCACAATCAGTAATCCATCATAGGGTTATTATTTAGCACCAGAAATTGACAGAACTTTACTAGGTCAACAACTATCATTATCAGGAAGCCATGTCCTCAGCAAACGAAGAAATAAAAAGCAAAAAAAAAAAAAAATAGATACAGTTTCTTTCGTTCTTTTACCATGTATGCTTCTTTAGGAATGGGCTAGGTACAAAGTATAGAACACTTGTTGGTCACCATTTTTCGACCAGAATTCATATCTGCAATGCTGTCTCTGACTTTATACAACAGCAAGAAGGTCTTTGCAACCTATGTGAATCATATGGCCTTCTCCTTTGCTGCTTCAGAAATTCAAGGGAAGCAAGCAATTCGCTGCAATTAATGGCACAGGATTAGTCCAAGCTTACCTAGAGAAAACCAAATGGAATAAATTGTAATTACATGCTAATCAGGACTTCTAATCACATGTCTTTCAATTTCAACAGCAGATGCAGCTAGCAAGCCTTCTCTTCAAGATACCCCGATCTCTTTCTCGCAGCTCTCGACCTGATCAGTATCTAAAATCAATTAGCTAGAATAACAGCAAGATTTACAATGTGTAATAGCATAATTTCAATCTTACTGGCATTCCCATTTTCATGTCAAAATTAAGCAAAAAGAACATTATTATGAGTAGGATATTTTTAATTGTAGCTAGCAACATTCTCATTGACATGTGGTATTGTGTCGATTTGTTCTTTTTTTTTTTTTTTGCTTAATCGATTAATCAATTCATAATGTCTGACAAGGAGAGTGAGTCTTGGTACAAAAGTAAGGTCACTCCGTTGTGACCTAGAAGTGAGGGAAGGCCTATGAGTATATCTGGAAATCCCAGATCCAAGAATGCGGGAGGCTCGTGCTCTGAGCTGCAACTTGCATAAAATCTCTGATCAGATATCTCAACCCCATATTATCAGGTGATCAGACTCATAAAATTTTGCATTTAAGAGTTATAATGTGACTTACCTATGTGTAAAGACAGTACATGCTGCTCTACGTAGAAACCACATCCCCACCCCCAAAAAATAATCATAGAAAAAAAGCCCTACTCATGTAGTACTACTCTTATAATACCGTTCAGGCCCCTATCATTTACCTGAACATAAATGAGTTTTTATTTTTTACAAAAAAAAGCCATAATCTGATAATAAACAAAGAGGTTGAGATATTGAAATTTGAAATTAATCAGATTAATTGGATCTCAACTCTTAAAGATAATTGCATGAACTAACTAAATTAAACCTTAAATTCAGCTTAATATAAATGAGCTGATACAGCTTAAAGGTACCCAAAATGACAGGGCAACAACATTATATATCAACAAATAGCAATTGAGTTGTCATCCCCGTACATAACACTACACCATATACCAATACTACATGTTATCAGAACCTTTGATTTTATATATATATATATATATATATATATATATATATATTATAAATGAGGATCCCGCCATGTCTAGGGCAGAATATCTACACCAAAGCAAAATATGGTGCCATATAAAAACATAAAGAAAAAAAAAGAATTTTGTATAAAATAATTAAACATGGACTCAAAAATTAGTAAGGAGTTTTTGCCTCCCATAGAAAAGAATCGTCACTAAATTCACCAACAATCTTCTTTTCAGCTTCCTTTCTTTGCTCCTCATTCATTGGAGCTGATGTTCCACCTGCAACATCTGCCACTTGGGCAACAAAGCCCCTATCAACCTGCAAAGAATTTTTTTTTTTTAAAAGAAAAAAAAAGTTTATTGTTACCCACATCACAAAATCACATTGATCAACTGATTTATTAGCAATCAAAAACATTCTTTTCTCCGGTTCTACACGTACCCTGAAGAAGGTGATTGATGTTATAGCAACGAAGACGCACCACAAGCTTAAAAATTCATTATTTATTTATTACTCCTAAAATCCATTTAACTTAATGTTAAGTTTTTTAGTACAATTTTTTTTAATATATAAGATTTTCTTTGAGTTATTTCATATTAAATTTTATTTGTCAGATTCCGGATGTATTTATTTTATGTTTAGAAATGTTCAAATTAAATGAAAAGCCATTTTGGGACCATAGTGATCATTAATTCTAAGCATCTTTATTGACTAATAACAAATTCTCATCAATATAACTTATTAGATTTCACCTAATGGTTATTATTTCTCCTATGGAGACTTTTATATATATATATATATATTTTTTTTTTAATAAAATTCAAAAATTTAACCTAACAGCTATTCCTTTTTTTTTTATTATTAAAGGAAATCAAGAAGCGTAGATAATTATATCAATTTATATTTGAACTAGAGTTATTCCGGTACTTCGCTGCGGGTGTTTTCTACTTTGCTTTTAAATTTATTAGAAAATATTATGTTCATAAATTGTGAGAACATTAAAAGAAGTGTCCAAAAATTAAAATGATACAACAACCCATATAAAATCTTTGTAAAGCCCATGGCCATATGTCAAATAAGGATCCAAAGTTTGCAAATAATGTGTCCAAAAGCCTAAATCATACCTAACAAATTCCCAGCCCATTTATCCTCTCATCAAATTAGCATAATTGAATTAATTGTCAGGGTAAAAAGGTGTCAACTAACAATTTCTAAAAGGGATTGTTTTTATTTGTAGATATAGATAAAAAATAGCATAATTTGGTTGTAAAATGAACTTTCGATTAAAATACTTTTCTAGTAAAATAAAACTAGTTTTAAATTTCACAAGTTAATTAAGAAAGTTGGCAAATCAGATATGTTTATAATAATTAAAAAAAAAAGAGACCTAGCTAGCTCTTTGAGAAATGGGACTTATGTATTGAAGGATAGAGATCCATGGCACATCTCTATCCAGAGTGGGAGCAGTTGGAATTGGAGGAAGATCATGCAATTGAGAGAGGTGGCTGCCAGAATAGTTCTCACAACTGCTGATGGAAGCTGTAAATGGCCTTTCCCTGAGGGAAAGTACCAAGTGTCAGCAGTATGGAACAAGATCAGACCTTCAGCTGGGAAAGTGGCTTGGTATAAATTGGTATGGTGTAAATTTAATATTCCTAGGCATTCTATGCTTTCCTGGATGGCAATCCTAAATAGATTGGCCACAAAGGATAGGCTTATCTCCTGGGGAATGACAGTGGATGATAAATGTTTGCTATGCAAACAAGAGAGGGAAACCAGGGATCACCTATTCTTCACTTGCTCCTACTCGAAACAGATATGGCAGAGAGTGATGGTACTTTGTAGGTTAAAAAGGCAGGTTGCATGTTGGAATGTAGAGCTTCAATGGGCCTCTGTCAACCTCAGAGGTAAAGCTCTAATCACAACAATATTGAGGCTTGCTTGGAACGCAGTTATCTACCTAGTTTGGAAGGAAAGAAACAATCGTTTGTTCAACTCAACTGAGCAAAAGGAGGAGCACCTCACTGAGCAAGTGAGAGACATGATCTCGACTAGGTTAAATGATCTTAGGAAGATTAAAAGAGATTCAGTTAATATGTTTTTATGTAATTCTTGGAGGTTAAATCCAGACATGTTTGTCTAATGGCATTGGTTTTCTGATTTGTTTAGCAAGGCTAAGCAAGCTTTGTAACATGTAGCAGCACTGCTGCTTTCTTGGATAAATGAAAATCTACTTATCCAAAAAAAAAAGAAATGGGACACACAGCAACCCACTGGCCAATCACCCATGATTGAGCTCTAGAAATAAAGAGTTCCTCAAATTAGTTATAAAAGTTGGTTATGATCAGTTGCTTTATACATGTAATATCGAGCTTGCTCTTTCTAATTAAATTTTGAATTTTGTTAATGATAGTCTTTAAAGTAGACACTCTTTAAGATTAGTTAATATATTATTTATAATAATATTATATTAAATATAAATATTGATAATTTTATTCATCATTTTTAATGTATTGATTGAAAATATTATTATATTTAATAATTTATAGAACATTTGTTAACAAAATTCTTAAATTTTATAGGCTTCCTAAAGATTCAACTCACGTGAATGTAGCTACAATAATTCCCAACTGATAATAAGCAAGATTATACAGTTGCAGCAATATTAATCATCGATTCCTTATTATTATTATTATTATGGCTGACTGAGATTCTAGCAAAATCACAGTTAAGAAACATCGCTTCTCAAAGAAGATTATTAATTAGAAAAGAAATCAAATAAGATTTCTTTCTTTCTTTCTAGACAACAAAGTGACGGATGAAAATCGGAAAGCAAAGCTTTGGGGTGTGAATCCATTTTATGACTGGAAAAGGCAGCATTTATTCCATTCCATTGCGACTGAACAGACCCTGTAATGAAAGCATGCATGCATGCATGCGTGCCCCAATTCGATGTCAATCAAATCTGAGAGAGAAAGTTCTCTTTTTTACCTTTCAGAACCTGATTCACCCAAAGGAATTTCTTGGTCCCCAGACCCAAAAAAAAAAAAAAAAAGGTTTAATGTATATTAATGTTTTAATTTTCATTCATGTTCATCTAATGGACCTGGACATGGCTAAACTACTGCTAACAATAGTAATCCCTGGAAAGGGTTATAGGGGTTATAGCTAGCTTAGCCTGATTGTTTCTGCACAATATTTTTTTTTATTGTTGGGCTATCAACATCTTAAGTCAAAGTATATATGTTTGCAGTAGTATTTACATTAATTGCATATTTCCATCAAATAAATAAATAAACCTACCTATCATTTCTTTGTTGAAGGGAGAAAAATGGAGAAAAAACATGGATGCCCCAAAAGAAAGAAAAAGCAAGTTATTCAAACTCACTACAGGATTAAGAAGGGAGGGGCCAGGGGGCACACAAATTTGGAAAAAAGTTGAATCTCCAAAAGATCTGCTTCACCCCCCTTATCTATCTAATCAACCGACCTTTAAAAAGTTAAACTTTCTCACTAAAATAGATTAATCAACTTGTTTTAGCCCCTCTTTTCTTTTTTTTTTTCATTCTTCCAAGTCTTATCAAATTGTTTATTTTTTAAAAAATTATTCTTATGGTTGACATAAATCATGATGATTAATTTGTGTGAACACTAATAACTGATTTTAGTTAATCTAATAAAAATTTCGGCTCATGTTTATTATATAATTATTTGCTTATATTCAAGACATACTCATTTTGCATGCAACCTTTTGAAACTTTGTGTTTGAGAATTTGTCCTAACTTTAACCAAATAAGTCAGAGTTTACCCATTAGTAAATCGACACATGTTGTAGCATAGCATGTTACAATGAACTTGATATGTATCATCAAACAAAGTGACAAGTAGTACTATAAATATATACATATACATATATATATATATATATTGAGGTTGGAATTGGAAAAGGGAATGAAGTAATTAATGTCAAACTTAATTTCAATATGTTTTCTTTGGGAAATGTTAAATCTGTGTCTCATCATTCATCAAGATTACCGTTGTCCACAGGCTTTGTCTAACTTTAGACTTTTTAGCAACAAACAGTTATTTCTAATTCAAGATAACAGTTTGATTCCATCTCACTTTAAGTTGATGGAGTTTAAAAAAAAAAAAAAAATTACCAATAATAAATAAATATAGTAAAGGAAGAAATATTTGAGTAAGGAACAAACTTAATATTTAAGATATAGCTGTAAAAAACTTTTTTTGTTGACATTCTAATTGTTAAAATATGAGACCTTTTAGTTACCATTTCAAATTCAAATTTTAAGAATGGAAACATCCAATGTGATATATATATATATATAGGTGAGAAATACTTATATTTTATATAATTCAAGAAAAAAAAATTCCAGCTACAAATAATTTGCATACAACCAAGTGCTCCTATATATAAATTAGATATGATAATTCATATATTTGTGTTTTTTTTAAGTGTTTTTTTTTTTTTTGGATAAGTAGATTTTCATTTATCCAAGAAAGCAGCAGTGCTGCTACATGTTACAAAGCTAGCTTAGCCTAGCTAAATAAATCAGAAAACCAATGCCATTAGACAAACATGTCTGCATTTAACCTCCAAGAATTACATAAAAACGTATTAACTGAATCTCTTTTAATCTTCCTAAGATCACTTAACCTGGTCGAGATCATGTCTCTCACTTGCTCAGTGAGGTGCTCCTCCTTTTGCTCAGTTGAGTTGAACAAACGATTGTTTCTTTCCTTCCAAACTAGGTAGATAACTGCGTTCCAAGCTAGCCTCAATATCGTTGTGATTAGTGCTTTACCCCTGAGGTTAACAGAGGCCCATTGAAGCTCTACATTCCAACATGCAACCTGCCTTTTTAACCTACAAAGTACCATCACTCTCTGCCATATCTGTTTCGAGTAGGAGCAAGTGAAGAATAGATGATCCCTGGTTTCCCTCTCTTGTTTGCACAGCAAACATTTATCATCCACTGCCATTCCCCAGGAGATAAGTCTATCCTTTGTGGCCAATCTATTTAGGATTGCCATCCAGGAGAGCATAGAATGCCTAGGAATATTAAAATTACACCATACCAACTTATACCAAGCCACTTTCCCAGCTGAAGGTCTGATCTTGTTCCACACTGCTGACACTTGGTACTTTCCCTCAGGGAAAGGCCATTTGCAGCTTCCATCAGCAGTTGTGAGAACTATTCTGGCAGCCACCTCTCTCAAGTGCATGATCTTCCTCCAATTCCAACTGCTCCCACTCTGGATAGAGATGTGCCATGGATCTCTATCCTTCAACACATAAGTCTTGATCCAGGCTATCCATAGGGAGCCTGCTTCAATCAGTACAGCCCAAAAATTCCTTAGAATACATGCCTGATTCCAAGTGACAGTGTCCTTTACACCAAGTCCCCCTTCTGATTTTGGCAGGCAAATAGACTTCCAGCTAACTTTAGCTCCCTTAGCTTGGCCTTCCTTCCCTTTCCATAAGAAGCTTGAGCATAGCTGCATCAACTTCCTTATGCACTGCTTGGGCAGAACAAAATATCTGCACCAGAAGTTCTGCAGGTGAAACAGAACTGATTGGATAAGCTGAAGCCTTCCAGCATAAGACAAGAACTTTGTTGCCCATCCTCTAACCCTTGCTGTCACCTTCTCCAAAAGTGGCTCACAGTCTGTCATGGTTAATCTTCTAGTGACTAATGGTACCCCCAGGTATCTGACAGGCAGTGTGCCTGTTTTGAACCCTGTGGACTCTCTGATGAGCCTTAATTCTTCTCTGTCAATTCCTGAGGAGAAGAACTCACTTTTGGTGCTATTAAGTTGGAGCCCTGAGTAGGTGTAGAATTGACTTAGCACTAGCTGAATACCCTTCACTGAATCAAGATTGCCCTTGGCAAAGATTAGCAGATCATCAGCAAAACTCAGGTGAGTTAAATGAAGCTTTTTGCACTTTGGATGATAAAAGAAGACCCCATACTGTGCTGCTGAGTCCAACAACTTGGACAGGACATTGATAGCAATCACAAAGAGGTAGGGGGAAAGGGGATCACCTTGCCTGACTCCTCTTACCCCCTTAAAGAAGCCCATAAGTCCTCCATTAACAGATATAGAGAAGTAGCTGGTGGATAGGCAACTTTCAATCCAATCTAGGAACTGTTGAGGGACCCGTATTGCCTTCAAGACTGCAGAGATGAATTCCCAGCTGATAGTATCAAATGCCTTCTGCAAATCCACTTTTATGGCACATCTTGGGGACAGAGTATTCCTACCATAGCCTCTGACTAACTCTTGAGCAAGCAGGATATTGTCTGTGATACTCCTGCCTGGAATGAAGGCACTCTGATTGGGACAGATCACCAATGGAAGACTGCTCTTGAGTCTGTTAGTCAGAATCTTGCTGATGCATTTGTAAAAAACTGTGCAACAGGAAATTGGTCTGAAATCTCTCATTGTGCTTGGATTAGGGCATTTTGGAATGAGAGCTACACTAGTTGAATTGAAGGCTCTGTGCATCACTCCTGTCCTGAAAAAGAACATTGCAGCCTCTGTGACATCCTCACCAACAACTTGCCAAGCTGTTTTGAAGAAGTGAGCTGTGAATCCATCTGGCCCTGGACTCTTGTCACTATGAATCGAAAACATTGCTTCTTTTATCTCTGCAGGAGTTACCCTTTTAATCAGTTCAGCTTGGTGCTCTTCAGTGATGGAAGTCTGAAGAAGTTCAGCAAGCAAATCCTGATTACAGCCCTTGACCATATGGTCTTTGGATCCCAACAAGTTCTGGAAGTAGGAGACAGCTTCTGTAGCAATCTGATCAAAGTTTTCAAGTCTGTTTCCTTGTGCATCCGTCAAAGAATGTATGGTATTTTTGCTCAACTTTGCCCTCACCATCCTATGGAAGAAGCCTGTATTTTGGTCTCCTTCCTTTAGCCATTGAATTCTGGATTTCTGCTTGTAAAAGCTTTCCTCATCTTTGAGAAGATTATTGAAATCCCTGGAAAGGATATCTTTCTTTGCTGCCAGTTCAACATCTGCAGGCTTCCTTAGTAGTTGGAGCTGCACTTCTGCTAATTCCCTTCTTTTGGCTTGTACCTTTTCAGTAATAGCTCCATACTTCTTGAAATTGAAATTCTTTAGCTTCTGCTTCACTCTCTTCAATTTGATATGCAAATTGGACATAGGATCACCTCTGGTAGGTTCCTGCCATGAGCTCTCAACTATATCCATGAACTCTGCATCCCTAGTCCAGTAATTGAAAAACTTGAATGGTTTGGGAGGGGAGTGATTCTCCAAGCTGGTTTTGATTAGTGCAGCACAGTGATCAGAGGTTTCAGGTGCAATAAATTCCACATAGGAGTGTGGGAAAGAGAGGAG
Source organism: Fremontodendron californicum (assembly GCA_030761205.1). Lineage (NCBI taxonomy): Eukaryota > Viridiplantae > Streptophyta > Magnoliopsida > Malvales > Malvaceae > Fremontodendron > Fremontodendron californicum. The sequence continues at coordinate 22,691,388 of JAULJL010000025.1, read as the reverse complement.
CCATTGATCATTGATCATGACCCTATCAAGCTTCTTGGCAAGATGATTCTCTTGATGATTTGACCAGGTAAAGATTGGACCAACAAATTGGTGATCCATCAATGCATTCTGTTCAATGCAAAGTTGGAAATCTTTCATATCTGAGGTACTGTGTTGGGATCCATTAAAGCATGAGCTTTCTGATGGATGAGCTACCACATTATAATCTCCTGCCAAAATCCATGGCGCACCTTGAGTAGTTCCACTGAGGGAATGCAAGTGTGACCAAAGCAATTTCCGTCTACTTCCTTCATTACTTCCATAAATGGCAGTCAAATAAAACCTCAGAGAGTTCAGTTTAATCTGGCATGTGATGGACTGTTGTTGAGTCCTTCATATCTATATCCAGGTGAACCTTACTAAGGATCCAAATTCTTCCATTTGAAGCTTCAGAGTAGTTATGATGGAGGTTCCATCCCTTAAAATTCATGTCAACAATCTTCTGCACTTTAGGTAACTTTACTCTAGTCTCAATAAGACAGACAATATCAATCTGCAACTTAGAAATTCTACTGACTACCTGTTTCTGCCTTAGAGGACAATTGAGTCCTCTAACATTCCAAACAAGGAAGTTCATTAATGAAGAGTTAGAGAGTGACTCCCCAATGCAGAAGCCTTACCTCGAGCCTTTCCTTTGTCAATAGGCCCCTTCCTTCTCTTCAAGTTCTTCATCAGATCTGCCACTCCTACTGCAGCAGCCCTAGGCTTTCTTGTTTCTTCCGAAAAAACAATCTGATGAGAGTGGCTTACAGTCCTGTCCTCCATAAGTGACTCTGTGTTACCATTATCCTCCTTATTTTCAGGAACAGATTCCAATATTGCAAATCTGTTGTCTGAGCCCATAGCTCCTGTGGTTGAGGTGGATCCTCGTTCTGTCCCAGATGGAACTGGCCTTTCCAATTGCTCTATGATGACCTGAGCAGGTAATTCTATCTGCTTTTCAGAGATCCTTGGAATCGTCTGCTCATCAGGAATCCTCAACTCTGTCTGTTAATTTGATCCTTTTGCTTAGGAATCCATTTTTTGGTTGGAATTTCCTTTGGCAGGCGAGGACAACTTTTGTTATTGTGACCAAAAGTACCACAATGAAAACACTTCTGAGGCATCCATGGTGCCTCAACTGTGATAGGGATCACTGAGCCATTTCTGAGCTCCACTGCAATCGAATTGGGCAATTCTTGAGCCACATCTATCTCAACACAAACTTTAGCATATGCTAGCCTTTGCTTGTTTGCAGTTATTTTGTCCATATAGAGAGGGTGCCAATGGCGCTAGCTATATAGCTCAGACCTCTCATTGTGAATAATTCCAATGGGACATTGCTCAGATGAATCCAGATAGGAAGCTTTTCCATGTTGAATTCTAAGGTGTTCAGGTCTGGTTCCCATTTCCTCAAGATGATTGGACTGTTTTGGATGTGCCAAGGTCCATGTTCAAGCACCCAATCCCTTGTCTCTACATTATGGAGGTTCCATCCCTTAAGTGTTTTTTATTTATGTTATTTTCAACGGTAGAGATTAGTGATTATGCATGCTCACAACATCTCTCTTAATTCTAATAATAATGCTGCTTTTGCATGATATATCAAATCGAATATAATGAGGGTCCCCCACCACTAACCAATCCCCCAACTAATCTTCTACGTCTATAATTCATCCACGCAAACTACCCTAAATTTAAGTTTTTTTTTTTATTATTATTATTTAAGAAAACAAAAAAACAAACGAATTTCCATTGACAAATGGCCTTAGCTAGCAAGATGAACATGCAATATATATTCTTTGCATAGAACAAGCCATCAAGGAATATATTAATACTACAAAATCATTCAATTTTCTTACAATATAACATCAACCAAATCCAAGGATTCTTCCCCACTATCAAAATATGTAAAAAAAAAAAAAGAAATAAAATTATATATAATTTGATTAGCCAAATTCCAACCTCCAAGTCATGTGTCATTAATAGGAAGAAAAGCATCTTATCCTTTGGCTTTTTTAGAAGTCAAATAATAAGGGAAACCAGAGCCAATTTGCAAAGCTTACATTCAAAGATGCTTTTATGAAAAATATAATAAATAAATATCAAATTACAATCGTATATCTTTTCATGTACCAAAGTCGTTGTCGCGCGTGGTGGTGGACATAGTTGTTTTAATTTAGATGGGTATTTTTTATTTTTTATAAATTTTTAATTTTTATAATTTACTAAAAACCAAAGAATTATTAATTTATAAAATAAATATTACTATGAAGATAGGTGGGAAACTAAAGATAAAAATCAAATTAACTTTTGCTGAAAGAAATTCATCATCATTCACATTCTTTTCTCTTGTTTTTAATATAAAAACCTTGCAACTACAAAATTAAAAAGAAAGATCAATTCATTAAGTTTCATAGGGTAAATAGTCAAAAACACATAATCAGAACTGGAATAAAAAGAAAAGAAAACTACCAAACAATCAAAATCAAATTTAATTTGAAAATTTTAACTTGAAAAATCCAAAAGGTTACAAAAATATAATACTAAAAAAATAAATAATATGTGACAAAATAATACTCACAAAGTTGATAATCTTACATTGTCCTTTAGAAATTATGGAATTAAGAAAATTGGGGTAAGATATGAAAAGGCTGTAGCATTACATTTTAATTTAAACTATATACCAAGGGAAAAAAAAAAAAGAGAAGTAGGAGAATATATATTAATGAAAAATGTTTGACAACTAAAGGTTTGATTTTTCATAAATGTAAATCCCTAAATTTGGGGGAAAAATTCAAAATTTAATTTTCATCTCCTTTAATTACGTAGATTAAGTTTAAATACAAAATTTGACTCTCTTTTTTGTGGGAGAAGATAAATTTGATCAATTAATTTTTTCTACTTTTGGAATTACATACGAGTCAAACACCCCAAAATTAAAGTAATGAAATTATGAAAAAATTTACCAAATATCCAAAACAAAAGTTAAAGCTATTAATTGGTGATTAATTATATATATTTTGGATTGGTGGTCAAATCAAAACCAATTCTTAACAATTAAAGATGGAAAGTGAATTTTTCTACATAATGTATTAACATGACAATTAAAATTTTATTATCTTTTCTATGAATAAAATTGAGAGTGAGTTAAGATAGATATTGATAAAAATAAAAATAATTAATTTAGTTATTTTAAATTATTTTTTTAAATTAAAATGTATTAAATAAAATATTTATTAAAAAACACATGATAATTTTTTTTAAACCGTTCATTTGTCAATAATATAAAAATACCCAGAAAATTCTTAATTTTTTTAACAAGAAATTTAGTTTTTATATATTTATATAAAATATAAAATTATTTATCGGTAAAAGGGAGAAGTAGTGTGCATGTCAAAAATCAAAAAAATTCTCTAAGGAGATGCTTGTTTGAAGGTGACGTTCGCCTAACCATGTGGGATTTTTTGGAATAAGACGTGGTAATATGTGTAAGCACGTCGTATTTCAAATTTTCGCTGTAAAAATACAAACATAATATAAATTTTAAATGTGTTAAAAATTTTAATAGGCATATAATATAATATTATATATTTTATGTTAATTGTGTTAATCATATTTAAATATATTATATTATGTTTATTACATTATTTTTTATATTTATTAAATATTTTATATTCGTATTAAAATTATCAAATTTAAAGGATAATATTCTTAATTTCTTGTGGAAACGAGGAATACGTCTCTCCTTGCTGACCTTTTCCACTTGGCTTTTTGTGCTTATTAACTTAATTGCTCCAATGAAAATGTAATGTCCCATATCACCTTGTTATCTTTTCAAATCAGCCCCGGCCTCCCCTCTCACTTACGACGTCGTAATCAGACCAAATTTCAAGTTCAAGATATATACTTTATGTAATATCGACAACCTAAATCTCTGTATACTTGTTTACCTTCAACTCTCTCCAAATTTTTTTTTATATTTTTCATTTTATACATATATATTCAAATTTCTCCTTTTCTTTCTTTTGATTTTAAAACCGACAGCCACAAGTCATCTATTCTTGATGAAGCTGTCACCAATCATGGGATTTATTTTATTAATAGAGCTTTAAACTCTTAGTTTTAGCTTCACATATATATATATATATATATATATAATAGATGAAATTGAACCCTTAAATTATTGATACTTCATGTGTTAGTACCCTTTTAAAAGGGCAAGTATGCATGAAAGATTTCCGCATCACAACTAACCTCTTTGCTAATTGTTAAAAGTATTTGGTCTCTTTTCCCCATTCTTAATATTATCAGCTCTGCTAATAGAAGAAAAAAAAAAGATCAATGGGGAAAAAGGCCAAGATGGAGGGTTAATTAATTGCAAATAATGAAAAAAAATGGTTGAGATAACCATTCTTTTAAGGCCCTTCTAACATCTATGCTTTTATATATATATATATATATATATATATTTTTTTTTTTTTTTTTTTCCTTTGTAAGATCAGTAACCTAAAATCCAAGTTATAAAGTTAATGTTAGAGAGAATCTTCTTTTATAGTTATTATTATTTTTTAAATAATGTGGGGTTTTAAACCCACTTTATGGTATTGGATGGGCCCCTTGCCAGATAAACCCCAAACCAAATATGCAATATCTATGTCATGTAAACCACCATAAATGTCACATGGATAGTATTAGTAGCCCCCCTTCCTTCCCCAAATTTCACTTCTTTTACACTCCAAATACAAGGAACAACACCACCCAACAATGGCCAAAGAGGGAGAAATTAAAAGCACAAATAAAAGGGAAAAAGAAAAAGAAAACACCTTAGTTGTAGGAAAGAGACATATTATAAGATATATTATATGTGTAAATTAATATTTAAAAGCACAAATAATCATCCCCCCTCCCCCAATAAAATTACTACTATAAGATATATTATATGTGTAAATTAATATTTAATCTGAAATATACCTAAGTATGGTGTCCATGGTTTTTGTAATTGTAAGCACAAAACATATGTAAATCAATAGATAGTATAAAACTTGAACTAAATGAGGGGAAAATGTTTTATTTGAGGGTTTTTTTTTTTGGGTATAAAATCAAAGTTTAAGTGTCTGTGTTGTTTTAATGAGTTTGCAATTACATAGGGCTAGTTTAATATTATTGTTTAAAAAGATTATGAATTTAAAAAAAAATTATTTTAAAAATGCGGTGAAATTTTTAAATGTTTAATATTTATGTGAAAAAGTGTGATGGTAACTTAAAATGTTTAAAAATATATATAAAATAATAAAAAATTAAAATGATGAAAATAATAAAATTATTTTATTGAAAAAAATGCAATTCTAAAACACTTTTTTTTTTTTTTGTAAAAGCAGAAAAAAATTTAGCAATTTGATTTGGATTTGAGAACCAAACTTTTGAAATAAAAAAAAATAATTTTTTTATCTATTTATTTAACATTGAAATTACAAAGAAAGCATAACTTTTTTATCTAAAAAATTGTTCCAAATTCAATATTAAATGGGTATGAACTTTCTGACCGTCCAATAATGCTTCACATGAGCACACGTCTTTACACAAGTGAACAACACGTGGCATGGAGGATTGGATGGAAGGGTTGCCTCGGTTCACGAAGTATTATTATAAGTGGTTAGTGCACGCCAGAATATTTTTTGTGGGTTTTGGGAGGAGATTTGATTTTGAAGTTTGTTTTACTATTTCTGTATTCTACACAATTTTTTTTTTTAATTTTTTATTTAAGTCTTTAAAGATGATGTTTATTAATAAAAATTTTATAAATTTATTTTTTGCTATGAAGTCCTCTCCTCTTTGGGCTATTTGAAAATTCAACCTTACTTTTACCTCAATGGAAATTAGCATTGCTCCTTTTTCTTTTTTCTTTTTTTTTTAAATCAACCCCATGCAATACCCAAACTTATTTTCTTACAATTGATCATGCTCTACCTAGTTTTACTATTAAAATAAAAACTTATACTATAATTAAAATAAAATGATTATTATTAAAGTGGTTATAATGATAAACATATGGTCTTACAATAAATTATATTATGTTTAAGATGGAAGCAAAAGCCGGCACACGCGGACATTCTCCCTTCCCTTGTGTACTGCTCTCATATTTTTTGCCCTTAATGCCTTTTTACCGATACTATAGATAGGCAAGTGCAGACTGTAGAGGCTGCCCTTAATTAAAAATTAAATAAAATAATTTTGCATTAAAAATTGCAAAAAAAAAAAAAGTGATTATTTATACAGTTAAAATAAAAATGCTATTACAGCAGAAAATAAAAATGCTATCATCCACTAAGATCACCCCACGTGCGCCGAAACGTGGCTCATTTCCCATAGCGATGTCTTTGCCTTTCAGATCCCGCGCTTACCCCAACAAATCTATCTGCCATGTGTGTACACGTGTGAATGAGCATGGTTTAGTTTGATTTTTCTAATGGGTTCTGTTCATGACGATTTGTAACTGTAACCACTGTTTTAAATGTTATGTTATGGAAGATTTTTATATTTAATGTATTATTTTAATGAAATTTAATAAAAATACTATTTTTATTTTTAAATTACTTTAATCAATTTTATTAGCCACTAATTAATATTTTTAAATTTTTTTTTTTGTTTTGTTTCAAGTCATGTGCGCTCGGTCCTCCTCGACGACGCCGTCAAGTCATACTCATTCACGCAAAACACAACGATCCCAAAATTCGAAAACTAAACTTAAAAGTTAAAATATACTATAAACGAAAAATCCTTCTCAAATCCCGAAACCAGCCCTCAATAAACTATTGAAAAATAGCAGTATCCCTGAATTCCGTGGCTAAAACGTCATTTCATATGCTGCTCTCCGAATCACATTTGCCCATAATTAAGAGGGACAAAATTTGACACTTTCTATTTAGGTGTTGTTTGGTATCATAATTAAATATAAGCCACATTACGAGTACTTTATTGGGTGTAAATACATTACAATATTAGTATGTCCCATTGCATGGAATGTGACATTACCGTAGGAATTACATTACTACTAGACTAGAAGAGGGAATATGATTGCATCCATAAATGGATGTAAATTTACTTTATCATCGCTTTCAAAACAAAAATACCTTTTCGACCTTAAAAAATAAACATTGTTCTCTTTTTTTCTTTTTTTTTTTCCTTTCCCAAAAGAAACTCTAACCGCTCCACTCCTTTGTTGTCGCCTTACAAGTTTCAATTTTGCTTTTTTTTTTTTTAGCGAAATATCAAGGAATTTTTTCATTAGGTAATGTGTTAATTAAGTTGATCGATTTCATTTATTTTTGGTGGTTTGTGGATCGATTTTTTTTGCTTTTGTTTTTTGTTGCTGGAAAATGTGAATAATAGGTATGCTTAAAATATTTTCATAACAAAAATGGAAATCATATAATTGTTAGTGAATGAGTTTTGGAAAGGTTTTTAAAATTTATGAATAGATTTTGATATTTTTTGCCTCAATTTTTAATCGGTTAGTGACAATATGATTTGATATCTCCACTTGGAATTGAATAGTTAACTGATGAAGAAATTGTTAGGGTTGGATTCATTATCCCTAGTGATAATGGAAAGACTAACTACATTTTCTCAATTTCATATCATATGTCAAAATCTTGCTTGATGGCTCTAAGTAGAGCATTTGGAAATTTAGTTGTTGGATTGATATTAAGTATTAGGACTTTTTTTTAGTAAATTACTGTTAACCTTAGAGTCTCCCCGTTTCTCTGTAGGAGGAGTAGTTTAGTCTTGTTCTATACAAGGTTCAATATCCCAGGATCTCCCTTTGGAATCCTTGGGATTCTGATAGTTTGTTTATTCGCATTAAGTGTTTGTGATTGTCAGTCTTTCTAGTTCTATGGCAGAAGACTTGGAATACATGTGAAATAAAATGAATCTTATTGAGGAAGAAAATGAAACAGTTGATAATGAAGACATGCAGAGGCTGTTGGATGATGGAGACATAAAGCATGGTTAGTAGGAACGTTGTTGAAAAAGAGAAATTTCAACAAAGATGCAATGATAGGTACTTTCAAACTGATTTGGAGAATTGCTAAGGAAATGGATATCTGCGTTTTGGATGCGAATCTTTTCTTATTCAAATTCTCATCAGAGAGAGACAAAAATAGAGTTCAGGATGGAAGTCCTTGGAATTTCGACAAACACATGTTATTGTTTACACCATACAAAGCCAGTTTGCGTCCTAAGGATTATCAAATCAACATAGCAATGTTTTGGATAAGGATCTATGGCCTTCCTTTGGGATGGTTACATGCGGAGATGGCAACACGAATAGGGAACAAAATAGGCCATTTGATCGAGATGGATATGAATATACAAGAAGGGGGTGGGGCAGATTTCTCAGACTGAGGGTGGAAGTGGATATCACCAAACCACTAAGGAGAACCATCTTATTGAAAAGATCAGATGACGGTGGGAAGTAATGGGGCAGAATAAAGTATGAAAGGCTTCCTAGTTATTGCTATGATTGTGGGATGCTAGGACATGTGGATCTGGAGTGTGAATTGAAGCAATCTGAGGAAGATAGTGGTGACCAAAACCAGAATGGCTATTTCAAACAATATGGAAAATGGTTACGGGCCTCGCCTATAAAGAGAACAGGTGGTAAGAGGTCGTCAGGAGGAGTTCAACCCACCCTTCTGGTGCACCCTACAATGGTTATGAATGGTGGTCCGATGACGGGAGATCAACGAAGGGAGAAAGGGATAAATAGCTCAATAATAGAAAGAAGTCGAATTTTGGAAAGCAGTAACAGTGGTGTTAATTCAAGGATTGACCAGGCCAAATCTTTGGCACATGTTAAGGCTAACCTTGAGGGTCTCACACCAAATTTTGTGGACCTGTCTCATGCCAACATTACGGGAAGGAAAGAAGATCAGAACCAGAATAGCGTAAATGATGGGATATTGTTTACCAACGAAAGGGCCCCACCATATCCACAAGTTTCTTTCAAACAAGGAATGCCGGCTAAGAATAATGACAAGGAGATAGCTATTGGAGGGGGTGGTAATGAAGGGTACAAAGTCGGGAAACCTCAAGCTAAGTGGAAGAAGATGGCAAGATAAATCGGGAATAACAGTATCAGCATTGAGATGGAAACAGGGAAAAAGAAATACCGAGACAAAACAAAAGGAACAACACAAATGGACCTGGACACAGCTGAAAAGAAAATCAAAAGTAACAATGCAGGGGTGGAACAAATCAATAAAGAAAATGCGGAGTCTGGTTGCCAAATCCGTCGATCATTATGAAGCTCTTAATCTGGAACTGTCGTGGGCTTAGGAACCCACGAACATTTAGAGCTTTGCTAAAGCTAATTCAAAATAAAGTTCCCGAAGTAGTGTTCTTGTGTGAAACAAAACTCAATTCAGGAGAATTTGATAGAATTTGTAGGATTTGTGACATGGAAAATTGTTTTGTGGAAGACTGTGTGGGTCGAAGTGGGGGCTAGCAATGATGTGGAGAGGGAATTTAGACCTACAACTAAAAAGTTTCTCGAAGAACCACATTGATATGGTGTTATTGGAGAATAATCAAGCTACGCAAAGATTAACTGGTTTCTATGGAGAACCAGATTCAAGTAAAAGGGATTGTTCGTGGTTACTTCTAAAGAGAATAGCTGGTCAATCATCACTAATGATAACTCGTATAATTATATAGTTTTTAGTTATGTTTTATTATTGTTTTGTGTCAAATACGAGTTATTATTGTTTAGTCTAATTGTGTTTATGATCTTTTATATTTTTATGTAATTTGGTGTTTTTCACAAGTTTCTTTGAGTGATTTCAGATTACTAGAATTAAGGGCAAATCCAGTTCAGTTCCAATTCCGACACCTTTTGCCATATCAGCTATATCTCGAGTTTCACTGAAGCAATAAGGCTGAAATTTTAACCGTGCAAATTTAAGAGGCATATCTATCTTTTTCATGTTTTACACTTCTTGAAACGGAGTCGTTTTCCCTAGCGAAATCGACCATCAAGTTGGCTGATGTGCAATGACGTCTGTGCTGACCTGTTTTCGTATTTTGCCCATATCTTCTTATCCACATCAGCAAATTAGCTGATTCCAACGGCTATGGATCAGTAACTGATAGGGGAACATTTTTTTAGAAGACCATGTGATCAGATCAGGCCTCCAAAATTGACAAAATAGACCATCAAGTTGGCTGATCAAAATTGTCATACAATATGACGAAAATTGTTAGAAAAATGCACCCACCTATTATACCTACCTTTGAAATTTGTAAAGCTTGTCTCTTGTCATTTAGCCCTCCAAAATGTGTATAAATAGAGGGCCTTGGATGATTGTAAGGCATTGTACATTGGTAGGATATTAGCCATTGTAATAAAATTCTCTAAGTTTTCTTCTTCTTTCTTTTCTCTAGTTTTCTTTTTCTTTATTTTCTTCTTCTTCTTTCTTTCTTTTATTTCCTTAGATTCTCTTTAATTTTATGTTTATGTTTACAATGCCTATGCTAGGCTAAACTTCTATTTGGTTAAGGGTGATTTCAAAGCCCTAGACATGTTTTGTGATTGATTTTCAGATTCTATCTATCATTAATTTTCTATCAAAGTTGCTTATGTTCTTCTACAAGAATTGTTCATGATGTTGTCTTGATTTATTTAGGTGTACAACTAGATAGATCTTGATAATTATCTATTGCTAGTCTAGGAGTCTTGATCCGTGTAATTGTCTTGATTTCCTATTCATAAGTGGCAATTTGTGATTAATGATTATGGTCAAGTTTTCAATAATTGCAAAGTGGAACATAACCTAAGTTGAACAATCCGAGCTTATGTGTTTGTTGCTTAGATCAACCTATCTTTCTCATCATAAAGCTGCCATTAAATTGAATTTAGAGAGCTTATTCTAGGTTGTTTAATGGTTAGAGATTAAATAGAGAGCTTGTTCTATTTAACGACAAACTAAGGAAAGATTGGGATAACAGAGCTTGTTGTTATCTACGGTTGTTAACTTTGATAGTTGGTTCATATTGATAGATCTGAAATTGATTCTTAATGATGTCTAGTGGTGGAGAATGAAACCTTAACCATATTTTTCATATTTGATTCTTCTTACTTACTTGTTTTCTTACTTTTCTAGTTTGCTTATTTTTAAAAGTATATTTATTTTTATTGGCTGGTTATACCGCCTAATTTGTATATTAACTTTGTTTTATTTTTATTGGCTGGTTATACCGCCTAATTTAGTATATATATTTTTATTGGCTGGTTATACCGCCTAATTTAGTATATATATTTTTATTGGCTGGTTATACCGCCTTGCATCTTATTCTTATTATTTACTTTAGTTTAAATCTGGCTTCAAAAACCCCTTTTCTTTTATTGTTTTCTTTGAACGTAAGTTATAAACTAATAACTCATAGATTAAAACCCAATCCCTGAGGACTCGACCCTTGCTAATCATTATACTTACAATTGATCTTTTTAGTGCAAGGTTAAATAAGATACACTCTTTTGGGTGCATCAAATTTTTGGCGCCGTTGCCGGGGATTGCTTTCTTTAGTTTATTTGTTACTTGGTTTATTCTTATTTTAAGTTCTAATTAGTTTTATTTTCTTGTACATACAAGTTTTTCTTTTCAAATTTAAAAAAAAAAAAAAAAAAACAATGGAATTGAGCAATCTAACACTTGAAGAGTTGGTGGCATACATGAACATGGAGAATCAACAAGCCAATCTCACCTCCCCAGTTCAACAATTGGCCATGGGAGGATGTCAAGGCCATCAAGTGTTCCAAGACCAACAGTATGATCATTACTCAAACACTTACCATGAGGGATGGTGGGATCATACTAATTATGGATACTCGAAAAATTACCAAGAAGTAGATCCTTATGCCAATTACACTCATCCATCTAGCTTCAATCAATCATGGTCTCAAGAACCAAATCTTTTTCAACCACCACATATGACTCAAAACTCAGGTACTTCTTTAGAAGATCTTGTCTATTCTCTTGTTACTGATTCTTTGCAATTTCAACAGGAAACAAGGGCAAGCATCCAGAGTTTGGAAAAGCAAATGAGCCAATTGGCTAGTAGTATGGTGGGATGGGTAGCACAAAGATCTGAAGAACTCCCAGCCCAAACAATGGTTAACCCAAAGGAGAATGCTACTATTGTGACCTTGAAGAATGAGGAACAAGATGAGGATGAAACAAAATTAGAGATGGATTCTATTCTTGAGGATAATGAAGCCAAAGATCCAAATAAGAGTATTTCGGCACCTGAGGTAACGTTTAAGGTTTCACTTTTTACTAATGTTTCTTCTCCACTTTTTCCTAGTAGATTTGCAAAGTTCAAGGAGGAAGAACATGAACAACACATGCCGGAAACCTTAAACAACTTGTTTGTGGAGGTCATTCAACAAGTATCAAAATATGCTCCATTCCTCGATGACATATGCACCACAAAGGATGATGGAATAATACTTGTAATGGAGAATGCATCCATTGTTGTGCAAAGAAAGCTTCCTCTCAAACGCATAAATTTGGGAAATTTCATGTATGAGCCTGACAAGCCTAAAATGCCAAGAAGGGGTGTTGGTTAGGTTCAAAACACTAAATCAAGTGCTAATTGGGGGAGGCAGCCTAATTAGTGAAAGCATTGCCAAACTGCCATCCTCAGATTTGCTCTCTTTTTCTTTATCTTTTTCTTATGTTTCTTTGCTAATTGTGTTTAGTGTTTCTAAGTTCATTTAGGCTGCATAAGTTTATTTTGTTTATTAGTTCTTTTCACTTACACATGATTCTTTCATTTGGGATTAATAGCATTACATTAATGACAATGTAAGAATTATGTGTGGGGGGAAGAATTTAGGATTTTATTTAGAGTGTTTTGTTTTTGAGTCTTTTTATGTTGTTTTTCTTTCTGATCCTTGTTTTGAAAATAACTAGATGTAAATATAATTTTTAATTTTTTTAACCCCGGTTAAATGGCGGATAACGGTACTCCGTGATTATTTAAGTCGGTTCCATCAGCTACCCATAAAACTGATATTGTATATAAATTTCTCTTTCAATTTCTCTTTCATTTTTTTTCAGGATGGATGATATTCTCACAAGATTGCAGAAACGATTTCCTCCTTTTCCTCGAAATATTTTGCTGAAGCTTTACCAAGTTCGATTTGAAAGATTAAGAATGCTTATGCACAAAGGGATTCCTGAAGACATACGTTGGATAATTGAAGCCAAGGTACGTGAAGATGAATATCTTCCTGTTTTGCATTTACCAGGTACAGGTAGTAGCACTTTTGCAAAGAAGCGACAAGCAAAGCGCATGAGTTCAAACTGCCACAAATGTGCACGATGGACGTGTAACGGTAAATGTCGTTCTATTGGGATTCCGTCCTCTAATCGAGATGATAAAATTGAATTCATTAAGGATGGACTGAGTAAGGAGAATTTGGATAATATCCAACTTTCTCTTGAGACGCATCCTAGTGGAGACGTACAAAGAGAAATTCTTGATTTATGGCCGCAATTCCAAAAGGAATGGCAACATCTTGGGAATCTGATGTTAAAAGACCCTGTTTGCCAGCTTGTAAGAAAACTGGATAGGAAGCATATCCTCGACTCATAGAAGGCGTTTAAGCCGTTTCTGGACGTAAAAGCAGAGGAAGATGCCAAATACACTTTCGGCGACACTATTACTCTTGACTTTTACGGTTGATTTTTCTTCTCTTTTTGATTTTCTTCCTGAAATCACGCAAAAATCTTTTGTTAGGTTAACATTTTCTTCTGACAGGTCAGATACACTTTCGGCGACATTATTACTCTTGTCTGATTCACTACTCAGTCCTCTATATATTACATCATGTACTCATTCTCTTTCAGGCACTCGAAAAAAAAAAATGGAAAGTACTTCGTCCCAGCGCATTAAAAAAATTTGTGTCTTTGGAGGTGCTTATCCAGGGAAAAATAACATATTCGCTGATGAAGCCATAAGAGTTGGAGTAATACTTGCCCAACAAAAGATCCAGTTGATTTATGGAGGTGGTAGTACGGGTTTAATGGGAGCAGTCGCTACAGCAGCACACGCCGGAGGAAGTCCAGTTCTAGGAATCGTGCCAAAACTATTCACAGATTTTTGTGGACCTACCTTGGGTAAGGAAATACAAGTCTGGAGTATCCCTGAACGGATAACAATCATGTACTATTCTGCCGATGCATTCATTGCTTTACCAGGAGGTCTGGGTACATTGGAAGAAATAGCTTGTGTGGCTTCTTGGTCATCTTTGGTCACAAATAAGAAACCCATTGGTTTGCTTAATATTAATGGTTATTTTAGTAATTTGCTTTCATATTTAGATAATGCTGTGGAAAATGGATTCATGTTTTCAGAGGCAAGGAGAACCATAATTTCTGCTACAACCATTGAAGATTTACTCAAAAAGCTCCAAGCTTATGAGTGTTTATCTGCTACGGTTGTTTCGCAAACGCTCGGAAAAAGAAAAAGAGATATGGACGAGCAAGGAGTGGATTGCACTTTGTCTTTGTGACATTATCTAACATTTTGCTTGTTGTGTCTCAGTTATAATAAGTGGTTAGCAACCTCTGCAGGTAATATCTCCTAAATTCTACCTTTAAAATTTGACATTGGGGACAATGTCATATTTTAGTAGGGGGTAAGGGACATATTTTGCTAATTTAAAAAAAAAAAAAGTTTGTTGTGTTTTAAGCAATTTAGAAGTATTCATTCTGAACAAGGTCTGAGTAAGGGAGACTTGAGATATACCTTGTCAGTTTGATTTCTTCTTTTCAAAAAAAAAAAAAAAAAAAAAGTTTGTTGTGTTTTAAGCAATTTAGAAGTATTCATTCTGAACAAGGTCTGAGTAAGGGAGACTTGAGACATACCTTGTCAGTTTTATTTTAATCTTTTTATGTTTACTTGTTAATTTTTGTTTAGTATTTTAGGATTATTTAGGTTGCATTTTGTTTTGAGTCTTAGTTGTTCCTATTCTTATGTTATTAGTTCTTTTCTCTTACACATAATTCTTTCATTTGGGTTAATAGACTTACATTGAGGACAATGTAAGAATTAAGTGTGGGGGGAATGATTTAGGATTTCTTTTATTTTTGTCTACTATTTTTTTTTTATGAGTCTTTATTATTATTTTTAGTGTGTTTTAGTTCCTTTTTCAATACTATGATGAGATATGAATTGCATAAGTCTAAAACAGATTTATTAGTGAGAAGATTTTCATGAGAATTGAACTTGATATCAATCTTTTTATGAGCCAATGTTAATATGATATGTTGATTGAGAAAGAAGCATGTTTAGACTTAATCTGACTTGTATAATCATCCTTGTGAGTTTTTGAGCCTATAATGATTGATGCATTATACAAATCAATCTAATTTCTTTCTTGAGTGCTCTTATGATTACATGATTCTCTAGAACTTGCTTTAAACCGTTTGAGACTATATTGATACATGTGACAACATGAATATGATAGAGGCATTAGGATTATAACCAGAGCCAAACAGCCATCCATTATTAATGTTCCAAGAGAACACACCCTTAGTGAACCAATTTGAGCCTACATTGAATAAGCTATCTCTTTGGTAACCATAACTTGTCCCTAACCTAAATATACTTATATCTTTACCCTTGTTCCAAAGATGAATTAGCATGTTTTGAGACAAGTTGCAAAGACAAGGAAGATTTATTGAAAATTTGGGTTAGAAACAAGAAATAAGTGTGGGGGGAAAAGAAAGAAAAAAGTCAAGAGAAAAAGAAAGGGATCATTGTCAAATACATTCCCATATTAAAAAAAAAAATCTTCTCTTGAACTTCTAGTTAAAGTAAAGAAAAAGATGTTACAAAGTTGGTTAGAATGATGCAAAGGCTCAACATGAATATTTAGCCTATGTTATTATGTGCTTTATAAGAGTTTTGAGAAGTTTTATTTGTATGATCTTATTATGTCTCTAAACTCTATGAACTCTTTGGAACCTTTGTGATATCTTTATCCTTTTGTTCTTTAACCACATTATAACCCTTTGGCCCCATTACAACCTTGAATAAAGACCTCTTGATTTATGAAGTTGTATGATCTAAATAGTGGATAATAGGTGGATAAGCAAGCATATGGTAGAAGTGTTTTCATGAGATTGATTGAGTGTAAACACTTTACCACTACTTTAAAAAGTGAAAATCAAGAGAGTATCCCATGTGAGAAGTTGAGATTAAGTTTGAATATGCACTATTTTGATTGAAATATGTTATGTTAATATTGGCTTAACTCAAACAATTTACATTCAAGCAAGATTTTTTGTGAATTTCTTTAAGCTATTGATTAGTTTTTAAGACTTGTCCAATGATTATCTCTAATTTATATTGGAAGGATTAGTTATAATTATTATTTTTAGTTTTTCTTATGTCTTCAATGTTTGTGGGTATCGTCCTAGTAAACCCTCACGAGACTAAACTCGTCCACTAGGGACATCTAGGGGTTTAAAGGCTTGTGTCACATGCTAAGTGCCACCGTGATTTCCTACGAAAGTGGATTAGATTAGATTTTCTTATTTTATTTTTATTGAGTCGTTGCTAGGGACTAGCAACAATCTAAGTGTGGGGGTGTGATAACTCGTATAATTATATAGTTTTTAGTTATGTTTTATTATTGTTTTGTGTCAAATACGAGTTATTATTGTTTAGTCTAATTGTGTTTATGATCTTTTATATTTTTATGTAATTTGGTGTTTTTCACAAGTTTCTTTGAGTGATTTCAGATTACTAGAATTAAGGGCAAATCCAGTTCAGTTCCAGTTCCGACACCTTTTGCCATATCAGCTATATCTCGAGTTTCACTGAAGCAATAAGGCTGAAATTTTAACCGTGCAAATTTAAGAGGCATATCTATCTTTTTCATGTTTTACACTTCTTGAAACGGAGTCGTTTTCCCTAGCGAAATCGACCATCAAGTTGGCTGATGTGCAATGACGTCTGTGCTGACCTGTTTCCGTATTTTGCCCATATCTTCTTATCCACATCAGCAAATTAGCTGATTCCAACGGCTATGGATCAGTAACTGATAGGGGAACATTTTTTTAGAAGACCATGTGATCAGATCAGGCCTCCAAAATTGACAAAATCGACCATCAAGTTGGCTGATCAAAATTGTCATACAATATGACGAAAATTGTTAGAAAAATGCACCCACCTATTATACCTACCTTTGAAATTTGTAAAGCTTGTCTCTTGTCATTTAGCCCTCCAAAATGTGTATAAATAGAGGGCCTTGGATGATTGTAAGGCATTGTACATTGGTAGGATATTAGCCATTGTAATAAAATTCTCTAAGTTTTCTTCTTCTTTCTTTTCTCTAGTTTTCTTTTTCTTTATTTTCTTCTTCTTCTTTCTTTCTTTTATTTCCTTCTTAGATTCTCTTTAATTTTATGTTTATGTTTACAATGCCTATGCTAGGCTAAACTTCTATTTGGTTAAGGGTGATTTCAAAGCCCTAGACATGTTTTGTGATTGATTTTCAGATTCTATCTATCATTAATTTTCTATCAAAGTTGCTTATGTTCTTCTACAAGAATTGTTCATGATGTTGTCTTGATTTATTTAGGTGTACAACTAGATAGATCTTGATAATTATCTATTGCTAGTCTAGGAGTCTTGATCCGTGTAATTGTCTTGATTTCCTATTCATAAGTGGCAATTTGTGATTAATGATTATGGTCAAGTTTTCAATAATTGCAAAGTGGAACATAACCTAAGTTGAACAATCCGAGCTTATGTGTTTGTTGCTTAGATCAACCTATCTTTCTCATCATAAAGCTGCCATTAAATTGAATTTAGAGAGCTTATTCTAGGTTGTTTAATGGTTAGAGATTAAATAGAGAGCTTGTTCTATTTAACGACAAACTAAGGAAAGATTGGGATAACAGAGCTTGTTGTTATCTACGGTTGTTAACTTTGATAGTTGGTTCATATTGATAGATCTGAAATTGATTCTTAATGATGTCTAGTGGTGGAGAATGAAACCTTAACCATATTTTTCATATTTAATTCTTCTTACTTACTTGTTTTCTTACTTTTCTAGTTTGCTTATTTTTAAAAGTATATTTATTTTTATTGGCTGGTTATACCGCCTAATTTGTATATTAACTTTGTTTTATTTTTATTGGCTGGTTATACCGCCTAATTTAGTATATATATTTTTATTGGCTGGTTATACCGCCTAATTTAGTATATATATTTTTATTGGCTGGTTATACCGCCTTGCATCTTATTCTTATTATTTACTTTAGTTTAAATCTGGCTTCAAAAACCCCTTTTCTTTTATTGTTTTCTTTGAACGTAAGTTATAAACTAATAACTCATAGATTAAAACCCAATCCCTGAGGACTCGACCCTTGCTAATCATTATACTTACAATTGATCTTTTTAGTGCAAGGTTAAATAAGATACACTCTTTTGGGTGCATCAACTAACATGGATATGTTTTGGTGACTTTAATGAGATAATACATGGTGGAGAAAAAAGTGGCAACTGTTTGAGAAATTGAAGACAAATGGAGGTGTTTAGAGAAACAATTGAGTACAGTAACCTGTTTGATGCCGGATTCAAATGGACCTGGTACACATGGACTAATAAACAGAAGGCAACAGATTTAGTACGTGAAAAGCTTGATAGGGTAATGGCCACAAAATACTGGATGGACATGTATCCTGAGTACTTGGTTGAACATCTTGTAAGCTCCCAGTCAGACCACTACCGTTACTGGATACTATTGGCAACAAACCAGTCGAGCAAGCAAGTGGAAGGAATTAGCGGTTCCATTTTGAAGCAATCTGGACTACAGAGACCGAATGTGAAGGAATAGTATCCGAGGCTTGGAAAGAAATGAGTCACAAATGAGTTAACCTCAAATTAAAGGATACGGGCTGTAAGTTATCAAAATGGCACTCAGTTAATAATGGTGAAGTTAAGCTTCGAATCCTAGAGCAACATGAAAGGATACGAAGACTACAACTGTTTATCCCTGATGATTAGGTCTTGAGCAAGAGGCAAGTGCAAGAAGAGTTTTAGATGAATTGCTAGAAAAAGAGGAAAGTTATTGGAAGCAAAGATCAAGGGTCCATCGGTTGTGGGATGGACACAGAAATACAGTTTTTTTCATGCACAGGCCAATGTGAGGAGAAGGAAGAATCTTATATTAGGTCTGGAGGATGATAATGGAGAATGGAGGGACAAAGAGGAAGAGATGCAAAGAATAGCTTTAAAATACTTCTAATCACTTTTTGTATCCAATGGAGCACAGAGTAATGAGAATATGCTTGAGACTGTTGAATGTCGAGTTACAAACGAGATGAACAACTTTCTCCTTATAGAGTTCCAAACTGATGAAGTTGTTAAAGCTATCAAACAAATGCATCCCACAAAAGCACCTGGACTTGACTGTATGCCTGCACTCTTCTTCCAGAAATATTGGCATATTGTTGGTACTGATATCATTACTCTTTCTCTCAATATTCTTAATAGTAAATCTGATATGTCTGCTCTCAACCATACCCATATTGTATTAATCCCGAAAACCAAAAATCCAAAAAATATGTCCCAGTTCAGGCCCATAAGCCTTTGGAATATAGTCTACAAGATTATTGCAAAAGTGCTTGTAAACAGATTGAAAATTATTCTTCCTACTTGTATCAGTGAGAATCAAAGTTTTTTTTTTTTTCCAGGGAGGCTGATCACTGATAATGTCATGATAGCTTACGAGCTTGTGCATGCCTTGAGAATGAGGAAACAGGGGGCAAAAGTTATTTTTCCCTTAAACTGGATATGAGCAAAGCATATGATAAGGTTGAGTGGTCTTTTCTTAAGTCAGTTATGCAGAGGATGGGTTTTGAGGATCGATGGATTTCTCTTATTATGCAATGTGTTTCAACAGTTTCCTACTCTATCATTTTTAACGGCAAGATTACTGATACTTTTCAACCGAGTAGCAAGGAGATCCTTTATCCCCATTCTTATATTTGTTTTGCATAAAAGGATTGTCGGCCATTTATCAAATTCACAAAGGTCTAGGGAGCTACAAGGAGTTCAGGCAAGCAGATTAGGTCCTCGAGTTAATCACCTTTTCTTGGCAGATAACAGTTTACTGTTTACAAGAGCAAATAGGAACAATGGAGAAAAGCCGAAGCACATGCTAACGGTATATGAAGAAAACTTAGGACAAAAAATTAATTTTGAGACTCGGTTCTTCTTTTTGCCCTAATACTACACCGAGGCAAAGAAATGACCTTCAAAATTTGTTTGGAATCAATGTGGCAACCAATCTTGAAAAATATTTGGGACTACCGAAAATATTGGGAGGGAAAAGAAAAGGCTTTCAAGGACATCATCAACAAGGCACATGCAAAAATCCATAACTGGAGTAGAAGACTATTATCTTTCGGGGGTGAGGAAGTTTTTATCAAAACTATCCTTCAATCCTTGTCGACTTATGCTAGGAACTGTTTTCTATTGCCTAAGACTCTATGTGATGAATTTTTTGGCATTATGAGGAATTATTGGTGGGCTAACAAACCAGGGAGTAAAGGAATCCATTGGCTCAAGTGGGATAAGGTGTGTACGCCTAAGGCTATTAGAGGATTGGGGTTTCGTAATTTGCATCTCTTCAACAAGGCTTTGTGTTAGATATCATAGTATATATTAAGTATGTATATATACGAAATACGTATTCTAATACGTAGGTTGTCGTACACAAATGATATCAAAGTGAATGAGAAATTAGTCTCATTATTTACCCACTTGAAGAGGAAGGAAAGTTGGTTGAAGGTATGTGTGGTAGTCAATCCCACATAGGACTAAGAATGACTTTAGCTTATAGTTTATATAAGCTAGAGTGTCATGATGGGTTGGGCCCCAAGGGGCACCCAAGTTTTTGTGGAGGGTGAGGACCTACACAACTTGGGCTAGACCACACGCGCGCGCCGCCGCCGCCGAGCCGAGCCGGGCTGGGCTGGGCTGGGTTGGGTCGGGTCGGGTTTGGGTTTGGGTTTGGGTCAGTAAATAATTTTTTACTGCCCAACCGGATTATTTTTTGTCCAAACCGAACCAGCTCAACACCAAGCAGCCGAACCAGCTCATTTCCAACCAGCTTTATGTCCGAATAATTTTCTTCTAGAATGTGTCTGTTCGGTTATTTGCCTTTTCCTGTTGAGTCTTATCTGTTGGATTGAACCGGTTCAATGGAAGGGTCTTGTCTTTTGACCGAACCGGTTCCTGTCCAACAGATATGTCTGACCGAACAGACTTCTCTGTATCTATAAATAGGGTGTTTCTATCAGTCACTACTCACTAAATTTTTCACCGAAATATTCTTGCTTTCTGAGAGAGACTTCAACATTCTTCAGTTCGCTGTGTTGCATCCGGGTGTGCTCTCATTTGCAACGTATATCGAGGAAACCTGAGAGACGATTTGCATCGATACTGTAAGCACCTTAGACAGGCAAAAAACGTCTTAAGGTTAAAAGGTCCAACCTTGACTCGATATTGATTTTTTTTCAAATCAATTACTGTAAGTGTCTTTGTTCGTTTTTACATATTTGTTGTAATCTGCTTCTATATATATATATATATATATATATATCAACTTTTTCTTTTATTTTCTGTTTATATTTTCACAGTATATATACCATATATTTCAATCAACATTCTTAAGACGTTTTTATTATTATTTGTTATATACTGTGGTTCTCGTTTTTGTATACTTTATATATATTTATATATATATTTAGTCTTAGTTATATACTGTTGCTCGTATTTGCATTGTTACTGTTTTGTCTTATATTTATATATATATATATATATATATAGTTTACATGCTTATATTTTTTTTTATTTGCTATTGTTCACGTCAGTTTTATGTTTTCATTTAGAATATATATATTTGTTTTATTATATTAGTGTTAACATATTTGTATAGCATCTATATATATATTTTTATAATATTCATTTTGTTTGTTGCTTATATTTGTTTTTTGGTTGGCAGTATATATATATATATATATATTAATTGTTTTGATTTGTTTTGTTTTCCTTATATACTGTTTGTGAGATATTGCTTATATTTGTTTAGTATCAGATTTTACTGCAGTTTCTAACCTTGTAATGTTTCGGTAATTGTGCTCATTTTTTAGAGTTTATTCTTTAATATTCGGTGCATCTTTATTGGTTTTTTCTTATTGTTTTGTTAATGTTTCTGTTTATTATATATATATAGTTTCGGTGATAATATATATTGTTTATATATATTTTTTAATATTTAGATTTTGTGATATTTCTATACTACAAGTGTTTGTTCTTAGTTACATTATTTTTGTAGTATAATAATATTTGTATATTTTGTATATAAGTTGATCCTATTATTCTTGAATAATAGATGGCCGAAACATCTACCGGTATTGCTAGAGCGCCCGTAGCGCCACAACCTCTACATGTAACACATGGTGAGAAGCCCGAGAAGTTCAATGGTCAGGACTTCAAACGATGGCAGCAAAAGATGCTGTTCTATTTGACCACCCTCAATCTAGCCAAGTTCTTACGGGAGGAGGCCCCGACTTTGGACGAGGGAGAGACCGATACTACAATGGTAGCCTCGGTAGATGCATGGAAGCATTCTGACTTCCTATGCAAGAACTACATTCTCAATGGTTTGGACAACACGTTATACAACGTGTATAGTCCGATAAAGACAGCGAAAGAGCTGTGGGAGTCCTTGGAAAGGAAATATAGAACCGAGGATGCCGGCACAAAGAAATTTGTGGTTGGCCGGTTTCTAGATTTTAAAATGGTGGACTCGAAAACCATTATCAGTCAAGTTCAAGAGTTTCAATTGATTCTCCATGAGATCTTTGCCGAGGGAATGACTCTTAGTGAATCATTCGAAACGGCAACTTTGATAGAGAAACTCCCTCCTTCGTGGAAGGATTTCAAGAACTATCTAAAGCACAAACGTAAGGAGATGTCTTTAGAGGACTTGATTGTTCGATTGAGAATCGAGGAGGATAATCGTAGTTCAGAGAAGAGGGTCATGGTCCAGACCATGGAAGCCAAAGCGAATGTTGTTGAACGTTCGAAAAAGACCAACAAGAGGAAATTCGTTGGTTCAAGTTCTTCCCAAGCAAAGAAGGGAACGGATTTTAGAAAGTTCACGGGAAATTGTTTCAACTGCAACAAGCCCGGACACCGTGCAAATGACTGCCGACAGAACAAGAGGAAGAAAGCTCAAGCCAACCTAGTTGATGATTTTGAGCTTGCTGCTGTTGTTTCACAAGTGAACTTGGTGGAAAACCCTAAGACATGGTGGGTTGATACCGGGGCCACTTGTCACGTATGTTCTGAAAGGAAGAGTTTTTCCGAATATAAAGAAGCTGCTAATGATGAGCAACTATATATGGGAAACTCTACGGCTTGCAAGGTACAAGGCCATGGAAAGGTGGTACTCAAGATGACCTCCGGGAAGCAACTCACATTGAATAATGTTGTTCATGCTCCCGAAATCCGAAAGAATTTGGTTTCCGGTTCTTTATTGAGCAAGAATGGGTTTAGGCTCGTATTCGAGTCTGATAAATTTGTACTCACCAAGAGTGGGATATTTGTGGGAAGGGGATATCTATGTGATGGGCTTTTTAAGCTCAATGTTATGACAATTGTACCCAAGAATAAGATTATTAATAATAATATTTCTTCTGTTTACTTGGTTGAGTCCCCTACTTTATGGCATGGTAGATTAGGTCATGTAAATTACAAGACCTTGCAGAAAATCAGCAATTTGGATTTGCTTCCAAAATTTGTCATTGACAAGAATCACAAATGTGAAATTTGTGTAGAATCCAAATTAGCTAAGGCTCCTTTCTATTCAATAGAAAGAAGTAGTGAACCTCTAGAGTTAATTCACACTGATATTTGTGATTTAAAATTTGTGCAAACTAGAGGTGGTAAAAAGTATTTTATTACTTTTATAGATGATAGCACACGATATTGTTACGCCTATTTGCTAAAAAGCAAAGACGAGGCCTTGGAAGCATTTAAGCTCTTTAAGAATGAGGTTGAAAATCAACTAAGCAAGAAAATAAAGAAAATAAGGAGTGATAGAGGTGGTGAATATGATTCATTTTTTAATGAATTCTGTTCGGAAAATGGAATCATCCATCAAACCACTGCTCCTTATTCACCTCAACAAAATGGTATTGCAGAACGCAAGAACCGAACGTTGAAAGAAATGATGAACGCTTTGTTGATAAGTTCAGGGTTACCTCAGAACTTGTGGGGGGAAGCTATCTTATCAGCTAATTATATTTTAAATAAAATACCCCATAAGAAATTAGACAAGACACCGTATGAATTGTGGAAGGGTCTAAGACCAAACTACAATTACATGAAAGTGTGGGGGTGTCTTGCGAAGGTAGCCGTTCCTCCACCTAAAAAGGTCAAGATAGGACCTAAAACTATTGATTGCGTATTCATTGGATATGCAAACAATAGTGCTGCTTACCGTTTTCTTGTATTTAAGTCGGACATTCCCGATATTCATATCAATACGATAATGGAATCAAGGAATGCTTCGTTCTTTGAAGATGTTCTTCCTTATAAGGAAAAACAAGAAAACAAGACTGCAAAGAGAACTCATGAGTCCTCGAGTAGTAATCCACATATGGATGAAGAGGAACAAGAGGAACCTAGAAGGAGCAAACGGGCTAAAGTATCGACTACTTATGGTCCAGATTTTCTAACATATTTGTTAGAAAATGAACCTCAAACTTTTAGCGAGGCTATGTCATCTCCAGAAACACAATTCTGGAAAGAGGCCGTTAACAATGAAATAGAATCCATCATGCAAAATCATACATGGGAACTGGTGGATCTTCCTCAAGGGCATAAGCCTTTAGGATCCAAATGGATATTTAAGAGGAAGATGAAAGCAGATGGAACGATTGATAAATATAAAGCCCGGCTTGTAATAAAAGGATACAGGCAAAAGGAAGGGCTCGATTATTTTGATACGTATTCACCAGTTACGAGAATAACATCTATTCGAATGTTAATAGCTATAGCAGCTCTTAACAATCTCGTTATACACCAAATGGATGTTAAGACAGCTTTCCTAAATGGAGATTTAGACGAAGAAATCTATATGGAACAACCCGAAGGGTTCAAAGTTCCGGGACAGGAAAGGAAGGTCTGTAGACTTGTTAAATCATTATATGGTTTAAAACAAGCTCCTAAACAATGGCATCAAAAATTTGACAATACAATGTTGTCAAATGGTTTTCGTATTAATGAATGTGATAAGTGCGTTTACGTAAAAGATACGAATAAGGGATATGTCATTGTTTGTCTATACGTAGACGATATGTTGATCTTAGGCAGTAACAATGAGATCATAAAAGCTACCAAAACTTGGTTGACCAGTAAGTTTGATATGAAAGATATGGGTGTAGCTGATATGGTTTTAGGAATTAAAATTTCTAAAACACAAGATGGCCTGGTAATATCTCAAGATCATTATGTAAATAATATTCTTGAGAAATTCAGTAAGAATGATACCAATATAGCCAAAACACCCGTAGATGTTCATTTACATCTAAAGAAAAATACTGGTGACGCAATATCTCAAATAGAATATTCGCGAATAATTGGTAGTCTAATGTATCTTATGAACTGCACAAGACCAGATATAGCTTACTCAGTTAGCAAACTGAGTAGATTTACTAGTAATCCTGGAGAGGATCACTGGAAGGCCATTGTGAGGGTACTTAGATATTTGAGATACACCTCAAGTTATGGACTGCACTATACAAGATATCCAGCTGTACTTGAAGGGTACACTGATGCAAACTGGATATCCGATACTAAAGATTCTAAATCTACTAGCGGATTTATCTTTACTATTGGAGGAGCTGCAGTGTCATGGAAATCTTCTAAACAAACTTGTATTGCCAGATCCACTATGGAATCTGAGTTTATAGCTTTAGATAAAGCTGGAGAAGAAGCAGAATGGCTTCGGAACTTTTTAGAAGATATTCCATGTTGGCCGAAACCTGTGCCAGCAATAAGTATACATTGCGATAGCCAATCTGCAATTGGTAGGGCACAGAGTAGTTTATATAACGGTAAATCTCGACACATTCGTCGAAGACACAATACCGTTAGACAGTTGCTCTCAAATGGAATTATCTCTATTGATTATGTAAAATCAAAGGATAATATTGCGGATCCGCTTACTAAAGGTTTAACGAGAGAGCAAGTAAATACATCATCGAGGGGAATGGGTCTTAAGCCTATAAATTAAAGTTACATAGTGGAAACCCAACCTAGCTGACTGGAGATCCCAAGATCTAGGTTCAAAAGGGACAACTAAATTATGTAACTGTGTGTAAGCACTAAAAGAGTTAAACACTCTTATCCATTCCTATGATGATTTAGTGCTGCCTGCAAGGTAGGATAAGCTTTGCTTTTAATGATTCTTATAGCTTGATAAATAATCAAGTGGGGTATTGCAGGATACTCTTAATGAGAAATCACCTATTATGAGTAAGAAACGTGGCCACTTCTATGAGAATTGATCAGGCTAAATCCTCTAGAGTACTCATAAGAAACCAGGAAGTGTCCGAGGCCAAAATGGACACAACCGTGAGAACTGAAGATGTTCGAAGGGGAATTGTGTGATAATTATTGTCTTGGTTTACACCAAAGGCTGAATAGTTCAAGACATCATGTTCACTAGTTAGCCGAGTAAATCCGATAGTTATTCACTATGGAATGTTCAAAGCCAAAAGCTACCTATCTTGATGCAATTACTCTTCAAAGAAAGTCTCTCTCTTACTCCGAGTCAGTTTGTCGTTTTATTCAGACAATTTCCATTCATGTGGGGGATTGTTAGATATCATAGTATATATTAAGTATGTATATATACGAAATACGTATTCTAATACGTAGGTTGTCGTACACAAATGATATCAAAGTGAATGAGAAATTAGTCTCATTATTTACCCACTTGAAGAGGAAGGAAAGTTGGTTGAAGGTATGTGTGGTAGTCAATCCCACATAGGACTAAGAATGACTTTAGCTTATAGTTTATATAAGCTAGAGTGTCATGATGGGTTGGGCCCCAAGGGGCACCCAAGTTTTTGTGGAGGGTGAGGACCTACACAACTTGGGCTAGACCACACGCGCGCGCCGCCGCCGCCGAGCCGAGCCGGGCTGGGCTGGGCTGGGTTGGGTCGGGTCGGGTTTGGGTTTGGGTCAGTAAATAATTTTTTACTGCCCAACCGGATTATTTTTTGTCCAAACCGAACCAGCTCAACACCAAGCAGCCGAACCAGCTCATTTCCAACCAGCTTTATGTCCGAATAATTTTCTTCTAGAATGTGTCTGTTCGGTTATTTGCCTTTTCCTGTTGAGTCTTGTCTGTTGGATTGAACCGGTTCAATGGAAGGGTCTTGTCTTTTGACCGAACCGGTTCCTGTCCAACAGATATGTCTGACCGAACAGACTTCTCTGTATCTATAAATAGGGTGTTTCTATCAGTCACTACTCACTAAATTTTTCACCGAAATATTCTTGCTTTCTGAGAGAGACTTCAACATTCTTCAGTTCGCTGTGTTGCATCCGGGTGTGCTCTCATTTGCAACGTATATCGAGGAAACCTGGGAGACGATTTGCATCGATACTGTAAGCACCTTAGACAGGCAAAAAACGTCTTAAGGTTAAAAGGTCCAACCTTGACTCGATATTGATTTTTTTTCAAATCAATTACTGTAAGTGTCTTTGTTCGTTTTTACATATTTGTTGTAATCTGCTTCTATATATATATATATATCAACTTTTTCTTTTATTTTCTGTTTATATTTTCACAGTATATATACCATATATTTCAATCAACACTTTGTTGGGGAAACAAGGATGGAGACTGATCTAAACACGTCATCTTTGTGCTACAAAGTAATCAAAGCCAAGTACTTTCCACGAGGGAATTTTATGGATTCTCATTTGGGATCTAATCCCTCTTTCATGTGGAGAAGTGTTTGGTTAGCAAAAGAGGTTTTAATGGAAGGGGTTAGATGGAGAGTGGGTGATGGACAGTCAATAAGCATTTGGGATGCCAAATGGCTACATATTAATGGTGCTTTCAGTGCTCCTTCAATGACAGGTACTCTCCCACAGAATGCAAGAGTGGAAATGCTCACCATGATGCAACTATGCAGTGGAAAGAAGATCTTATAAAAAAGGAATTTTCACAAGAGGGAGCTGAAGCTATTTGCACTATGGTTTTATATCAGAATAGAACACCTGACAGAATGGTTTGGCAACACACTAAGGTTGGAACATATACTGTTAGAAGTGGATACAATGTCCTCAACCAAATGCAAGGAGCTCATGATCCTCAAAGGTTCATTTATCGGGTATTATGGAAAGCTACTATGCCATACAAATCAAGCTTTTTGGATGGCGCCTCTGTCATGGCATTATCCCTTCTATGATTAACTTAGCTTCCAGAATCAAAGAGATGAACCCCCTATGCTCAAGGTGTGAATTTGGTCATAAAACTGATCTACATACTCTCAAAGACTGTGCATTATCTAGGAAAGTCCTTGACCTGACAAATTTCCCTCAATAACTAGTACATGATTCAGCAGACAGCATGGTAACTTAGCTTGAAAATGCTGCTACATTGCTTAATGAAGAGGAGTTTGATGGCTTTCTTGTAACACTATGGGCCTTATGGAATGCCAGGAACTTGGAACATAAAACTAGCCAAAAAAAAGATGAGATGAGAATAGTAGAGAAAAACAGATTATGTCTACAAGAATACAAGCAAGCTCAAGTGCACATTAATCACAACCTGCAAGAAAGGAATCGGATCTACTGGAAAGCACCACCAAGACAGTATCTCAAAGTTAATTTTGATGGAGCTTTTGATGGTCAAAACAAGCTTGGTGGAGTAGGCATTATAATTCGAGATTTTGAGGGATTTGTGATGGGAGCTGCTGCAATCAAACTTAAACAGTGTACTGATGCTGGTATGTCCGAAGTGATGGCAGCGATAAAGGCGTTGGAGGTTGCTCATCAAATGGGGTTTCGACGAATAATTATTGAAGGAGATGCTCTTGTTATCATCAACAAATTGCAAACAGTAGAGGATGACTTGTCAAATATAGGGCCATTATGTTTGGAGGTAGGAATAAGGTGAACACATTTGCTGAATGCAGAATCCAACACACAAGAAGACAAGGAAATGAAGCAGTTCATGCTCTAGCCAAACTTAGCCTACAAATTCATGAAGATTCTTTCTTGATAGAAGAATACCCTGTTTCAATTCATCAAGTTATAATGACTGATGCTATTAATATATAATAATTTCTTATTTCAAAAAAAAAAAAAGTATTAGGACTTTTTATGGCAATGAAATGATCATGAAGATTTATAATTATTATCTTATACCTTCTGGATATCATGCTTTTGGTTTCCTTATGAATGTTTGTAAAATCTCTATGCAAACTTGGTGGCATGATATATTATTTCTAACAGTAGAACTTTAATTAGTATTTTAATTCAAGTTTTCTTTTATTGTTATTTTATCTTGAAAATTAATAAATGTTTGTTTATGTTACCATGTCATTAAAATGCATATATTCTGCTTTAGTCATATCTCAAATAGTAGTATTTTTTTTTTTTTGGTGTTTTAGGAGTGAAAATAATGTTTAATATAATTTAATTAATAAATTAACATTTTAATTACAAGGACATTTTGCATTAAAAAATCATTAAAAATATGAAATTGTATAATATTTGTTTATATACGTAAGATAATTTTAAAAATTATCATTATATTCTCAGTAAAATGTTTAATTTATCAAATGTTGTAATGATATTTTTCCTACATTTATAAATAATATAATAAATAAATTTTTTAATTATGTGTTCTGGTTTGGTGATTGGCGTGGGATCAGATTGAAGGAGGATAGTGGTCACTTTTATTATCTGATTTTTGACATATTCAACATCCTATTCACACTAAATCTTATAGTAAAAGAGATAAATTAAACTAATCGAATTAATAGAAATGAAATGTGATTAACATTGACCTCCAAGTCAACTGGGCCGTCTTTCAAAACGCGGCGGTCGACAATTGTAAATTACGTTGTTGTCCCTGTAAAATTTGTCGGGATACTATGAATTGACAAGGGATTGTTTGGGTAGGCAAAAACAGCGTTATTTAGGACCAAAAGGAAGGAGGCGTCAAAGTCAAATGATGATTATCATCAGACCAAACAAGTATATATTTTTGACTTTTCTCTATTTGACTGCTGCTGGGATGTTTTTAGGATTTGACCAAAATCTTGTTTCATTTTTTTCTTGTATATTTCGTTTCTCTTCTCAAAATTTGTGAAAAAAAATAAAATAAAGATTTATGTATCTCTTGAATTTGATTTATGTTCAAAGTTATTCCATGCATTCCTACCAAATTGTCGTCTAAAAATTCAAATTATTAATTATTATATGTTTTAGTTGAGAGAAAAGATTTGAAGCATTTTTTTGGGTAAAATAATCAAAAAAGGTCTCAAATTTTGTAATAAAAAGGATTCAAATTTTTTATCTTAGACAATTTTGAAAACGCATTCCTCCTCATTAACATGATATATTCAAAAATTTACAGTTAAAATACTTCTCACAAAAATTAAATCTTAATTGAGAAAAAATAAAACTTCTTCTTTATTAATTCAACTAATTCGAGTTCAAATCCAAATCTTGAAATAAATAAAAATATATATATAATTATTGAGAGTTAAATACATTGTTTATAACATTTGAGATAATTAACACTTCTTAACGATAAAAGTGATTAGGGAAATAAAGAAAAAGAGGTTGGGAGAAGGGATTGATGATTATTTTTAAAGGTTAGTAGGCAAGATCAAGAAAGTGGCAAGCCGACCACAATCTCTAACCGTTGAATTATAGTATGTATAATTAAAAGTTGAAATGATTATTGAGAATCTTAGAAAGTTGATGAAAATGTGTTGTTATTAATTGAGAAATTTGCTTTCTCTTTGTCTATTATCTTTCCTCCAAATAGGGAAGGGAAGAAGAACGTATACCAAACGCAAGTATTAGCTTTAGTAGGTGTCACGAGTTTAAAGTTTTAGTCAAACAAATCGTGCGATTTTAAATTGATACTTTCGTTTTAATATGTCTAAATTAATCTATTATCTATAATATATATATATATATATATATATATAAACGTAAAAAAATCTTTTGAATTGATGAAAATGGATATATATATTTATTATATTTTTAAATTACTATTTTAAATAAATACTAATAAGATTTATCTAATTTATAAATAAGAATTCTATTTTCATTGAAAGACTTTCATTAAATAAATTTATTTGATAAATAAAAATAAGTTAAATTTTACATTATTTTTTTTTAGAGTTTTAATTTTAAATTAATAATAAAAGTAATAAATATATGTTAATCAACATATGATATATTAATATACATGAAATAAAATTCATATGTTAATATGCACTTTATTAATTTAATTTTTATTTAATTTTTTTATTTTTAAAATTTTAATTTTATATTAACATTAAAACATTATATCACTCTCATATATTTTATACATGAGATAAATTTTACATGTTATTATGCATTTTATTAATTTTAAATATTTAAAATGTACAACTACTTATTTAATATATATTATCATATAAAATTAAGTATTTACGTGCAAATTTTTCTAAATTTTCATTATAAATATTTTATTATTATTAATAAGATTTATCTAATTTATAAGTAAGAAGTTTGATTTCATTAAAATACTTTCGTTAAATGTATTAATTTGATAATAAATAAAAAAAATTAAAATTTTATATAAAAATTGTTTTATCTTAAAAGTTTTAATTTTCACTAATCTTAAAAAGTAAATTAATTTATTTGATATAAATAAAAAGGTAAAATTTACATTAATTTTTTTTATCTTCATAATTAATTTTGTATTAATATTAAATATAATATAATAATTTGATATAATATGTATATGCAACAAATTTTACATGCAATTTTTAAGTAATATGCATTTTATTATTTTTAAAATATACAATTATATATTCAAAAATAAATAAATCAACGAGCATTCACATACGAATGTGATAACAAATACTAATAAATTTAAGTGTGTCTAATATCTCTAAATTAACCTACTATCAATTTAGGTTATTTTAAGTGAATGTGCTACTCAATAGAACTTACTTAGGCATATAACTATTTAAAAATAATAGTATATAATAATAATATTATTATTATCCGAATGCGTTGTACTTGTATATAAGATAAAACCAAGTTAGGAAGTTAAGGCTAATGTGAAAAAACATATTCCTTCTTAGCAAAATCAATGATTATGTTCCCTCTTTTATTCCAAAAAATACCTTTCGGCTGGCAGTTTCATGATAATCGTTCTAAACTAAGATTTTACTTTTATCTTTTTCCCATCTTATTAAACCTTAGTAATTTTAAATATATAAAAAAAGAAATAAATTAGTTTTTGGTACATAAAATTAAAAAAAAAAATAATTACTCACTTTCCGGAATCAAGGTAAGATGTCACGTGTTTAACAAGATCAATCCAATCAAGTTGTCTATCCCAATTAAGAAACAACGAAGAAATAATTAATTTGCACTGTATCAAGATGGAAAAAATAATTTCAAAATTCAACTACTGAATAGTAATTACTATATATATATCAATAATTTAGTTTTGTGGTCTACATTTTCTATTTATTTTTTTATTAGGGATGTGTTAAATGGTTCAATTTTATTAAAGTAAAAATAACATAAACATAAACATAATATATATATATATAGTTAAATTTCAAGCGAATGACATTGCAAACCTATCATATAAATATGTATTGGATATGACTTTGATTGTGTACGTTACAATTTTATTTTTTGTCCTTACACCTTTGTTTGCTCATTAACATTCTTTAATTCAATATAAAGGAAATAAAAAACTAAAAAGGTAATAACCAAAGCTTTTGTTCCAACTAAAATTTTTTAAATAAAAAAGCAGTACATTAAAAACTTTTCATTATAAGAGTTAGTCTGATTGATTAAAAAAAAAGAACTTCCTTTCTTTATGAACCAAAGTTCGATCCTTGTGGAAAGCTTGAAAAAACTCTTAACTACATTTTTTGAGATACCTATGCTCATAATAAAAAAAAATTATTATTTGGTACATCGTAGGTGAATTTTTTTAATTCCACAAGCGATGTTTATATGCTTCCGTAATCTTTCATTCGATTTTTATTTTTTTGATCCGACCGTCGTATTTCGTATTCTATTCGCTTAGATCATGCATGTCGAGTTTCGAGTAAATTAAAAATGTTTAACTATTTGTTCCGACTTAAAAAACTTTCAACCGTTAAATATATATTGAAAAAAATAATATTCTCGATCGATATGATAGTAATATCCGATCGATTCAAAAATTTACGTGCACGACGAGTACGATTATATTGTTAAATCCGACGGTCTGTTTGTAAAAATAAAAATCATATGAAAGATTACGGAAGCGTGTGAACATCGCTTGTGAAGTTAAAAAAATTCACTATACCAGATAATAATCCATAAAAAAATTACTCTTAACTATTTTTTTTTTTAATTATTATTTTGTTTTTTAGTTAGTGTAGTTGATAAGGTAGGAACTCTCCTTTATCAACGAGAGTTCGATCTAAGCAAAGAAGTGTGTTTTTAAAATAATTCAAAAATTGAATTAAATTTAAATAAAACTTGAAAATACTTATGATCGTAATAAAAAAATATATATATCTTAACTACAATTTTTATTATTATTTTGTTTTCTTCTTTAACAATAAAAATTTCTTACTATTAACGTTTTTTGCACACTTAGTTAGCTAAATAAATAGTAGGATAACTTAGCGAATTGACCAGTCAATTAGCAAAGTCAGGGATAATTATGATTATCCTGATGGATAAAATGTTTAATTGATAATTACTTAATCAATCTTAAGCTTAATTTTCCCCAAAACGATTTGTAATCAATCAAAACTCCACTAACCGAACCGAAGCTGGCGAAAGACGAGAAATTGAGCAGCCGATAAATTAGGAGTTTGAACAGTAAAAGTAAAAGGCGTATTTGAAACGGAATCTTTTTTTTTTTTTTTTCAAAACAAAAAAAAAGGACAGTTTTAATTCTATCATCAATCATCATCATATCACACTAGACAGCACGTGTCTCAACCGGCGCTAACCGGTTACCGGTTGTTTACCCTTCATGGACCCCACCACCATCACCGCCCCCCTTCCCTCTCCCCTTCACCGCGCCACCACCTCCCTCCCAATTTGTTTTTAAAAAAATTAGACTCCAAAAACAAACAAAACGCAAACGAAAAATAAAAAGAAGAGTTTTTGTCACTTCCCTCGCAGCATTATAATTATTATTCGCTTCTCTTTCTCTATCACTTCTTTCCTTTTGTTTTATTCATTTTTATGTTTTTAGTTTTTAATCACTTTGTTTTTCTTCTGATTAATGAAATTATAAACAAATCTAATTCGCTTTTGTTTATTCTCTTCTTTTGAATCTTACACTTCTTTTCTTATTTTTGTTCAATGAAATTCTGAGATCTGGTACTCCTTTTTCTTCAGTTCGTTTGATCGCGAATTCTCTTTTTCTTGTTTTAACAAAATTTGCTTCTCTAACTTCTACTTGTTTGACTTTCTTTAATTTTTTCCATAACCAACACACAGGAAAAAAAAAAAATTTACCTCTGAAAATTCAATTTTTTTTCTTTTATGAACCTCAATTTGGATCGTCCTTTTATTGGATTCAAATTTCTGTTTGGTTTCTTTTATCGTTTTGAATTTTAATTGAAACGGTTCGTTATTTTTGTTTCTAAATAGGCTGAATTTGTAATCTTGACTTGCGGGGGCAAAAAAACTTGGGCTTGTTACAGTGATTTGGGAATTTTTCCCATTTCAAGTCGGGAGGGGGGGGGGCAAAAGAGTCATGTTGGAGAACCGGTCCTGCGAGTCGTCTTTGGTGTTTGCAAGCTCTTGTCAACAAGAAACCAAGTGGGCTTACATGTACAATGGGAAGCGTCCACTGGAATTCGCCGACTCCGATGGTTGTTGTCGAGAAACCAAGTTGTCTAAGCTCTGTTCCGATGATTCCTCCAGCAACGACAGTAATACTAATACTTCTTTCCCACCAGACTCACGTGACATCCTCTTGCCTGATTCACGTGAACAATGTGACGATGATAGTAAGCAATCTGATTCTTCTTCGGATTTGGATTCTTCTCTTATCCACCGCCTCCCCATTGGACTAGACAAAACGGATTTGAATAACCAATCAGACAATGACAGCCTTTCGGATTCTCTGGAAGACTCATCGGAGGAACAGTTCGAGGAAGATGATGATGATGGTAACGGCTTTTCCGATTCTCCTGAGGAGGAGGAGGAGAATGATTGCCGGAGACTTTCTGGCGATTCTTCGTCGGATTTGGATGCACTAATCCAACCAATTGGCAGAGACAACTCCATCAGTTGTCTGATTATGTGCTCAAGGTCTGATTATGGTTCCATTGCCTCGTTGAACCGGAGTTTTCGTTCCTTAATTAGGAGTGGAGAGATCTATAAGTTGAGGAGGAAGAATGGTGTGGTTGAACATTGGGTTTACTTTTCTTGTCACCTACTCCAATGGGAGGCATTTGATCCAATTCGACACAGGTGGATGCATTTGCCAAGGATGCCTCCCAATGAATGTTTCCGTTTATCAGATAAGGAATCGTTGGCTGTGGGAACTGAGTTGCTTGTATTTGGGAAGGAGGTGACTTCTCAGGTTATATATAGATATAGTATTTTGACAAACTCATGGACTTCTGGGACCAATATGAATGCTCCGAGGTGTTTGTTTGGGTCAGCTAGTCTTGGAGAGATTGCAATTTTAGCTGGTGGTTGTGATTCTCAGGGTAATATCCTGAGCTCTGCAGAGATGTACCATTCTGAGACTCAGAAGTGGGAGACTCTTCCAAGCATGAATAAGCCAAGGAGGATGTGTAGTGGGGTATTTATGGACAAGAAATTCTATGTAATTGGGGGAGTTTCTGGAGTGGGGAATGATACAAGGGTTCTCACTTGTGGCGAGGAATATGATTTAGCGACAAGAAAGTGGACTGAAATTCCTAACATGTCTCCTGGAAGGAGTGGAGCAGCCGGTGAGGCTGAGATGCCTGCGGCAGCTTGGGCACCCCCTTTGGTTGCAGTAGTAAATAATGAACTGTATGCTGCTGATCCTGCTGACATGGAGGTAAAGAGGTATGATAAGGAGAGAAAATCATGGTTGACTATTGGAAGATTGCCTGAAAGAGCAGTTTCAATGAATGGTTGGGGTCTTGCATTCAGAGCATGTGGAGATCGCCTTATAGTCATTGGTGGACCTAATGCTTTGGGTGAAGGTTTTATAGAGCTCAATTCATGGGTTCCGAGCGAAGGGCCTCCACAATGGAACTTGCTTGCCAGAAAGCAATCGGGTAACTTTGTGTATAATTGTGCTGTGATGGGATGCTAAGAGATGGATTTTGGTGGCATCGTGTGCAGTGGAATGGTGCCGCACTGTCACTGGGGTTTACATGATTGATTTCTCCTTCAACACAGAATTCTGAATTCTTGCTAATGGTAATTTCCCCTTCTTTTCTTTTCTTTTTTTTAATATCTTTTCCCTTTTGGATGGGGATGATGGGGAAGAGTTTCAGATTTTACTCAAGATTCAATAGAATGTTTTATTGATAGGACGTCTTGAGTTTTTATTTCTTTTTTCAAACTTCATTCAAAATTTCTTCCATTAAATTTGTGTCTTCCCTGTTTTCAGTGACATGAGACGCAAAGGTTGGCTTCATGTAGCACAGGAATAGGTTTAATAATTTGAAGTACCAATACATTGGTAGGTTGCTATTAGAGTTTTTTGAAGCTTTTTTAAGAACACAGAACTAGTCATAGGGGTTTCTTCATCCTTAATTTTCTTGGAATTGTCTTTAAGGGAGGAAATAAGTTCTGGATGTTGGCTGATGTACTGATTACATTGATCATTACAATTGATGGGCTAAATATTCCCAGAATTTTTCTTATGTACACTTTGGAATCCTTTATTGTTTTTTATTTCTTTTGTTCAGCTGATGGTGTTAGTTTCCCAATTTGCACTACTCGCCTATCCATTAGTTGTTTTCTTTTCTCCGTACTTCCCCTTAATTAGTCTCATATATTGAATGGTGTTGATGACTTTTATTCTTTTTAATTGTTTGACAGGCATGGAATTTTTACATTGAGTTGTAAATATGGATTTTTTTTTTTTTTTCACTTTGACAATCTTGATAAATAAAATAATTATTCATATAACTAGGACATGATTACTAATTGAGAACTCGTTCATTCTGCAAATTAACGATTCAGTCCTGTTTATATGTTTCATTTCTCAAGGCAATACTGAATACAGAAGTGCAAGCTAGGTGGATGATTTTTCTAGTTTCATAAACTTTTAAGAATGATAGTGTGCAATATATTGGATTTGAAATAGTAAATTCTTCCTTTTAAATATCACTCTGCCTATAAAGTTGAAAGCATCACCCAGTCAGCTTGATGTTGTTAATAATAAATATCGATATTCGCTTAGGGTTGGATAATTTTAGTATTCTATTTTCAGTGGATGCTACCGGCCTTGATCTTTGAAAATTTACTGTCAGCATAGCCACCGTCTATTTTATGAAAATGTCTTTTTGGAGTTCAGAGCATGCTCTGCAATGATGGAAAATCTTAGTGTTCATGGTTTTAGGAAAGACCGTGTATATGTCATAAATCGAATATCAAGGTGTGAACCTACAAGCAAACCAGCAATAATAGCATTAGATACAGTGTGATAACTGATAAACTGCAAATA
Organism: Fremontodendron californicum; assembly: GCA_030761205.1. Lineage (NCBI taxonomy): Eukaryota > Viridiplantae > Streptophyta > Magnoliopsida > Malvales > Malvaceae > Fremontodendron > Fremontodendron californicum. The sequence continues at coordinate 22,653,308 of JAULJL010000025.1, read as the reverse complement.
TCACATTCCTGCCATGATATTGTTTTTGGGGGTGGGGTGAAAAGGAAGTTTTTGTTTCAGAAGCTAGGTTTATAACAAAATATTATAGAGAAGCTTTTGTGTGGTGGATACTAGATATAGGAGGTCAGTCTGGGCTTACAGAATGACATACTTATTAATCTCTCTGTATGTGTGTGTGTGTATGGTTGGGAATATGGCCTATTTTATTTGTATTAGTTTACTTTGAATATGAGTTTTTATGACTCTGTTTGTATTATGTATGTTCAGATATGTGTTTGAAAAGCAGAGAAGATAGGTGAGGAAAATCTTGCAAAAATGTTTGGCCTGTGTTTTTAAAACACTTGTCTTTAATTACCATTTTTCTGCTGCTGTATTTTAATCCAATGCTGTTGAATTTTCTTTCTCCTGTTGCTGTTGTACTTGTCTGTGTGCTGACACATACTAAAATCAGGTGGTGGTCCTGCACCTCAAGTTCATCATTTTTCTATGCAAGTCTAGTTCTTTTCTCATTTTTATCATTGCGGGCCTTTTGGTTGTTGTCCCTCAACAGTGTTTGGTTTTCTCTGTTTCATAGAACTAACTCCTTTTAAGTTTTTAACATTGCATGAGATATTCTATCGTATGACTTTGATTTTTTACTTTGGCGCGCCTAGTTGTAGTGATTCCATGAGTAAGCATGCCATGCCATATTAACTACAAACTGCATGTGTTAATTTGGTTTGGTAAGAATTGTGGTTTAACCCCTTATTAGTGTGAGATTAAGAAGTGGATGTATGAATGTGGGGACTGTTCTTTGTTCCTTTTCTAACAAAAAGAAAAATAGATTTTGATTTTGATTTTGATCATCTGACTGACTCAGAATCTTTCTTGTTAGTATAAGTAGGGATTGACTAGAAGAGATGTAAGTACATATTAGAATTCTATTTTCATTTCACAGGTTTCAGTGGGGGATACAACAAAATTTCTGCTTTACTTTTTCTAGTTGTTAGAAATCTGTCGGAATTGACCCTTAATAGCAGCATTTGTGAATGATTTCATGCAGTCAATGGATTGGCAGGTCAATTATAATATGCATTTATTTTGCAATTTACCCAATCTTCTTCTTTTTAAACTGTACTGGTAGTGCAGACCCTTGGTTTATGCTGGCAATTTTGACCCCAGAACTTGACATGAACCATGTGGGCTCATAATCTTTGATTAGCTCATGATGATGAAACCGTTAGCCTGCCTCAAGAGTTAGGCCTACCATTATCTTTTCATTATTTGTTTCTGGTAAACCGGTGAGTGCTACGGTAAGAATTTTTACCGTAGGAACTTTTAAAAGAATTATAAAAAAAAGATTAATGATGAAAAATATTATTGGTTACTATCATAACAAAAATTTTATTAAAATAAAATGAAATATTAAATATTAATTAAATAAAATATTATCATTACATTTATTTATGGATCAAGCTACTTATCAAGCTTACGAGTTTGGTCAATTTAAAAATAAATTTGTTAAGCTCGACTCAAATTATAATATTATTTTAATAAAAAATACTTTTTTATTTTAACAAATTTAACACATGTAGGTATAATAATCCGTGTATTTCTATCGTATTCATGTTATTTTTCGTGTCATAATCGTGTTTATGCTATTATATGTTTATATATTTTTGACATGTTAATAGTTCTGTTATATAGATTTTCAGATGTTCGTGTATGCATATCGTGTTCGTGTAATTTTTGTGTGTCATGTCATATTTTACATCATATTTTAGTTATTTTTCTCGTGTCGTATTCAACATTGTCAATATGTTGATTTTAGTAGATAAATTTTTTTTTAAATTTTAACCCATTTTATTTTAATGGTAAAACTATAAAAAATATATATATATATATATTTTTGGTCAAGCAAAGTTCATATCAAACCTAGGCATGGTATCAATACTTTACATGCATACTTAAGCTTGAGCTGATCAAAAATTCAGGTTCAAAATTTTGTCCAGCCAATCAAATACTTCTAAATGTTACAATCTAGACCTATCCACGAGCTATGCTATTCGCCCAAGCTCGAAAACTCATCGAATATTTGAGTGGGTTTTGACAAAAATATTAAGTTAAAAAAATGAATTTGGACAATAAAATAAAGCTCATTTAAAAAACGGGTTAGACTTTGGCTCCAACATTCAAGGTTCGAGCTCGGCCCGGTCCGACCCAGTTTTCAATTATATAAAATATATTATATAATTTATATTATATAAAGAATAAATATATTTATAATATTATAGTGTAAACATAAAAAATATGATTTATAGAAAAAGTATATTTAAAATACTAATATTCAACTAGTTTATATTTTAAATAATATTTTTGCAATATTAAAAATATTTAATATTAACATACATATATTTTTTAATATTTTAAATGGTATTATTATTAAAAAAAATTAATATTATTATAAGTATTATATTAATATTTGAGTACTAAATCTCATTATTAATAATAGATTTACTTTTTAAGATGCTTTTAATATTATTTAAATCATTTTTAAAATACCAATTTTATTTCCTCAGTAATAATTTTTTTTTTTGTTAGAATACATAATTAATAAATAAATTTTAATTATTAACTTTTTTATAATTTTTTTAAATTTTTACTTGACCAAAAACGTGTGAAATAAATGTGTGATTGTAATTAATGAATTCTCATTGTTCTCATTGTAAAAATTCTCATGATAGTAAACACCTGGTAAACCAAGTAAATTTTGCTGTGCACAAAATCATTTGAAAACAAAAAAGGAAAGGTACTGACTGTACTACTGATCTCAGAGCATATCAAATGTAAAATATTACTGAACAGGAATTTAATTTTAATTTAATTAATTCATACAATCATCTTAAAAAAATGATATTCAGTAGATTTAAAGTTTAATCTTAATATATACACTCTTTTCCTTATTTTTTAAGATTTGAATAACAGTATTTGCAATTTCTTTTTGTATTTTTAAACTGCTGTTTTTTTGGTATAAAAAATTGTAAAATATTGCTACTACAAAAATTTTGTAGCCTATCTAATGAAAAAAGAAATACTGATATTTGAGTATACCTTAAAATAAGAAAAAGATCTTCCCCCAAATTTTAATACATAATATATATATATATATATATTCACCTTCACAATTCTTTTGAAGAATTTTGTTTCTAGAATAAACTCCATAGTAGTAATAGTAAATCAGGTTATTAGTTATCCTGTCCTTGGGGCGTTGTGTTAAGTGTTATGTTTGGAAGGATATTTTTCATATATTTGTACTTTTTTTTTTTTTTTAAGACAGTGAATAAATGAAGAGATACATAAATTTTCAATGCATGTAATGATATAGCCGAAAAACAATGTGTTTGTAGTATTTTGTTGAGTCATGCTATTTGCCTGTAAATTATTCTCATGAAATATAATTTTTTGAATAAATTCAAAATGATATCTCTATCAATTCATGAATAAAACAATTAATTCATAATTAAGATATTAGGATCAAATCAATAATAATATATCATGTTAAAGAATAAAAAAAATTGAAAGAAATATATATATTTATTTTGGCCAAATCTCATTGTTTTGAAAATGGAAAGTGTATGTATTTTTGCAAGTGTGTGGTGCTACTGCCGGAGGATGCTCTAAAACTTAAATGGTTTCTCGAATCAATCCACAACAAAAAGCTGACTAAGAAATCAAATCAAATTAAATCAAATCAAATCAATGGTAATGGAAGTACTTTTTCTAAATAATAAAAATGGGTTTTGCATTGCTACTCGTTAAGTTAGGACGGATGGGGTGTAAAAAAAACTAAAAACCAGGTATGTTTTTCACTACCTGTTCCCTTTGGGTCCAATAATTGGGTCCTAGTCTGACAATTGTCTTTTTCAACTACAAAATCCAATCCATATTTAATGAAAACAGTGGGATCTTTTCAAGACCAGGAAGAAACTCAGCCCATTTACTTGGCTTGGAAATGACATGCCTGGACAGGACAGCTAATGGAGTCTTGTCTTTTCTTCCGTCTGCTTTTTTTTAAGGAAATTTCCTTCTTTCACATTCATATGCTTTTTAATTAATCACTTAAAATCAAGAATCCTATTCATTTTCTATATTATTTAGATTCTTTATTTTTGTAAAATATTCATATTCAATATTTATATATGACACATATTCGAACATAAATATAAGTGCATAATCCTCCAAATATATAATTTTTTTAAAAAATAAATAAATATATCCGTATCGAACACATATCATTATTCAATACTCAATTCAAATTCAAATAACTAACCTTCATTTATTTTTTCTTTGTTTTAGGCTTTAGTATAGGCTGTTGAATTGACCTATGGACCAGCGTTCATGGCATTGGCATCTCCTCAAGCTGCAAAAGTGTGAATAACCAAAGAAGAGTGTCCTTCCCTTTCCTTTGTTTAAGGATTCAGGAGGCCAAAGGGCAAGGGTTGGTGGGGCCACTTGTCCTATATATATTGACATTAGTTTTAGTTGTAATACCAAATGAATAGGTTATTTTTTTAAAAAAAATGTATTAAATTAAATGATTCGAATTTGGAAACGAAAAAAAATAAAAAACAAGGGATAGTGTGTTTTGAATTTTATATTCAAACTATTACTTTTTCGAACTCTTTAGCATTTTCCTTCTTAAAATAACAAGGCTTTTCTTTTGATTAACGTTTTTTTAAATCACACTTGTCCAACTTTTTCAAGACTCACGTTAATTAATAATTAGATTAAAACATCATTGTCCAATACGTGAATCCCATATTGTCTTAATTAAACATATATATATATATATATGTATCCCTAGCTATAATAATATCTTGAATGAGAAAATTGGGTATCTTTAAAAGAAAATTCCTACCATTCTAATTCTACCAAGAATTTTCCATTCCTTTTTGTAATCAGTCTTTTTAGAAATTTCACAATATATATTTCAAGATAACTTTCAAGTTGAGCAAGCTTTATTTATTCTTTTATACAATTGATCATCAACTCTAAAACCCAAAAAAAAAAAAAAAAAAACAACCCTTATCAACTAATATCTGTCTCCATAAAATTTTCAGCTATAATTCTCAGGAATTATTTTGGTGATAATTACTTGATCAAATTCTTGACCAAAATCTATAAAGATAGGAATAATTAGGAACAAACTATACCCCCACAAAATCCCAACCTAGTAGATTATTTTAAAACCTGGTCTCCACTATGAAAGAACACTTTTCTTTGTTTATAAATCCAAACCCAGGTGTCAAATTATATCTCAATTCATATCTCATACGAATCTAAGACTGCCCCCAATTGTTCTTCATTCATTAGTTTGGAGCACCATTCATATCTGAATTGACACTTAATAAAGCCTTGGGTCTTATTTTAAATTTTTTATAAGAGCAAATGGCTGTTTGTTTAGTGCACATTTTTTGGTGGTGCCCCCAAAGGCAGCCCCAGCCAGCATAAAGTGTAGTGCCAGCTAAAAGTTTAGTGGACACCAGTGGGGGAGTAATTGAAATTCCTTTTCATGCCTTAACATTTAACAATATTGGGCCATGAATTATGTCCATATATCTTTCACTAATTTGCAACAAAAAAGAAAAAAAAGAGTAAAGGTAGATTTCATTTCATTTCTCCTTTTATTTATCTCCCTCTAAACCATCACTCTAGCTTGGAACATTAAAAATTATCCACCCAACAAAAATACATGATCTAATTTTTTTTTTTTTAAGTGGGTTTTAGATATCTATATTATTGTTAAAAGAAATAACTGAGTTGGTGTCACGAGTTAACAAGACACCAACTCAGTTGGAGAAATATAAAAAAAAAATTAAACTATAATAATTAAAAATAAATAAAACTGCATTATAAAGTAATTTAATAATTTTTTAACTTTTATTTTTCAAACAAAACAACATTCATGTAATAAAAAAAATCACTCATATTTCACACAATTTTCAACTATCCACTCATCTCTTATTATTCACAAAAAATTACATATTTACTTTTCTAAAAAACTACTTACTTTTCTAAAAAACTATCCACTTACAAGAATTATCCATTTTTTACATTTAATATATTCACTTTCAACTTTCATCCTTTCGTTTTTGTTATTTCTCTATTTTTAGGTTTTTGCAAGATCTGATTAGTGGATGCTTTGAACCTTCGGGTAATGATTATGAATTAAATAATTGATATTCATAATTCAAAGCTTCACATTTGTTTAAGAAAATATATATTTTAAAACCAATGAAAAAAAAAGGAAAAAAAATTTAAAATTTAATGATACTTGAGTGGAATGCTAGAGTAGGTTCATGGAACAAAAACTATTTATTCGATTATAATATGAGGGAACAATAACCTTTGATTGATTATAATTAAGCAAAAGATTAAGGAAACAGTTATGGTCATAACAACAAAAAAAAATATTCGAAAAAGAAAATTCGAACATAGCACATAATAATTATTTCATTGGTGTATGGAGGCGTTAAGTCAATTTTCAGTTGGTTGGGAATTCTAAAACCAATGTCAATGGAGAATCAAAATAAACCCAAATCAACATTGAAAAATTAGGTTTTAATGTAGTATTATTCTGGATATAGTCAAAGTTTAACAATATTTGACAATGTTAACCATATACCCCTTAAATTATGAGCCAATGGTAGATTAACACAGATGTCAATTCTCCCTACTTGGCCATTAAGTTTTTTGGTACATTGCCGTCTGCTTTGCTCCAAAGCTTTGATTTGGGATTATATATTATTAATATTATTGATGATGGAAATTCTGTGCTTAATTAATAAGAGATGGATGGTCCCTTAATAAATCTATATATGTATGTTTAAGATATTAAAGGAATCAACTGTCGTCGATAATCCCTTAATTAATTAATCCAAGCAAACATAAAATAGAACCCATAAAGCCAATGCAACCAAACCAGATAGAATGGTCCATCTGCCGAGCAGTTGAGGCACATATGACATAACCAAACCAAACCAGATTTTATTTTATTATTTTTCATTGTCTTTGGCATGACTTCAAATTAAGCCCTTTTTGTTTCTTTTGTAAAACCTAATCATGGGGGTGGCACCAGCTCAAACATTTGAGGCACAAAGAGATCAAAACTAATTGTTTGCATTTGAAGCCCCTATAACTAAGTAAATAAAGATCCATTTTGCATGGAAGATGAAGCACTTATAATTAGGTCCTACGAACCACGTGCATGGCACTTTAAGGGCACCCAACCCAACCCACATGGACCTCTTTTCATCATGTTAGGTGAATTAGCACATGGGGTTCGCTATGTTTCTTATTTTCCTCCTCCTTTTAATTTATATATTTTGTTTTGTGAAATATATAATTGATATTTGACAAAAACCTTATTCTTCATAGAAATGATTAGCTCCATTGGGGGGCATTGTAAATATTTGAAGTGGCCCAAGTGCTTCATGAATTAGCTTGTTAGCTCATCCATACCCAAACCCTTTTAAAAAAAATGAAATAACAGCTAAGTAATCCAAAACATAAATATTTATGTCGATATCTTACAATAATTAAAAAAGTTAACTACATGTGAATGAGATGCATTATAAAGCACCATGTTGTTAGCATATAGTGAATTTTGACATATAACAACTACTTGTAATTGTACAACATATTGCAATGCATAGTAGTATTAGTACTCCAATAAATGAAAAGTGTTAAAATCCACAAATCCAATCTCTTTAGCGATTTATACCAACAAAAAAAAAAATTCTTTTGTGATGGTAAAAAAGAAAGAGTTTTCTTAATGAATGTTTTTAAGTATTTTTTAAGGTTAGGTAATATATTATTGATAGTAAGGATCCGATTAATTGGTGTTTATCAATATTGATTAAGGATTATTTAATTTTTTTTTTTGTATTTTATGAAATATTTTATTGAGTTTAAAAAAAATAATTCATTAATTGCACTTTTTTACTTTAAATATCAATTTTACAAAATTTAAAATTCGAATCTTAAAATTTGCAATCATTTTTTATTCTCAAACTCCAACTTCTTTTATATAGAAAAAAAATATATGACCTTTTAGAAAAAGTATGCTTTCAAGAACCCTAATATGTTAATACAATAAAACATTGTCAGAGAGATTATTATTTCTTACAATTTGTACAAAAACTAAGCAACAAGAACACTTGATAAATAGATAAGAGTTCTCTAACTTTTAGCTAAAACACGCGATCTGGATCCCCACTCCAACATAAAAAATATTAGGGCACTTTTTTTATAACAAAAAAATAGTAATTAATTAAGTTGTATTGTTAATTTGAGCAACACACGTGATTTAGATCCCAAAAATTAATGATGAAAAATGGGTTTATATATATATATATATATATATATATATATAAAAGGTTGTAATTTGAAATTAAAAAAAAAAAATTGTAGATATCAATATTTGAATTTTAAATTTGTTTAATATTTTTTAAAAATGATTGCATTAATCAACAGAATATTAAGTCTTTGATAAAAAAATGGTTTTTGCTTTTTTGAAAGTTCATTTATTTAATCAAGCAGTCAAGCATGAACTTTCCTTTGATTAATTTCTTTAAACTTAATGAAATACGGCATGAAAAAACTTTAAAAAAAATAAAAAAAAAAACAAAAAAAAAAACTAATAGATCAACAAGAAAAGAAAGAAAGATTTTCCTCAAGACACGCAATTAATAAAGTAAAACACATCGTCTTTCTTAATTATAACTAGAATTAAATTTTATGGGGTGGGGAACATGAACATCTCCCCCAATACGGTCAAATGAGTGCTTTCTTTTCTTTCTTATAAAGTAAACACTTGGGAAAAATATTAAAACCCTATGAGATTTGGTTATAATTTCAGATATACCATGAGATTTGAATAATACTTTCTTTTTTTTTTTTTTTTAAATTAATATCATGTCAAAATTATTCTTTTATGATATAGAACATGTCTAAGGTTGGAAAAATAATCTAAACGGTTGAGTAAAACAGATAATTTCAAAAAATAACGTATTCGAGTCGAGTTCGGGTTTACCATAAATCAGAATTGATCCGTCCTGATTATTTTTTTATTTTTCTTACTTTTAATTTATATATATATATATATATTAATTTTATATATTATTAGGGGTGAGCATTCAGTTAGTTCGGTTGGTCCGGTTCTAAAATTTTGAAAATCGATTAAACCGACTAAACTTATAAAACCGATCGAACCGATCGAAAAAAATTCTAATATAATTATATTTAAAATAAAATTAAAAGGATCGGTTAGTTCAGTCTATTCAGGATAGGATCGGGGGGGTCTTTTCAGGATCGGGGGCTAAAATTTTAAATGAAATCGGGTTCGGGGCGGTTTTGAGTATATCTAAACGGACCTTTATAGGAAAAAATATTAAAACCCCCATGAGATTTGATCATAATTCTATATACCCCTTATAGTTTGGATAATACCTTCTTTCCCGTCTAAAAATTAATATCACGCGAAAACTGCTCTTCTATGGCATAGAACATGTCTAGAGTTGACAAAATAATCTGAACCGTCGAGCCTGGCAGGTAATTTCAAAAAATAACGGGTTCGGGTCAGGTTCGCATTCGGGTTTACCATAAACCCGAATTGACCCGCCCCTGATTAATTTTTTTATTTTTCTTACTTTTAATTTTTTATATATGTTACTACTTAATTCTATATATTATTAGGGGTGAGTATATATTATTAGGGGTGAGTATTCAGTAATTCGGTTCCAAAATTTTAAAAACCGATTAAACCGAATAAACTTATAAAATCGATCAAATCGATCGACAAAGATTCTAAAATCGAAAAAATCGAAATCGACTTAAGTCAATCGATTTAATCAGTTTTAATTATTTAAAAACTAATTTATTTATTATATATTATTATATAATATAAATGATATATTATATTATATATAACTTTAAATTATTATATAAATAATTATATTTAAAATAAAATTAAAAGGGTCGATTAATTCAGTATATTCGAGATAGGATTGAGGGGGTCTTTTTGGGGTCGGGTTCAGGGTCGAAGGCTAAAATTTTAAATAAAATTGGGTTCGGGTCCGAACTGATGGAATTTGGTTCGGGTAAGTTCAGTTTTTGATTCTATTCGGGTCGGTAGCCGCAAAGTGTTAAAAATCAGAATACTGCACATTAACCGTAATTTTTTTCTAAAACCAAAACTAACTGAACTATTATCACCTTTAATCGTGGGTTTTCTCCAAAACTTTTAAAGGATAATATTATCATTTGATTTTTTTATAACTTGAATAAAAAGTAAAGTGAAATTTTCAAAAATTTTAAGGAGTATGTAAAATTTTCGCTACCTAAAGGATAAATATCTTTTACCCAACACTTTGTTCAAAGTCATTAATCTCTTGGAATATGAAAAGGGAAAATTTAATTAATTCATTTTATTAGTTTTTCTTTTTTCTTCTCGAGTCATACATTTTTTTCTTATGTTGAATAGACATATTAATAAGAATTTTACTAACGAGTGCCTTAAGTGCACTGTTTAAAGTTATTATATATAGAAATATTTTCATTTAATATACTAGAATTATGAATAAAGTTGTCAATTTTAGTATTTAATACAATATTTTTACTATAAATAATATATTAATTAACCTTAACAACTGCCTTAATGACACTCATTAGCAAAACCCTATTAATAATAGTCTTTTTGGTGGGTGAGTTCTATTTTCTTGAATGTAACATTAATATATTTTTGAGTTCATTTTTGATACATTAGTATTGAATTTTTTACTTTTATAAACAGATCAAAAACTATCACATATTTTATTTATTTTTTTTAATTTATTTGTAAAATTTAAAAATTTCACTGTTAGATAATTTTTTTATTTTAAAATAATCTTTAGTAAATTAGTACTCATCTTTGAAGTGTTGCATCTTGCATGGTACATGATCAGTATTGCGAAGCTTCCTCACACCGGCTGAGTGGTTTGTTTTATATATGATATGATATATGACTTTTCTTGAGAGAAATAATTATATATGCTAAATTACATTATACTATTGTTTCCCACCACCTTTTGGTTATTTAGCTAAAATCCCCTTCTTAGGCTCTCATATCCTAGTCTTTTCAATTGCTTTGCTCGGTGTATAATGCAACATGTACAATATATTGAACTTCTCATTTATCTATGAGTAATATTTTGGCCCAAACTTATTCTAGTAAACTCAAATAATTTAAGTTTTACTCTACATATACATACATTCATTCATATATATAGTTTTGATCCATCTGAAAATGTTCATGTGTAGATATATGCAAATGAAAAGGATTGATGTATGTTTAGTATGTTTATTTTCAATACGTTATAGAAAAAATAATACTTAATGTAATAACCTTAAAGATTACGAACATTCGTTAACAAATTTTTTTATCAAATGTAAACAAATTGAGAGAGATAATAAAAATAAAACTACTTTTATTAGTTATAATATAATCAAATTCTTAGTATCATTTAAATTGAGAGTAAATCAACTCTAAATCAATTGAATTTTTGAAAATTTCTATGGATATTGCAATTGATTTACTAATTTAACTTTTTGTATTGTAATCCATAGTCATCACTGTAACTACTTTTTTTCTTACAACTAATTAAATAATTAAAAGCAATGGACTGTTGACATGGAAAATAATAGAAAATACAAAAAGATATTTAAAAAGAGGGCAAAAAAAAAACCCTTGAATACCACTTTTATATCTTCCTCCCAAATAAACTTTATAGTAAAGATTAATTTATTGATATCTTTTCGGTAACAAAACTAATGAAGTTATATAGCTGTCAGATGGATAGAGGATTAGGTAATGTTGGGTATAACATAATTAAAGATAAAATTCACAAAGTAACATAATCCAAGCAACTAATATTTTTTAACAGATACTAAGTGTGAATTAAAGTTGGATTAATTCCTTGGCAAGCAATGGAAACGAAATAAAGTAAGAAGAATATACCCTTCTTATTCCCTTTACTTTTTGTGTTTCCAGTTGTAACCACCAGAATTTGGCAACTTTTCAGCTATTTGTACTTTGGAAGCACTGTCTATCGGATATCTCTTCCCTTCTAAACTTGATTTGTCCCATTTTTATTATGGAAATTTCCTTTATTTTTCCCTTTTTACTATATCAATCTTTTCCGTTTTCACCTCTCTCTTTTTTTTTTTTTTTTTTTTTTTTTTTTTTTATGAAAAATCTTTTAAAATAATAAGTTGTATATACTTTTCAAACTTCCAAGATATTAGTAGCCATTGAATGCCATTTTCCCCCTTATTTTTGTTTATTCAAAGTCATTGAAAAAACGAGTTTAATTTTAAGACCTCAACTCCCCATAGGAGATAAAAGTCAATGGTCCTATAATCTTTAAATTCTTTTCAATGTCATTTAAAATGGGATTACATTTGCTTACACATAAAATAAAATGTAAGATGAGAATGTTGACATCACATCTCATACTATATATATATATATATATATATATATTTTTTTTTTTTTTTGGATAAGTAGTGGTTTCTATTCATCCAAGAAGACAGCATAAGCTGTTACATATTACAGCAAATGTTCATCATGAACAAATGAAAGTTCAACTAAAGAAAACCATCAAACTCAATTACAAACAATAAGAAAATCTGATTAAAGAATCAACTGCCAGGCATTACAAAAATCAAGATTAGCATTATTCATCTTGACTTTGCCTAGGTTGTGAAGTCTCAGCATGACCACATCCCTGATGAACTTCACTTGTTTGTCCTCTGGAAGCTCAACTTTTGTATGGTATCTATTGTTCCTCTCCCTCCAAGTAGAATAGAGGAAAGCGTTCCAAGCAATGCGTAATACAGTAGCTCTTAGACCATTTCCTCTTAACCTTGTGATTGCCCACTGCAATTCTTCATCCCAACTTCCAATCCTGCGCTGAATATGGCTCAGGTCCAGAACTTTCTGCCATACAGCTTTGGAATATGGACAAGAGAAAAAGATATGGTCTCTTGTTTCCCTTTCAGTTTTGCACAGTAAACATTCTGCTCCACTGTCATCCCCCATGTAGCAAGCCTGTCTTTTGTAGGAAGCCGATCGAGAACAGCCATCCATGATATCAAGGCATGTCTGGGAATGTTCCATTTGAACCATACCAATCGATGCCAATGAACCTTGTCAGCCTTTGGTCGAATGATATCCCATATAGCAACCACTGAAAATCTGTTTGCAGGGAAAGGCCATCTCTGATCATTAGTAACACAGCTAGCTGCCAGTTGCCTTAGTTGCAAAATTTTCCTCCAATTCCAACTGCTACCACTGTGAGCAGAGAGTTGCCACACATCTCTGCCCTTTACAACATAGGCCTGCAGCCAAGCAATCCAAAGGGATCCTGCATTCATTAAGACAGACCACAAGTTCCTCATGATGCAGGCTTGGTTCCAGGAATTTACATCCTTCACTCCCAATCCTCCCTCAGATTTTGGCAAGCATACTTTCTTCCAACTGACCTTAGCACCTCTAGCTGGCCCCTCTTTTCCTGTCCATAGGAAGCTTGTGCATATTTGTGATATTTTCCTTAAGCATTGCTTTGGAAGAATGAAATGTCGACACCAGTAATTTTGAAGGTTAAACAGCACAGATTGGATCAATTGCAACCTTCCTGCATAGGAGAGAAATTTTGCAGCCCAGCCATTGACTCTTGCAGTCATCTTAGCTATTAGGGGCTCACAGTCCTTCACTGAGAGTCTTCTGGTAACCAGGGGAACTCCCAAATAGCGGACAGGCAAAGAACCTAACTTGAAACCAGTAAATGCTTGTATAATCCTCAGCTTCTCACCCCTAATGCCAGTGGAGAACAACTCACTCTTCGAGCTATTAAGCTGCAAACCAGAGAAATGGTAAAACTGGTCAAGAACAAGCTTGATTCCTTCAATTGAGTCAAGAGAACCCTTTGCAAATATCAGGAGGTCATATGCAAAACATAGATGAGTCAAGTTGAGCTTCTTGCACTTAGGGTGATGGGAGAACAGTCCATGTCTTGCTGCATGGTCAAGCAGGTTGGAGAGCACATTCATGGATAATGTGAACAAATAAGGGGAGAGGGGATCCCCTTGTCTGACTCCCCTAGCACCTTGAAAGAACCCCATTAGTCCACTATTTACACATATGGAGAACCTAGGAGTAGTGAGGCACTTCTTTGTCCATTTCAGGAATAGCTCAGGGACTTTCATTGCTTCCATAACTCCCATGATGAAGTCCCAGCTGAGGGAGTCAAATGCTTTCTGGAGATCCACTTTAATGGCACATCGAGGGGAGAGGGATGATCGACCATATCCTCTGACCAATTTCTGTGCCAAGATAACATTTTCTGTAATGCACCTACCAGGGACAAAAGCACTTTGATTTGCACAGATGACTGCTGGTAGCCCTATCTTTAGCCTGTTGGCCAAGATCTTGGAGATGCATTTATAGAAGACTGAGCAACAAGAGATAGGCCTAAAATCCTTCATGGTGCTGGGATTAGGACACTTTGGCACAAGTGCAACACAGGTGGATGTGAAAGCAGGATGCAGGAAACCAGTCTGGAAGAAGAAATGAGCTGCCTCAGTGACATCTCTCCCCACAATGGACCAAGCAGTTTTGAAGAAATGTGAAGTGAATCCATCAGGACCAGGGCTTTTCCCACTTTTGGAAGCAAACATAGCTTGCTTGATTTCCTCATTGGTCACAGGCCTGATCATAGCTTCCTGCACTTCAGAGGGAATTGGGAGAACCAATTCTTGAAGAAGCACTTGAGGGAAACCTGTGATGTTGCAGTCAATGGTCCCTAATTGGTTTTGAAAATATGTGACAGCCTCATGTGCAATTTGAGGGAAAGTGTCCAGCTTGGTTCCATCAGAAGCATATAGAGCTTTTATAGTGTTTTTCCTTTGCTTGGATTGGACCATCTTGTGAAAAAACCCTGTGTTTTGATCACCCTCCTACAGCCATTGTATTCTGGATTTCTGTTTGAGGAAGCTCTCCTCTGCTTTGACCAGATCCTGGAGCTCCAAAGCAGTGGAAGTTTGGCAGGAGACCATATGCACAGCAGAGGGGTTATTGAGTAAGAAGAGTTGTAGAGCTTCCAATTCTTTTCTTTTGGCTTCAACTCTCCCAGAGATGTCTCCATGGTGAGCAAGATTAAACTTCCTAAGCTTGTTTCAGCTTTTTCAGTTTAAGATGAAGCTTAGTCATGGGGATTCCAGAGACATGCGCCCCCCATGAAGTCTCAACAATATTCATAAAGGCTGCATTCCTAGTCCAGAAGTTGAAAAACCTAAAAGGTTTTGGTGGAGAAGTTGTCAGTACTGTTGTTTTGATTAGAGCAGGGCAGTGATCAGAGGTCCCTGGGGCAAGGAACTCAGTGTGAGAGTGAGGAAAAGAGGAAAGCCACTGAGGATTAATCAAAACTCTATCAAGTTTCTTGGCAAGGAGGGCTTCCTGACGATTAGACCAGGTGAAAACTGGTCCAACATAACAGTGGTCATCAAGTGAGTTCTGCACTAGACAGTCCTTGAATTCAATCATGTCTTGTGAGCAGCTTTGAGAACCAGTAAAGTTTGAGCTCTCAGATGAATGAGCAATCACATTAAAGTCACCAGCTAACATCCAAGCCTTCCCTTGAACCAGGCCAGTAATTGTCTGTAAGTGTGACCACAGACTTCTCCTCCCAATTCCATCATTCTTTCCATAGATAGCAGAAAGACAAAAATTCTGATCAGCATAGCTCACTTGGCAGGTAATGGACTGGTCTGATTTCAGCATCAGATCAACATATATGTCATTTTTGCTAAGGAACCAGATTCTACCATTCTCAGCTTCCAGATAGTTATGAGTGATCTTCCAATCATCAAAGAACTTGTCACATATAGGCTTCAGTTTAGGTAACTTTAATCTAGTCTCAAGTAAACAAACAATGTCAGCTTGAACATATCTCAATCTTCCTACTACTGTCCGCTGTTTAAGAAGACAATTCAGTCCTCTTACATTCCACACAAGGATAATCAAAAGTGAGAGGAGTTTTGACTTCCCAAGGCAGCAGTGATTGCCTTTACCTTAGTTTTGTCTGAAGGCCCTCTCTTTTTACTTTTTAGGTTTTTCATCAAGTCAGCTACACCTGCAGTAGCAGCCCGTGGCCTCCTTGGGGAAGCACATTTGGCCTCCTCAAGATTTTTCCCCTTTTCAATTTCAGTACCATAAACTGCTTCTTCCTCAATGACTGAGTCCAGGACAGCAAACCTGTTTGCTGATGATGAATGACCTCGATCCTGCTCAACTGGCAGACTTTCAGTGCTCTTGGCTTTGTTTCGTTTTTGGTGCTCATTTTGAGATGAAATTCTGGTGACTGGCTGATCCTGCTTATCCCTGCGTGTTCTTCATGTGTTCTCTTTGGAACCCAAACCTTTGCAGGTTCCTTTACTGGCTTGCTGGGAGAACTCTTTTCAATATGTCCAAAGATACCACAGTGCAGACATTTTGGGGGGAGCCAAGGGATCTCCACTGAGATGGAAATGACAACTCCGTTTCGAGTCTCAACCTCAATTGTTTTTGGCAACACCTGAGCAGCTTCTATTTCAATACAAACTTTGGCATAAGCAAGCCTCTGTTTATTTGCAGTTATGTTATCCATGTCCAAAAGGTTCCCCAGAGCACTTGCAATGTAACTCAAGCCTCTCGCAGAGTATAGTTCTAATGGAATGTTCCCTAGATGAACCCAAACTGGAAGCTTAGTCATGTTGAATTCAAGGGAAGTCATACCTGGTTCCCACTTGCGAAGAATGATTGGATTATTTTGGATATGCCATGGACCGTGCTCAAGAACCCAATCCCTAGTCCCAGGAAGTGGAAATTGGATTACATATAGGTTTCTTCCTGCAGGTTTTATTTCGATCTGACCATCCTTTCCCAATAGCAGATTTACAAGCTTATGAAATAAGCTGAAGTTTGGAGGTCTACCAAGGAACTGAGCAACTAAGGCATTCTTCCATTGAAGATCACCCTCTTCGAACACTTCTAATGGTGGTTTAACCATAACTTTTCCTTCCGTTTGCAGCGGAGGAAAAAACTGTAAAGATTGAGATTCTGACGAGGCAAATAATTTCCTCCAATCAGCATTTGCCACGTCAACAAAGTTTGTTATAACTGCCTCTTCCTGAGTTGGTTTTGCTTCCGCTGGAAGTTCCCCAAGATTCCTTTGATCAATGGATGGTGAAGGTCGATCACCATTGATGACTTGTTTGAAGCTCCTTTTACTCTGACCAGAACCTTCATCATCGGTCTTCAATGGAGATTGAAGAGAAGTCAATTCAAACTTAGCAAATTTGCAGCTGAAGAACTCGCAATTCAGAGAATTGAAGCAGCCAAATGAAGAAAAGATGAAGGAGAAAGGAAGAAAATCAAGAAGAGAATCAAGACAAGGATCGATTCTCGTAAAGAAATCAAGAGAAAATGATGAATTTGGCGTGAAAATTTCTCAGTTCAAGATAAATGCTATCTTGAGTTGAGAGCATTTTCAGACGCGCCTCTATGAACAATGTTGGTCTCAGTTCAAGATATATTTTGCTAACGAGTACTCTAAAGGTACTTTTTAAGGTTACTACTTATAGTAATATTTTCATCCAATGTATTGAAAATGATGAATAAAGTTATTAACTACTACATTTAATGCAATATTATTACTATAAATAAAATATTAACTAACCTTAAAGAGTGCTCTTAGGGCACTCGTTAACATATATATATATATAATCTAAATCCGTTTATATTCTTTGACATAAAAGTAAATTCGAATGTTTGATTTAATAATAAATGCATATTTTCATTACTAAAAAAAATTAGATTTATTTTTTTGTCCAATAAAAAAGCATGAATTTCAATCACTATAGATATGTATAAATAAATATATATATATATATATAGTTTTTTATATGACATTTTTTAAATAAGTGAATAAGTTTTTTTTTGGTGACTTTGCGTGACGCTGCCTTTTATTAGCCAATCTAACCCCATCAAGTATCAACCCCAAAAAAACATTCACGACCTATCTTATTTCGTCATCAAAATTGTTCATATTTGATTTGCTGATTATTTAATTTTAAAACATAAAATCTGATTTTTTTATTTTATTTTTTATTTCTTCTTTATTCAATGATGCATGATCTCTTTACCGCTTTGAAAATAATGTTCAAACTAAATGTTCATTAAACAACTAATTAATTGCAATTATGTCTATATATATATAACAATTTAAAAAGTAATGTTTTAAACATTTAACTCTATAATAAAAGTGTATATATTCCTTTATTGAAAGAATTGTTTTGAGTCTCATTCTTTCTATAAAAATAAAGATAAAAAAACCTAAGCTGATTATCAATTTTACCTAATAAAATCAACCAAAATTTTGAGATATTGAAAAACTTCACTGATGAAAAGTTGTCATTGAAATATCCAGCTTTAGCATTTTGATGGTGGGTGACTAGAGCCGTAAATGAATCGGATTTGAACGAACAGGTTTCTGTTCGTAATCATTTATTTATTTTTGAATTTGTTTGTGTTCGATTCGTATTCGTTAAGAATTTTAAAATTGTGTTCAAGCTCTGTTCTTTTAAAATTGAGTGTGTTCGTGTTCGTTCATTTAAATTAAATGAACTTATCCGCGAACATTAAATGAAAATGTTCATAAACATATAATCGAACATGTTCGCGAACAATTAAAAATATGTTCATGAATAATAAACAAACAAATCTAAACAATTTTAACAAATAAAAAATAAGTCAATTTTAAAATTATTATTAAATATAATA
Organism: Fremontodendron californicum; assembly: GCA_030761205.1. Lineage (NCBI taxonomy): Eukaryota > Viridiplantae > Streptophyta > Magnoliopsida > Malvales > Malvaceae > Fremontodendron > Fremontodendron californicum. The sequence continues at coordinate 22,634,413 of JAULJL010000025.1, read as the reverse complement.
TAATATAATATTTAAATTATTATTAAATTATTAAAATTAAGTTATGAAATAATATTAATTATATTATAAGTAAATAAATAAATAAATAAATAAAATAATTATATTATAATTAAACAATAAACGAGCTTTAAACAATCTATTAAACGAATTTTAAACGATCCACAAACGAGATTGTTTGTGAACATAAATGAACTAAACAGACCTTATTCGTGTTCGGTTCGTTTAATAAACGAACCTCAAATTTATGTTCATAATCATTTATTTAATTTGATAAACGAACATAAACGAACAGAAATTGAACTATTTACGAACCGTTCGTCGAACGTTCTATTCATTTACACCCCTATATTAACATGCATGTAAAAACTCATGTTCATGTTCTTTGTAAATTTGATAATTAGTATATTCGTATCATATTTGTATTATTTTTTTATCATAATTATATTTAAAATATTATATATTTATATAAATTTTAATATATTAATAATTTATACTATATAAAATTTTAAAATATTCGTATATTTATTTCATTTTTATATTATTTTTTTATTATGTCATACTTTATATTATATTTTAATTATTTTTTATCCCATAATCGTTTAATCTCCAAAAATTAGTTAGGTCTTGTGTAGGACGGGGGACTTTCCAACCAAATTAACAAGGAAAATCAATTATCTTATTATCCAACCAAATGAGAAAAGCATCCTTGAAAGACTGACTCCCTCTGCATCTGAATATTACCTAGAGATAATAAATGGGATTAGGTGCCAATTGCCATGACATTGACAAGTCCCATGAATATGAATTGAAAACACTTTCTTTACCTGCCATTGCCAATTCCCAAAAATCCCATCCCCCTTCTCATTTTTTGTCATTTCCCATGGATTTCACTTTTTTTTTTTTTTTTTTACCTTTTTATTTACTACTACTTTTATTCAATGATTATTTATGGTGATATTCAATGTTAAAAAATTTAATTAAAAATCGAATCGATTTGATTTTCGATTTAATTGATTGAATCATTTAATTTAATAAATCTTTTTTATTTAAATATTAAATATAATTAATAATTAATAAAAATATATATTTAATTTAATGATATGATTTTTAATATAATTTTAAGAGATTAAATATTCAAATCTCATTAATTATAAATATTTTTTTTAAAATAAAAATATATATATAACCGATTTTTACCTTTTCAATATGATTTTTTATTGATTTTTAATCGGTTAAATCGATTCTTTACAGGTTTGGTAAAAATCCTATTTTAATATATTCGTCGGACCGAACAAACTATCGATTCTCAATTCAATCGATCCGATCGGTAGATCTGATTTTTTAATCACCGGTGATATTTTATGAAAAATGTATTCTTCTTTAAATTTTGATAAGAAAATATATTAAAATATTTTTTTTAACAAAATAATAATAATAATTTATTTTAACATATATTTATAAAGATTTTGTTATATACTATAATTTAATATTTTAACATATTAAAATAATAATCAATTATTATATTTAATATAAAATATTATTATAAGTAATAATCTAATTAATTTAAAAAAATGATAATCAGTGTCTATTTAAGGTGATATATATAATTGTATTATTTTTTAAAATCAACAAGAATAATTTATTAAATAAATGTAAATTTTTTTAAAATAATAATTAAATAAATTTTAATTAATATCTAAATATATCTCCATTAATAAAATTATTTATAATTTTTCTTTTGCTAATAATTGACTTAAAGATATTTTTTAAAATAATATTTTTATCCAATATATTAAAAATAATATAAAAATATAATAATTATTATTATTATAAATAATATATTAATTAATTTAAAAAAAAAAAAAAAAAAAAAACATCCCGATACTCATTTACAAAACTCTTTATAAAAAAGAAAACACACGTTAACTTAAAAAAAAAAAAAAAAGTAGTTCTCTTAAAAGAATTTCATGTCCTGGTTCCCAGATGAATCTCATGAGAATCAAGAATGAATCACCATCCACATTGATGCGCGCACTCATAAACCAATCTCCACCATCCAATTTTGAATCAGAGGTTAGCAATAGTTTTTAGGCCAGCTGACAGTGACAAGGCTTCTGGCGTAGCTACACATTAGCATTATTATATGCTAATCTAACACCCACCTTAATCAATCAATCTTCTAAAATATATAGTAACCGTTTTAAATAAAAATAATAAAAAAATGAAACTTTTAAAAGAGATCCGCCCCCACTTGTGTAAACTATGCTTCGTTTTACAGAGTACACAGACTACAGACTACAGACTACAGACTCAACTCAATGTCTTTATCTTTCAGCTTTAATATCTTAGGTAAATTTTAAAAAAATATCATCAACAATATAATAATTATTAAATAATATAATAAAAAAAATTATTAAAAAAATAAAAAGTAAAAAATTATTAAAAAAAATAAAATTACTGATAAAAAATTTTCTCCTTTTTTTTAATTTTTTTAATTTCTTTTTAATTAAAAAATAAATTCTTCTGAAAATCAATTTTTTAATTTTAAAAAATATATTTAAATATTTTTATTTACTTTTTTTAATTAAAAAAATTTTAAAAATAAAAAAAATATATTTTTTAAATATTTTTAATTTTTAAATTTAAAAAAATAAAATTTTTAATTATATTTAATTAAAATTTTAAAAAAATAATATTTTCTTAATAGGAAGATAAAGAAAAAATAAATTTTTTATCTTTACAATATCTTTTATAAGAATTTTTATTTTTTAATTTTTTAAATAACTTTTACTCATTAAATCATTTAACAATTATTTAACTATTTTAAACATGTTTTTCAGATTTACCCTAATATCTTTCTTGATATTTATTATTTTTTATTATAATTATATTTTAAATATAATATATTTATATAAATTAAATATATTTTATATATTCGTACTATATTTAATTATATTTTATATTATAAATTAATTATTTTTTATCATATAATTGTATAATTTGAAAAACAAATTTACATTATAGTAAATCTTACGATATCATCTATTAAAACTTCAGTGGTAAAGTTAAGATTAAGATTAAAAATTAAAAATTAATTTTTTAATAAAATATCATTATAAAATTCATTATTTATAATCTTGATAATGCATCAAATAAATACTCTTAAAAAATTATCATATCTTGATTTTCAACGTTTGATTTTCCCTCGCAACCACGAAAAGTTCATCTAACGGTTTAGAATAAAGGGAGACCAACTCATGAAGCCAATAATAGACTTTGGATTTCCTTTTTGTTTTTTGTTTTTTTTATCATTTTGCTAAACATCCCTCTCTCTTATACTTAATTTTTTTGCATTAAATATTCTTGCTTTCATTTTTCACTCATTTTGACCGGAACTCCACTTTCCTTTCCCCTCTATATAACTCTTTCCACCCTTCCTCTCTCTCCTCATCTTTTCCTTTAACACTCCCTCTGCATAACCCTATCTGTAATCTTTTATTACTCAAGCTTGCTACTTTATTTCCTCTTTCACTTTCTTCATCTGTCTACAATGGCTGAGCAGACGCCTTCAAAGCGCCAAAGAGAAGAAACCCAGAGTTCAGATCAAGAACATGTTGAAGAAACTAAACGCCACAAGTCATACAATCACATTATCTCTTTGCTCGAAGCAGAAGAGGATGAGCCTAACCAAGACTTATCTTCTCTCATCACTACTTTACAACAGGAACTCTCTTCAGAATCTGGTTTAGATGACCCTCTTCCTTGCCCAACAACAACCTTTGAAGCTGACCAAGAAAACCTTACTACAACAGCTACCAACAACACCATCACCAGCTTAGAAGACTATACCTCAGCAACTTCTTCCTTGAAGGAAGATGGAGATCAGGATGATAAAGAGAGATTCATAAGGCATTTGCTTGAAGCTTCTGATGATGAGCTTGGGATTCCAAATAGAGAAGATGGTGTTGGTGTTGAAGTTGTTGAGTTTGAAGAAGAAGATTTTAACAATGGGGGAAATGGGTTTGCTTTATGTGATGGGTTATGGGAACTTGAAGATGAGGCTGCTAATTACTATACGTTGTTGCAGTCTGAACTTTTCATGTAGATATGGATGGTGGAATTGTGAAACTTTTGTAAGGATTAAAATAGGAAGTTGAAAGAAATGTTATGGGTAAAAACATCAGAAAAAGGGGGAAAATGGGGAGTATGGGAGAAATTTTGAAAAATGAAGGCGTTTTTTGGGTTAATTCATTTTGGATTTGTCCCCTCATCTTTGAAAATATCAAAACTTTCCCTCTGTTTCTTTGTGCTTTAGAAAATTAAATTGTAGAAAAAAAGAAAAAAAAAATGATTCATATGTTGTCCCAGATTTCCAAATTATTTTATCCAATGTCAATATTGCCATGGGCACCCCCCAAATTGAACCTCTCTAGGATCTAAGAACCACAACATGCTTTCATGATTCATTTGTGCAAGTGCAACTACTTTAACACAGTTTCATGATTCATTTTTTCTTTTAACAAAAATGGAAAACGAAATAAAGTATTCACTTCAGCTTTTACTTTTATTTTCATCCTGTACGAAAAAGTTTGGTTAGTAAAAAATAGGTTCAAAATAATAAAAATTTAGAGTGATAAGAATAATAAAATTATTTTATTTAAAATTTAATTTTTAATTTTTAAAATTTAATTTTTAATTTTTAAAATTTAAAATTTTTTGAGTTTAGTTATGAAAGTGAAAAAAAAATTATTTGTTTTAGATTGAGATAGGATGAAATGTAAGTTTTGATTTCAAAAGTTGTATCAACAGCCATGTTAATTGAAATCTAGAAAAAAATTGTATAAAATAATTATTTTATATTAATATATATTATATTTTTTATTCAAATTATGTGATGTAATTCGATATTTAAAAAAAAAGTTAATTATTTATTATATAATAATTAAATATGAATATTTATTTCAATCTTTTTTAATAAATAATTTATTTTTTTAAAAAAATTGATTACATGCATGATTTGAATGTAAAAAATATATGTTAACATAAAATAATCGTTTAATACAATTTTTTCTTTTGATTTTTGTTATTAAAATCTAACAACTAAAATCAAAAGTTCAAAATAAAATATTTAAGATTTGAAAGTTGATTTTCAAATAAAATGATTTTATTATTATTTTTATTATTTTAAACATATTACTTTTAACATTTTAATTTTTTATAATAATAATAAACATTTAAAAAAATTAAATTATATATTTTATCATATTTTTTAAACAAACTTCTTTTAACTCAAATTTTTTAAAATAATAATATTAAATTAACCCTTATTAACTTCTTTTACTCTAAACGGTAAAAAAGCCTTTTAGTACACCATTGAACGTAGGTTTAATGAGGATTCTCATTCATTGGATACCCTTTCGTTTTTTTACTTTTTGATCATTGGGTTTTTTACTTTTTAACCTTTAGTTCATGAATGGTCTGACACATTTACTCGCTAACCTAAGGCGTGGGAACACGCTCCATGGACACTGGTAAACTGTTTATCAGATCCAGACACAATCTAATTCATGTTTGATTGGTCGAGGTGACTGAGTAGTTGTCACAGTCACTCTTTCCAACATTAAATTGAATTTTAAAAGAAAATTAAATGATGTGTACAAAAAACTAATTAATTATTGGTCCGTGAGTTGGCGTGAAACGTGATAGGTGATGATAAGAAATGGTGAGGCTTGTGCTTGAAGATTGAAATAAAAATAAAAATAAGGATATTAAAAATAATAAAAGGAAATGGAGTGCAACTAGGCGACTTTAGGGACAAGGTGGGACCTCAGCGGGACAGAGAAAAATCCCTTCCTGTCGCTGTTTAGACAGTGAGGGGGGCCCATTTACAGAAGATGGGGACCCACCTTTGATGTGAGATGCTGATGGGGCTATTATACGCCATGACTCTTTCACATACTTTGATCAAATCAAATAATGATGATGGATGATGGATGGCATATCTGCATGGGATGTGGAGATGCATGAATGGAATGATTATAATGGATGATAGATGGGCCATAGACACAGTGGCAGTGTGTAAGAATGACAGCGGATCAGATATTTATTTTTTATTGTAATATATCCGAATTTAAATTTATAAATCTGTTTTAAAATTCGAATCTGTTTATTATCTGTATTAAATCCGGATATTACTATCTGAATCCGAATTTGAATTAAATAATATTATCCATCGAATATCCGAATTCGCTAAATATTCGAATTTAGTAAATAAAAATATATAAAATCAAACAAAAACTAATTTTAAATTCAAATAAACGGATAATGGATTCAGATATCCGAATTTGAATCCGCAAAAATAAGCGGATTCAAATAGCGGATTCGGATAGTAGATTTGGATATCTGAATCCGTTATTCACATAAATAATGCGGATTCAGATAATGGATATCCGAGATTTCATATCCGCATCTGGTCCGAATCCGCTGCGGATAATAATTATAATATTCGAATCCAAATTTTATATGAATTCTTAAAAAATAGATCGAATAATTATAAATATTCAAATTCATATTATTCATTGTCATAAGTAAGAGTGTGTGATGATGTTGAAGATCATGAAAATGAGATGCTCGCCAGCTTTGATATCTTCACATGATTTTATATTTTTTTGGCCCTTTTAAAGAAGGGAAATTACAATTAAAAGAAACAAAAAGAGGAAGAATTACACTTGGATGCCGGTGCCTTTTGTTCGGATATTTTTCAATTTTGGTTTTTGAGGAAGCAATTTTCCATTTAATTTACGTTAAATACTCAATTTGGATCAAATTTATTAATACTTGCATGATTAGGGTTAATTTTTTTATTTCAGTGTATTGAAATTTAATTTTTTTGAATTGTGACAAATAATGACTTATAATTATGTTTGACGATCATAGGTCAAAAAAATCTGTGAATTTTAAAAATAATACTGGCATGTAATTTTTTTTTATCTGATAAAAGAGATGGTCATTTAATTAGTAAAATGATTTTTAAATTTTTTTAAAAAGTAAATGAATAAAAAACATTATAATTGTAAAAACAAACATTAGAAATGAAAAAATTCCCCAAATCAGATCCCTCCCTCCTTATTTCGATCTTAAATGCGAAATTAATTAGCCTAAATTTTTTTTTGTTAACTTTTAATCTCTCAACCTCCAATTTCATACTTACTTTTCACCCATAAAGTAATTTTGTTTTTATTAATACTCACAAAATAATTTAATGTCTCATAAATCTTCAATTGGATCTTCAAGATATGTGGAATTTATTTGGGCAACCTGAAATTTTTTGTTTGCTTTGAAAGAAATGCTTGTGTTGGATATGCTTCCACATAGCTTTCTTGCAAGTCATTTGCCCACTGTCTTTACTCTTGATTAAAGTACTTAAACAGTTCCTATACTATAATCAAAAATATTTTTTAATTCTTATATTATAGAAATGAGTAATTTAATATTTATACGTTTGAAATTAGTGTAAATAAGTAAAATTGATAACAGTGTTAAAGGGAAATCGTCTAAATGCTGATATGAACATGTGAAAATGATAAAAAAGATGACTTGAAAAAAATTGATGACGTGTCAAATTTTTTTTACTCAGGTGAAATTTAGAAAAACATAATTTTTTACCCAAATCTCTCCCTTACCCGTAAAAACATGTCATCATTTTTTTTTGAAGTCATTTATTCTGTCAGTTTCTAAATTTCACCCGAGAAAACAATTTGACACGTCATCATTTTTTTTAAGTCATCTATCCTGTCAGTTTCACATATCCACATCAGTATTTAGATGGTTTTCCATTAACACAATTATCAATTTTTTTTTGCACCAATTTCAAACGTATAAGGATTAAATTACTCACTTCTATAATATAAGGATTAAAATACACTTTTAACTATAGTACAATAACTATCTAGATGCTTTAACCCTTTAATTTTTATTATGTCATTACATATTCCTTGGAGTACAACCATAATTTCAAAATTTTATTTAAATTTTAAACAAACATGTTTTAAATTCAACTCTTTGAATTGAATACATACGCATTTCAATTATCATTGAAGTAAATATTTTTTTATATTTGAATTAAGAGGGAAATTTAAATTCAATATCGATTTTTTTGCTTAGTTATAATTCACTGATAAAATTTAATTTTTTTATAGAATCATTGCAAAGACTTCTATTATTATTAACAGTTTATTAACATATTTATAAAAACAATAAATTTTGGTATAATTTTTTTAAAGAAAAAAACTAATTATAACTATTTTTATTAGTTTTTTTTTATCATCAATATAATTTCAACAAAGTCAAGAATAATTTTCCGAAGAAAGTGGCGTGTTGGTTTTGGTAATACAGCTGCTTGCTGCTGTCTAATTCCAAGTGGGTGTAGTCCCAAAATTTTGAAGTCTTGAATTAAAAAATTTCATTAGCCCCTTGATTAAAATTTAAATGTGGAATATTAGCTTTTGTTTTTCTACTTTGACAACGTTGAGGAGCCGTGCGGTATCCGCTATGGTCTTTTTTTTTTTTTTTTTTTTTTTTTTCTTGTGGCTTAAAACTTAAAAGCTTTAATTAGACAATTTTCGGGTTAATTTCTACTTTTCTAGTCTTTGTTGATATTTCTAATTAAACAGTTGATAACAAGTTGAAGTCAAGATTAAAAAAAATTTCGTGTGATTAGATTTGAAAATTTGAATGTGTATTGTGTATTGTATTTTTATCAATTTTGTAAATATAAACGCAACATAAATTATTAAATATATCAAAATTTTAAACATAAATATAATACGTATATTAAACATATCATATTATATTTATTATATTATTTTATATTCATTAAACATATTGTATTTATATCGTCAAAATAAATAATTTTGCCTGTGGTTTTCACTTTTCTTTAAGCGTAAAATTAGATTGTTTAGATATTTTGAATTTTTTTTTTGGGTGTTAGTATATAAAAATCTTAAGTAATTTTTGTGCAATTTGCAACTTTCTTTTTAAAACTATTTTTTTTTATTTCAAGTTCTAGATACTCTTATTTATTATTATTACTTTTTATAATGAGAACGCATAAGCTATTTATAAACCGAAATAATTACTTGAGATTGGATTTAAATCGTGAATTTGAGTGGATACTAAATTGAAATCATTAAACTTGCTTTTTTTTTTTTTTTTTTTTTTTTCTGAATTGAAACAAGAAAGTGGTGATATGAGATGAGAAAGAATTACTTTATTTGTATAATTCAAACCCATTTCTTGTTTTTTTTATTTCATAAAAATTGGAATTAATTTCCAATTAGAGGGAAGAGGAGTCAAACATAAATAAGACTATGACAAAGAAGGAAGAATGAAGGCAGGTGCACCACAAAATGGGCATCTAAGTATATCTAACAATGCTCATTGGCCGACAACGCACACATAAAAATATCCCCCATATCTTTGTGTATTATTATGTAGTCTTTCCCATCATTTAGGTCAATTTAAGGTTGTTTTTTCCCAACCCTCAACTACACTACCTTGAATTTATGTTAAATTTGGTCATGGATTGAGCTTTGGTAAAAAAATTATGATTCGAATCGATTTGATCCGAATCATTGTTTATATAATAAAAAAAAATATATTTAAATTTAATTATAAAAATAATTTTTATTATATTTTGAATAATGAATCGGGTCGACAGGTCAACCCAAGCCTCGAGCCTACTTAGATAATTTTATTTTTTTTAAAAATGCGATCCGCAACATGATTCGACTCATGAACATATCTAATTTGTGCTACTTTAACTTTTTTTTTTTAAATTTCCGTTTCATTTTTTTTTTCTTATTGTGATCAGACAAACAAATAAGGCATATCTTTTTTTTCTTACGAATGCGACATTCAATTGTAAGTTAAGAATTTTACGAGTTAATTTAGCTAATAACTTCTTCCACTTCAATTCATTGATTTTGCTAAAGAGTGATTTTACAAAACTTTTTAAAAATAATTAATATATTATTGAGATATGTTAATCAATATCTAAAGATACTAATTGCAGCACGCTATTATCATCAGATAGTTTATTTAAAAATAAAAAAGTGGGGCGTCCCGTCCAAAAAAATTGGCAAAATTGGTCCAAGCAAGCATAACGGATAAAATAGAGGAAAGAGAGAGGTTGGATGGGGCGTCCCGTCCAAATAAGATTCCCAAAAAACCATAGAAAAGAAGCTAAGTACGTGTACGACAGTGCTATTTAAGAGATCTGGACAACCTGGCTGCCTGCCTTTCATACTTATTTGTCTGTTTTTCTGCTATTTGCTTTCTACAAGTAACATCAAATTGTTGTTGGGTCTTCGGCTCCAGCACATCTGCACATGCACAAAATATCCTAAATGAATACAAAGAACCCCATCAATGGTAGTTAGTTGCATTTTCATGTGTATGGTTATGAATTGGGTTGGATCGAATTTATATATAATATCAATATCATATTTATTTGTTTAAGTTCAATTCATCAATTTTAATCTCAAATTTTGTTCATATCCATTTAAATTTATAAATGAATAATCTAAATTTGTCCGAATCTATTTCAAATTCTGCCTAAATTTGGTCAGTGGACAATTTTTTTGATAATAGTTGCAATCAATTCCTATTTCTTGGTTAGTGTTTTGATTTAATTAGGAATTATCAAATTGGCACTGACAAGTGCTTTGTATTTTATGACTGTAACACTGAATAAATCAAAGAAGACACTTACTTTAGGCAATATTGTGGTTAAATGCACACTTATTGTCACATGTCTCGTCTAAAAAAAGTTGATATTTCAAATCACAGTTACAATTAGCCAAAGATTTTGTTGAGGGGCCAAAGAAAAAATAAATAATTGTGTAAAAGCAACTTGATAAATTAACAAGGCTTTAACCCAAAGATTTTTTCAACTACCACGACAACAATGTTGTTAATGATTGTGCAAAAAAGAGGGAAAATAAAGTTTGCAAATCAACAAAAACCTAATAGCAAACTTCCCTACAGTTGATTAAAAATGAAATTATTAAAATCAGTCCCTCCTCTTCAACTAAATTTCTGAGTTTTTACAAAACCAATTGTTTTTGGTAATTGATTTTAGACTTTTAGTTCAATTCTACACAATTATTGAAGAAAAATAAGAGAGGAGATGACAAGGGTCATGATCATGATTTAAAATAAATCACCATCTTCATATAATTTTGTTTTCCAAAACCCACAAAATTTAGGAATTTGAGCATAAAAAAATACCAGAATCCCTTTCCTGGCATGCAAAAATGGAATTTAATTTGCAGCTCTAATTTGTGTCAAACAAACAACGAATTATTACCAAGCCTAAATTGCCATCTCTTGAGATTCCTAATAAGTGAAAAGTGGATCTTGCATAGTGCACACCAACAATTGTGTTTATTATTGGGGAGCTTTACTTAAACCTAACAACTTTAAACACGATACAAAAACAATATAAAAAAATAAAATAAAACGTGACATAAAATATAATACAATACGAAAAAATAACACGAATACACGAACGTGTCCAAATCTATATAACACGAATTTTATAACGTATCAAAATTTATAATATCTTAAACACGATTATAACACGTGAAAATACATGAATATAACATAAATACACGAATTTCCAGATCTAGCTTTATTGTTTAGTTTAAAGATTTACCAGCTGGTTGGCACCATAAAATTACTATTGGCTTTTTACAACATTTAGCAATACAAATTGTGCTAAGGAATTCCATTTCTTACAGAGAAAAATTGCAATGAACATTTCAACAACTTTCAAACACAAATATCAAATATTTATCTTTTTCTCAGAGTCCATGAATACAAAGTTTGATGACCCAAAAAGAAAGCTATGGCTTTTTGCATAAAATTTGGGCTAGTTTGCACCAATCTCCACAGTATGAGCGGGGATTGCAAACTGCAAAGGAACTGAGAATTGGGCTGTTTGAAAATGGTTTGCAATTGGTTTAGTGGAAACTTGTTTACTATACTATGTAGTACTGTTTTTTTGCCTATTGTATGTAGTACTGTTAAATGAGATCAATTAGATGTTCTGAATGATAAAAGGTTTAAATAAGGCTTTGATGATTCATAGTACACAGTCTTTCCATAAGAAAAAAGTTATTGATATTTGATTATATACCTTAATTGATAGTCTGGATTTGGACTACAATAATAACTAGAAATTCATTAATAATTTGTTTTTTAAGAAGAAAAAATAATAGTTTGTTATACATAATAGAATGAGAACAAAAAGTTGAAAATAACAAGAAAGGGTGCCAAAGTCACTCCAACTAAATAAATAAGTAGATAATATTAAATTGGGGTGAACCAATTTGTATGGTCCCTCTCTACTCTGTGTCAAACGGACGGATTCGAACATCGAATCGAATTTGATTACAGGTTGGCCTGGATGGATTATCGAGTTTGGATCAACTTTGTCAGCTCTATTACTCATCTTTATATATTATTATAGATATAAAGATAATTACAATATTTTGAACTCATTTTTTTTTTTAAAGAATGCACATATATATATATATATATAACATGTTTTAGTCTTCATATATAAAATTACTAATTAAACTCCGTCTGAATATCCCATGTTTTAGTTTTCATTCTTACCTATAAGATGGAGTTCTTGAATGAAAAAATGTAGAGCTTCACTGATTTTCTTTGATCAGTAAGTATACAAAAAAGGCAACAAAATGCTCCAAAGTAGAAAATAATCTGTTAACTAATCTCATGATCCAAGAAAAAGAAAGGGGGAAAAAAAAAGCAGCAAAAGTTAATAGTCATTCCTCAAAATGCAATTTCTTGCATCCTTTCACTTTCTTTCCTACAATCTTAATATCTTTCTCACTCTACCTGCCAATTTCTGATGTGGTATCCTCGAAAAAAAGCTCCTTTTTGTGTAATTTGGAAAAGAAATCTACAGTTTCCAGTTGATAGGAAGAGGGTCATGTAAAATAGCAATGCCAGTACCCAACCCAGTCTTCTTCAAGAGAAACCAGTGATGTTCAAGCTTCATAACTAATATGCATTTAGGATATTATGCCGTTCACAAACTTTAGCCCCATTTTCAGCCCACCACTTTTCTGCTTGTTCTTCTGTGAAATGTTTCCGACTGCAAAAAGCATAAAATTCGTCAGTACAATTAGACTCAAAATTTTCTTTCAGAAGCTACTCAAGTTCTAGTAATTAAATGCTCAGAGCTGTATAAATCTCTTCATGAGAGTAGCTGCTTTTTGAAAGTGTAGAATACAAGCTCTGACTGTGACATTGCAAGAAGATTTAAGAACAGGTAATGAAGGTACGAAGTAAAACTAAAATTAAACCATAACTACTGCATGACAACCTTGTATATCAAAATGCTTCTGGCAACTTAATAGCATTTTTAAAAAATTTTAAAGTTTAGTTTGAGTAATTTGTCTTCATGATTGGTACTCTTGGGAAATTTCAGCTTGCTTGTCAATGATATTAATGGAGATCTTGATTTCAAATCTCCCACCCATGACTTAACCATTACACAAAAATTTAAAAAAATGGCAATTGATAGCACAATGAATGAATGTGAAATTGTTCAAGCAAAAGCTGGTAGAAGAAAATCAGCAAATGTTCAAAAGTATATTGAAGTGTGGTTATACTAGAAGGTTCAGTAATGGAATTCAATTTTGTAGATTTCAAAGAGAGGATTATGAATACATACCTAAAACGAACACGCTTGAGTTCATTACCGCCATTGGGCAAAGGTGACAAAGTTATGTATACTCCTGGTTCATCTTGTACGACCGTACCTGACTTTTCAGTTTGTCCTTTGGATCCATGAGAAAAGGTTAGGTTGTCTGAATTGCCATTTGCTTCACTTCGTGGAGACATCATGCTGGTTTCATGGCTGTTATTGGAGAACAGGTGCTCGGTGTTTGAGGTGTTTTTGGCAATAGAACTAGAATTGGAGAGGGCACTCTTGCCTGCTGGAAGTTTATCAACCTCCTTCAACTGCAAGATCAGTTGACCATAAACAATATCAGAGAATAGTAAAGTTAAGGAGCATGCGGTTGCACAAGAAGCAATAGCAATCCCCTGCCCTCAAGGGAAAAGAAGGAAACTGCAAGCATGCTACTTCTTTTGACCATGGAAATTTAAATGTTACTCATGAGAACACTCTCATTTAGTCATCATCTTAGTGCTCAGCTTGAGAATATTAACATAACACCAGCTAAAAAGCTAAACTTCAAATTTATAGCACTCTGCTGGCCATAGATTTCTCCTCTTTTAAACATCAAAAGTAATAATAACTATATGAACATATGATCTAATTTTAAGCCTAAAATATATAAACAGTATAATTCACAAATGCTTAAGGTATTTGAAAAAAATGCCTTTGGTGGCTACTTCACATATGATTATACATGCATGATAGTAGGATTTCCTTTCCCACTTTCCTTTCTTACTTCTCTAGATTTACTTGTTATAGGAAGATCTGCAAGAACTCTTCCCATATCTCAAAACTTATTTGGAATTGTTGGATTACAGCCCAACTTGCTGCTTCAATGGCTCAATATCAAACACAACCCAGCTTTACAACTTTTGGTACCTTATCTTGCAAAACCAAGATTATACTTATCCAGTTTGCAACCCCGTCTACATTGGTCTTTAGGATGACTACTGTATTTTGTATATACTTTGTTAAATGTCATAAAATTTGAAATAAATAAACTCATACTATCTTCAAACAATTAAAATTGTGTTCATCTATTTCCCTAAATCTAAACAGTGAAATTATGAGCAGAGAAATCCAACCTGAGCAGTAAGAGACCTAATAACTTCCTTTGCTGATTTGCATTTTTCAGCTTCATTTTCTGCTATTGCAGTGACCTCTTTTAATTGCCTTGATGTTTTTTCAAGTTCAGCTTCAAGGTGTTGGGATTTGCAAGTAAGATCTTCAACCTGCAAAAAAAGTGTCCAGCAGATTTATCTTCTCATGCTTCCTATCAATTAAGATAAGTAAAACAGTTCAATAAATAAATTAATCAAAGGTGAACAGCAATGAGAGTTTCATTCTCTCTCTTTCCCTTTATAATTTAACCTTATGCCCCAACTACTTAAAAATTGACCAGCTTTCATTCCATTCCTTTTCTAGCTGCAGTAGCTTAAATACACAAGGCTTCAACTTCCCACACAGGAATTTTAGCCTCTTTTTGGTTTACATAAGCAACTGATCTGGACAACCTGCTGCTCTTCATACATTCTTTCCTTAAACAGATATATGTCTGATCAAAAACAGACATTAGACAATCTAATCAAATGTCTCATCACCATTTAACATACAAAGCACCCTAAAGGACAGGTATAAAAAATAGCAGAAAGAGAGGGGATAGGGGAAGAAATAGAAAGAAAGTGGGGAGAAATAGAGGATCAAGTCTCAATGATAATTCACATTATCATCACAGACTGCCTTCAATGGAAATAACACAGGTATTTATACACTAGTCTCTAACCCTAGTACCTGGTCAACAAACAAAATCACTTAGCATGAAAAACCTTCCAAAACCCTAAAGATATGACAATCATGATTGAGCCTGTAAAACATATACAATTAACAAAATAAATGCCAAACTACTATAGTTCTTCCATCAGCATCATCCTCCTCCTGTTAAAGTATATGCCAAAGCAACTTCTAAATAAGACAGTTTCTACATTTTTTTTCAAAAACCAGGCAAATGCATGCTCATTGCTCTTTAATGCCAATGCCTCACATTGAACAGAATAAGTAGCGAAGTTGTAATTGCTAAAAAATATTTCAACAGCCTACCTGTGCCCTTAAATTCACGATCTCTTGGTTGAGACTGTCATTCATTTGCTTTGAGTCATCAAGAGTTACTTCAGAAGATCGATTTGGGCTCGACTTTCCTGAAGCAGGAGATGTTGCCTGAGAAGCCTTTCCGGAACTAGATATTAAAGCTGGTAAAATTTTCTTAGAATCCCCAACTGGAGAAATTGATACCTTTGGTGAATAAAATACTCCGAGATGAAAATTTCCAGTCTGAGCTGGGAAGAGAGGGCGATTTTGTAATTCTTGTTTTAGTTCATGCTTGAAATTCCGGCTTTCAGCCTGATTACTCGAGTCAACAGAAGACAGTCTGGAGAGTTGTTTCTGCAACCTGGGAGCTAAAGCCTCTCTATCTATCATCTCAATGGATTTACGAGGCAAAATTCCATTTCTGGCTTTAGGAGTCCAGACAGCAGAACCAGATTCTGCACCTTTTTTCAGTTTAGCGAAACAGTCATCACACACTCTATATGGTTTGTTCATAGTTGGAGCCAGAGAAGCCTTCAGAGATTTTCTAATAGTGCATGCTTTGCAGAAGACTAGTCCACAATTGTAACAGTTGTGACGCTTTCTTCTGAAACCAAATGGATTTCGACAACCGGAGCACATAGAATGACCAGCATCGGATACCCACTTATGAAGACTTATAATTGCAGTAAAGTTTGAACCACAAACTACACTCTTCACTTGCTTGTCTTTCAGAAAATCAACAAGCGTTGGTGTATTTCTGTCATCAATATCTCCATGACCTAATTGCCCATTTGTGCCCTTTCCCCAAGTATAAACCTCTGTTTTGGAAGTCAAAATAGCAACATGATATGATCCACAGGCAATCTGTTCCACAAAGCTGTCTGCTATTTTACCTTCAACCCGACTTGGAATCTTACCATCAGCTCTAGGACTCCCCAACTGACCATAAGCTGAACTCCCCATCGTATACACTCGTCCCGAGTTTGTAAGAGCAACTGTGAGATTATGTCCACAGGCAACCCGGCAGATATTGTCATCAAATAAAGCTGCTACAAATTCGGGAAAAAGTCTAGGTTCTTTATCACCATGTCCAAGTTGGCCTTTGTCTCCATCCCCCCATGTAAACAGTTTTGTTGAAGAAGAGCTACCTGGAGATCCAGAATGAGATGATTCAGTCACAACCTCAACAACTGCAGCAGTGTGCCAAACACCACAGGCAACCCTTGTCGTCCGTAATCCACTCAATGTCTCCACTTTCCGTGGAATAGTTGTGCTACTATGATCTCCATGACCTAAGGCACCAAATGATCCATCTCCAAATGTGAACAACTGGCCACCAGATGTCACCAGAGCTGTATGCCAAGGTCCACAGGATATATATGAGACATGTATACCCTCCATGTCACTTACCTTTTTGGGGATCCAGTGACTGACTTCACTTCCATGCCCAAGCAGACCAGAGTTGTGTGTTCCATCACCCCATGTAAAAAGATCCCCAGTAACTGTAACAGCACAAGTGTGATACTCCCCACATGCTACTGATTCAAAATTCATGCCACTGAGAGTATCTATGAGCTTAGGGTGGGGAACATCTGCTTCCACACCATTCCCAAGCCTGCCCCCTGATTCCTCCCCCCAACTAAAAATCTCTCCCTGCTTTGTGACTAAAACAGCATGCCTGCCTCCACAAGCAATATTATGCACATCTAGAACCACTGTTGATTCCAATGCCTTCGGAAGAAGTGCATCCATCTTTGTATTAAGTGAATTGCCAACTTTATGCACACCACCACCCAATACTCCATCACCAATACCTTGTCCCCATATGAAAACATCACCCAAGGCATCAAAGTCTTCATGATAAGAACCACGGCTTGATGAACTTACAACACTTGATAAACTGACTCTAATTGCATCAGCCCCAGAACTTCGACTAATTGAATTCTCTACAGACCCAGCTGATAATAAGCCAAAGTCAACTAAATCTGGTTGACTGGCACTCTTGATTAAAGCAGTATGTGTGATAATGTCAGAGAATGCCTTTCCCAATCTATTTTGTGCCTCATAAGGTGCTTGAATTCCTTGAGAATCTCCTGGATCCTGTAATAATGAGAAAAGAGTTAAAACAAAAATTAAGCACTTAAAGGTTATCATGTTTTTCATAAAATTGAAAACAGAAAATGATATTAGAACATACAAATGGCAAAATTGGAGGATTTTTTTGGTTGCGTGATTGAGGACTATCTATTGATGCACTGTCATTTCTTACTTCAATTCTTCGCTTGCTATAGGTACCACGAGAAATCAATGCCTTAAGACCAACGAACCAAACTTCAGCTTCATCCTTATCTTTACATATCTGTTCATAGTGAAGGATGTTATCAAATCAAAATATTCGCACACCATAGTAGCTTCAGTATATTTACTGGCATTGATACATTTAACAATTCCGTATGCTGCAAGAACATCCATAAACTTGCACTCACCAAATCCAAGGACCTGTCATTGCATATCAATGAGAATGATTGATACTCCTTTTCAGGCCGAGGATATCGTTGAAAAACTGCCTGCAAGCCAAATAAACCATTATGGTTATGAAAGTTTTGGGAATCAAAGAATAAACAAAAAATACAAAACTCACAGTACGCTGTCCAGGAATGATCCTGGAAACTTGACTAAGCTTAAGATGTTTCTCTTCTTTCCCAGAGTACCATATCAATTTAGACTCATCCTGAAAATGAAAAAAAAAAAAAAAAACACAACCTCAAGTATCTGATTACAAAGAACCTAGAATAAAGGAATTTTCCATTGACAATTCATGTTCTTTTCACCGATGATTAAAACTCAATTCTAGGTTTTAGATTGACTTGTCAATGATTTGTAGCAAAATTTTCCATCAACAATGCCAAAAACATAAAATGTCAGTAAATGACTAATAGAAGCATTTATATATTGCAGCAATGAAGATGTAAAAATGAGAAGAAAACAGCAGCCTTCAAACTTCAAAAGGGAAAATGTGTGAAGGCAACATACATTGGAGAGTTGGAAAAGGCAAAACTTGGGTTTCCCTCTGCGTCCATACTTGAGCAAGCACGCTCCTTTCTTAAGCGCTGTAATGGCCTGTAAAATGAATCCCCAAAAAAAAACTTTATTAATCTCCAAGACTAAGAAAACAACAAAAATATAATTAAAAGATGGAAAAAAAGAAAGAAACCTGGTCGATATCCCTCTCGGCGAGACCACTTCTCTGGAAATCAGCCATTCAAGGCGAAGCCATTAGACCACCAATCCACCCTTATTACTTTCCAACTTTGCTCCATGAAACACCACCACTTCACAGAGCTACCATTTGTGTGATTTTTACAAACAAAAAGATTTTTAATTCCCCTTTTTTATCTAACCCATAAATTCGATTATTCCAGCTCTCAAAAACAGCTCAAATTCCACTTCAAACCCTAGAATTTCATATATTTATCTTCAAAATATAGCAAACAACTCCTCATTTCTTCCACATTTCAAAGAGAGTTTCGATTTCGACGATGCGGATGTAATTTTACCTCCAATTACCGAAACAGCGCCAAAATTTCACCTTTTTTCCCCTTTTCAACGAATTTCGAGACCGTTGAGCTTTTGACAGATAATTTCGACAGCTGTGAACAAATATATATATGTTCGAGATCTTAGAAGGTGAGGAAACGATCAATTTTGAGATTTTGAAGGTTTTCTTTTTCAGCTGAGAATTTCTTTTATTTACAATTTTCTCATTTGAAAAGAAAAAGAAAGAAAGGGTTCGATTTTTTTTTTCTTGGTGTCTCTCGCTATCTGTTAGTTGTTTGTCCGATGAGGCGGAGCTTTTTAATATTTATTCTTTTTAATTATGAAAATTTCGGTTTTTGAGCCGATTCATCATGCCACGTCATCAACTGAAAATCTTGGTGATAGAGATTGTTCGTTTATTTTGTCTTTTGTTAGTTCCGGCATTTGGTTACGTTATCAAAGAAATAATCCCCTGCGTCATGGACCACAATATAACCCCCCTTCCACTTTACTTGGAACTTGGTGACATGACATCAAACCATTGATCATAATTACAAGTTGGATAATGGATACTTTGTGTAATTCTTTAAAAAAAAAAAAAAGTTGTTCCTCTACCTCTTAGATGATCGGATTAGACCTGGTCACGGGCCGAGCAGCCCGTCCAGCCCGACCCGTATCGGCCAGGCCTGGGTAGGATATTTTATATTTCGGGCCGGCCCGGTCCGGAACAGTGATTTTTATTATAATAATATTATTTTATTTTATTTTAATTATAAAAAAATAAAAATAAAAATAAAAATAAATATTTTTTTTATTCCAATGAACAGTGTTTCGGACCTAAACGGGCGGGCTTGGGTTACCCAGAGCCGGGCCTGAGCAGAGGGAAAAAAAAAAAGTCCGCGGCCCGGCCCATGACCACCTCTAGATCGGATGATATGTTAACCTTTAATAATACTAATAAGGCTTAAATATAAAATTATCTTTTGTACTATTTTTTTTCTTACTTTAATACTTAAAAAAAAAATTAATCATAATCTGATATCTATAGTATAATTTTTTATCCAAATCAAGTATCTAATCGGAGTAACAAATTATATTATAGGTACCCGATTAAGGTTAAAATTTTTTTAGATACCAAAATGAAAAAAAGATATAGTATAAGGAACAATTTTATATTTAAGCCTACTAATAATAATCTTTTTCAAAGTTATCTTTATTTTTGCACCAACTTAAACATAATAAATATTTTTTGCCAATAAGTTCAATATATTTCATACAAAACAAAACTTATATTACTTGAATTTGGGTGAGTGTCGGATATGAATATGTATATGAACGGATGTATTCAATTTTTTTTTTTTTTTTTTTTGTATATATGGAAGATCATACATTCATACTCCATAGTCCATAACCATATTTGAATATATGTCGAATATAAATATCAAACATGAATATTTTAAAAAAAATAAAAGATTCGAATAAATTGAAAAAAACTATAGTAAGAAGAGCCACCAAATATATATTGTGCCATATCAGGAAGTAGATAATTAGAATTTCTTATAGTGTCATACAACTAGATTTACAAAAAAAGATGGTCAAATAAAAGTTCAATATATATAATCATCATCAAAGATCATGGAATTGTTGTTGCCCCTCACTCTTTCTTCTTTTTCAGCCTGCAAATTGAACATAAATAATTATACCATAAATTATATATATTTCACAAATTAACAAATAAAAAAACCAAATAAACCATTGTTTTAATATTTTTTTCCCATAACCTAAGAATGGTACTTAGATTTTTATTAATGGTAGAATGGACAAGAAACCAGTGGATAGGAGTGAAGTATTATTTTATATTTGGAAGGAAACATAAAACTATTAAAATTAGTACTATTTCAGCCATTATTTGCCACATCTATAACAATATATAAAAAGGGTCCCAAAATGAAGGGTAGCAAAATTGGATTTTTTGGGATTCTAATTTTGTGTCATTTGTATGGGTAATTATTAATTTTGTTGGAGATGATTAAGTCTTTTTAAAATGTCTTAAATGAGGGTATAATGGATAGTTTAGGGTGATGAGTTGCTAAGGATTTAATATAACCTGATGAAGAGATAGAGGATGATCCAAAAAAAAAAAGGAAAGGCAGAGAAAAAAAACTCGATGGAGAGGAGAGAGAAAAAAAAAACTTCTATAATAACAAATTATAAAAGTTGTCTTCTAAACAATGAGAGTGTTTAATTGGAGATTTTGAAAGAAAAATTATATGTTCGTGTTATTTTTTCGTGTGTTCAAAAGTATTATAAATTTATATAATTTTTGCATGTTGATAATTAATTTTATGTAGATTTTGATACGTTCGCGTATTCGTATCGTGTTTGTGTTCATATTATTTTTTCTTTTGTTCAAAGTATTCGTGTTCGTGTTATTTTTTCGTTGTTCAAAATATTATAAATTTATATAATTTTTACACTTTAAAAATTCATTTTATATAGATTTTGAAACGTTTGGGTATTCGTATCGTGTTCATTTTTTTTTTTGTGTATTCAAAGTATTATAAATTTATGTAAATTTTTACATATTAATAATTCGTTTATGTAGATTTTGACACATTCGTGTATTTGTATTGTATTTATGTTATTTTCATATCGTGTCATATTTTAATTATTTTTAATGTGTCCGTGTCATGTTTCGATTCATCCAAATCTTTTAAATAATTTGTCATGGTGATTCAATTTTTTAAAAAAAATTGTATGTTCGTTTGTGTCTCAATTTATCCCATATTTTGCATAATTTGTCATAATGATTCAATTTAGAGAAAAATTATATGTTCGTAACATGTTCGTGTTATTTTATCATGTGTTTAAAGTATTATAAATTTATATAAATTTTTACATTGTTAATAATTCATTTTACGTAGCTTTTGACAAGTTCGTGTATTTGTGTTATGTTGTTATTTTTTGTGTCGTGTTTTAATTATTTTTTTAATATTGTGTTCATGTCATATAATCATGTTGTGTCCGAAATTGCTAAGTCTAATTGACACTATTCAAAGAACTCCCAATTTTGTGTCGCGTGACATCATGTTTATGTTTTTTTTTCTATTGGGTTTGTATTTGATGCATTGTCAGTGTATAGGTCTATATACTGTCAGTGAATCCTACAATATCTCATTAAAATCTCTAATCTCTAACCCTAACTCCTAATCCCTAACCCCTAACTCAATAGGTGGCATGTAGGATGCACTGTCAGTGTATAGACCTATACATTGACAGTGCATCAAATATAAATCATTTTTTGTTATGATCGTATTCAAGGTATTATATATTTATATAAATTTTGACACGTTAATAATTCGTTTTATATAGACTTTGACACGTTCGTATATTTGTGTCGAATTCATGTTATTTTTCGTGTCATGTTGTATTTTAATTATTTTTTCCATGTTATGTTCTTATCGTATAATTATATTGTCTCTGAAATTGACGGATATAATTGATTATATTCAAATAATTCTCAATTTTATAACAAGTGTCGTATAAGGATAGAAGCTATTATTTTTCTAAATTATCTTTACTCTTGTTTTTTTATCTTTCAAATTTATTATAAAGTATCAATTTAAAGCCGATAACATGCTCGCAGCAAAATGCGGGCATCTATATAGTTATTTCTAAAGTTCAAGTTTAAATCTACATTCTCACAAATAATATATATATATATATATATATATATGCACTTGGAATAAACCTGTTCACGGGCCGAGCAGCTCATCCAGTCCAGCAGGCCCAGTTCGTATCGGGCTGGGCCTAGGCATGTATTTTAGTGATCCGGGCCAGTCCGGATCATTGTTCACCTAATAAAAAAATATTTTTTAAATTTAATTATAAAAATATATAGAAAAAATAAAAAAATATTATTTTTAATATATATGAACAATAAATATGTGCCAATGGGCCGGCCCGGCCGGATCCAAGACCGGGCCTAGGTAAGAAAATCCCAAAAAAATTAGGCCGCGACCCGGCCATGAGCACCTCTACCTTGGAAGCAAGTCAGCAAAATACTATCTTCCAAATTAAGTATAAATTTTCCTTTTGTTAATTTAAAATGACCAATTAATAATAAGTTGATGAATGACTAATTCTAAATACAATTAGTTAGAGATGAATGGTGAAAATCCGTACTTAATTTGTAGATTATGTTTCAGAAACAGAACACTTTGCAATGTATAGCAAGACATATATATACCTTGGTTATCAGCCTCTCGAATTCTTCAGTTCTGTCCATCATACTCTTTTTGCGCGGGACATACCAAATTGTGACACTTCGAGGGTTCATGTAAAATGGTCTAATAAAGTGATGATAAACATATGCAGCGCCATTGAAGTTAGGCCGTAGGACCAACCAGCATGTCACAATTAGCTTAGCATATGGCCAAATGGGGAACCTGGATTCAACAATTAATGGATTCATCAATGGTGCTTCATTGGATACTCATTGAGATTTAAGCATTCTGTTTTAGCACTGCTTGAGTTCTTTGACAGCGACATAAGCTACTGTCTGCCTAATTAATAGCTGACAGTAAACCTAGATCATGAAACAGAATGGGCAATTGAGCTTCAATTTGCAGCACTACTCTCCCACACAGAGCTTCAATATGTAGCTTAAAAGACACTAAAAAGGCACAGCAATAGCTTGCTTTTGCTTACTTACCATTCAAGCACTTAACTTGGGAAATGTAAGTTCAAAAAGTATAATCATAGAGTAGAGGACCCAATATGTCAGCCATTGCTGCTGATCAACGTTGCTAGACCTGCTCTCTATTGCCTTGATCGAAGCATATCTGTCAAAATAAAGCAACCCTTATGAAAATATATATATATATATATACATACATATATATATATATATATATATATATGCTACTAATAACTTTAACGTTGTACTTTGTTAAAACAAGGAAATTCCCACTTACAGAGGGTAAACAAGAGTGACCAGAGGCCTGCAAACCAGAAAAATAAAAAAATAGAACAAAATCTCACCCTAGAATAAGAAGCAAAATGACAGAATCCTTGTTAAGTGACGGAAGCATTAATTTTAACGTGAAATTTAAGGTTGCAAAAAGAGACGTACAAAGCCAGAACATCAAAGTTCTTGCAACAACTTGAAGAAAGTTCTGGGAACCCATTACTCCTTGTTTTGTCATTGGGGGGTTGGTTTTTCCTTTTCAGGTTCTAAAAGCAGAGAGATAGAGATAGCTAAAACAGAAGCGCGGGGGGCAAATGTGAAAGGTTTGAACATTAAACTTTGAAAGTGAAGTGGGAATAACAGGGCAAATTTGGGGGTAAAAGGCGCTTTTTTTTATTGGAAAATGGATTCTTCCCGGAGAATCTTATGCCGCAGGAGAAAGAATTTCCTTGAATATAATCAGGTCGTGCATTTGATCTCACCACATGAAGGACCAACAAAACCTTGCCACGTAAGGGATGATCAGCCTTACGATACATGATCTTAGTCCTTAGTAATAGCCCAAGATTTTGGGCCCTCGATTTAGGTGGCCGGGCCTGGTAGCAAATTTTATAATTTCCATAAATTTTCATGATTTTATCCAAAAGTCAAAATATACTACTCTAGTAGTATCCAAAAGGAATTTAAAATCATAAATTAACTTTAAAATTATTAAAAAGAAATTTTATCATTATAATCATATTACATGTTTTACAGTAAATTGAGTAAAATAAAAAAATTCCCTGCCGTGATAGTATTTTTACGTCCATCATCGCAATAAACACGAGATTAGAGCACTTTTAATTATTCATTAATGTTAATGCACATTTAGCATTGGCCGCAATTTTTCCATATATTCCCATTGAACTAGTCAGTAGCTAGATTTTTCATTGCCCATGTGATTTCTGGTTATCATCAATTGTCTTAGTATATATCTATGCAATCATGAAAAAAGAAAAACAGACATATATATACTCCATATCAGTAAAGATTATGATAATTTTTTCATCCTTACAGCAAGCCATGGCGCATGATATTTGCCAGAATTTACCTTGGAAGAAATGAACAAAAAGAAGCAGATCTGAGAGAAAAAAGAAACCATGCAAAATTATTAAACCGTGTTGTTCAAGCCCCATGTGGTAATATACAGTTGTTTCTTTCAATTTAAAACCACTAACAACCTCTTTATATATACATATCATTTATGGCCATGCCTGTCCTTCAAATAAGAGACAATCGTACGTGAAGAAAAACAAAAAGGAGTGATTCAATGTTGGAGCCCTGAATATGTTAGTCTACCCGCTAGCTAGCTAGCTATATGGCTAGAAAATTCATGCCAGCCAGAAGCCAGGGTACTTTACATATAAAAAGCCTTCTCTACAGGAATATACAATGGCACCCATAGTTGAAACTTGCAGCAACTACCATTAACTTGACTGATAAAAGAACAGGTATATATATAATCAAGGAAACCTGCAGAAACATTAGGCCTGTAATGTAATAGCTTGCAGTTTATAATATGGGACCTAAATGCATGCTCTAATTAATGATGATTAACTGTCAAACCCCGCAGCCTCTCAAATATAGAAAATATGGCCTGACCCCAAAATCCAAATTTGGATACAATTCGATTAGCTTAAACATTTAGGGAGAGTCATACTTATGGTCATTAAAATTGAATTTAATTCCTGGTAGATATACGTGTATGATGACTCAGAAAAAGTTAAGGAAGAGAAAGTATCACGTTGCATTGAATGCTCTACAATGGTACTGGTTTAAATGATAGCAGAGAAAGTATAGTAGCTAGTTTGACTTGAGCAATTGATCAGAGGGCCAAAGAAATGCTTGATGAATTTGTACGGTTCTCTTCAACAAGATAAAGTAGATCATATCGATCGATTTTAACTTTCATTGAAGGCTGAAATCAATAGTGTGGCCACCACTTGATTGATTAACAGCATGTGAAAAGTCATGACATTGCACTTAATTGGAAAATGTGTACGTTATCAGCATCCTCCCTTTTGCTGACTGTGTAGTTCGTTCAGCATTGTTGAACCATGAAAAGCATCATGTTGTCCTAGCTACCTCAGCATTGTCGTGTGTGATTAATTAAAACATAAAACCAATCTTTTTCTTCTTATAGAGTACAAAGTAGATACCTGAAACTCCTACAATTGAGACCATTAGCAGCTCAATTTACCTATCAGAATAATGGAAGATTAGTTTGGAAATTTCCTGGGGACAGGTTTTCAGTGGCTAAAGTGTGGCAGCAAATCAGGCCAAGGCAGCCAAAGGTGGATTGGGATAGATTGGTATGGTATGCCTACCATATTCCAAGGCATTCTCAAATATCATGGATGGCAATTCAGAACAAGCTCCCTACAAAAGATCGATTGATGGAATGGGGAATGGAACTTAATGGAACTTGTGATATGTGCAGTCAACAAATGGAGACTCGAGACCATTTATTCTTTGAGTGTGAGTATTCTAAGGCAGTATGGAGGGAGATTCTGCACCTATGTAAGCTTCATAGAGTCATCAGAAGCTGGGACTTTGAAGTTCAATGGGCAAAGAGGAAGCTAAAGGGTAAATCTCTTATTGCTACAGTGCTTCAAATTGCTTGGAATGCTCTCATATATCATGTATGGAGGGAGAGGAATAACCGCAGGTTTGGTAAACAATCTCAGCAATGTATGCAAATGCTTGAGAAAATCAAGGAGGAGGTTAGCTATAGACTAGGGGGGATGAAAATCATAAAGAATGATCCTGTTAATAGAGATTTGCATGTTGCATGGGGGTTAAAAAAAAAAACTCACTGATAGCATAATTGGTTCTTAGTTATGTAAAGAAGACATTGTAAAATAGTACATTTGTTTGCCAGCTCTGCTGGTTGTATTGATGTAGCAGTGCATGCTGCTTTTGGATAAATAAAAACTTTGCTTATCCAAAAAAAAAAAAAAAGTAGATACCTGACACTAATATGTTTTTCTACAATTAAATTAAGAGAAACATATGATGATATTTTAAAAAAGAAACATATGATTAATGTCTGTACTTAAATTTAATGAAATTAATGCTTAATCAGTATTTATACACACCGGTTAATGGGATCCTTAAATTAATCACAACTACCTTACACTAACCTATGCAAATCAGTGCATAATTAATAATATTGCTGGGAAAAGAAAAGCAATCTGACAGGGATCCAGGATAACAAACATCAAAATGTTTATTATTTCACTATTATCTGATATCCTAAACTGTAGTCAGCAGGCCGTGCAAATTAATGTTCTTTCATATATAAAAGTTAATTATAGGGCTAGCTCTTACATCTCCGTTTTTCTTGGAAAAGAAACTCTTACGAATCTAGAACTAATCTGTAATAGCTAATTTTGTTACCAACAACAGGCAATGCAAGTAGAAATCATGTGAATTTTATTTGGCTTGTTAATTATTGTAAAGGAGGTAGTGCTTCTAAGGTTTTGATGCGACTAATATTCCACCCCCCCCCCCCCGCCAATCCTGTCAGGCACTGTTTTTGAGAATGCGAACTTGCATGGAAATCTTCATCGAAATGCTGCCCAAAATTAAGAAGAGGTTTCCCAATTCAGAAAAAAAACCTTGGTAATCTAAGTTGTGTTTGAGAAGAAGAAGAAGAAAGAAGCAACTGCAAATATGCAATCATTCACCACTTAGGCAGTTAGGCACTTACAGAAAAAGAAACAAATGATCATTTAAATGCCTAGAAGAGTAGACCCACTTCTTGGATTACCTGTTATGCTTGCACAGGTTAAAGGGTTATAAGAGAGAAATCCATCAAAATTGATGAAGAGTTGAGAGATGAATCAATTAATATATGGTGACAGGTGTGTGGTAGGGACATTAATAAACCAACCATCAGTCCCTATGCAACCAGCAAATTAAACCTCCTTATATGAAGAAGATGAGGAATGATCCTCTTGTTAGTTAGTGATTGCTTATTGCTTTTAGTGACCTGCAAACCTAACCACAAGGGGGCTCACCACCTGAGAGAGTAAACCTCAAAGGCTGAATGAATGTGATCACGTGTGGGCTCCTCTCTCTATTCTTGAAACATGACTTTTATTTAACTTTTTTGCTGATGATCTAACAGCACCAAGAATCACAAATGCCTGTGGGCAGCGCTTGAAATAATGCTGAGTTAGGGAAGCATGTGGATTGTGGACTGGAGAGATCAGTCCAAGTGGTGAACAGCAAGTAAAGCACTAAAAACACTGAAAGCCGCCATCACTTCTCTCACCATTTTAGTTGAAGGATATATTAATCAAGGGATAAACCTAACCGGATCAATTGAAAGGTTGTAATGAAACTTAGCTATGCAGTATTGCAATGCGTATCTAGTCTCTTTCCCTTGAGACTAAAGATTAATTTGTTAGGTAATTTTGAAGATATCAAACTGTTAGTCACGCCCCAAACCGCTAATATATTCTTACTTAGTGCTAATATAATATTAATTCTCTCATATCACAAACTCTGGCTAATTAATTAGTTTCTCATTACTCACACCAAAATTAAATATCACACTCAATTTCATAGCATTTAAACTTGCGCCCGTGTTGCAAATTGCACATATATATATATATATATATATATATATATGTACTAGTAAAAATAAGTGAAAAAGAACAAAGCATGATTAAGCCATACACTTGTAATTTGCTGTAAAGGCATGGCGAACACTAGCTAGTTGAATCATGCCTATCTTCTCCACCATCGTGTTGATGTGATCCGCTGGCTGGAGACTCCCAAACACTGGTGCCTGGAATTGGCCTATACGCGTTTAGTGCCGCGATCACGCCTAAATGACTGTCGGTAACTGAACCACTGGTAGCATTTCCTGAACCAAATTGTTGTCCAGGCAGAAGAGCCATTGGTGTAGCAAAATTCATAAAATGCACCCCACTAGACATAGTCCCCCTATATATATTAGTATTACTAGCTGAAGGAAATGTCCACATAGGATCCCCAGCGCCACTCCCGCTGATTACTTGGTTACTAGGATTTGTCACCATCCAAAATGTTGTCGGAGTCGGATTATGCCTCGCCGGAATTGAACCTGTAGTCGGTTGTATCAAGTAATTCCCCACCTGATTTTGTGACAATTCTTGCTGCTCAGGCCTTCTTTTCTTCCCTATGCTAGTATCGGCCGCCTCCGCGACATCCACGCTAGCGTTCCGCAACTCTTGCTTAGCTTGTAAGAAAGCGTTCGCACTACTACTAGTAGGAAAGTTTAATGAATCCTCTGATGATAAAGCAACACCCGGAAATAAAATCCTCCTTTGTTGCTGGGAAGATGAGTCGTCAAGCATATTCGTTTCCCAGTCACTTCTCATCCTCAATTGTTGTTGTGTAGAAAAATTTGGATTGAAATAAGTATTCCTCAAGTGGGAAGCTGACATGCTGGAAGCTGAACTCCTCCTGAGTGAAATACTAAGGGATGTAAAATTTGCAGGAATAGTACCTGTTCCCGTGGCAGCAATAACTGCAGGCTCAGCTTGTTGAAGTAGCCATTCAATGGTTTCACCATCTGATTTGTGACCAAGCTCTCTTGTTAACTGGAAAACCCTAGCAGCGCACATGGCAGGCATGCGGATGCGGCGGCCTCGGCCTTCAACCTTGGTGTGTCTGTCCTTGGTTGAAGTCCTCTTAGGGGGAGGTTTCTTGGGTGTTTCCGAGGTTGTTTTGGAGCTTGTCTCCGAGTTACCGGTGTTGGAACAAGGCTGTTCTTCTTGTTGTTGTTCCTTCTTTTCTAGGAGCTCTAGAGGGAAGTTTGGCCTGCGTATCCCAATTTCACCATCCATGATCCTGTGTGGGATTATATGTTTTTTTCCCTCTTCCCAACCCCTGTAGTGGGTCTCTCTTTTCTCTTTCTCTTTCTTGCAATATATTTTGTAGCTTGGAATTCCCTTAAGATGGGGAAGCTGGCAGCTGAGTTGTTTTCTTTGCTTTTCTCTCTGCAAAAAGAAAGAGAGAGAGAGAGGGGATGAAGGGAAGAGGGCAAGCTTTAAATAACAAATACAATGAGTAACAATTATAAGGGTGGGCTAAAAAAAGCAATGATTTTTTTGGGATTGAAAATATTTTGTTTCATTGAATATGTGTTTGTAGTTTTTCTTTTTCTTTTTTATATGTATTTTAATTTCATTATTATAAAAATAAAAAACCCTAAAGGGTATAATTATATATCCTTTAATTTTATTATTAATGGTTGGACAGTCCCTCCCTTGATGCAGACTCCACGTGCGGAGCTCTTTATAATTCAATCCACAAAGACAGTGGTGGCCTCCTCATTTGGGAGTTGTCTTTCTCTCGTTAAAATTATTAAAGCAAAAAGATATATACTAACTAGTAATCAACTGTCTCCCATCCAATTCTTGTAATTAGTCTTTGCCTTTTCTCTTAATTTTTAAAAAAAAAACCATGCTTTTCCAACTCATTATATATAGTACTTTTTCTTTGGCCAAAAAAAAAAAAACTTATTATATATAGCTAATTTCCATTAATGCTATCTTTTTGAGAATTTTTTTCGGATTCTCTTTTATGTAAGCAATTTTTTAAATTTCATAAAGATGAAATTGTTTGTAAAATGAAACTAAAAAACTAATAATAAGTATATATATATATATAATTATATATATAGATCTTGTTATTTGTTTATGTGTATTTTATATTTTTTTCATATCAATCGTATAAATATGAAAATAACACAAATTATTAAACGTGTTAAAATTTTAAAAATAAATATGATACGTATATTAAATGTGTCGTATTAATTAATTGCGTTTAAATTTGTCATGTTTATTATTTTATTTTCGTGTTTATTAAACGTATCTTGTTCGTATCATATTTTTATATTATATCCAAAAGTATCAAGTCTATATATGTAGGTGAAAGTGATAATAGTATATATTATAATATGTTTGGTAGTATCTCAATCTAAAATTTACTACTAAGTTGAATGTGAAAAATGGTATCTATGGTTTCTCAAATTAGAAATTCAACCATGCATGGAGTACTCAAATGTCTTAATCACCCCATCCTTTTTAATTTCTCCTTTTCCTTTCTCATCAATGTCATCAAAATATAAGATGATTAATTTCTTATGCTTGAATTGCTTTGTTTGCTTGAATTACCTCAATGGCTTTATCTTGAAAAACAATATATTCTCCTTGCTTCTAGGCTCTAGTTACCCAAACATTCATAAACAAGATTTTGGTAGGAGTAATCTAACATATATTTATAAGATTAAGAAGTAATTTAACGATCAAAATCTCATTACGTGAGTTTGATTTAATTTTATATATTAATTCGTTTGTTGGTATTGATTCGTTAATTTGATTTAATTCATTGATTTTTTTGTAACATTTGAATATGATTGTAAATTTTTTTTATATTAATAACTTCATATTGAAGGATACTCAATTGACACAGCAAAATCATCTTAAATATTGAAGAAATCTCAAACATTTAATGCAGACAGAAAAATCTAGTAAATAAATTTCTTAGTTTCAAAGAATAGAATCAACTGATAAGAGCGAAGGATACTCGATGGACAAATCTTTCTGTAGATTTCTGAGTCAATACCCAACACTTTTCAGGTCTCCATCTTAATTTGGACATGTGAGCCATACAATATGCAAGATATAGGTCAAAGTATTTGAGAAGTTTTTATATTTTATTATTTAGTATAAATTAATTTTTTATTATAAAATTGAGTAATTTTATTTTATTTTTTTTTTAAAAATTAAAGTAAAAAGATAAAATTATTAAGTAAATCGTTAAAAAAATTGACTTGATATTTATTGTGTTTAATTGATGATGAGGATATCAAATACTGATATGACACTAATAAAATATATTATATTAAGATAACATAGACAAAATAAATAAGTTGTTAAAAATGTCACATCAAATGCTGAAAATATATTATTTATTTTGTTCATGTCATCATAAATAATATATTTTATTAATGTCATGTCAGCAATTGACATCCACTCATTAATTAAATACATGTTAAATATATATCACGTCAGTTTTTTAAACGGTTCACGTTACACTAGTTAATGATTTTACCTTTTGGTTCAATTTTAAAAAAATAAAGATTAAATTATCCAATTTTATAATAACTGAATTAATTTACATTAAATAATATAATATAAAGATCTTTCAAATATTTTGACAGCAAAATAATATGGTCCTTACAAGTTTTATTTAAAAAAAAGACTCATACCCGAATTTTGCAATTTTTTTTTTCCATTTTGCCATAAAAGGCTTCCAACCCTAATTTTTTAAACCTTTGTAGGAGTAGGAGAACCATTTCGTAAGATCAATATTCTAAATCTTCGGACCAATTGACTTGCCCACAAAGAATATGTTGTTCATGAGGGTGAAAGAATATAGGTTTCTAACAACTTTTTTATTATGATTTTGATTATATATTTATCTACCGTCAATGAAATTTTTAGATTTCACAAATGGTGACACATATCTTATATATTTTTTTAAAAAAAAATTATTTAAAAAAAATAAAACATGTAAAAAAATTATTTTTAAAAATAAAACATGTGATAATTTTTTAATTTTGCTTATAAAATTAAAAAAAAAAATCACTATTAATATATCAAAAATAAACTCATATATATATATATATGGGGTCAAATGTTATCGTTTTTTTTTTTTATATTTATGCAGTCAATTTAACTTTGTAACCTATTGCTATACTCTTATCAATTTTTTTTAGCTTTATCCTTAAAGAACTACAAGCTAGCTAGGTTAGGGATTTGATCTCAAAGACTTGAAAGATACTCAAACATTTGATCTTGGAATGAGAGCTACCAAATAAATTAGCATTGCCACTTTGCTCTAATTTATGCATGCTTAACCTTCCATTCATATAAATATATATATATAAATGATTATTATCTGATACACCGTTAGTGGATTTTTTTAATTTTACAAGCGGTGTTCACATATTTCCGTAATCTTTCATACGATTTTTATTTTTATAAATCGACCGCCGGATTTAACAATATAATCGTACTCGTTGTGCACGTAAAATTTCAAATCGATCTGATATCCCTATCATATCGATTGAAAATACTATCTTTTTTAATATATATTTAACAGTCAAAATTTTTTTACGTCGGAACAAATAGTTAAACAATTTTAATTTACTTGAAACTCGACGTGCATGATCTATCCGAATAGAACATGAAATACGACGGTCGGATTAAAAAAATATAAATCGGACGAAAGGTTAAGAAGCATGTAAACACCGCTTGTGAAATTAAAAAATCCACCGACGATGTATCATATATATATATATATATATATATAAGTCCATGTCCATCCACTTAAATTGCCACTTTTACCTTTTAAAATTGTTTCATTGGAAGAAGAAAAAAAACCACTGTAAAAAGATAGTACGTAGTACTAGGCTACTAGCTACAAAGTACAAACACTCTCCTTTTCTTTTATCTTATACGTAATCGTTTTTAAGTGATGTAACCTACTAAAACTAAACATTTTAATACTTGACTTTTTCTCTTTTTTTCGTTTTTGAAAAGTTAAGATGACATTTTTTTTAGTTGGAATTGGGAGAGTACTATTCTTTTGTTCATTAAAATTCATCCTAGATTTTTTATGTGTGCTCAAACTGGGCTAATTCGTAATTAAAATTGATCGGTAGCACCAAATTCTATCCCTAGATCAGAGTAAATATGTCATATGTTCACAGGATTCGGCTCAAATTAAGTCATATTTGAAAAAAGTTTTTAATAATTCAAGTCGGTTCAACTTATTATTTAAATAATATATTATTTAAATTTAATTATAAAAATATTTTTTTAATATTTTAATGTATTTTAAATAATAAAGTGAGTTTTCAGATTCGATTTAATCTCGACCGAATCTAGACAAACAAAAAAATATATTTATTCGAACTCAAATTCAAACCAATCCATAAATACGTCTCGACCAAAGGCATCTAACTTTTAATTTGAACTTGATTTTTTTTTTCTAGTGAACAAACATCTTCTTATAGTTCTTTATCCCTTTTTTGGAATATTTTTTAGTACATATTGTTGTGCGGAAGCGAATTGATATTACTAAAACCGATTTAAACACACTGAAAAAACACCGATATTTTACGTGGTTCGGCAACTGTGCCTACGTCCACGGGAGGAGGAGCTTGAAGCTTTGTATTAATGGAGTTTAGAGTACAAACATATACCGAATTCAAGGTGCTACACAAGCACTGAACTCACAACTCAACACAATACCGAATTACTCTATAAACACAGAGTATTTGCTTCAACAATTTAGCTCTAACACATACTCAACTCTACTATACTCTCTCATCTCTACATGGCTATTTATAGCCATAATATCAAGGTGTGAACATGCATCAAGTGGCAGCCACCATAGCCTACCATAGCCACCATCCACCACCTATCTTGGTGTGAACACATGCAAGTGGTAGCCACCATAGCCACCATCCATTTGCAAGTGGTAGCTTCCATTATTGGTGGTGCAAGTGGTGCAAGTGGTAGCTCCATTATTGGTGCTAAGCCACCTATGGTGAATGAGCCATATTCAAGCTATATTCAAGCCATATTCTAAGCCATATTCCAACAATCTCCACCTTGGCGAGAATCCACAGAGAGAATTCACAGATCAGAGCTTCCTCTTTTCTCCTTCAAATGTACACACCATTACTCACATATCAGGGCACCTACTGCATTGGCATGATTCATCAATGCACTGAGCCTGAGTCAATTTTTCTGTCTACTTCCCAGGAATTTTCTTGGCTTCTCCAAGATCATCTCGAACTCTGAGCTCAGTTGAGCCTTCAGCCTGTCGATCTCCACCTTGCCTTTTTCAGCAGATAGACAAATGATCCATCTTGAAGTTTCCGGAAATAAACACAGTGATCAAATTGACTGTGTGTGTACTTTTCATCCTTTCATGAAACAGTCCAACCGTTTGTACAGCTGTCACGGGATTGTTTCAGACCACAGTGATCGGTTCAACTTGCTTTTGTAATCTCTGCGACCGGAGACTCCAGAACCATCTGGTTGAGTCATACAAATTTCCTCCTCTACGGAACCATGGAGGAATGCAGTTTTTACATCAAGTTGAACTATCTCTAGGTTATACAGTGCTACTAAAGCCAATAAGATCCGAATAGATGCATGCTTAACAATAGGTGAAAATACCTCATTGTAGTCTATTCCTTCTTTTTGAGCCTAACCTTTGGCTACCAATCTGGCTTTGTATCTGATACTGTCTTTGCCGGTAGCACTCTCCTTTTTGGCAAAGACCCATTTGCACCCAATTGATATCTTGAGTGTTGGAAGTGGAACCAACTTCCAAGTCTGATCGCCTCCTTCCACTGGGCATGCTCAGGGCTGTTTACAGCTTCTTTGTAATTGATCAGAACATCATCATCAATTACTGGAAGGGCGTATGTCACCACGTCTGTGTATCGAGCAGGTTTCCGAATATGTCTATTCGGTCTACTGGTGACAACTGATTCAAGTTGCTGAAAGATTTCCGGGGATGACTCCTCCACTTCAGTTTAAGGTGTCATCAGATTCTGGTTCAGATTCATCTGAATTTTGACCAGCATCTTCAAATTCAAAACTCCACCTGCTTTAGAGAATCTTGGTTCACATTCTCTGGAGTTGACAGTTTCAGCATTACAGATTCGTCAAAGGCAACATCTCGGCTTACGATGACTTTCTTTGACTCAAGGTTCCACAATCGGACTGCTTTTACTCCTTCACTAAAGCCCATGAAGACAGCTTTCTTGGCTCTAGGATCCAGTTTTGCATCCGTAACTACGAAGCCGATCATATTCAATGGCAGAATATCCGGACTACACCTCTATGGGAGTCTTCCCATCAATTGCGATGGAGGTTAGTCTGTTGATAATGTGGGAGGCGAACAATAAAGCCTCCGCCCAAAATGCTTTGCTCAAGCTCGACTGGGATAACATGCAGCGAACTTTATCAACCAAAGTTCGGTTCATCCTTTCTGCAACTCCATTCTGCTGGGGAGTGCCAGGAATTGTGAAGTGTCGGATTATCCCATCATTCTGTGAGAGGCTGCTGCTCTGCCTGTCACGGTTTCTTCTCCCTCAGATTCTTGAGCTACACTCACAATCGACCTCTCCATGTTGGGACAGTTATTCCTCCAATGCCCTTTCTCATGGCAAAAGGCACACTCGTCCCTCGAGAGTCGTGTTCTCGATGATCCCCTCCTTGAGCGGGATTTACCTCGCTTGTTTTCTCCGGCTCCTCGGTTGTCCGTCCTGCCTCTGTACACAGTTAAAGCTTCTGGTGTAGTATTCTGGTGATCATGCTGATCCTTTTTCCGATACTCATTATTCACCAGAGCATTACAAACATTAACATATTCTATATCATTTTTACCATACAACAGTGTAGTGGTTAAATGATCATAGCTATCAGGCAAGGAATTTAACAGAGTAAGAGCCTTATCTTCATCAGAGATATTTGCATCTAGATTTTCAAGATCAGCGAGGATTTTGTTAAAACTTACTAGATGCTCCTGCATGGTGATACCTTGCATATACTGGAAGCGGAACAGCTTCTTCTTCAGATAGAGTCTGTTCTCCATGCTTTTTGTCATGTACTTGTCCTCAAGTTGTTTCCAGAGAGTTTTTGCATTATTCTCTCTCATGACAAAGTACTTCTGGTCCTTGGCTAGGCATAACCGGATTGTGCCACAAGCCTGACGGTTGACAAACTTCCAGTCATCTTCCGAAATATCTCTGGGCCTGTCTTCCAGAGCGATATATGAACCCTCTCGGAATAACAGATCCTGAACTTCGCACTGCCACATGCCAAAGTTGGTGGTGCCATCAAATTTCTCCACCTCGAACTTTGCAGTGGTCATCGAGTTCTTTCTGATATAAGAACTTGATCGTGCGCTGCTGGTTGTTTCATGTGTCTCTAATGATTCTGCCATGGTAATAAAACAAAATTACCAACAAAGTGTTTTTCCGGTACCTGTATGGAAAAAAGGATGCCGCGGTTGAGTCCGGAATAGTCGAAATAGCCAGGAACGGGTCCAACTGTGTAAATTTTGGACACACGGTGAATATTCTGCGAATATTCTGCTACAAGTGGCTCGAAATGGACTCGGTTTAGCTCAACCGGCTCGGAAAAGTCTCGGAATAGTGTTCTGAAACGGCTCAAAAAATAGCCCGAAAAAGTTGGTCGGACTTGCGGCGGCGCGTGGGCGGCGTACGGCGGCGCGTGCGGCGGCGCGTGGAGCGCGTGGAGCTGTTTGGGTGGCCGGCGCGTGGGGCGCGTGGGGCGCGTGGGCTTCACGCGTCTTCAACCTCTGGAGGCGCGTGTGGCGCGTGCTGCGCGTGGGTGTCACGCGTCTGCAGCCTCTGGTGGCGCGTGCGGCGCGTGGGCGCGTGAGGACCACTCTCACTCCTTCTGGCGGCGCGTGCGGGCGCGTGCGGCGGCTTCTGGCGCTCTGGTTGATTCAGCTGCACTCCTCTCGACGACCTCTTCAACCTGGTATTTTCAAAACACAAATTGGAGCACTTTTGAAAAACGGACAGAATCGAACAAACTCGGTTTTACGTAAAAATTGGCTCTGATACCAATTTGTTGTGCGGAAGCGAATTGATATTACTAAAACCGATTTAAACACACTGAAAAAACACCGATATTTTACGTGGTTCGGCAACTGTGCCTACGTCCACGGGAGGAGGAGCTTGAAGCTTTGTATTAATGGAGTTTAGAGTACAAACATATACCGAATTCAAGGTGCTACACAAGCACTGAACTCACAACTCAACACAATACCGAATTACTCTATAAACACAGAGTATTTGCTTCAACAATTTAGCTCTAACACAT
Organism: Fremontodendron californicum; assembly: GCA_030761205.1. Classification (NCBI taxonomy): domain Eukaryota; kingdom Viridiplantae; phylum Streptophyta; class Magnoliopsida; order Malvales; family Malvaceae; genus Fremontodendron; species Fremontodendron californicum. The sequence goes on along the minus strand of JAULJL010000025.1, from coordinate 22,596,069 downwards.
ACTCAACTCTACTCTACTCTCTCATCTCTACATGGCTATTTATAGCCATAATATCAAGGTGTGAACATGCATCAAGTGGCAGCCACCATAGCCTACCATAGCCACCATCCACCACCTATCTTGGTGTGAACACATGCAAGTGGTAGCCACCATAGCCACCATCCATTTGCAAGTGGTAGCTTCCATTATTGGTGGTGCAAGTGGTGCAAGTGGTAGCTCCATTATTGGTGCTAAGCCACCTATGGTGAATGAGCCATATTCAAACTATATTCAAGCCATATTCTAAGCCATATTCCAACACATATGCCACGAAAGTGACATATAAATAGAAACAACCACAAGCCATCAGCCATGAGCGAGAAAGAGAAAGCATAATATAGGATAGCACATCTAACCCATGTGCCTAACAGGCCAAAATGTAGCTTGAAAGGGAACAAAATATGGCAACTTTCAAAATATATTTCAACAACCAACGTATCTAACTAAATGATAAACCCATTTTCAAGAACTCTAATCATTTTCTGTAATCGACACTAATGGCAGTTTTGATCTCGATCGATTATAAGTTTATAATCCTTCCTAAGATTGTCGGCAACCTTGGGTTGGTTAAGTTTGATTTGTGCTAAAACTTGTGATTTAGACATCAGAGTACCAGCTTGTCATGTCATTCAATTCTCTGTATCTTTAATATAAAATAGATTGCAATAAGAGATTTGAGTTTTAAATTTGTTAGATGTCATTTTTTAAGAATTATTGCATGAATTAACTGACTTAAACCCGAATTCAAAATATACCTTTTTCACCCCACCCCAAGATTGAATTATGCCTTCTTGTCTCAATTTCACAGCACAGCCTACATATTTCACATTTCTTTTCCTTCCTTTAGTTTTAATTTTATTACCGAATCAATGATTCTTGACATGAAGCCAATAATAATCTCAACGTTGTCTCTGATGAAGTACCGTTAATAAAGCCAACGACATAACCACGTTCCTCCGAAACTCTAAGAAATGATAGTAAAATTCATTTGTATATTGACGAATATTTTTTCTTTTTTGAATAATTGAAAGTTTTATTCTAAAATCCAAAAGAAAGCAGTGAATACTGCTACATGGTTTACTTTTGAGAAGCAGCTTCACATATCATGGCTGATACTCCATTACTTGCAAAGAGTTTTATTTACATCATTTAAACAAATATTTGAAGTTGTACAAAATCTTGCTTTCACATCATTTGCAATCAACTGGAACAAATCATCTGGAGTCTTTTTCCGTTGTGTGTGTCTCCTAGAGTTTCTTTCTTTCCAAAAATAATATATAGAAGCTGTTCATGTAAAACGAAACAGTATAGACTTAAAAGGATTTATCCCAAAAGCTTTGCATTGCCCATTGAAGGTCATCCACCCATTGTCACGAATATTTTTTGGTGAAGCTGATAGAATGACTGATGCATTGGCCAAAGCGGTGTTAACCGTACGTCCCGAGATGTTCATGGCATGGTGCGGTGATGATGTTAACCTATCTACCTAGATTTTTCTTAACCAAAAAAAAAAAAAACAATGAAAGCAACCAGCTCTGTTTGAAGTGATATTGTATATCCCTCATTGGATCAAATCGTAATGGAAAAATCACGTGCCTTGTCATCTTTGTTGCTGATGTTGATGGCTTACCCTCCATTATTGGGCTAATTATTCAAACAAATTTGTCGGAATGTTGGCGTTTACTGAGCTAGAAATGAGTCTGTTTCCTCCTATTTTTGGTCAAGCTGGCCGCTCTCTTTGAAAGTTACAAATTTCATTCATCAATTAAATTCTTGCAACATCAGCGAAGCGGATTAGAACAGTAATTAGGCGATTTGTTAGGTCAAAATTGCATCCGCTTTTTATTTGGACTCCTGATCTCCATATCTCTCTTTCGTCCATGCTGTTGAAAGGCTTGGTGAAGAAGAAAATGGTTTCCCAAAACCAGCTGCCTGCCTTTTACAACCAACCTGCCATGTCAAACCAAATTCGATCATGGAATTGATACAACCATGCGAATAGGACCCATGAGAACAAGGCCGATTTCTTGAAGAGAAGAGATGGCAATGCATCCTTTAATTTGAAATGATTAGTAATTATAGATGGAAGGTTAATGGAAATATGACCAAGGAATAGCATTTGCTAATACCTGCTCGCAATCTCAAACTAATTATTTTTGCAAAAAGACCAAGCTCAGATGGGGGAGGGTTCTCCATATATAAGGCCAACTGAAGGGAACCTTGGAAACAAGAAAATGGTGGGGCAATTTGTTTCAGACAAGCACGACTCCTTGAGCAAATTCCAATGGTGGGGCCTCAATATATTTATCCAGGATAGAATCCACAGCCAAGAAAAAAGATTCAGAAGAATTGTCCAAAATAAAGATCTCGGTCTACGTACACAAATTAATATGTTGCAACTTGCAAAAAGGCCGAAAGATGAGTTAAATTACTAAATCTGATTCGATTGCTGTGATTAATTGGTGCAAACAGGTGGAAACTCGACGTTGGAGACTGTGGGATTATATTTAATCAAATTGATGCACTGGTGAGTACTGAAGCTGGTGGCTTTTTTATTATAATATAGCAAAAAAAAAAATTTACCAAATTACCGTTGCTTTTTGATTATTTTCCAAAATACGGATATTTTTTTTTCAGCTGGGAAATCGCCATCCCCAATGGCGATTTCCCAACGTGTTTTTTTGCAAATTTGCAAAAAAATACCAAGGGAAATCGCCACCCCCCATAGCGATTTCCCTTGGTAATTTTAGCAAAATTTGCTAAAACCATGAAGGGAAATCGCCATGGGGGGTGGCGATTTCCCTTCATGTATATATATATATTTTTTAATTAATAAACAAAAATTATATTAAAACAAAATTTTATTTTAATTTGATAAATTTATTTTTAAAAATTATAAATTAAATTAAAATATTATTTTTATAATTTTAAAAAATTTAAAAATTCGTAAAATATATTTTAGGTTTTTTTATAATTTAATATTTTGAATTTTTTTTTAAATTTTAAATTTGAAATAAAAAAAACAAATTAGAAAAAAAAAAAAATTGAAAGGGGGCAACGGTTGCCCCCATCTCCCCTCCCCCACGTCCCCCCTCCCCCCCACACCCCCCACCCCACTCATTTTATCTATAAATACCCCCCTCCTCTCCTTCAAATTTTCATTCCTCTCATTCAAATTTTCATTTTCTTTCAAATTTTTTTCATTTTTCTACCAAAAAAAATTTCTTTCTACAAATTTTTTTTTCTACAACAATATTTTGAAATGGCTTCACTATTGAGGTTACAAGAAAATCACATCTCGGAGTTTATATTTAACGAGGTAAGTAAATTGTTATATTATTATTGTTTTTAAATAATATAATTATTTTTTATATTATTATTGTTTTTTATATTATTATTGTTTTTTATATTATTATTGTTTTTTATATTATTATTATTTTGTATATTATTATTGTGTTATATTATATTATATTATTATTGTTTATATTATTATTGTTTTTTATATTATTATTGTTTTATATTATATTATATTATTATTGTTTTATATATTATTATTGTTTTATATTATATTATATTATTATTGTTTTATATTATATTATTATTGTTTTTTATATTATTATTGTTTTATATTATATTGTATTATATTATTATTGTTTTTTATATTATTATTGTTTTATATTATATTATTATTGTTTTTTATATTATTATTTTTTTATATTATATTATTATAGTTTTTTATATTATTATTGTTTTATATTATATTATATTATTATTCTTTATATTATATTATATTATATTATTATTGTTTTTTTATATTATATTATTATTGTTTTTTTATACGAAATTATTGTTTTATATTATATTATTATTGTTTATATTATATTATATTATATTATTATTGTTTTATATTATATTATATTATTATTATTTATATTATATTATATTATATTATATTATTATTGTTTTATATTATATTATATTATTATTGTTTATATTATATTATATTATATTATATTATTATTTTGTTATTTTATAGTTTTATTTATTACTTTTTAATTGTTATAGTTTTATAATATATTAATTGTTATTATTATAACAGGAAACTCATCGCGTATTACGTTCGAGGAAATTTACATTGGAGGACCCGCATCCTTATATTATCGACCACTTAAGAAGAGCCGGATTTTATCACGCAAGTCAAATTCGATGACTTGTGATACAACCCGATTTAATCTCTGCGTTGGTCGAACGATGGAGACCCGAGACGCACACTTTTCATTTTCCATGTGGTGAATGCACGGTCAGTCTCGAAGATGTTGCGCTGCAACTTGGACTTCTGATCCATGGCGATGCAGTTACAGGCGGAAGCCTGCTAGATTGGAATGAACTGTGTGAAGATCTATTGGGTGAGGTACCTCCAGAAGACGTCGTATCTGGCTCAACGGTGAGACTGACTTGGTTGAAAACGTTTCAAAATCTGCCATTACATGCAACCGAACAACAAATACAATATGCTGCTAGAGCATATATTTTACGTTTGATTGGAGGATTACTGATGCCTGACAAATCGAGCAGTCGGGTACATTTAATGTATCTTCCATTGCTACGTGATTTAGAGGAAGCAGCAAATTATAGTTGGGGTTCTGCGTGTTTGGTAGTTTTGTATAGAGAACTTTGCCGAGCTACAGTTCCAAAAAACCATGACATAGGTGGATGTCTAGTGCTTCTACAATCATGGGCTTGGTATCGGCTACCATTTCTTGCTCCGCGCGTGGATATTTCGGCTGTATACCCCCTTGCAAGCAGGTAATAATCTTTACTATTTTATTAATTTTGTACGAAATTGTATTTTTATAGGTCATTAAGATATTATATGCATTTTAATAGGTGGAGTAGGAGTACGGGTAGAGATTTTACAGAGACTCCGAGCGATCTTGCAAGTATAAGACTACGACTAGATCGACTAGGATATGATAAGGTAAATATTTCGATTGTTACATTGAAGTTTTTTTTTTTTATTTAATCCATATGAAACTAATAATTTGTAATAATTATTCGCAGTTTCTGTGGATGCCATATTCCTCGAGTGAAATTATGGCATGCCTCCCATCGGATGCCTACAATAATTTCAATATATGGAAAGCAAACACAGCATTGATATGCTTTTCATATGTAGAGTGGCACCAAACTGACCGGGTGTTGCGACAATTTGGGATGCAACAACCAATTCCTGCAGCCCCGATGAACCTTGATAAGCTTCACAAGGTCGACATGCGTGGTCGTAATGATGAATTCTGGCCTGCGAAGCATGAACATTGGATCCAATGGTGGAACATACGTTTTCAACGAATTCCGACAGGTTACCCGATTGTTGGTAATAATTTCAACCCATCTGCTGATTACATAAGATGGTATAGAAATGAAGGTCGGCCTTTCGTTTGTCCACCGTCGATGCACGAGGATGTTAGGAGTATGCCATTTACCGGACAAACTTCAGCTCCAGTCCCTCCTACACAGGATATGGATGCTCCTAGACCTCGCCGACAACGTGGGCGAAGGCGTCAACCGACCTCATCGGAGTTCACAGCACCGAGGATGTCATTTGATCATCCTGAACCTGAACGGGATCATGGAGTACCATCCAGCCATCGTTATTCCGTAAGTCACCCCGGATATGACGTTGATGAGTGTTACCGATCATCACCTCCAAGAACGAGGTTAGATGACCAGCTCCCCGTCCTAAGTCCAAGTTCAGCATATTTAACATCCATGTATCAGTTTGGAACCCCTTCGTCAGCATTTGATGCTACATCATTTATGGGTGCATCTAGTAGTCAGGTTCCCGTTATGGGTGAACTAGGTGTTGGCTCATCCAGCAGTGGGTTTCAAATTTTTGATACGGATGAAACGACTGATGACATACAATCGGAACCAGTGGCGGTTATAGCAAGAGGTCGTGGTGGACCGCGAATACGTGCCACTGACGAGGTTGAACGACGGGTGCAACCACCACGCACTAGAAGAACTCGACACTGTTGCTCTACACCACGCAATAATTAGAATAATTGTAATGTGTTTTAAATTTCTAATATAAATTTATATGTTTTGCATTTCATGTAATTTGTTCGGAAATTAATTGTTATATTTTATTTTAATTTATATCTTAATGTTGTTATTTAATTTTAATATAATAATCCAAATTACATGATAAGTTGCTTTTCTTTTTTTCATTTCATTTTAATTTAATTTTCTTTTTAAATTTTAATAAGAAAAAAAAAATTTAATCAGAAATTAAATTAAAATTTTTTTATCAAATATCCAGTTTTAAACTGTAACAATCTATATTATTATTAAAAACAATGATTAAATTGATGTCACGAGTTAATCGAATACAAACTCAAAAAAACTAATCAAATTAAAAAAATTATTTTACGATACCAACTTAAAAATAACTTCTTTATTTAAAAAAGTGACTCGATAAATTTCTTTTAAAAAAAATTTATTTACATTTTACATCATTAAATTATTTTTGATATAAATTAAATTTTCTTTTTTATAATATTACAAAATTATAAAAAATAAAATTTTTGATATAAAAATTTAATAAAAAATATAATCTTCTTTTTAAATTTTAATAAGAAATATATTTTTATTTTTTATAAAATTGTAATAATAAATTAAATTACATTTTTAATATATATTTTAAAAAAATAAATAACCAAACCTATAAAAAAATATTTTAATTTAATTTATAATTTTTAAAAATAAATTTATCAAATTAAAATAAAATTTTGTTTTAATATAATTTTTGTTTATTAATTAAAAAAATATATATATACATGAAGGGAAATCGCCACCCCCCATGGCGATTTCCCTTCATGGTTTTAGCAAATTTTGCTAAAATTACCAAGGGAAATCGCCATGGGGGGTGGCGATTTCCCTTGGTATTTTTTTGCAAATTTGCAAAAAAACACGCTGGGAAATCGCCATGGGGGATGGCGATTTCCCAGCTAAAAAAAAAAATCCGTATTTTGGGAAATAATCAAAAAGCAACGGTAATTTGGTAAATTTTTTTTTTGGCTATATTGTAATAAAAAAGCCGAAGCTGGTAATGTGATTTTTATTAATGTCCTCCGAAATGCGAATATTATGGCTGATAAGCTTGCGAAAAAAGGTGTAAACAGATCTCATTTTATCTTGTTTTTTGGGTTGAGATTCCCTCAATTTAATGTTTTTTTCATATGGGGACTCGTGAAATAGAAGTAGGCATGGTAATGGAGCAGGGGCGGGATTGAGAATTGTCTTATCCATTTTCGTTCTACTCTTACATAGATATTGAAAACATCCATCTCCATTGATGTTGATTACATCCATAACTGTTTTACGGTGCTCCATTTCGCAACACTCTAATTTTAATTAATTATTTTTAACTTAATATTATAATAAATTATATTATAATTTATTTATAAACATAATTTTAGTATATAAAATTCTTTAATATATAATATATATATTAAAAGTACATATATAAAATATTAGTATATATATCTAATATATATACTAAAAACATAAGAAAAAATATAAAATATTTTAAGTGGTAAGATAGTAACTTTAAAAGTCGGAGCGGAACGGAGTGAAACAAGTATTTATCAAAATCGTCCGGCTCCACCCCACACCTGCTCTTCAAAAAAAAGAAAACCTCTCCATTCAAAATGGATCGATGTGAAATTTATCAGTCGGATCAAATTTTGCCATCCAAATGCTAGTGTGTAATGTAATCTTCTTGGTTGTTTCTTTGGTGATTTATGACTTTCACTTTGTTTGGTATTTTGGTGATGATATCAAGTTTGGGATTTGGACATATATTTGTGTTTGTATGAGTCCTTTTGACTTTTTTTTTTTAATTAATAAAATTATTTTTGGCTTAAAAAATAAATAAATAGAGAATGTACTTGGTCAATATATTAGCTTCCAAGTTTATTTCTATTTATTGGCTAAGTTACATGACATAAGATATTACTTTTATCTTATCTTTTTAATTACTTGACCAATTTTTAATTTATTTATTAAACTATATATAGAGGCCATCATTGACTTGAGTACCAATGTACCATGCATACAAAGGAATAGATTACCCATGAGAAAATCTTAGGCGAGTTCAATAAATCCAATCATTACACTACAAAGGAATAGATTTTAGTCACGAAATTTTTCGTCGTTAAAAATCATATTTTTGTAAAAAATAATTATTTTTTATGTGAAATTTTTTTCCAGATATAATCCGTTCGATATAATGAAATATTTCATCAATAAAGATAATTTCCATCGATAATACTAAAATCTGTATTGATGATTTTTTTTCGTATGTAATATTCAAAATCGCGTCGCTAAGCTTTTTTTAGTATTTCTTGAATTTAATTAGTTTCTCCAAAAAATTTATCAAAAATATTTTATCGACTGATATTTTTGTCCGTAAAAATAATTACTGACAGAATATTTCATTAATAAAAATAAAATTTCGTAGAAAATCATTTCATAATATATATTTTAATTTTATATTTTTAATATTAATATTAATATTAGTTTATTTTTCTTTATCTTTTTATATTTTCCTTTAAAATATATTAAAACACAATAAATGAAATTCGAATTTTATTGATAAAAAAATAAAATAATATTTTACAAAATTGTTATAAACTTTATATAAATATATTACAGACTTTGTACAAAAATTAAAAACTTATTCATGAATTCGCAAGCCAAGTTTAAAGGAAATTTAATCACAAGATATAAATCTAAAATTGAAACTAAACTAAATTAAAAATTATAAAATTAAATATTGAGTAAAAAGATAAACTAATAAATTACAAGATTAAAGTAGCTATAGTATGTATAGTAAAAGTTTGAAGGAAATTTAATCATAAAGACATTATGTTTAAGCTATTTATTGATCTTTGAACCTAAACGTGACAGCCTTTCAATTTGGCCTTCAAAAGCACAAAAATCTTAAAAACACATCATTAATACTAAGAATTATAAAATTAAAACATGAAATAAGAGGAAAAAACTTGTACTTCTCAGTTCTATCAAAAAAAAAAAAAATGTACTTCTCAGCCAATCACCAAATTTAAGAATATAATAGTAGAATTTACAAAAATTTGTGACGTAAAAAATAATAGGACTAGTGTAGTGGGCTACTACTAGTAGACCGTCCGGTCGTCGGTAAAGTTTTTAATCCCATAACGTTTTTAGTCGCAAGAGAAAAACGTTTGTCGTTAGTAGAAACAGAAAAAACCCTCTTTAAAGTCTAAGATTTTGCTCATATATAATAATATCTTTATTATTATAATAATATTTTTACTTAATACATTAAAAATAATAAATAAAATTATTAATTATTATATTTAATACGATATTATTATTATAAATAATTATTAATTAATCTTAAAAAAATATTTTAAAAATATTCGCTAATAAAATTTTATTTAAAAATGTATTTTTCATCATAAACGTAATAGATAGTCTTTATTTAATAACTAAATATATATAAGGAGATATTCATTTATATTAGTGTAAAATTAAAATAGTTTTACACATTTTCATAATTTTTTATATGATTTATATTTTAACAAACCGATAGTTGGATTTAACAATATAATTGTATTCGTCTTGCACGTAAAGTTTTGAATCGATCCGATATCTCTATCATATCGATCGATAATACTGTCTTTTTTAATATATATTCAACGGTTGAAATTTTTTTACATTGAACAAATAATTAAACATTTTTAATTTACTTCAAACTCGATGTACATGATCTACGTGAATAAAATATGAAATAGGACGATCGTATTAAACAAATATAAATCGTATAAAAAATTATAGTTTAGTTTTAGATTAGTATAAATAAATTCTCGTATATATATATATATATATATATATATATATTTCTGATTATCTGTTTTCTTTTCGCCTCTACTTTCATTTTAATTTCATCTAAACAAATTTTCATTTTTCATTTTAGGGTCTGCTATTCAAAATCAAATCTCTCTTTTTTTTTTTTTAATCTTTCCATTTTCAAACCCTAACCCCGCGCCACCGTTCGCACGCTACATTTATCGGTCAATCGCTAGTCTCCGTCTAATACAAAGTTTTTTAATCGGACGATTTTATAGATCGTTTTAATTTTTGATCGGTCATCTGTTTTCTTTTGTTTATTCGGTTTGTTTTCGGGCGGGTTTTCGTTCGATTCGGGTTTCGTATTTGAAGAAAAAGGAAAGTAGGAAAGAAATGAGTAATCAAAAGAAAAGGAATTTCCAGATAGAAGCGTTCAAGCACCGGGTCGTGGTGGATCCGAAATATGCAGAAAAGACCTGGAGCATTCTCGAACATGCAATCCATGAGATTTACAATCATAATGCTAGTGGCCTCAGTTTTGAAGAGCTTTACAGGTTTCGCTTTTTTTTTTTTTTTTTTTCTTTTTAATTTTCAATTAATTTATGTAAGTTTACTATCTGATTATTTGTTTCTGCCTAATTTGTTAGTATGTTATTTTCAAAATTTTCGATCTTAGTATTTTGTATTATTACCTTTTTATGTTTTGGTTACGTCGGTTATCGCTGTGAATTTGATGCAGAAATCTATAGGTTTTCCAGCAATGATTTTGTGTTTAGATTATTGAAAACTTTTTTAAATTTGTAGAGAAGTTGCGGATGCAAGTTTAATTTGGGTTCTGGGTTTAAATAATTTAAAACTATGAAGAGTTTCTTATCCGTTAATTGTTTTGTATATAGATTTTCGACACTACATTTAGGTTATGAAGTTGTTGAAAATACTTTTTAAACATGACTATGGAGGTAACCAGCTTGGAAAGATTTAATCGAATTGTTCTCAGGGTGATCAGTATCCTACATGTTGGGAACAATTGAATTGCCCGTCCGTGGATGATCTTAGCGCTGTTAATGTTTTTGTACACATGTAGCATATTTGATGATTAAGGTGGACTGTATTTATGCTGGTGTGATTGGCATAAAATATCAGTTGGTGTCGGGTGTTAGATTCTGTAAGTTACAAAAGATTTAAGTGTTTATCTGTATTATTCTTATCAGTTGTGGTAACGGTGATTCAGATTTTGGTTTTTAAGAGGGATCACTAAACAAGCTAACATGGTAGTTTTCTATGTAGTAGTAATTGCAAATAGTAGCACTTGCATCTAGTATTCAGATTACTTTTGAACTAAGCATGTTGCTGTGTATGTTCAAGATTATCATATGTTAATTATATAATATGCCAGAGCAAAGCTTCCTGGTTGGTTGCCAATTCTTTTGCTGGATACATGGATTGCATTTTTGCCAGCAATGGCTTCATTCGATTGCAGTGGTCCTTATATAGAACATTCATGTTATGAGTGAAGAGTGACAACACACTAGATATGAGAATGCATGTCTTCATTAGAAAGAGGGAAAGTTGAAACAGAATCAACTCTTTGAAACTCCAAACTATAATCCTCTGCAAAAATAAAATAAAACGCATAACAGATGGGGGAAAGGAAAAAAGATTCTCTTACTGCTTGGGATGAATAGTGATGACATAGAAGCTGAAAAGGTTTTATAGAATTTTGTTATTGATATGGAATTTTGGTTAGAAAGTATCTTATTAGAGTCTTTTGTTTTATGCTTCTTTCTTGTCTTTCCCCAACATGTAAACAAAAGTTGATTAATGTTTCTGAAACTCCAACCCCCCCCCCCCCCCCCGGCCGAATAAAAAAAACTCTTAAATCGGAGAAGGAGAAGAAAGATTCTTATCCTGCTTGAGGTGAAAGCAATAAAATGGTTTTATTATAAATTCACTATTGATATGGAATTTTGAGTAGTAACTGGCTGAGTCTTTCTTTTGATATTTATGCTTCTTTCTTCCTTGCCTTCGCTAGCAAGCAAATAATATTTGAATTATTAACTTTTTTTTTTTTTTATTTCGTTGTTTGCTTTATGTTATTGCATTTAGCTTTTAACATGTGGTGTGTTGCCAACTGTCATCTGGTCCGTTGGTAGAGTTCCGGACTCTTAGTTCCAGTGACCAAGGTTCAATGCCTGGCAACCTCAAGTACCCAAAAAAACTGTGGTGTGCTTAAAGTATTTGATTGACTAAGTCATAATCCAAAACTAGTTGAGGTTCAGTTCAGCTATTGTCATTTCACTTTCCTGTAGTTGTCTCTTCATGAGGAAGTTTGCATCTATGCTAAAAATCTTAAATTTTTTATGTGCTTGCAATAGATCTCTCTCTTTGCCATCTCTCCTAAGTGAATTTCAAATGAGAGAATTATACTTTAGATCTTTTCTTAATGGTGTTGGCTTTTTGACATGAATTCAGGAATGCATACAACATGGTTTTGCACAAATTTGGTGAGAAGCTGTACTCTGGACTTGTTACAACTATGACTGCGCACCTCAAAGAAATATCAAAATCTATAGAGGCTGCTCAAGGTGATTTGTTTCTTGAAGAGCTGAATAGGAAATGGAATGACCATAACAAGGCATTGCAAATGATTCGAGACATATTGATGTACATGGACAGGACTTATATTCCAAATACCCATAAAACCCCTGTTCACGAGCTGGGACTTAACTTGTGGAGGGATAATATTACACATTCCAGCAAAATACAGTCAAGGCTTCTGAGCACGCTTCTTGAACTAGTACATAGAGAGCGAACTGGTGAAGTTATAGACCGGGGGCTGATGAGGAATATAATCAAGATGCTTATGGATTTGGGTTCGTCTGTTTACCAGGACGACTTTGAGAAGCCATTTCTTGAGGTTTCTGCTGAGTTTTATAAGGGCGAATCTCAGAAATTTATTGAGTGCTGTGACTGTGGGGACTATCTGAAGAAAGCGGAGATACGTCTAAATGAAGAAATTGAGAGAGTTACCCATTACTTGGATGTCAAGAGTGAAGTCAAGATAACTAATGTGGTGGAGAAGGAGATGATTGCTAACCACATGATGAGACTCGTCCACATGGAGAACTCTGGCTTGGTAAATATGCTTCTTGATGACAAGTATGAAGACTTGGGTAGAATGTACAATTTATTTAGAAGAGTTCCTAATGGTCTCTCAACTATACGAGATGTGATGACTTCTCACCTCAGAGAAACAGGTAAACAGCTGGTTACTGATGCAGAAAGGTTGAAAGATCCTGTGGAATTTGTCCAGCGGCTCTTGGATGAAAAGGACAAATATGATAATATCATTAGCCGGGCATTTAGCAATGACAAGACATTCCAGAATGCTCTGAACTCCTCTTTTGAATATTTCATTAATTTGAATCCCCGTTCTCCTGAGTTCATTTCCTTGTTTGTGGATGACAAGCTTCGTAAAGGTCTGAAAGGAGTCAGTGAGGAAGATGTGGAGATAATTCTTGACAAAGTTATGATGCTGTTTCGCTATCTGCAGGAGAAGGATATATTTGAAAAGTACTACAAACAGCACTTAGCTAAGAGGCTTCTGTCTGGCAAAACTGTTTCTGATGATGCAGAGAGAAGTCTGATAGTCAAGCTTAAGACAGAATGTGGGTATCAATTTACTTCGAAATTAGAAGGCATGTTTACAGACATGAAGACCTCCCAGGACACGATGCAAGGGTTTTACGCATGCCATCCTGAGCTAACGGATGGCCCTACCCTAGTTGTTCAGGTTCTAACAACAGGGTCTTGGCCTACTCAGCCTAGTATTACTTGCAACCTTCCTGCTGAAATGTCAGCACTATGCGAGAAGTTTCGGTCATATTATCTTGGAACCCATACTGGTCGGAGGTTGTCCTGGCAAACTAACATGGGGACAGCAGATATAAAAGCAATTTTCGGGAAGGGTCAGAAGCATGAGTTGAATGTTTCAACTTACCAAATGTGTGTATTGATGCTTTTTAACAATGCTGATAGGCTTAGCTACAGGGAGATTGAACAAGCCACTGGGATTCCTGCTTCAGACTTGAAAAGGTGCTTGCAATCAATGGCATGTGTGAAGGGAAAGAATGTTCTTAGGAAAGAACCTATGAGTAAAGACATTGGTGAGGATGATGCATTTTTTGTCAATGATAAGTTCACAAGCAAATTCTACAAAGTGAAGATAGGAACTGTGGTTGCACAAAAGGAATCTGAACCTGAAAAGCAGGAGACGCGACAAAGGGTGGAGGAGGACAGGAAGCCGCAGATTGAAGCTGCAATAGTTCGGATCATGAAATCAAGGAGGGTGCTTGATCACAATAATATAATAGCTGAGGTTACAAAGCAGTTGCAGTCCCGGTTCCTGGCCAATCCAACGGAGATTAAGAAACGGATTGAGTCTCTTATCGAGCGGGATTTCTTGGAAAGGGACAACAATGATAGGAAATTGTATCGATATCTAGCCTAAAGACACGGCTTCAATAAATCTCGTGTTTCTTTTCGAAAGGTTAGTGTTGACAAATGAAATCGTACCTTAGTTGGTAAGTGAAAATTTGTTTTACACACTATGCAAGCTCTCCATTTGTTTGAATGGATATCGATTTGTTTCTGCTTTTCCTATTTCTTACAGTGCTGTTTTCTCTTTATAACCTCCTATCTATAATCTTCTTCCGCACCTTCCTGGCAAGACCATCCCACCCCCAAGGACTGGTCCTATATATTTGCTTGGTTCAGCCAGCCTTTTATGAGAGAATCTGTTGCGAAACCCTTTTTGTTATAGTACTGTCTGGCATTACTAGAGTCGATGAAGCTGCAATTTGGCAATTGGTCTCATTTATTTGCAGAGTTTCCTAAACAGCTCTCCAACTTGTATTGGAGGGGGGTTAAGGGTTCCATCGCATTTTCAGTGTAAGTTCAGGCTCATCTGAAAGCATGAGCGATACCTTTGGCTATTTCAAAACCATTATATAAGTGCCATCTCTCCCACCCATATAAATCAAAGTTAAAAGCAAATATGAAGCACATTCTACATCACCTCTTGATCATCTATATATAAATGCAAATAATATAATATAATATAATATAATATATTTATATATATAAATAAATAAATAAATTTATATTTATTTATTTATTTATTTTTATATGTATTCATATAATTTTATATAAATTATTTATATTTAAATATGTTTTGTTTGATTTAATTAATATCATTTAAAATTTCAAGTACACGCACTTTTATATTAACCTAGTGTATTTAGAATTTTATTTTTAAAATATATCTTTTTAAAAACCGAATTGTGATTGACAAAAAAAATTTATTTCTCACCAATTAATTTTTTTTTTTTTTTTTTAATACCAATGGCTACTACTATGATATTATTAGTTAATTTGAGGTTAATTTTTAAAAAATTACTTTTATATTAGAATAGAAGTTTTGCATTTCATTATCGCAAAATAAAATAATAAAGATTTGTCCATAATCTCTAGACTTAGTAATACTGGATATGATCTGATTACACGACACAGAAAAATAATTAAAAACACGACACGACATGAAAAAATAACACGAACACGACACGAATACACGAATGTCTCAAAATCTATTTAATACGAACGTATCAAAGTTTATATAAATATAAAATACTTTAAACATAATTATGATACGATAAAATACACAAACATAACACGAATACACAAATTGTCAGGTCTACTAATCTCCTAAACGATTAATTGGAAACAAATGGTGCTGTAGAGCTATAAACGTGAAGCTCTGTGGACTAAATCATAATTTAGAGAACTTCAGGGGGCTATTTTTGTTTTCTAACAATTTCTCCTCTTCCACGTAACCTTATCCCCTACTTCGCGAGAGCTCGCCTGGTTATCTGCTCCGCTGCTTGAAATCGTAAACTCGAAACTTTCAATCAAAACAAAAGGATGGTTGAGACAATGATTACAAGCGTAGCTCAGTTTTCCCTCTCTGCTTCGCCCAAAACCTTCGCCAAACAAACTCGCGCCATTCTTCTCAATAGACCAAACCCTCTTTTGTTAAGGTTCTCTAATACTAATACGAGGTTAACTCCACTTCCTCGGAGAAGACTGCTTCCACTTTACTTCTTTAATGCTGGAAAAGACAATCCCAATTTCCCAGAAAAGGTAAAATATTTCCCCCTGCAACTTTTTACTACTTACCCAAAAGTTGTAAAAGGCTAATTTTTGCTTTTCTTAAATCCCAGGAAGAGACTGAATTGGAGTGGCCAATACTCAAGCGATGGGATGTTCCCTGGGAGTGGCAAACAGTTTCATTAACTTCACTTGCATGTGGATTAAGGTGTGTTATTTTTTGGTTATTATTTATAAATGGTTTGTCTGGTATATTTGGTTAAGAATGAAAATAAAATTTTCCCAGGCAGTTTTATTTTGACAGGATTGATAGAGACTGCAGCTGTACCTTATCTAGGACTTAATATTCAAGAACTAAGTTTGGACGAGAAGGCTGAAATACTGTTTGTTGATCAAGGGTATGCATCACTATCCTTAAATTGTTAGCATCATTGCATTGAAGTTCTAATTATAGATGGTGTCCAAAAATGTTTTGAGATTAATAGTTACTGGAATCTCCAGTTTAATTTTTCCAAATAGGCAATTGCCAACTATTTACTTTCCAAATGCTTAATTTACT
The DNA here is from genome assembly GCA_030761205.1 of Fremontodendron californicum. NCBI lineage: Eukaryota > Viridiplantae > Streptophyta > Magnoliopsida > Malvales > Malvaceae > Fremontodendron > Fremontodendron californicum. The sequence goes on along the minus strand of JAULJL010000025.1, from coordinate 22,579,409 downwards.
TTGTGTTCTAAGTGTCCGTCTTTACTTGATTCTATGGATAAGCTATGTTGAGACTTAGTTTTTCCTCATATAACAGAAGTGTAAAACTTGCTTTATTAGTTTTCGCTTTTTTCAGTTTCTGTCATGTTGTAGGTACTGATTATATTGTACATATAGATTTTCCTTGATTGGTTATTGATTATGTACCTCTGAAATTGCATTGCAGTTTTTTTTTTTTTTTTTTTTTTTTCTTTTTTAAGGTAAAAATGGGTCTAATTCTGTTTGTAATTGTTTTGGCAGGATTACAACTATAGTTATACTTGGAGTTTTGTATGGTATAGCCAACACCTTTCGACCCCTTCCTGAAGACCTATTTCGCTATGGTATCCATCTTGCAAAACCTGTTAATTGCTTTAATCCTCTATGCACCTTATGAAAGTTTTCTCTTATTCTGTGAGGCTACTTTGAAAAATGGCATTGTCTCATTCTTTTAGCCTTTTAGATTATATGGGCATTTGCATGAAAGGCTGCCAATCAACCTTTTTCAATGTTTCAATTGTAAAATTGAAATTTTTATGTTGATGGTAATAGAGATTTAAAAAAATAAAATCTAAACCCAAACTTGACCGAAAATGCTCTGAATTCTGTATCTAGATTTTCAATCTAATATTGTGTAATACTCTTTCAGATTTGAAGGAACCTTTCAACCTAAAGAAAGGGTGGCTCTTGTGGGCAGTGATTGGTCTTGTTGGTGCTCTTATTACTATTGCTTTAACAGGGGCTGCCATGTCCTTGTTTCGTGGCGAGGACACGCAAAGAGAGGTTAGAAATTATTTGGAACTATTTGCTATTAACAAAGGATAATCGAGTGGATTCACTTGAGTTTGATTTGATTTTTGAATTTCAGAGAATGAGCTAAATGACCTTGCACTCTGAAGAATTTAGAGTGTTTACTATCTTGTTGGAGTTACAATCACTGTTATCTAAACTTCATGTGCTTTCTGCCATGTAATAAATTCTTTATCGACTCCTGGAGCTTTTTTTTTTTTTTTTTTTTCAGACTGATGCTCTGGTTCTCTTGCTTCCATTGATTGGATCCTCAAGTATCAGGTACTTACATAGGAGCTTTCTTCATATTGTCTTTGCAAAATTGGTTAGAATGATTTGTAGCTTATAGGTTCTAAGTACTGTGCTTTTAACTATAAGTGGAAATTCAAGTTGAATTGATCATGTTGATATCTATTGTAGCACTGCTTGCTTGGTGGGCATCACAGGTGTTCTGGCTCCACTTCTTGAGGAGACAGTGTTTCGAGGGTTTTTTATGACATCCCTGACAAAGTGGTATTTTTACTTATCTGTATCTTAATAGATTATATGAAGCTCTCTTGGCTGTGTTGCCTTAATGAAACATGTAACATGGTCAACTAACCCAATTCTAACATTCTTTTTTTTTTTTTTTTTTTCACTTTGTTGAGAATGGACAATTTTTAAAGATTCAAAAGCATTTTCTTTGTTCTGAAAACTCTTACACCCTTGCTTTCAAAGATTTGATTCACGCTGTAAAACAAACTGCTGATACAGAAATCAGTTATTAGAAAACAATAGATAACAGAAAATATAATTAGGAGTAGGTAGTGGAAGCACATGAACTGATTTTATGATGAATTCATGATCTAAACATACATGTCAACAAACAGGGAATTATTTTATGAACAAGTAGACCGGCAGCCACATTATATGACTTAAATTGCATCTTGTTAAGAATCACTGTACTAAATATATAAGAATAGTAAAACAAGTATGCAACCAAAAGGGATGAAACGTGGATGAATGCAATAAAAATGAATGCAAAAACTCTGAAGTTGCAGCCTTTGGAAATCTGAAGACTAAATAGGACTATGATATTATTTTATTATTCACAAAGACAAATGGCTTCAATAATAAGCATAATATGGCCCCAATTTGTGGCTCTGGCCAGGGAAACCTGAGAAGAAGGTGGATATAGACAGTAAGAAAGACTTGTCAATTACCAAAGTACAGATGTGGCCATTTAAAGTACATGAAGAATAGGATTTGTAGAATGAAATCTAAGTTTGAAACAAGCTTGTTTGAGCATACCAGGGTTGTTAATTTAAAGATAATGAATTGTCTACGTGTTAATCTTGTAAGTGCTACTTGTTCTTTTGTACCCTTTTTGCTCCTCTATAAACACTGTTGTATGTTTTCTTTTCTTTTCTTGCTTGAAAGTTTTGTTTATAAACATACATAATTTTTGAATTCATTTGTTTGCATTGGAGGCTTGGTATTCAAGCTTGTTATAGTTTCTTAATTAATTTACAACTTGGTTTGATGTTTTCCCCAATTCTTCATTCAGGGTGCCTACACCAGTTTCTGTAATTATCAGTGCTGCTGTATTTGCACTTGCACATCTCACTCCTGGAGAGTTTCCCCAGCTATTTGTACTAGGTAATATTTGACACTGTAAACTACTTGGTGGAGGATTTGTCGTAAACAATTATCGTTTGATTTCCCCCTTCACAATCACATTCAAACATCACAATCGATAAAGATATATCCAAATATCAAATTACGTAGACTTATCAGTGGACATCAGACGTTTTCCTTCTATCTAGTAGAAGCCAACAGATTTCATGGTCTATGTAGGGACTTCTTTGGGGTTTTCATATGCTCAAACTCGCAATCTGGTGACTCCTATCACAATCCATGCTTTCTGGAACTCGGGAGTGATTTTGCTTCTCACCTTTCTTCAGGTAAAATTTTCACTACCAATGATTATTAAATAAATTTGCTTGATGACCCTTATTTTGACTTGGTATCCTTGAATGTTGCAGGCAAATTTAGAATCATGAAACTGATTTATCTCCTGGTTTTTGTGTGTGCGCAGTTGCAAGGGTATGATATCAAGGAATTGTTACAGGCAACCTGATAAGCTCAAAAGTTCTTTCCAAGTGACATGTTAAGATTGAGTTTTTTTCCCCCTACCTGCTAATGACATAGATAATGGAGCTGTATGCGGGTATGTTCTTAGCTGGTAGTCTGTATACTTCAAAAATAGATTTTTAGTGTATTGTATAATAAATCAGGCAAAGCAGCATGAGTGTTGAAATCATTTGGATGTGTAAAGTTGATCAGTTAACTCGCAATCAAAAGAATATTATGAGCATTGATTCTTCGGCACAACTGTATGCATTCTTAGAACTGTAGAGAATTGTCTAACTTTGACAAAGACAAGCTCATGGAGCCTATAAAATGCAGGTTAATTTGCTTAGACTGTTTCATCGTGCACATTGTATTAAGAATTTGAATGATGGTGATTTGTTGGACTTGGTCTAACATTAGTGCGATACAAACTTCGTTGAGCAAAACTCATGATTTTATGACAGGAGCCTAAGGTGAACATTAAATAATTTGCTCACATTTAAGGCGACATGTGAGTAAGATGTCAAACTAGGGGGTTAATACTTAATAGAGCCGAGTCGAATTCAAGCAATAAAAAAAATGAGTTCAATTCAAAATTCGTGGCTTGAAATTCAGTTCGAGCACGAGTTCGATTGAGTTTTATTTTTAAAGTTAGAGTTCAATTCAAGATAAAATTAAACTACTCGAGCTCGCTTGATTAGGCACGTTTAGGCTCGTTTGCCTAATAAAAAGATGAGTTCGGTTTTTATGTTTGATTTCAAATTCAATTATTTGTTTTCGAATTCAAATTGAGATTTTTTTAATACTAATTAAAAAATAATAAAAGTATATATTAAAATTAAAAATAATAAACAGACGCGGGTGAGAGAGAAAGAGATGGGGGGAGGAGAGAGAAGAAGAGATGGGGGGAGAGGAGAAGAAGAAGAAAGAAAAAAATTAGAAAGAGATGGGGGGAGGAGAGAGGAGATGGGAGGGGAGGGGAGGAGGGGAGAGAGAAGAAGAAGAAGAAGAAAGAAAAAAAAAAAAAAAATTAAGAATTTTTTTTGAAAAACAATCTAAGAATTCAGTTGCATTTGAAGGGATCTTGAGAAGTACAAATTGAAATATATATATATATATATATATATATATATATATATATATATATATATATATATGAAGTTTTCTCACACTTTAAGAAACATTGATTATACCATAGCTGGCTGAAATATTACAAGTTGGGGGCTTGGGGCTAAGAGAATGCTTTCTGTATCTTAAAGAGTAAAGAATATAAATGAAACCAAGGAAACAAAAATTGCAGCAAGCATAATCTCCATCATTGTCTGCAATGTGCTGAAAAAGAACACGACTGCAATGGCGGAGCTGTGCCACACCTTGAACTGTGCAAATGCTGCTTCCTGCAACATTATTTTCACAAAAAAATTCATAAAATTGCATGATAAAAAAAGAAAAAGTGAAGAAAAAAAAAAGAAATAAATTATTTTTCCTTTTTTTTCATTATTATTGTGTTTATTTTATTAAAATTTTCAATCAATTATAATTTATAATAATTTCACTAAAAAAATCAACAAATATATATTTAGTGAAATTTTTTACTTGATTTTAGATTTTTTATGTATGAAAAAAATATAAATATTTTTCATCATTTTTTTCTCTTATCGTTTTTTTTAAATATCTTTTTGAAAAAATTATGATTTGAAAATAATTTTAAATTTTGATCTAAATTTTTTTTTATAAAATGAATAAAAAATATTAAAAATAAAAGAAAAGAAAGAAAAAATTAATAAAGAAAAAGTGCTAAATTTTTTATTTGTTATTTTTTTAATTCATTTTTCCTTTCATTGATTTTAAAAAATAATTTTAATTCAAAATAATTTAATAAAATTATTCATGTATATATTTTTAAAAAATGTATAATTTCCACAGCATCGCAGGTAAAATTCTAGTTCATAAATGAAATGTGAATTCCATAAGTTTTTTTTTTTTTTTTTCTTTCTTTTGACTGAGTTTTGTTTTCTTTCATGATCAATTAATTTTTTTCATTAAATCTCATTTAACTGAAAATCAAATATACTAAAACCTACTAAAATTAACGTTATCTTTTTTTATAAAAATTAATTAAGAATATTATTTAATTAACTCTTAACGTTAAAAAAAAAAAAATCTTAAAATTTGCTAAAACGTAAAAGTAGAAGTTACTTAATCTTTAATTTATAGTCATTTTTTTTATACATATAAAAAAGATTAAAAAAAAAAAAGAAAGAACAGAGACGTTTAAAGACATTGAGAACCACTTAAATAAAACTGAATTATTTAAATTTAAATTTATAGTCATGTATGTGTATATATACACACTTTCAATCCACTTTTTTTTTAACAGTAATTAAAACTTGCAAGTTCTAAGAGCTTGTAAAAGGAAAATGTTCATAGAATTTACGAGTTTTTAAGAAGAAGAAAAAGAAAAAAAGTTATTCCTTTTAATTTGATTTCGAAAAACACCCAAAAAATGGTTCTCCCGGCTGTTGCTATTGCTGTTACATATATAGTAGGGACTGCTGTTGCCATTGCGTATATAAAATTTAATCCAATACCAAAACCAAGAAACTTAGAGATTGAATATTGTGATTTTTTTCAAGGCAGATGGGTTTTTGATGTTAATCACTATCCTCTTTACACCCCACAAAGTTGTCCATTCATTTCCAAACAATTCGATTGTCAAAACAATGATCGTCCAGATCACGAATATATTAAATATAGATGGAAACCCAATTCTTGCAAGCTACCAAGGTACTTTAATTTATTATTTTTTTTTTAAAGAATAAGGATGAAATTTACTATTTATTTTTATTTATGATCATTAACTCAATTTATTACTCATACCTTTGAATAAAGTCATCAAAAATTCTAAAACAATATTGGGATTAACATCAAATTCTCACTAAGGATTAAATATTAAATTTTATCATTGGATTTTATTATTTTACTTTTATTTTATTGATTTTTGAATAAAAAATAACATATTAGATACAATATTTCAATTCCATTACTTTTTATTCAATAAATAAATAGAAGTACAATAAGTGATTTTATAATTGGTATAAATGATGCAGGTTTGATGGTAAAAATTTGTTGAAGAGATTTGAAGGGAAGCGAATCATGTTTGTAGGGGACTCAGTCGGGTACAATCAATGGCTTTCATTCATTTGCATGCTCCATTCGGCAGTTCCACAGGCTAAATATGAACTCCATACCAAAGGAGGCCTTTCAACTCTTACCTTCCCGGTAAAGATTGCTCAGCTTATAAATTGACAGTATAAAAAACATATATAGTAACAGTTAAAAGTATTCTGAATATTGTTTTGCTTTAATTTCTAGGCTTACAATGTGTGGGTGATGTTTTCCCGCAATGATTTTCTTGTTGACACCATTGTTGGTGAAAAAAACGAAAGAATCCTGAAACTTGATTCAATTGGGAATGGGGAAGCAGCAGCTTGGAAGGATGCTGATGTGTTGGTTTTCAACCCTTGGAATGAGTGGCTTCAAGCTGGAAAGAAGCAATCGTAAGCCTTCTTAGATCAACATTAATTTGATCAATTTACTGTTCTTAATTATATCAGTACTGATCATGCTATGGAATTTTTGGTGGTGTAAACTGCAACAGATGGGATGTTATTATTCAAGAAGCCAACGCCAGGGATAAGAACATGGATGGATTGGTTGCTTATGAGAAAGCTCTGAATACATGGGTCAAATGGGTTAACTCAACTGTTGATACCATGAAAACCAAGATTTTCTTCCAGGGTGTTTCCCCAGATCATTTCAAGTAAGCTATTAATTCATGTTTGCTTAAACAAAACAAATCCCATCCATTTTTATCTGATCTTTTCATTCTCCTTTGAAATCCCAGTTCAAGAGATTGGGCTGATCCCAATGCAAAGAATTGTAAAAGGCAAACAAGACCAGTGCTGGGGCATAAATATCCGGGAGGTCGACATCCAGCAGAAGCTGTTGTGGAGAAAGAATTGGGGAAGATATCAAAATCAGTTGATTTGCTTAATATAACAGCTCTGTCACAACTAAGGAAAGACGGGCATCCTTCAATCTATGGTAGCAAAGATGTTGACTGCACCCATTGGTGTCTTCCTGGTGTACCAGATGCCTGGAATGAACTCCTATATGCGAGTCTATTGGGCTACTAGATAGACATAATCAACAAATTTACACAAATGAACCACCACCTAATTAACATGACTGGCTGTATATAAATAAGAATAAACTAATGAAAATGCTACTTATTATACAGTAATAATAAAAAAAAAAGGAGGTTCTTTCCACTATCTTATTATTCAAGAAAACATTTGTATTCGAACAATTAAAAAGTTAAAACATTTTTGAACTTCTTTCCCAACTCATTCTGCTCAGCTCAAATTAGAGGTGTGCAAAAAGTAGGTATTTCGAACAAATCGACTGAAATCGATGCTATTCAGTTCATTAAATTTGTTTGATTTCGGTTGTGATCGGTTAACAAGTTTGATTTAAAGGTATTTATTCAATCGGTTTACGATTTTTTTTTATCTCTAAACCGAACCGACAAAAAAACCACATTTAATTAAAAAATAAATAATATTATTTAAATCCAAACCTATTATAAAAAATTCATACCCATACCCATACTCATAACCCAAACTCATAAGGTCATAAGCCCATAACCATAACGGTCATAGTACCAGTAGAAATTGCTCTAGAATGCTTGTGAAGAACATTGCATTCGTAATCTCTTTGTTCACTTGTAAGTCCACTGTAGCAGAGGTACATGCAGTACAGTGATATAACTTCAGCTGGCAAAATGCTACCACCAACCTGTTACATGACAAAATAATAAGACAAAAAATCATCAAGATATATGTTTCAGGAAGGGGAAAAAAGCATCTTTTAATATTGGTTGGAGTGGTAAAGTGGCTCCAACCTCCAATATGAGAATTAAGGTTTGAATCTTGAGAGTCACCAATGTTGGAAATGTTTTACCATTACACTCTCGGTCCGACAGAAATTAATTTTTCATCAACCATAAAATGGAAAGGAGAAACACCCTGGATTTAGACAAAAAAAAAAAAAAACATCTCTATAGATTGTAATAACTTGTGCAAATGTTATCAAATATGACACTATAAACAGTGTGTAGAGGATTCTTTTTGATGGGGTGAGGAAACGTTGCAAATCAATGTTGTAGAGAGACGATGAAGATAAAGATTAGAGCAGACCCTGAAGAACAAATGCGGTGGCGGGTGGTGTGATGAAGACTATAGGTGGCTGAAGATCACTACAAGAGAACGTCGATTTACCAACGGATTATTTTTGTCGGTAATAAACAGCATTACTGACGAAAATTAAAGTATTACCGACGAAATTCCGTCGGTAATGTTTTAGCTTCTGTTCTGCTTATACATGTGTTTTTCGTTTTTTTCCGACATATAGTGGAGTAGACAAACTGATTGCTGTTTCTGTTTATCTCAATAACTTCTATCTTTTCATTTTTCAGTTTAGCTTGTCATTGCATGGTTTTTGTACTTATAAGTTTTAGTATATTTTGCCACTTTATAAATATCACATACAAGATGAGCAGAGTAATATAATTTGATATTGGTTCTTCTTTATGCTAAATCTAATAGCCAACGGATTGGGGATATTGTATTGGATTTTTAATTTATTTTTTTTAAAATTCAATTTAAAAATTGCCGACGGAATATTGCGTCACTAAAAAATAGAAAAATTCGTCGGTAATACTTTTACCGACGGAATATTCTGTCGATAAAAGGATTACCGACAGAATTAACATTACCGACGGATTTAATATCACCAACTTAAGAATTACTGACGGAATATTCCGTTGGTAATGTCTTTTACCAACGGAATATGGACTTTTATCGATGGAATATTCCGTCGGTAAAAGTCCGTTCCGTTGTAGTGGATGGTGAAAGTTATGATGGTTGTAGAAATTGCAGAGAAAAATTGTAGATGATTCTTAATAGCCAAAAGTTTGTCAGACTATCAAAAGATCCCAAATGAAGCTTTTGGTCCCCTATTTATAGTCATGCCAAGAAAAGTTACCAAGAGAAGTTACAAATAAAGTGAGAAGTTATTGGAAACCACTAATGTGAAAGTATCACAAATCATGGGTAGTGGGATAGAGAGAGAGGTTACCAAAAGTTGTGAGTAATATGGGAGTTACTTGAAGGTTATATCCTGAGTAATATTTTAGTCACAAGCAGTGAAGAAAGGTTACGTGACAGCATACTTAAGAGTGTACTGTCTGTTTAATGATAAAGGGAAACACTTGTGTTCCAGAGAAAGGTTAAGAAACTGACTTCTTAACGGTCTTCATATCTGAGCCTCCAAACCATGCTCTCCAACACATCCCAAGAGTGGAGCAAACCCAAGAATCCTGCCAACCTTCCGGGGTTAGTTTCATAGTGTTACACAAGTGATTAGAGACTATTGTAGCGCTGCTGCAAGGAGGACAGGGAGGACAGCTGCTAGTAGCGTTGTTGTCAGGGAGCCCTGTTTTCAGGGAGTGCTGTTGCCAAGGAGCGCTGCTACCAAGGAGCACTGTTGTAAGGAGCACTGCTACAGGTAGGGCTGTAATCGAGCCAAGCCGAGCCCGAATAGTGAGAAGCTCGAGCTCGGTGTGAAACTCGTGGCTCGAAACTCGACTCGAGCTCGATCGAGTATCATTTTCTAGGCTTGAGCTCGGCTCGAGATAAAATCGAACCATTCGAGCTCGCTCGATTAGGTTCGATTCGATTTTCATATTCGAGCTCGAAATAAAAATTTTCATTTACAAATTTTATATTAATTAAATTTAATAAATAATAAAATTTCTTCAATGGTATAATGATCATCAGGCAATGAACAAATTTCCAAAATATATTTTTCATATACCCATCTAATAATTTACGTTCAGTTTTTTTTTTTTTAATTTTCCTCTCTATTTTTTGTATTTTTCTTGCCAACCAAATAGATAGCCTAAGAATTTTAAAGTACAATATTTAAATAAAACAAAAAAAAAAGGAAACCTAGAAAAAAAAATCTCAAACCCTTACTGTAATTTTCCTTCACACATCAACTACAACTGTAATAATAAGAGTAATCCTTTTTTTTTATCATATATATCCCCAATTAAGAGGAGCTTGAGTCCTCCTATTTGAAAAATAGACTATTACAGAACATGTAAAATACAAAAAATATGATATCTAGTATCATCAAGAAAAAATAGGGGGGAGGAGGACACCGAGGCATTGCCAGATTAAGAATCAATTATAATCGTCAAGGAAAATCCACCATCCAAATAGCTTCAAATGATTGGCCTATACTTGTTGCCCAGAACTTCTTAACTGCATCTCTCTAGCCTTAAAAAATGAGATACAAAAATAGAAAAAAGATAAACGAAGAAGGCTGAAAAGAAAACCTGAATCTTGGTCTTGACATTATCGATCGAGAGTAATAATCTTGCCTGTAAGCGATTTGATCTGCATCTCTTTAATTTGATTCTGGTTGAAGGTAAAGAGAAAAACATTTGAGATTATTTATCGTTGAATTTTTGTGATTATTGTGATAAGAATGTGGGAGTTGGGACTGGGAGGGGGAGGGGAAGGGGGAGAACTGGAGAAGGAATAGCGGCAACAAATGTGAGAGAGGGAAAGAAAAATTAGGTTTTAGGGTTTTTAAGTGTATATATATAAAGGGTATAATAGTATATATATAATTAAAAATAATAAAATATATATTAAAAATGAAAAAGCTCGATTAGACTCGCGAGCTTCTCGAACCGGGCATTATGATACTCGAATTCGACTCGCTCGATAGCTCGAGCTCGACTCGACAATGACCGAGTTGAGTTTGAATTTTTTTTCGAGCCGAACTCGAGTAGCTTGCGAGCACAAGTGTCTCATTTACACCCCTAGCTGCAGGGTAGCAGCGCTGTTGCCAGGGAGCACTGTTACCAGGAGCATGCTGCAGAGAGCACTTTTGCAAGAAGCACTGCTATCAGAGAGCACTGCTGGCAGGAGCACTGCTACAGGGTTCGCTGTTGCACTTTCAAGGAAATTATTACTAAGGATCGCTGCTTATGAGAATTGTGCTTGCATGACATATTATTAATCAAAAACAATTCTCGTCAACAACATAAAAATAGTATCGAGCATGGAATGCTTTCATGTAACAATGGATCATTGATCTTTATTGCTCTTTCTTCTTCAAACTACTCATTTTAGTTTGTTTTTACTATTTTTTTTATATATATTTTTTAACAATTTTAAGGATAAGTGATGGGAGGTTTGAAATGGCCCAAAACAAAGATCAACGACCATGATTTCCAAGACAAAGGGCAGATGTGTGTGATGCAAGGTAAGAATAGAAGCGACTAATAATTGAAGAAATGTTCATGGCTTAAATAATAATTTTTTTTCCTTAAAAAAAAACCAAGGTTTGGGATTTTTTTCTATGCAAAAATGGGCTCTGTAAAAAGAGATAAAATTTATAAAGGTAGCATTTGTTATTATTTTTAAAATTTCGTGGTGATCTAATATATCATGATAAGATCATTAGATGATTTGATTAATAATAATTTTAGATTATCATGTTTGATTTAATATTATAAATCATTGGTGATATTAAATTATTGTGTTTGACATTACATAAAAGAAAAAGATCACTCAATATAAAACATTAAAAATAATCCTATTACTAATAATAGTAATAAAATTTTAAAAGAAAGCAATAATTTTATTTTTTATTGAATCACTACGCTAAATTTGACATATAACAACATTTGTGAAGTGTTGTAAAAATTAAAAAAATGTTGTTCTAAGATAAGACAATATTTTTTCATGTGTTGTATATGTGACCACAGTCTTATGTCTTTTGTAGCATTTTTATATATGTATAATAAAACTTATCAAAATACTACTATTTCTATTTTATAACAGTTTTTCAAGACATTTTGCATGCAATTTTCAATTGCTACAAAAAATCTCAATTATAGCAATTATAAGTGCTAACAAAAGCATTTTTATATGATAACATATATAATAGAACATGTCAAATACTTCTAAAAATTTTAAAAATGCTGTAATTATATTCCATTATAATATATAACAGCAATATGCAAACTACTGTCAAAGTGTTGCCTTTGCTATTTTTAACAACATTTGAGAAATGCTATAAAAAAATGCTGTCCAAAACTAGTTTTGGCGTAGTGAATGAATAATTTATAAAATAAAAAGTCATTGTTCTATAAAAAAATTATAAGATATGAACCAATTTTGATGATCATAATTCAAAATTATTAACATATTCATACTTAAGGATAGCATAAGTTATTTTGTATAAAATTATTAAAAAGTGAAGATTTGTTTATAAAAACAAAAAATAATTTTGAGAGAAATATTTTTAGTAAGCACTACTTTGAGGATAAATTTATTCTAAAATGATTTTGAAAATCATTTTACTTCGATGATAATTTTTTTTTTATCCTTTTGAATAAAAATTAAATCACTTTAAAAAATATCTAATCATTCTCGATAATCTAATATCACTAGTAAAATTCTCAAATAACTCATCTCATGTCAAATGCCAAAAAAAAAAAAAACATTTAAGGTGGATTTGGATTTGATGTAGGAAAAGCAATTGGATTTGTATTGTTTTTCAGCAAAAGTGGGCTTACCCTTTACATGATTATAATTAAGGGATTTAATGTTTCACGTAGAAAGAGGCATAGAAGCTTGGGTTTGAAGAGTTTGACCCATTTATTTAAAAAAATAAATTATGGTTACACGCTTGGGAAGCAAGCCCTAGGTCAAGGAACAGACAAAAAGGGTTCCAACCGAGGGCTAGATTTGGGGAGTTTCACTGAATTTGGGGTCCCAATTTGGCATTTGACTCAGTGAACTCAACCCCGTTAAATTCATGGTACTAACTACTAAACTTGCCACCCAGTTAGAAGACAATTTTTTTACAAAGTTTTAAGTACGAGAAAATTGGACTCCAAGCACGGATTGTAGAGGGTTTTTGAAGGAAAATTCAAACTTAGATTTTAGTTTCACTTTATTGTCACTTAATTGCCATTACCAAAAAGCAAGAAAATTGAGGAATTCTATAGTGGTTGGTTTTCCAAAGCCCACAAAATCAGAGGAAATTTGAGTGATTAAAATTGACTTTTGACCCCAAACATAGTCTTCTTTTCAGCTTCTATTTAATTAACATAAACCATGCTTGTAAACTAAAAATAAATAAAAAATAAACATGACTTAATCCAATTGATTCATGTAACTATTTTTAAGAGATGACATCCAACAAGTTTGAATTCGAATCGCAGTATCTACAAATTTTTTTTTTATTCTCAAATTACAACCTCTTCTATACCAAAAAAATAACAATAATAAGGTTATCAGTTAAACCGATATTCATTCTAAACTAAACGTCGTTTAGAGTTTGCTTGATAAGAAAGACGAGAAAAAATAATAATAAAAATTATTAATCTCATGATTAAGTCATAAAGTAAAAAAAATTGTCATGAAACTTACTCATTGAATTAATAATTTTTTCATTAATACATAGGTGGTAATCTTCTTTTTCAAGAAAGTTAAAGGTTTTGGAAAGTTTTGCTTAGTGACTAAATTAATCCATTAATTAAATCTTTTATCTCAAGTAACTTGTAATAAAGTGCGATAATATTTTAACCTCGTTTGTGAACGAAGAAAGAGAACAAGCTAAGAGATCATAATTCTAGTATGTAATTAAGAACAAAACATATAATATATATATTTCATGTTTTTCACCTAAAACATATATATATATATATATATATTTATTTTTGATTCCCCTTTAGAGATTATCTGCTTTTGTTCATTTTATCATTTTTTTTAAAAGAAGAAAGCAAAAGATTAATCTGAATACATATGAAATGGTTTATGGATCATAAACATGGGAATTACTATATAGTCAACATCTGATCACAGCTGCACTCAATATAATATTAAAATTAACAAGAGATCGAAGTTTATCACAGAATAATGTAGGTTAATCGTTAATTAAATTAAACCTTTGGTCTTAAATTGCCCTACAGCTATATATATGATCCAGAAAGTCAAAATGATTTGGTTTTTAGGGGTTTGAATTTTGTAACTCTGAAAGATAGGTGAGTTTTTCACAAATATTGTCAACATAGATATAATCTTTAGCCTATATATTTTCCCAGTTAGGGCAAGTGGTCCCAATTGATTTCTGCATTAAACTTTATTAATTATCACACGTTCAATATTAATGTAAATATAAATCTATGAACTGATACCAAATACTATATATATATATATATATATATACTTAAAAAACTGACAAAGTCAGTGGAATAGAAGCTCTGAGAATGGAATAGAAACTGGATTCTGAGAAAAACTAAATATCATTAGATTAATCCTAAATACTGGCATAGGAATTTTTCAGTTGAATATATTTTGTGTATTGAGAGTTGGTTCGGGTCCATGTTTCCCTATATATAATAATTCAAACCAAAGATAATAAAAAAATATGTTATTTTGGATTTCTTTAATTTGTCTTGACTTGAAATTGTATAGGCAAAAAAGAACATGGGATTTGCATTAAAAATTTGCAAGTTATTAGTGATGTTATTATCCCCAGATGCTGCTGATTTTGTAGCTTCCTTGAGATTCTTCCATTTGGATTAAACAAACCCTATAATTAAATGGGTTCATTAAGGTACAAGTACAAAATCCATGTTCTTGACTTAGTTTTAACTTTTAATTTCTTGGTAGTTAGCCTTTGCCATTCGCTTCTTTGGTGAGCCAACGCGATCCTCGCAAAACAGACACTCGTTTTAAAACTCACCAGAAAAGGCGGCTGATCCTTCGGGGGCAGACCCCCTCTCAGGAAGCATATATTGGCTTCAAATTAAGTGAACTTAACTCTCAATTTGGTGTCTTTGAGTTCATATCCTTTTTAAAGTTTGCTTCATTGTCAAGCTGTTCTTGTGTCAGGAAGTTTCTTGCTCTTCAGTTTTCCTCTAGGATTTTAACATATAGTTCCTCAGAAACTTGATTTCCATCTATTGCTTTTGGATTCAACTTTCACTTTGAGGAAAGTAAAAAAAAAAAAAGAAAAAAAGAAGTCGAATATCTTTGCATATACTCTTGTTTTTCTGATATTCTGCCCTAGCTAGGATTTAATATATACAGTGAAGTAGAGAAAAGAATGGATGAGAGAAGTGATACTGATAAACTGGAAGAAGTCATGCTTCCAGGGTTCAGGTTTCATCCAACTGATGAAGAGCTTGTTGGGTTTTATGTGAAAAGAAAGATTCAACAGCGGCCTCTCTCAGTAGAGCTGATTAAGCAACTAGACATCTATAAATATGATCCATGGGATCTTCCAAGTAAGTTACTTAATATCCTTTATATATACATGCATATATATGTTTTAGTGTTTACTGTTTAAAACTCTTTAGTATATAGAATGGTTGGAATAAACTAACAGTTTTTGTTTCTTTTCATCAAGAGCTGGCAACCACTGGAGAGAAAGAATGGTATTTCTACTGTCCTAGGGACAGAAAATACAGAAATAGTGCAAGGCCTAACCGAGTAACTGGAGCAGGATTTTGGAAAGCCACTGGGACTGACCGCCCCATCTATTCCTCAGAAAGCACCAACTGCATTGGCTTGAAGAAATCTCTTGTTTTCTACAAAGGTAGAGCAGCCAAAGGGGTCAAAACTGACTGGATGATGCATGAGTTTAGGTTACCTTCTCTCACTGACTCTGCACCACCAAAGAGATTCCTGGACAAAACCCTTCCTGCCAATGTAAAGATCTAAACAGAAACCACTTCCTAATTTCAAACCCTTGTTTGAAAACTTACTGATGAGTGATTGATTATTATACTTGCAGGACTCATGGGCGATATGCAGGATATTCAAGAAAACCAACTCCATAGCTCAAAGAGCTCTTTCTCACTCATGGGTTTCTCCAATATTACCTGAAACATCATCAATATCTGATATGCCTAGTAGAGGTTCAACTTCAAACAGTTCTCAACTTTGTTCAGAGAAAGCAAAAACCAGTTCATCAACAGTCCAGTATAACCATAACACTGACCTACTACAGACATATTCTACTGCTGCATTTTCTCCTTTAGACTTTGTCCCCTACAAGCCCATCACCCAGATGGCTTCAGGGAAGCCACCTCAGCTTCCCATGTCTTATGGAGACCTAACTAGCCTTATTTTCGCACCTCTTGATCAACCCTCATTACCTGCAAAATCCGCAGTTGATGTTACTTCCATGTTGCTAAACATGTCATCTTCCATGCTTGGAGATTACGGTAGGGCGCCCTCGGATAGTGCACATTTTGGTGGCGGGGCACAATATCATTGCAATGGTTTCTCAGGGACATTGCCCCATGAGATGCAAGGGAGCATGATCAATAACGGAGATCACGAAAATTCCCTATTTAAAAGCCTGAATGTGAGCCATGTCGATGATCATTGGGAAACCGTCCGATCCATCGGATTTCCCTTCAGTTTGCCTTTGCCAATGAATATGGGAGATGCTTGGAAGCCAAGCATGCCTTGGGACTCGTCATGTCCAACTGAGATGTCAACAAGTTTTTCCTCGACCAAATGTTATACTTGATGTAATTGATATACTGTGAAAAACATTTCCCAGTTTAGAAATAATTAGCCAGCACTTGTTCTTGTTAGGAAAAAAAATTATTCTGGTTCTAAATTAACATGTAGAATCCTTTTGTAGGCATATTAAATCATTTCATAATTTTGAGAATGGAAAATTTTACGTCTTAATTAGTCAAATAAAACACATAAATATATGCATGTAACACTCCCATTCAAACAATATAGTATATATATATATATATATATATATATATATATTAAATCATTTCATAATTTTGAGAATGGAAAATTTTACGTCTTAATTAGTAAAATAAAACACATAAATATATGCATGTAACACTCCCATTCAAACAATATATATATATATATATATATATATTTATTTTTCATCTTTAATACATCGAGAGTGGAGTTTTTTAACTTCAGAAGCGAGATTAAGAAATGATCTCATATCTCTTTTTTTTTTAAATATATCCTATGTGATATGTATCACCATGTTAATCTCGTTTGTAGAATTTAAAAACTCCACTGACGATAGACGAAATAATTTCATATATATATATATATATATATATTATATACACACTTGAGTACTATTAGTGGATTAGTTGTTTCATATATTAAATATGTCAAAATAGTACACGTCAATAGACAAATTGTGAAGCTTACAATTTCATAAGAGGGATTTGAATTTTAAATGAAACGTGATGAGAAATAGTACTATTTTCTTTATACATATTCATAAGTCCAAATTGGTATTAAAAGAAAGTAATTAAATTAGGTCCTTTTGGGAGTGGTTATGAATTTATAATTAGAGTTATACATTAATACTATTATTTCACATATAGTATTTTTGTTGGATTTATGAATCTCAATTTTGTATTATGAGTTTTCTTTTATGTTGATACAAAAAAAAACTGTTAATATTAACCAGAAAAACTTTTATTTATCCATATTGTAGGCAAAATATGGCATTTAGAAAATAAAAAATAAAAATAAATGTAAGTTTTACTTATTAACATAAATTTCTAAATTTATATTAGGACCCAAGATTGTAATCTATAATTATATATACTCTATAATAGGAGTAAAGATGATTAGATATGATCAATTAAGTTGATAAAATTATATAAAAACAAATAGTTTTATATATATATATTCACAAGTTGATTAGATATGATCAATTAAGTTGATAAAATTATATAAAAACAAATAGTTATAAATATATATAGAGTATGTATTTGATGCACTGTGTATAAGAGTCATACACTGTCAGTGAATCAAAACATGTCAAAAACAAAGAAAGACCTATAAATAAATATTAATGAAGTGTCTTATCTCTTTTTATTTCGATTTCTATATTTATTTATAGGTCCTTCTTTATTTTTGATTTTTCTCATTAATGATGTGTCATGTTGCTCATTAATGATATATATATATATATATATATATATAATTAAAGACCAACATGACCATTCACAAATGAAATGTGAATTCCATAATTTTTTTTTTTTCCTCTCACCGAGTTATGTTTTTCTTTCATGATCAATTAATTTTTTTTCGTTAAATCTCATTTAACTGAAAATCAATTATACACCAATGTCTCAGTTTTCAAACTTTATCAATAACGCGGAGTTAATGGATTTACCGTTGATGGGTGAAAGATTCACATGGTTCAACAATCGATCAGAGGCAACTTTTTGTAGGCTGTACAGATTCTTAATTTCATCAGATTTTGTGGTTAAATGTCCGAATTTGATGCAAAAAGCTCTACCTAGATCTTTATCAGACCATAACCCTGTGCTAATATGTGAAGATGTGGTGAATTGGGGGCCAAAACCATTTCGTTTTTTCAATCATTGGATGGAGGAAAATGGTTTTGATGATGTTATCAAATTGGCCTGGGATTCTACTAAAAATAAATGCAGGAATGGATCTGGTATATGGCACAGATTAAGAAGTCTTAAACCTGCTATCAGACAATAGCAAAAGAAGGAATGCAAGCTGGAGTCCTCGGACATCAACAGATTGGAAGAGGAGATCGCTAACCTAGAGGGAAAGCTGCAACCGGGGACAGATGGAAAAAATTTAAGAGAGAAAATCTGGGAAAAAAGGGCAGACTTATAGTCGAAGTATCGTAAGGAGGAAAGTTCGTGGTTACAAAAATCGAGATTAAAGTGGTTTCAAGATGGAGATAAGAACACGGAATTTTTTCACATGATGGCCAGTGCTAGAAGGAGATCAAACTTCATTGATAAATTGCTCTTTAATGATACAGTGGTGGATGACCCGACAGAGCTTAAAGTGGCAATTGCTTCACACTTTGAAAAACTCTTCAATTCCAGCCAAGCCACACAGCTAAAGGATTTCGATTGCTGTTTTAATACTCTCAATGAGCATAGCGCATCCTTTCTGGAGAACCCTTTCATGGAAGATGAGGTTTGGAGTGTGATCTAAGGATGTGACGGCAACAAGGCCCCGGGCCCTGATGGTTTCAACCTTAATTTTTTCAAAAGATACTGGGATACCTTAAAAGGAGAGGTAAAGAATTTCATGAATACGTTTTTCACACATAATTCTTTTGATAAATGCATCAACTCATCTTTTATTACTTTGATCCCCAAATGCTCGACCCCAATTAGTATTAATGATTATAGACCTATTAGTCTGGTTGGGAGTATTTATAAAATTTTAGCAAAAGTACTAGAAAACCGTTTGAGGCAAGTTGTGAGGGAAATAGTGGGTGTTAATCAGTTCGCTTTCATTCCTGGTCGTCAAATCCTTGATTGTTCCTTGATTGCAAATGAGGTCACTGATTTGATGAGGAAAAATGGTTCGGGGGGGTTTGATTTTCAAAGTCGATTTTGAAAAGGCGTATGATAGTGTGGACTGGAACTTTTTTGATTTTGTCATGGTTAAGATGGGGTTTGGGGGAAAATGGAGAAAATGGATCCATGCTTGTATTTCTTCTGCATCTATGTCAGTGCTGGTCAACGGTGCCCCAACAAGACAATTTAAGGCTAGCAGAGGTCTACGACAAGGTTACCCTTTATCCCCCCTCTTATTCAATTTGGTTGCGGAAGCTTTTAGTGTGATGATGTATAAATCCATGTCGATTGGTCTGGTTAAAGGTATATCTATAGGAAGAGAGAATATGATGATATCACACCTTCAATATGCAGACGACACGATCATATTTTGTGAACCTTGTAAGGAGCAGATCAAGAATGTGAATAGGGTGCTAAAATGCTTTCAGGTTATCTCAGGACTAAAAATCAATATGAAAAAGAGCATGTTATTTGGCATTGGCGTTGAGCAGTCAGTTACAACAAATTGGGCTAGCGAAATCAGCTGCTTAGTTGGATGCTTGCCGTCCGAATATTTGGGACTGCCTTTGGGGGCGACATCTAATTCATCTGCTTTATGGAAACCAGTCATTGAGAAGTATGAAAAGAAGCCAGCTGGATGGAAATCTCAATTTTTGTCTATTGGTGGTAGAGTTACCTTGATTAAGTCGGTGTTTGCTAGCCTTCCAGTATACTTCATGTCTCTTTTCCAAATACCTAGTGCTGTCAAAGAATCCTTGGATAAAATTCAACGCAGATTTTTATGGGGCGGATCTACATTAGTAAAAAAGATGCATCTGGTTGACTGGAAATCAGTTTGTAATGTTAAGGAGTTTGGCGGTTTGGGATTAGTTGATATAAAGCTGAAGAATAGAGCTTTGCTTAACAAATGGATATGGAGGTATGGGAATGAACGTAACAGTCTTTGGAGAGCTGTTATTGCTGGCAGATATGAGCTTCAAACTGATAAGCTTCTTCCCTCTTGTGGGAACAATCGCAGAGTTTCTCTCATCTGGAAAAACATCACTCGACCGCTATCCTCTTCCAACTATTATTTTCCTTTTTTGTTCACATGTCTCGACATATGCCATGGAGATGGGAACTCCATTAATTTCTGGTCTGATGAGTGGATTGAGGGTTCTACCCTAAAGGTTAGATTTCCTCGAATCTTTGCTCTAGCTGTGAATAAAAATGGGAAATTTTCTGATTTTGGAAGTTGGATAAACAATCAAGGGAAATGGAATTTTGAACTTAGAAGAAGAATTTTCGACTGGGAAATTCAACAATGGCAAGAATTCAAGAATACTTTGGATCAACAACAGATTTGTAGCAATGCATCTGATCTCGTATTTTGGAAAGGCACTACCAGTGAACTGTACTCTACCAAGTCGTTTTGTTATTCGATGCTCAGCAGATCATCTACGAAATGGGACCATTGGAGGCAATTGTGGGCTGGTCTTGCTCCCCCAAAAGTGGAAATTTTCTGTTGGCAACTTGTAAGTGGAAGAGTAGCAACGAAAGAAGTACTTGCAAAAAGAGGAGTGATTAACTGGGGCTCTGCTGTTTGTACCTTTTGCAACAATGAGATTGAGTCAGTGGATCATTTATTTTTCACCTGTGATGAATCATGGAAGATATGGTCTTTATGTTGTAGTTTGTGGGGGTTATCTTGGTCTGCTCCCAAAGACTATTTGGCTTTTTTTCTTGCGTGGCAGCAAGCTCTTCCGGACAATCAATGTAGCAAGGTTTGGAAAATAGCGTTTTTTGCTATAATATGGTCTATTTGGTTACACCGGAATGACATGGTTTTCAATGGCAAAGTTCTGGATGCTGGGCAACTGTTTGATAATATTAAATTAAGGCTTGCAACTTGGTTCAAAGCTAGATGGCCAAGTTCCCAAGGTTCGGTAGCTGACATTATGATTTCACATTGCTCCTTTGGACCACCAACAGGTTTGAAGGAAAATAGGAATGCTGCTAAATGGGTTAGGCCGTTGGCAAGTCACCTTAAATTCAATGTGGATGGTTCAGCATATGGGAAACCTGGTTCTGCGGGTATCGGGGGTTTGTTGAGAGATGAACATGGGTCGGTAAAGCTCCTATTCTCCAAGTCAGTTAGCTCCGCTGAACCTGTTCTTGCTGAGCTGCTGGCTGTTAAGGAAGCTTTTTTCATTTTTGCTGCTTCAAAATAGGTAAATTCTCACAAACTAATCGTTGAGTATGACTGTCTGAATGTTGTTAATTGGATAAATACGCATCAGAACGCACTTTGGAGATTAAGAAATTGTGTTGCTACGATTGAATCGCTCAAATCAGGTGTGGATAACTGGAAATTATGTTACATTCCTAGAGAAGCTAATGACGAAGCGGATAAGCTTGCAAAGTCTGGTGTCAATAGGCATAACAATCTTTTTATTAGTTTCTCTTAACTGTTGTCTTTTGTTGGTCTTCTCTTAATCTGTATGGGCCAACATTCTATTTCTTCTTATGAGCACTATGTTTCTCTGTTGTCCATTAATAAAATTCTGCTTTTAAAAAAAAAACCTGAAAATCAAATATACTAAAATCTATTAAAATTAACATTATTTTTTATGAGAATTAATTGATATTATTTATCTTAAAATTTGCTAAAACGTAAAAATAGAAGTTACTTAATCTTTAATTTATAGTCACTTTTTTATACATATAAAAGATATTAAAAAAAAAAAAGAAAAGAACAGAGACGTTTAGAGACAATGACAACCACTTAAATAAAAATGAATTATTTAAATTTTTATATATATAAATATATATATATATATATATATATATATATACTTTCAATCCAAATTTTTTAACATTAATAAAACTTGCAAGTTCTAATTAAGAGCTTGTAAAAAGAAAATGTTCATAGAATTTACGAGTTTTTAAGAAGAAGACAAAAAGTTGATCCTTTCATTTGGATTTCGAAGAACACCCAAAAAATGGTTCTCCCGGCCTATTATTGTTTATGCTACTCCATATTAGAGGTGCTCATGGGCTGGGCCGGGCCGGGCCGTGGCCCATTTTTTTTTGCCCAGGCCCGCCCGTTTAGGCCCGAATCACTGTTCATTGGAATAAAAAATAATTATTTTTTATTATTTTTTTAATTAAAATTAAATAAAAATAATATTATAATAATAAAAAATACTGTTCCGGGCCAGACCGGCCCGGAACAGGATTTTGTCTGCCCAGGCCCGGCAGGTCTACTCCATATGCATTTGCGGGTGTTGGGTTTTTAGTGAATTATTTATTTCCTCCAAGAGTACCAAGAGACTTAGAGACTGAATATTGTGATTTTTTTTTCAAGGCAGATGGGTTTTTGATGTTCATCATTATCCTCTTTACACACCACAAAGTTGTCCATTCATTTCCAAACAATTCGATTGTCAAAACAATGATCGTCCTGTTGGGTATTTTTGAGCCTAAGTCCCAATCCCACATCCCTTTGTAATGTCAAGCCAAGAAGGTGCTCACCTTATAAATAAGGGGTCTTGGCCTTTGGTTGAAATCACTCACCACCCCTTGTGTGAGATAGTCTATACACTTGTATTAGGACTATCCGAATGGTGAGTCATAGTGTTGTTTTGTTGAGAGGGTTTGTAGTTTAATCCATTCAAAAGCTACTTTGAGGGTTTGTAGCTTAATCCGTTCAAAAGCTATTTGTGAGAGGGTTTGTAGCTTAATCCATGCAAAAGCTACTTGTAAGAGGGTTTGTAACTTAATCCGTGCAAAAGTTACATTTGTGTTGAAGGAGGGTTTGTAGCTTTGTCCGTTCAAAAGCTTCAGTTGTAGTGATGTTATCCTTATGGGATCGTGGATGTAGGCCAAGAAGGGTCGAACCACGTAAAAAATATTGTGTCTTTTTCTCTTCTTATTCGAATGCTTGTTGTGGGTGAATGCTTGTTATTGGGCTACCACGGTTTATTTTTCCCAACAACTGGTATCAGAGCTTTGATTGTGTTGTTGTGTAATTATGGAGGCTGGCACAAGTATAATGATTGTTTTGAATGGCACAAATTATCAATTGTGGCAGAATAAAATGAAAGACCTGTTATTTGTGAAGTCTTTGCATCTTCCTGTCTTTG
Source organism: Fremontodendron californicum (assembly GCA_030761205.1). Taxonomy (NCBI): domain Eukaryota; kingdom Viridiplantae; phylum Streptophyta; class Magnoliopsida; order Malvales; family Malvaceae; genus Fremontodendron; species Fremontodendron californicum. The sequence goes on along the minus strand of JAULJL010000025.1, from coordinate 22,555,844 downwards.
CTACTCAAAAACCCGAATCTAAAAGTGATGAGGAATGGGAATTTGAGAATCAACAGGTGTGTGCTTTTATTCGCCAATTTGTTGAGGAAAATGTTTACAATCACATTGATCAAGAGACACATGCACGCACATTGTGGAACAAGCTTGAAAACTTGTATGCTTTAAAGTCTGGCAATAACAAGTTGTTCATGCTTAAAAAGATGATGGAACTGAAGTATAAAGAAGGAACAACTGTGGCTGATCACTTGAATGAGTTTCAAGGAGTTATGAATCAGTTAATTGGTATGGGCATCAAATTTGAGGATGAAGTAGTAGGGCTTTGGTTGCTTGCTACTCTACCGGATTCTTGGGAAACATTTCGAGTTTCACTTATTAATTCTGCTCCTAATGGTGTAGTAACTTTGGAACTTGCCAAGAATGGTGTTTTGAATGAAGAAGTGAGAAGAAAGTCTCAGGGTTCTTCATCACAGTCTGAGGTTCTAGTTACTGAAAATAGGGGGAGAAGTAGGAGCAAAAATGAAATGGGTAGAGATAAAAGCCGAAGCAAGTCAAGATCAAGATTTAAAAATGTTGAGTGCCATCATTGTGGCAAGATGGGCCATATCAAGAAATATTGCTACAAGTGGAGGAAAGAGAACAAAGGTGGTAGTGATAAACAAGAGAAGAGGGATCATGGAAAGAATGATCGTGTTACTACTGCTACCTCTGATGATCTGTTGGTTACTTGTGATAAGAATGTGATCAACTTAGCATGCGACGAGACAAGTTGGGTAATAGACACTGGTGCTTCACTTCATGTCACGTCTAGGAAGGAATTCTTCACATCTTATACGCCTGGTAATTTTGGGGTATTGAAGATGGGTAATGATGGTTTGGCACATGTTGTTGGCATGGGAGATGTCTGTTTGGAAACTAACAATGGAACAAAGTTGACGCTAAAAAATGTCAGACATGCACCGGATATCCGTTTGAATTTGATTTCAGCGGGAAAGCTAGATGATGAGGGATTTTGTAACACCTTCAGTGATGGTCAGTGGAAATTGACTAGAGGCTCATTAGTTGTGGCTCGAGGAAAGAAGTGTTCAAATTTATATTTGATGCAGTCTTCAATTTCCAGAGGCATTGTTAATGTGACGGAAAATGATAGTTCAACTGTGCTATGACATAAACGGCTTAGTCACATGAGTGAAAAGGGGCTTAATTGTCTGGCCAAGAAGAATCAACTTTCTGGGTTGAAGAATGCTACACTGAAGAATTGTGCTCATTGTTTGGCTGGAAAACAAAGAAGAGTTTCATTTAAGAGTCATCCTCCTTCAAGAAAATCAGATTTGCTAGAGTTGGTACATTCCGATGTTTGTGGTCCTTTGAAAGTAAGGTCGTATGGTGGTGCACTTTATTTCGTGACTTTTATTGATGACCATTCAAGAAAACTTTGGGTCTATACTTTGAAAACAAAAGACCAAGTGCTTGATGTGTTCAAACAGTTTCAGGCTTCAGTTGAAAGGCAAACTGGGAAGAAGTTGAAGTGCATCCGTTCTGATAACGGCGGCGAATATAGTGGACCATTTGATGATTATTGTCGTGCACAGGGAATCAGACATCAAAAGACACCTCCTAAGACACCACAGTTGAATGGCTTAGCCGAAAGAATGAACAGAACATTGATTGAGAGAGTCAGATGTTTGCTTTCAGATGCAAAATTACCTAGATCTTTTTGGGGTGAAGCTTTGTAGACAGTGGCACATGTGATTAATTTGTCTCCAAGTGTTCCTTTGCAAGGTGATGTTCCAGACAAAGTTTGGTTTGGTAAGGATATGTCATATGATCACCTGCGTGTGTTCGGTTGCAAGGCTTTTGTACATGTTCCAAAGGATGAGAGGTCAAAGTTAGATGCCAAGACTCGTCAATGTATCTTTGTTGGTTATGGTCAAGATGAATTTGGGTACAGGTTATATGACCCAGTTGAAAAGAAGCTTTTTAGAAGCAGAGATGTTGTTTTTGTTGAGGATCAGACCATTGATGACATTGACAAGGCGGAGAAAATCGGTTCACAGAATAGTGATGACTTGACCGCCATGGATCCAATTCCTCTAACCCCTCCGCCAAATCCAGTTGACGATGGCATGCAAGAAGATGTCCATGATGACCAGCAGGGTATGGGTGATTTTGATGCTCCCATGGATAGTGTTGTGAATGATCAACACCAAGGACCTATATCTCCACCAGCAGTTCCACTTCGGAGGTCTACTAGAGATCGACAGCCTTCTGTGAGGTATTCTTCTGATCAGTATGTTCTTTTAACTGATGGGGAAGAACCGGAGTGTTATGAAGAGGCTATGGAGAGTGAATGCAAAGGTCAGTGGGTTGATGCTATGAAAGATGAGCTTAAATCTTTACATGACAACCATACGTTTGAGCTGGTGAAATTGCCTAAAGGTAAAAGAGTTTTGAAAAATCGGTGGGTTTACAGGTTGAAGCAAGAAGAGAATTCTTCAACTCCACGATACAAAGCTAGATTGGTCATCAAGGGTTTCAGTCAGAAAAAGGGGATTGATTTTGAGGAAATATTCTCTCCAGTTGTAAAAATGTCCTCTATCAGATCTATATTGAGTTTGGCATCCTATTATGACTTGGAAGTCGAGCAAATGGATGTGAAAACTGCTTTTCTTCATGGTGATTTAGAAGAAGAGCTTTACATGGAGCAGCCAGAGGGTTTCATTGCACAAGGAAAAGAGGACTATGTGTGCAAATTAAAGAAGAGCTTGTATGGTTTGAAGCAAGCTCCGAGGCAATGGTACAAGAAGTTTGAGTCTGTTATGGGGGAGCATGGCTACAAGAAGACTACTTCTGATCATTGTGTTTTTGTCAAGAAATTCTCTTGTGATGATTTTATTATTTTGTTGCTCTATGTTGATGATATGCTTATTGTTGGTCGTAATGCTTCTAAGATTAATATGTTGAAGCAAGAGTTGAGTAAATCCTTTGCGATGAAGGACTTGGGGCCAACAAAGCAAATTCTTGGCATAAGGATCACACGTGATAGAAATGCCAAGAAATTGTGGTTATCACAAGAGAAGTACATTGAAAAAGTACTTCAAAGGTTTAGTATGGACAAAGCTAAAGTGGTGAGCACTCCTCTTGCTACACACTTTAGATTGAGTGTCAAGCAGAGTCCTTCCACAAGAGAAGAGAAGGAAGACATGCAGAAGGTTCCTTATGCTTCAGCCGTGGGTAGTTTGATGTATGCAATGGTATGCACAAGACCTGACTTAGCTCATTCTGTTGGCACCGTCAGTCGGTTTCTTTCTAATCCAGGCAGAGAGCATTGGAATGCAGTGAAGTGGATTATGAGATATCTTCGGGGTACTTCCAACTTGAAACTTTGTTTCGGCAATGAGAAACCTGTTCTAGTTGGTTATACAGATTCTGATATGGCTGGAGACATTGACTCCAGAAAGTCCACTTCGGGTTACTTAATTACTTCTGCAGGGGGAGCTGTGGCTTGGCAATCCATATTGCAAAAATGCGTTGCATTGTCCACTACTGAGTCAGAGTTCATTGCAGTGACCGAAGCGTGCAAGGAGTTGGTTTGGATGAAGAGATTTATGCAAGAACTTGGCTTTACCCAAGAGAGGTATGTTTTATTTTGTGATAGCCAAAGCGCTATTCATCTTGGTAAGAATTCAACCTTTCATGCTAGGTCTAAACATATCGATGTAAGGTATCATTGGATACGAGATGTTCTCGATGCTAAATTGTTAGAACTTGAGAAAATTCATACTGATGATAATGGCGCTGATATGTTGACTAAAGCCTTACCAAGAGAAAAGTTTGAAATATGTTGTTTGATCGCCGGGATGGCGAACACCTCCACATAGTCGGGAGGGGGAGATTTGTTGGGCATGGGTCCCTCCTATGTGGAGGAAATACCCATTCTGCCCTTTGCCCCTTTTAATTAAGAGGGCTATTGTATTTTGGTGAGTAGAAGAGTCAGAACCAAAGAAAAAGAAAAAGAGAGGGAGGCGGCAGAGAAGAGAGAAAAGAGTGAGTTGCACATTTTTGATCAAGTCGTCGATCGGAGGTTCATCCGTGGTCCGATCTTCTTGATTTTCTGGCAGTGGCTACAGGATACGTAGATGCTGATTGTGTACGGTGAGAATTTCCATTTGAACACTATAAAGTACTGTTTTGTGTCCGAATAGTAGTCACGTTTTTGGGTGATTTCTCAACTTTCTCTCTTTGATTTTAATATCACTTGTTGATAGCTAAGTTAGAGTTGTGTACTCATTGTGTTAGCTGAATTATTGTGATATTGTAAACACACTCTCATTATAGTGAAGATTTTGACTGGACTCCTAAGTCCCGTGGTTTTTACCCTTTGATTTAAAGGGGTTTTCCACGTAAAAATTGTGTGTCTCGTGTGATTGGTTGTTGGTGATTATCCTTGGTTGAATTTGTGTTGCTGGAATATATATATATATATATATATATCTTGTGCAATTTAGTACCATATTTACAGATCCTGTTAATTGGGAGAGAAAGAACTACCGGTTGTGTTTTCCCGATTTTTTGATAAGTTCGGTTTTTGCCCATCACGTCCAGATCACGATTATATAAAATATAGATGGAAACGCAATTCTTGCAAGCTACCAAGGTACTTTAGTTTATTACTTTTTTTTTAAAAGAACAAGGATGAAATTTACTATTTATTTTTATTTAGGATCATTAATTCAATTTATTACTCATACCTTAAAAAAAAAAGTCATAAAAAATTCTAAAAGAATATTGGGATTAACATCAAATTCTCATTATATTACGGATTAATATTGAATTTTATCATTATACTTTGATTTCATTGGATTTTATTATTTTAATTTTAATTGTATTGATTTTTGGATAAAAAATAACATAATTGACTGAAACAAAATATTAGATACAATATTTCAATTCCATTACTTTTTATTCAATAAATTAAAGTAGAATAAGTGATTTAACAATTGGTATAAATGATACAGGTTTGATGGTAAAAATTTGTTGAAGAGATTTGAAGGGAAGCAAATCATGTTTGTAGGGGACTCAGTCGGGCACAATCAATGGCTTTCGTTCATTTGCATGCTCCATTCGGCAGTTCCACAGTCAAAATATGAACTCTCAGATAAAAAGAAGGCCTTTCATCTCTTACCTTCCCGGTAAAGATTGCTTAGCTTATAAATTTGTCATATTAGTATAAAAACATATATAGTAACAGTTAAAAGTATATCTGAATATTGCTTTGCTTTAATTTAATTTCTAGGCTTACAATGTGTGGGTGATGTTTTCCCGCAACGATTTTCTTGTTGACACCATTGTTGGTGAAAAAAATGAAAGAATCCTAAAACTTGATTCAATTGAGAATGGGGAAGCAGCAACTTGGAAGGATGCTAATGTGTTGGTTTTCAACCCTTGGAATGAGTGGCTTCAAGCAGGAAAGAAGCAACCGTAAGCCTTCTTAGATCAAGATTTATTTGATTAATTTACTCTTCTTATATCAGTAGTACTGATGCTATGGAATATTTGGTGGTGTAACTGCAACAGATGGGATGTTATTATTCAAGAAGCCAACGCCAGGCATATGAACATGGATGGATTGATTGCTTAAGAAAAAGCTCTGAATACATGGGTCAAATGGGTAAACTCAACTATTGATACCAAGAAAAGAAAACTAGAGTTGGCAAAGCATGCCCAAATTCGAGAACCCGTCCGAGTCGATCTGAAATCGAATTTGATCCGATCCGAATTGATTAAAAAGTCAAAAGCCTGAACCTGAGAAAATTCGAATCTGAAAAAATTCGAATCCGTAAAAGTCCGAATCCGCTACGATTCGAGCCTGAGATCGATCCGATCTGAAACCCGTAAAAAACCGAATTTATAATTGAAAAAAAAAAAAACATTAAACTGTAATTATATGATTTTATTTAAAATAAAAAATATATAAATAATAAAAAGTTTAAACAAAATTTTTTAATTTGTAAAAGTATATTTATAATTATTATACAATTATATCAATAATGTATTATTAACAAAAATAATTAATATTATATCTTTAAATTGGATTTAACTTGAAACATATTAACTATAAATATCAAATATCTTTTAATACTATCCTTATTATATTTACAATAATTAAACATAAAAAATAAAAAATAATATTATTAATTTGACATTTGATTCTATTATAAATAATCATTTACAATATATTATTATACTTATTCCACATTTAAATCTAAATTTTAATATAATAATAATAATTCAAATATAAACAAATATCATAAAATTTCATCATATAATTGAACTTCATCTTCATGTTTTCTGTAACACTAATAATACTATTAACAAAATTACTTTTAAATCATTCTCTTATTCAAACATATAAAAATATTAAATTTACTTGAAAAAAAATTGACTTATAAATGATAATATAAAAATTAAAAAGTTGAATAATTAAATTAAAATACAACCTCTAAACAAAAGATATCTAAATAAAAAATATTCTTCAATTCTTAAAATCATACAATTCAATTCTTAAGTACAATGTATCAAGTCATCCCAAGAGTCCAAGACCAACATCCAAAATATCTTATTTATATTAATATTAAATTCAATTATAATTTATAATATTAAATCAAGTCATCCCAAGAGTCCATGACCACTTTTCTTTTTTATTTTCTAAAGAAATTACTAATATTAAATTAAAGTATAATTTATAGGTATATTATATTACTAATAATTTTAATACAATTAATTTAAATATCTTATTTTTTAAAACAAATTAAAATCAATATATTATTATTAACTTTATATTAAATAATTTTAAATATTATGATTTGTTAGACTAAGTGACTAAACTCAATAAGAGGTTAAAAGTAAAAAGTCATTTATATAAATGTTTAATGAGTTTTATTTATAACTTGTTTCATTCTAATGATTTTTTAAAATGTAGTCCAATGATTTTTTATTATTACTTTTTATAGTGTTATTTTATATTCATTTTAGCTCACTTATAAAATAAATAAAAAAATCTTATATAATCAATAATTATAACTACATTCATTATTCAGTACTAAATAACATGAAAATAAAAAATATAAATATATAATCATTGTAAAATAATAATATAAATATCAAAAGGTATAAATTATTTTTTGTTCATACTATAGTAGATATATAGAATTTATATATTTAGCTTTTATTAGAACTTAAAAGATATTGTATAAAAAATAATGAACAATATTCAAAAACAAAATATTGATACTCAATCTATAAATAAAATTATTATATATTTATATATTTATATAAATATTTTTTAATTTTATTATTTTTGTCACTATGTAAAAAGTAAAATTAATTATTACATTGAAAATTAAAAAAATATTTATGCCTTATAAAATTTCAAAATTATTTGAACTAAACCGGTCCGAACTCGAACCAATCCTAATCCAAAATAATCCAAATCCGAAAAAATCCATATCCGAAATGACCCGAGTTCGAAAAAGCCCAAATCCAAAAATATCCGAGCCCAAAATGATCCCAACCTGAAATAACCCAAATCCAATGAAAATCCGCCCGTTTGCCACCTCTGAAGAAAACCAAGATTTTCGTCGAGGGTGTTTCCCCAGATCATTTCAAGTAAGCTATTAGTTAATGTTTGCAGAAATCCCATCATTTTTTTTTTTAATTTTTTTGTATCTGATCTTTTCTTTCTCCTTTGAGATCCCAGTTCAAGAGATTGGGCTGATTCTAATGCAAAGAATTGTAAAAGGCAAACAAGACCAGTGGTAGGGCATAAATATCCGGGAGGTCCACATCCAGTTGTGGAGAAAGAATTGGGGAAGATATCAAAATCAGTTCATTTGCTAATATAACAGCTCTGTCACAACTAGACCTGTGCATGGCTGAACCGAACCACAGCCAAAAAAATTTGAAACTCTTGCCCAAACCCAGCCAAAGCCAACCCACGGACCCAAATCACTATTTATTTGTTAATAAAAAATTAAAAATATCATTTTTTATTAATATTTATATATTTTTATAATTAAATTTAAATAAAATAATAATATTTTAATATTTAAACAATGATCCAAGCCAGACCAGCCCGGATCATGAAAAATCATATTCAAACCTGATCCAATACGGGCCTGACCAACCAGATCAAGCAAGCTACCCGACCCATGAACAGGTCTAGTCACAAGATAGATAGGCATCCTTCAATCTATGGTAGCAAAGATGTTGACTGCACCCATTGGTGTCTTCCTGGTGTACCAAATGCCTGGAATGAACTCTTACATGCAACTCTATTGGGCTACTAGAAAGACATCATGAACAAATTTACACAAATGAACCACCACCTAATTAACATGGCTGGCTGTATATAAATAATAATAAACTAATGAAAATGCTACTTATTATACAGTAATAATGAAAAACGGAGGTTCTTTCCTCTTATCTTATTATTCAAGAAAACATTTGTATTCGAACAATTAAAAAGTTAAAACATTTTTGAACTTCTTCCCCAACTAATTCTGCTCAGCTCAAATCATTCAACAAGAGCTCACTTACCATACATGAACAGACCTTACACCGAGTATTACTCCGTGTTAGCAGACAGCATTTCACCCCCAAAAAAAAAAATAAGGCCAGCAAGATTATTTATGTATGGCGTCTCCTCTTAAATGGTGAAATATATGCACAATCTATAATGAATAAGACTAAGGAGCATATGTCATTGAGGCAATCACATAACTATTTTAATAATGATAACAAAAACCACTAATCTGCAAATACATTGAACATCCAATTCCAATAGGAAATTTTAGAGAACACAGCAGACAAGTGAATGAACAAAAACAAAATTTTAACACAAGTAGATTTGTCGACAAAGAGAAAAGAAGTAGAAAACAGTTCATAACAGCCAAGGTAAAACATAAATCCAAAGCTTGATCACCTCAAACTACGATTCAAAGATTCACTATCATCAATCCATAGCCAAATTTACTATATTGAAATTCTAGCTCTTGGATGCTTGCTTTTCCTTTGTCTTCTGAATCTTCAGGACCTTCTTCACGATCTTTTGCTCTTCCACCAAAAAAGCACGAATGATCCTGGAAAAATACACAATCAAGAAAAGAAGTCTTAAACCACCACATGGGGCCAAGTACAAATAGGAGAGGACCTAGAATTCTTAAGTGTTTATGCACAAACCTTTCCCTAACAGCACTTCCAGACAAAACTCCACCATAAGCACGGTTCACAGTCCTACGGTTTCTTGGCAATCTAGACCTCTTATACTCAGCAGGCCTCAAGTGAGGAATCTACAAAATATAGCCCACATTTAACCTCAACTGAGATACTCAAATAAAATAACAAGACTTCCATTAGCCACTCAATATACCCACATATTATATTTCAATTGAAAAGCCATGAAACACTGATATAGAAGGAAATGATCACAAAATAAGAGATGCCATTAATCAAAATCAATGAAATGCACTAAAGAAAAGATTAAATTAGCCTAGACTTATAATTACCATAGCATGATTCTATAATGTTATCAAGCTAAAAACTTTATAGAAGCTTTAAAAAAAATCAAATCAAAATCTCCAATAAATCACATTTCCACTCCCTAAAATCAAAACCAGGAAACAAATTGCTTCTAAATTTAACAATAATTCAATATATTCTATCAAAATCTTAAGAAAAAAAAAGAGACATACTCCTTGAATTCTCTTGCCAGTAACAGGGCATTTGGGCCCACTAGCTCTCTTCTTTGTGGTCTGATAAATAAGCTTCCCTCCTACACCAACAAAAAAAAATTCACCACCATGCGGATGCACAATCAATCATACACCGCCGTCCCACCATGGAATACAAAAGAATAAAAATCTAATAACGGATCTACGTTGGAGAGAGAGGTGGAAGAAGTTACCGGGGGTTTTGACGACGCGGTGCTGGTTGGATTTGGTGGCGTAGCTGTGACGAGTGCGGTAAGTGAGCCGCTGAACCATTTTGGAGCTGCTCTGGTTTTAGTCTCTCTTAGTCTAGGGTTTTTGAGGCGATTCAATCCCAAGGGTTTTTTTTAGGTTATATCATATATATGTTAGGTCGTAGAGAGAACTAAATAGGGTTTTTTTTTCTGCCCTAGATCAGAGGGTGCAGCTAGATCATGCCTTTTGGGTTAAAACAGGTTGACTTTATTGGGCTTTTTGTCTGGGTTTTAGTTTTCCAGCCCAAATCTCAACCCATGACTATTTCATGAGTCGTAAAAACTATATAAACTCATTGGATTTAAAAGTTTTTGTCTAGTAACTGCATAATTAAATTTTCAAAGGATCGACGATTTTTTTAATCAATCGGTTTAATCAACTATTTAAATATAATCAATTTTAAAAATTTTAAAATTGAACTCATCGAATCAATATAATACTTTCTCTAATATCGAATGAGATAATTTTTCTAAAGATATATGTAATATCTTTCATAGATGCCTCCACAATTACAACTTGATTTTTCAATTTTTAGTAACTTAAATATAACATAAATAAATAGGATGAAATTTACGGGATGACAGACAAATCGTTATTATATTATAATGTATTTTTTACAAAAATGTCTCGCTTTAACCCACTTCAAGTATTAAATGAAAGGGGAAAAAAAATGTAAATCGGGTAAATGCCGGCCATAAAGCAAAGCATAAAAAATTGATCTGAAGATTGAAGCACAGTCTTCGAGCTTTAAAGGCTGCCAAAGCCAAGAAATGTTAAAAAAAAAAAAATTGCAACGTGTCATTAGCTAAGAACGAAACATGCATCAATTAAAGTATTAAATTAAATTAAATTATTAAGCTATAACTAAAAGGATTATTACCAAATTTTTTTAATTTTACAAACGAAATTAAAAAAACTGTCACATATCGTTAAAGTATATTTTAAAAAAATAATAATAAAACATATAGCAATTTCTTAATATTATTGTGAAGTTAAAAAATATTATTATCAATATATAAGATAATAATCCTAACTAAAATAAGAAAATTGATTTTGCTCCTTATCATTAGGCACTTACGTTAACTAAGCTAAAAATAAAGGTGGCAATGTTCTTTGTGTCACCTAACTTTTTATTTTATTAATCAAAGCCTGCTTGGCCTTAAAAGATTAGATTAGATAAGAAGAGATAACATACAAAAATAGACATGTTCAAGCTTATATTGTACTATAGCTTATTTAACAAATAAGACATCAAATATTAATTAATATTGACCACAAAGTTTTCAACAAGATATGGAAAACGACTAATGTAAAAGAAAAAAAAATGAAATTAAAGGGTAGACTCTAATTTATGTACATAAATCTGACAATTCGTGTATTCGTATCGTATTTATATTATTTTTTATGTCATAATCGTGTTTAAGGTATTATATATGTATACAAATTTTGACACATTAATAATTTGTGTTATATAAATTTTGACACATTCGAATATTCGTGTTTTGTGTCGTATTTTAATTATTTTCCTTATGTTATATTGAAAATTACTAGATCTAATATAGGATCCCAAGAAAATTTTGATAAATTTTTAGGGAATAAACAAAATATAATGAAAAGATTTGGGGTTTACTTCAGTCAAAGTGTACCAAACCCAAAGTAGAGGCAGAGAAATTATCTTTGAATAATACAAACTTTATAAAATGTAAACATTTTGCTGCAAAAACAGAAATTCTCCATAAATGAAAAAAAAAAAAAAACAATAACACTATTTGTATAGGATCATATGTCCTAACTGATCATACCCCGGATTAGAATAAAATAAGGTTTTGGACAAATTAAGAAATTAAAGAAGGTTAGAGTCAGCAAAAAAAATAACACAAACAAAAGATAATAAAACATAAGAAGGAAAAGAAAGGCAACTATCAACTCTGAGCTAGAAGACAAAGAATTATGTTATAATATATATGTCTAAAGATCAATTATAGCAGATAAAATTAACAATCACAAAATAATTCCCTTTAATTGTTATCCTCACAAGTCATATTATCCTCTGTTCTCTTCCTCTTTCACCTCCCAAAACTACTAATTAGATTACTAATCAGCAAAAAAAGATTAAATTACTCTAAGACCATAAACAGCAACAAAAGTACCCACTAAAGCCTGCTGCTTTCTATCAAATTTTTAGTATCTTTTCTAAATTAAGATGCAGAATTAGAAGACTAATTATTAATAGAAACATGAAGCTGAATACTACCCTCATTGTTGTGGATGTCACTTTTGGAATAAAAAGCATTGCCATTTCCATTATCTTAATTGTTGTCAAGATTGAGATTACCAACTCCTAATATCTCTAATTTCTTGCCAAAACTGTTCTTGTTGTTGTGCATCCAAACCTTGAGAACTCCTCTATGAACCCCAACTTCATTGCAAAACTCTTCTATCAATCTTTCTTCACTCTTTGGCATTCTCCAACCAAGCCTCTCAGCAAAAGCATGCATCTTTTCTTTCTGTTTCTTGGTAAACTTTGTTCTTGACCTCTTTCTCCCACTTGAGTTGTTGTTATTCACTATCTTTCCCATCGTGTGATTTGAGTGCTTAAGGTGATGATGGTACTCATCCAACGGCCTTGAGTAGCCTGTGCTTAAGGCCAGCAGCATGTGGGGTGCAGAAGAGTAGTAAGAATATGGGATTGGTGAGGTTTGGATATGGCTTGGGCTAGGGGTTGGGCTTGGGCTTGGACTTGAGCTAGGATTAGGTGGTGGTGATGGCAGGTGGCGGATGAAAGCAAGACCATCATAAGGGTCACGGCGGTGGAAGTTGCGGTGGCAGCCACATGCAGCACATTTGAGGGAGGCAGGGTCAGTTGGGGTAGCAGTAGGGCTAGGCATGAACTCTCCACAGCCATCCAGGGCATGTCCACCCAAACTTGCTGCATGGTTTTTGAGGCACTCTTTGTAGGAAACCACCATTTCCTGATGATATTGGTGGTAGATGATGTTGCTGCTGGTGCAGTTCTTGAGGAGTAATAAAGACTTGGTCTTGGCGTTGGTGGGGTGTGTCTCTGATAAGGACTCAGCTTGAGCGTATGGTGGAGTTTTACTGTTGATTAGCTCCATTGCTAAAAAAAAAAGAATAAAAGGTGAGGGCTTAATGGGGTCAAGGGAGGGAATGGGGGGACCTTTTTGTTGGGTTAGGGTTTTGCTAAGCTGAGAGCATTTTCTTTTGTTGGCTTACCCTGTGAGAATAGAGGAAGAACAAAAAATGATGGATTAAGGAAAATAACTGTTGTAATACGATGTTATAATCGTTATTTTTAATTTTAATTTTTTTTATTATCGATATTTATTATAAATAATCGAAATAATATTTATTACATACGCGATTACGATAAACACCATATAATAAAAATACCTACGTAACTACCATTTTAAATCTTGCTTCTGATTTTTAATTGGAGCAGTGGCTTGCCCTGCAGCAAATGCAATTCAACCCCGTATCAAAAACATGCGTACGTGGCGGTGAATATGCTGCATGTAGCAAAAGGACAGCGTATTCATATTTGTCTGCAATGAGATTTTTGCTACAGTATTTGTTGCTTACTGGCTGATCAGACTGTCTCCAGTGAGCCAGTCCAGTATCCACTATCCACTGCCTTCCCTCACGACAGAGAGAGAAAGAAAGAGGGCCCATTTGTGAGCTCACAGTTACCTCAGTCGTTTATAGTATTTCTTCAAAGATTCGAATTTTTTTTATACTTTCTTTGCAAGTAAACTGATGCTAATTACTTTCCAAATGTTTGCAGAGAATTAATATGAAAGTAAATAGTTAAAGAAATACTTATAATATTGTTATGTTTTGAAACGGAAGGTATATATATATATATATATATATATATATACATTTTCATTCCCTTGCTTTGCAACCCAAGCAATGACTTAGAGGAAAGAAAATAGATTTGCTATTACTATTAATGTTTATTAAGCTTATGAGGTTGTGAGAAGTGGCAGAATTTGAGAATATTATATATATTTTTGGACTATTGAGGCAGCTGCTTTAAGACTTTGTCCCTTTTGGAGGGCAAATTCACCTACTAAATCACCCAAAGCATGATAAATAAATTGACCCCGACCTTCCCTTTAACTTAATCTTTCATCTTTCAGGAATTTAATCAGCTTGTTTTATGAAAAAGATACAAGCCGATCTCATAATTTTGAACACTATATGAAAATATAATATAATATAATATAAATACGATACATTTAATAAATATAAATAACATGATATATTTAATATATGTATCGTATTTATATTTAAAATTTTAACATATTTAATAATTTTTATTGTATTTATATTTATATGATTGATACGAAAAAAAAATTATAAACACGACATACATACACAATTCAAAGCTAGGCACAAGGCATTATCATTTACCGAAACAAAAATAGGAAGAAAAAAAAAGAAAAAAAGAAAAAAAAACGAAGGGATTGGGAATTTGGAATTTGATTTTGGAGGTTGGGACCGGCCATTCCTCTAAAAACAATTTTAAAGGGTAGGGGTCATCCCCTTAATCATAATTCTCCTCTGCTATCCACGTGTTGTTTGAAAAGCAAAAGCAATATAATGTGGCGACAGCCGACAAGCCATGTTTTCATTTTTCTTCAAATAAACCTCTTCTTCGTGTTTTTCGTTACAATTTAGTCAACATGCATCGTGTAATGTTGTTGTTCCTTTGATTCAGATTATGAATTTTGCCTTGAATTTTTCCCTAAGTTAATGTACTAATCGAATAAAATCAAACCAATGAGATTTTGTCTTAATGATACTAAGACTTTAAAGATCATTCAAGAATTTGAGTCATGTGATGGATTTTTTTTTTTTTTAACTTTATGTTATGAAATTTTCATTTTGACAATTTCACAAAATTAACAAAATGATACGTAACTTTAAAATATATTAAAAAAACATATGATAATTTTGTATTTTCACTTGTGACATTAAAAAATATCATCATCAACATATCAAAAGCGAACTCTTAATTATTTAACTGTTTTTATAAGAATATTTACAAAATAAACTCTATACATGTTTTCATTATAAAAAAAAAAAAAAAACAAGAAATTAGCCATGAACTTTTGTAAAAATTAGAACTTGACAATCATATTATAAAGTAATTAAACTATGGATGATCCAAATTTTAATTTTTGTTTTTCTCCTTAAACATAACTCAAGCATGATACAAAATAATACAGCCCCAAACTCAATGTAATAGTACTAAATTAAAGAAGTTTGTCGGTAGGCAAATTAATTGAAAAAAAAAAAATGGATGGTTGGCTTGGAGCATATAATTGAGAGAATAGTATAGTCCCCTGGCTGGCTGTTTTGGTTTTTTAAGATGTGATAATATTTTGTCTTTTATGTTTCGCTACTCAGGTTAATCCTTATTAGATTATGGCACACCCAAAGTAAAAATTATGTTAAAAATAAATTGATTAGTGGGTAGTTTATATGAAAATAGGTAAAAAAATTTTAAGAAGTGGGTAGCTTTAAAAAAAAAATTGGTAAATTTCTTTTAAATAAAAATTATATAAAAAATTGAAAATACATAAATACTCTTAATATGTTATTGTTTGTTATAATAATTTATTTGATTTTTTTTTGTAATTTTACGAAATGAGTTGATCACTTAATTCAATGACACCAACTCAATAATTCTTTTTATAATAGTATAGATTTATTTCTCAATCATGCTTTATTAGAATCCAAGAAACAAATCTTAAGTCCAAATACGACTCAATAGAGAGGCATAATTATATGTGTGTTTATGGGTCGAATTATGTCGATTCGTATTAAAAGTTTAGATATGGGATAAATTTTTTGTGATTTGAGTTGGTCCAATACGTATTACTATTTAATTAATAAAAAATATTTTTATAATTATGAAAATATATAAATATTAACATATATAAAATAAATTTTTAATATTTAATATATTTCAAATAGTAAAACAAATTTTTAAATCAAGCCTAGTTCGAGCATGAATAAAAAAAAAATTATTCAAACTTGATTTAATCCGATCCCGATTCATGAACACCTGATGAAATCTCTCTCTCTTAAAATTTTTTTTAAGACATTAATTGCTTTAGTCCCACCAGGTTTTTGCCTTTGCCAATCCCATGGCTTTGCTTTTGATAAATCTATAAGACTTGAGAGGAGTATTAATAACTTTTATGAAAAGATGAAATATGACAAGAGTGGACAATTAAGCTAAAAAAAAGCCTATTACATAGAGTTTGGGACAATTAATTTAAACACTATAATAAGAGTATGGGCAAAGTTTTACAAATATTCTCAGTATCCTTATAATATGCAAATATATATGTACTGATAAATGAGACGAAAATCTATGGTTCAAATCGCCTGAGTTGTATGTGTAGCTGCAATCCCTTTCCTGAAGGAAATCTTTAGATAAGTAGGAATAATTAAGGTAATTGTAATTTGATTTTCTCTCCTTAAATGAGACCCTACCAAGTGAAGTTCATCAGAACAACCAACAATAAGAGGGTTATTGTCCTAATAATTGAGGATTTGTTAGATGGAAGCACATGTCCTACAGGCCAGCTGAGCCTTAAGGGGGTGGGTTTTAAGGACTCAAAAACTGCCCAAATGCAATGGTAAGAGAGCAGGTAGGACTAGGAGAAATGGTCCTTCTTTCTGCCCTTTAATTACCTTGCAGAAACTCATTGAGTTTAAATCTGATAATTTTAAATACGATACAAAAACAATAATAAAAATATGATACGATACGAAAA
Organism: Fremontodendron californicum; assembly: GCA_030761205.1. Classification (NCBI taxonomy): domain Eukaryota; kingdom Viridiplantae; phylum Streptophyta; class Magnoliopsida; order Malvales; family Malvaceae; genus Fremontodendron; species Fremontodendron californicum. Next base: position 22,539,013 of record JAULJL010000025.1, on the reverse strand, counting down.
TATAACACGAACACGACACGGATACATGAATATGTCAAAATCTATATAACATATATTATTAACATATCAAAATTTATATAATTCTTTAAATACGATTATAACATACAAAAATATATAAATACGATATAAATATACGAATTATCAAATATAAATAAGTTGTGTCAACAGTCACCACCTTTTTAATATACAGAACCAGATTCCCCTCTCCAATGCCCTCTTTTAAGTGATTGGGAGTTGGGACCCTCACAAATGATATAATTATCATCACAATTCACCAAGTTTCTATTTTGAAGTTATGGGTGGATCATCAGCATCCACCTATGTGCATTTATGTGCTTCTATGAAACATTATTCAAGAAGATAAGATTAGCAAAATGAGAAGGGAAAAAAAATCTTCTGAGCCTGCCAAAAGCAAAAGGGGGCATGGATAAGAAAAAAAAAATCCTTCATTATAGAGGATAAGAATATTGCATTATCTTGATCTATTGGATTTTGCTTTCAACTTTCCTCTAAGGGTTAATACAAAAATTGGTCCATGTATTATACCTATTTTTACAATTTGAAATTTAAAATAAAAATTTACAATTAAGTATTTGGACTTGTATTCCGTTAACATCGTTATTCCAAATGATTAACGGTACTGATGTGACTTTATTAGACCAATAAAAAGCCGATATGTGTTCAAGTCAATGCCACTTCACTATTTCCATGTTAGTAATTTATTTTTTAAAATAAAAAATCTTGAAAAAAAATTATTTAATTTTTAAAATAAAAAATCTGATTTTTTTTAAATAAAAAAAGTTATGGAATTTCTTTTTTAAATTAAAAATTAAAAACTGAAAAATTAAATAAAAAAAAGTTATGGAAAAAAACAAAGAGAGAGACGAAGAGAAGAAAGGAAGAAGAGAGAAAGAGAAGGAGGAGAGAAGAAAGGAAGAAGGGAAAAAAAGAGTGAGGAAGAGAGATGAAAAGGAAGAAGAGAAAGAGAATGAAGAGAGAGAATGGGGAAAGGGCGCGGCCGGCCGACACCCCCTCCCCTTCTCTCTCTCTCTCTTCCCCTTCTTTTCTCTACCCAACTGTTTCTTCTTTCTTTCTTTCTTTTTTTTTTTCCATTTTTTTCATTTTTTCAGATTTTAATTTAAAAAATATTCTTTTATTTTTTTAAAAAAATCTAATTAAAGAAATAAATTAAAAATAAAAAGTAGTTAAATATTTATTTTTTATTAATTAAAAAATAAGAAAATTAATTTCAGAAAATATATATTTTTAATTAAAATATGTAAATTAAAAATAAAATTAAAAATTAAAATTAAAAATATTTATTTTTTAAAAATAAAAATATATTATTTTTTATTTTTATTAAATTTTTTTAATTAAAAAAGTAAATGAAAAAATAAAAATTTATGTAATGCTGACGTGGCATTGCTAACGTGTCATGTTTTTATTGATCAAATAAAGTCACGTCAGCACTGTTAATTATTTGAGGTAACGAGGTTAACGAAATACAAATTCAAATATTTAATTGTGAATTTTTTTCTTTAAGTACCAAATTATAAAAATAAGTATAGTATTCCTCTAATCTACTTTCTTTATAGTGTCTCAAATCTTGTAACATGGAATTTTCTTAAGCGTATACTTCAGGTGAGAGCTCATCTTTCTTTTATGGGTTAACTTAATGAGTTTTGACAAAAAATAAAAGACAGAAATCTGTCAATAGCTGGTTTCTCTTTTCTTTTTTGCATGGGTCAGGTTTGCATTGAAATTCCAATTTCTTATAAAATTTTCGACTGAATTTCATATAATAAACATTTTGATTGAGAAGAGTAAAAAAAGTTGTTAAAGCTGAGATTCGAAATTAAGATTTGTTAGATATCATCTCTTAATAATAATTACATAAATTAATTAGGTTAAGCCCTGAATTCATAATTTTTTTTTATTTTTTTGTTAATAAAGTAAATAAGCTTAAGGTGATATGCTCAATTTCCAATTAGATGAGACACACAAGTCTCTAATAAAGTCTAACCCGAAAAAGGCTTAGTTTGAAGATATGGCCTATGGGTCCCTTAGAAACCCAAGTAGGCCTGATCCTTCAATTTGGTCGATTTAGACTTGGGCTTAATAATGGTCTAGCTCAAGAGTCAAGAGCAACCATCATGTCTTTGCATAGTTGAAAAACGGTAATATATCTGAAGCACAAAAAGTTTAAAGATAATCTGAAATATGGTGAAACTTTTTCATGGATTCCTATCTCCCTCACCTTTTCTTAGTTATCTCTCTGCTCCCAAATCCCAATATTTTACTTTCTGAAAGTTTGGTTAATTTGGTAAAACTGTAATCTTTATTTCATTACTGTTATTTCCTTCTAGTTATGTATTATCCATTCATATTTAATTATAGTAAGGCAGCAGTGATGTGATGTTGGTCTAGAATTTGTTTCTGTCGAAGATGAAAAAGGGTGCCTGCTTTTCCTTCAAAAACTTTAGCTAGCACATGACTTTTTTTTTAATTGATGCCATCGTTTAAATTATGCGATTGAGATTGAAATTCTATTTGAGAATATGTTTGGTTAATTGTTCATGACTTTCCACTGATTGTTGTAGTTATATATGTCCTTGCTAGGTGCTTTAGTTAACAAGACCTTTTTATGGCTGTTTTCCCATTTTAATTATAATTCACCTTATTTGTTATCTGGATTCGAGAGCGTGTGTCGGATACGGATATATATCTAATACGAGTATACTCAATTTTTTTTTTTAAGTTTTTTCATATATTTAAAGGATCACATCCCATATCAATGTTCAAATATGCGCTAAACACAAATGTCAAACACGAATACTATAAAAAACTGAAAAGTCCGGATAACATATTTTACATTTATCCTCCTCTCCTCAAGTGATGTAGAATTTGCTTTACTAACCCAGAACCCAGACCACAAAAAAGGGTGAATTAGTGAAAGATTGATACCCATCGAATTATGAAGGCCTTTGATTCTAAACCATCATAGAAATAGGATTTTGATGGTACTGTCTCAATACTAGCCAATTATTTCTGGAAGCAAAAGGAGTTAACAACATATCTGATAATTTTGAAGCCGATAAATTACATAATAAAAAAATAATAATTAAAACACGACACAATTCGAAAAAAAAATGAACGTGTCAAAATCTTCACGAATTATTAAAGTGTCAAAATTTATATATAGATATATAGTATCTTAAATATGAATATGACACATAAAAATATAATAAAAATACACAAATTGTCAAGTTTTCAGCCCATATTGTAAAGCTTCAAAGTAGTACCCTGTTCTGATGCCATCAAATATGCAAATTAAATTCAATTCTGTTGTGTGCTACAACATGTTTGTATTAAGTGGTCATATTTAGAAGCCTTTTTTTTTTTTTTTTTGAAACTGGAGTTGTGATAAAGATTTAAGAATATATTGTATATGAAACTAGCAAAGTGTTTCGTATGGAAACCCACACCATAATCTACATATAGTTTTGCTTTCTTCTTGGTCAACTATCAGGATGTCAGCTTACAGTACAGAGATGTTGCTGGCTCACTTCAAGGACCAGGCAGGCTTCCTATAGTGACTTCACTATACACATCTCTTTATATTAAGGAGAAAAAAAAAAAGCTATAGAAAACAAAGAGAAAACCCAATCATCTAACCCTCATAAAGAAGTTTCTTGAGATAGCAGATACAGTTTTACCACCTTCTAGTTTTATCTATACTGTGTGAAGTTGTTTCTTTCTTTTCAAAGTGTTAAAACTTACTTGAGGTTATTACTAAGAAACCACTTGAACTTTGTCAGGACTTGTTGTGGATAGGATCCGGTCCTCTTCGAAATCTTCTTTTGCTTGATTGATTCGGATCAACAGTAGTGTTGTTTACAGGTGCTGGTTTTTTGTCTGAGCTCATTCCCTTCATGTCAACAGCCTTGAGAATACGTTGATTCCTGGTAGCTATTCCATTTTCTTCTTGATTATGTCTGAAGACAAGGTCTATACTTCTCAAGCCAGAAACTTTATCTGGTTGAACTGTTAATAACCCAAAAAAGATAAGAAATATAAGCACTCTTTGAGCACTGCAAACCATTTTTGTTTCCTACACTCAACTCAAACAAGCAAGAAGAATAGAGGGTATCTTTCTTTTGTTTAGAGTAATGAGAGAATAAGCAGGTATGAGATTGTAAATTGTAATCCCTCTATTCTTATGTTCCATTCCTGTAGATATAAGCCTGTTGTTTATCTCTGATTCCCTTATTGGATTTAGAAAGGACAACTTAAAGCATTAAAGCATGGGAGGGACCCAAATCATAAGTCTGCAATCTAAGCAAAATTAAGGCTGTTATGGAAGAATCTGACATGAATGGCTAAAGGGATTGGAATAATAGTAATACCCTTGAGAAGCCAAGTATCTTTTTTTTCATTTGTTTCCCCCTTCCATCTCCATCATTTGCACTGCTTTTGTCTGCCAAAACTAGGCCAACCTGGTCTCTTGGACTGAACTCTCTAAACCATCTGGCCACATCATCCGACCGGTCTTATGTGTACATTCAACTAGGGACCCACTTTTTCCAGCCTAGCCAGCCTCTTGAACCTTTTGGAAATTACAAGTTAGCCAATTGCTAAAAACTTAATCTTAACTTCATATTTTACTGGTGATTTTTGTTGACACTAGTTGATCTCTATAGAATTTGATCACTGTTTCATAAAATAATATGAAAATTAGTACTAATTAAGCAAGGGTATTAAAGTTAATGCCATTTCTTGGGTATTAAGAAAAGGGTGTTTTTGTTTTCTTTAATGGTACTGACTGGGCAGACAGAAGCCATGGACCACCTACAACTGCTAGATTGCTACAGTTGCAAGCTAAGTTGTTTAAAAGAATCAAATTGGAAGGGAAAGTATGTATGTGGAATAGAACAGCCTCCTAAAGAAAGAAAGAAACAAACATTTGCTTTATGTCCATTTCGAAGATCTCCTCACTTTAGAATTCCAAGCTCTCTTCCCTATGCAACAAAAGTAATAATCACTTGGTTTCTTGTGCTAGCTAACTGTGTTTCTTTATGCTTTTCTTTTTTCTCTTCTTTGGAAAGCCAAATTCTTAATCCCCATCCAATGATTCAGAGAAGACCCACTTCAAAAATCAAAACTTCTGTCTCCCTTAATCTGTTACAATTTTCTCGTTTATTCATGTAGGACTAGGACTGTCTTTTGCTTTATTTCTTTTTCTTTTCCTTTTCTTTGCCATTGTTGTTATTGAAATATGCAAATATCACATGCAACTTGGAACATTCTAAAGCATAAATTCTTGTAATTTATCCTAAGTTTTGTGATAGGATTTGATGTTGCCATGAGAAAAGATTGTTGATGTTTTTTTGATGGCGAGCTGACATGTCTAATGATTTGAATTCCTGTTGAGGTGAAAAAAAAAAGATTAAAGGACGTCGGAGTTTGACCACCGAACACGCTCGGATACTTAAATTAGTAAATGTCTGAAGAGTGGTGAAGGCTAAAAGGAATGCTGTAGAATTGTAGAGGTTTTAGTGTGTACTTAGAATCAGCCATCGCTGGGTTATTTATACCTAAATTAGGTGTCTCTTGAGGTGCCACGTGTTGTCTGCTGTTGGAGTTTGGTGGTTAGAAGTATAGGCGACTTTCCCTCAACAAATAGAGCTAGACTTGATTTCTAAAGAGCTGGACGACAGTCATGTGTCTTGTATGCTGCTGACGTGAATTATCTTGAACTTGTTGACTTGGACTCTAAATTTAATGGGCTTCACAAAGATGAATGATGGCTGGTCTTGATCCAAGCATTCCGCATATGATAGCTTGAACATGTTGTTAGTTAATGTGCTTATTCTTCTGAATATCAGCTTCGACAATTAACAAACCATCAACGTATAATAAAGAATAATATAAGAGCCGTTAAACTTTTTACATAACAAGTTAATGATATACTTTATTTTGATTGATATTTGTCATTGTACTTTTGGGATTAAATTCAAATTTGTCACTATACTTTAACTCAATATTGAATTTTGTCACTCCACTTTTGTTTGATTGAATTTTGCCACTAGATATTGATTTTTTATTGAATTTTGTCTCAAACCTTTGCTATTGAATGATTTTAAAACAAAATTTAATTAAAAAAATTCTTTCAAATATTTTATTTTAATAATTAAGATTTAATAAATTAATTAATAAAGAATGATAAAAAAAAAGTTTAAGCTTTATCTTTTTATAAAATAAAAAAATTATGTTAATTTCTTAATTTTTAATATTTTTTATAAATTAATTTTATCTTCAAAATTGAGTGACAAAATTAAATCAAAAATCAAAGTTTAGTGGTAAAATTCAATCAATTAAAAGTATAGTGACAAATTTGTAGTAATATCAAAAGTACAATGACAAATATCAATCAACATAAAATATAGTGACAAATTCAATATCCACTTTTAGTACGGTGACAAATTTACCCATTAATCCTAACAATTAATAATGATATGCTTGACATCTCAAAAAATCATTATTGCAAATGAAGTTATCAAACTTCTTATACCACTGTCCAGGAACCTGTTTCAAATCATATATAAACTTTTCAGAAATTTACACACCATTTCTCCTTTCCTTAAACTTCAAAACCCTGTGGTTGCTGCATGTGGATTTCTTATAACAAGTCACAATGAAAAAAAAGCCATTTTTACATCCATCTACCGTATAGATGCACATTTTATTTTAAGCACCGGAGAGAAAATTTTAGTCTATCAAAAATTGAGCTGTAATCGAGCCGAGCCGAGCTCGAATACTGAGAAGCTCGAGCTCGATTCGAAACTCGAGACTCGCTCGGTTCGAGCTCAATCGAGTATCATTTTTTAAGCTCGAACTCGGCTGAAGATAAAATCGAACTATTCGAGCTCGACTCGATTAGGCTCGTTTATATACTCGAGCTCGAGCTCGAATTAAGGGTTTTTAAGTATGTATATATATTAAAGGTAAAATAGTAAATTAATAATAAAAATATTATAAATAAATAAAAAACTCGATTAGACTCGTGAGCTGCTCGAATCGAGTATTAAGATACTCGAACTCGGCTCGCTCGATAGCTCGAGCTCGGCTCGATAATGACCGAATCGAATTCGAATTTTTTTCGAATTGAACTCAAATAATTTGTGAATACAAATGTCTCGTTTATATCCTAATCAAGAAATCTTTCCTTTGGCGAAAGCCCTTTTACAACGCTTGATGTCGTCATGTTCTTCTTTTATCTAATAAATTCATCTCTTCCGCAATGTTTTTTTCCCTTTAGGTTGGTCCTACCAACTGCCATGTTTGATTTGACAATAACGAATCCAACTCATCTTCATGCTTAACTTGTTTTGATTGATTCATACTGCTTTTTCATAACTTCTAGGTTAACAAATTCATTTAATTTATGAATTTTGTTAACGAATGTTTTAATAATATTTTTTAAAATTATTAAATATAATAATATTTTTAATTAATATATTAAAAATAATAAATAAAATTATTAATTTTTATATTTAATATAATATTATTATTATAAATAATATATTAATTAATTTTAAAAAATACTCTAAGAATATTCGTTAACAAAATCGTTAATTTAAACTTTTGATGTATAAGTTAAAAATACAATTTTTTTAATGATTCAAAATCAACCACTTATACTTTCACAAAATATTGAAATATAAAAAAAAAAATCAAACTTAAATAAAACTTTTAAATATATAAAAAGCACAATCATAATTGTTATTTATGTATGAAGAGTTTAAATAAAAATACCAAATGAACATATATTAACATGAACAATTTTAATTTGATTCATGAGTATTTATATTATTCAATATATCTAGATTAAGAATATTTAAACTTAAATGACACTAAATACTAAGTACATACATCAACAATTAATTGAGTTCATGAATATCATAGATTCATGAATGACTTATTAAATTCATAATATAAAAAATTGTTAAAATAAAAATAAAATTAATTAATTATAAATATAATATAATAAATTGAAAGGATCCGATTGGATGACATCTCAATTAGACTTGACAGATATCATCTTCAATTTCAATTGGTAACTCAATTTTAAATTATAGTTATATTATATATATTATATATACGTAATTTTGATTAATATTTGGTTAATTACATTTTTACCTTAGAAGAAGAAGTTTCAAATTTAAAATTAATCCTACCTTGAAAATAGTATCAAAATAATATATGCATAAGCTAGATCAATTAGGTTTGGTTCTTCATTAATTTCATGTAGTAGTTATAGTGTCAAAATCAAATTCCTATAAAATTGTTTTTTAGTACCAAAAAAAATAAAATAATAAGATTTGGAACGGTCCAACATACAATACTTTCACATTAATTAATTAATTAAGCTACGTTTGAATTCCTTAATCTTTATTTCCTTTTCTATTCTACGATGATTTTGCCATTTAAAAAGCCTAATAGTAATAATTATTCCTTCCTCCTTTTAACTCCCAATTATTATTAGTAGATCTAACAATTCGTATATTCATATTGTATTTATATTATTTTTGTATATTATAATCGTATTTAAAAAATTATATATTTATATAAATTTTGATACATTAATAATTCGTTTTATATAAATTTTAATATGTTCATATATTTATGTCGTATTTTAGTTTATTTTTTTGTATTGTGTTTGTGTCGTGTCTAAAATTATCAAATTTAATTATTATTATTTATTATTTAAAATTCAGGAGAAATTATTATTATTATTTTAAAAAAGACTAGCCCAAGTCAACAACTTGGAAGGACCGGAAAACGGTTTTATTTCCCTCCGTTGAGCTCAAACGACTTGAAACTTCAAAAAAACATAGTCAAAAATCCAAAAGCTCTTTATCTTCAAATTCTTTCTACGATTTTTCTCTTCGCCGGTAAGTTTCAGTCTCCGACTTTACTTGAACCAGTTTTTCTCCATTTTCGCTTAATAAAGTTCTTTTTGGTTCTTTTAAATTTACAAATGTTTTTTACTTCTTCTTCTCAATTTTTGTGTTTTCGTTGTTAAGTTTGGATTTAGTGCAATGCGTTTGGATCTGTCTCGAAACTTTTTTGTTCTTTTTTTTTTTTGGTTTTGGTTCGCTGGAATTTTTGAGTTTAGTTTGGTTTCCGGGAAAAGCTGAGGTAATTACATGCTGGTGGAAATTTTGAATCTTGATTTTTTTTTATTTCCTTTTTCTGGAAATTTTGGAGTTTGGAACTTATGTCAATTAAGGTAAGCTGGTAATCAATCATGCCGTTGAGTCCGAGATTTAATTGACGATGATTTCTCTAAATTTCTCTTTCTTTTCCTACATTTTCTCGCCAACCAATCATAGCTGTAATGACTTTTTTTTTTTTTCTTTTTTAAATTTTCCCTGCCAAAGGGAATTCTAAAGTTAGATACGGGCATACGGCAATGGCATTTTTATGTAATATTAAGAAACGATTTCGATGCAAAATGAGAACAAAATCAAGTTTATAATTTCAATTAAAAGCATAAAATAGTATACTGATTCTCCGGTCCAGACATCAAAATTTGCCATCTTGTTACAATATTGTAACAAAAAAATTTATTATTGTTTGAACTGAGATTTTGATTAATGGCTTTCTTATTCTATGAAGGATCAGCTGTTTGTTTATGTGTTGTGGTCCCTATCAGCATAGCATTGGTCATCCAAATTGTTTTCTCTTAAGCTTTAAGTTCTTCCTGTTTGCTACAGGTGTTTTCTAGTTTCATTTAGTCATATTACAGAATTTATATGGCTAAAGTTTTTTGTTTGTTTCAGTCAACAAGAATATAATATGACCATTGAACGAGTAAATTTAACAACTTCCTTCAAAATGAGCAATTGGGGTGGCACAGCTTGATTCATTTGACTTGTACATCTTGGTCATCTACCGCAACTGTTGCGAATTGATTATTGTGTGCTTCGTTAAAAATGTGATTTTAGTGTTTTGTAAACTTTAATGGTGATACTGATGTTTTTGAGATGTATGACACTTGTCTTAGGATGAAGTTGGTATAGCTTATCAAAGTTGAATAGGGTGGTGGTAAACAGAAAAAGTAGATGTCCTGGAGTTGTGCACTTGTTTTGTAGGACTGTTTCTCTGTTTGTTAGTATTATGGATATATTACTTATTTTCAGTGGCAAATTTTGATACATTTTCTAATGGACTAATTGGTTTCAAATTCTTTCACAGCGTTTCAGTCTTATGCCAGATGCATGACAAAGAATTTTTCAGGAATTTGCTGATGGTTACAGAACTCTTGAGTTTTTGCACATCGAGCCAGAAGGTCATGCTTGCAACCTTTGGTAGTTGTCTTAGCTGGACAGCAGGCTGAGAATGAAAGCTGAAACACTCCATCTGATGAGGTGAAATGATCCTTCAACATTTAATCTTAGGCTGTTGACTGTCTGTTCAAAGTGCCCCCTTGTTTTAACTCTTCATTAGCAACTTGACTTATTGCCTACAGATTATAATTTTACAAATCAATTTAAATACTGATTACCAGATTTTTTAAATTTGATCATTATGAGAATAAGTTGCAACACTTTTTGATACAATTGTGTAATCAGCAGAATGAAGAAATGGTACGGTGGTGCTCTAGTTGCATCCTTGTTTATGTTGCTGGTCCTGAGATATGGTGTCATGAAAAATCCTGTTGAAGAAAGCTACTTGATGAATCCCTTCTCCTCCAATGGAACCAATCCACTTGAACGGGTGCATTTTACAGGTCCACCTGCAGTTCAAAATCCAGAAAATGCTTCTCAAGTAATTTCCATTGATACCATAGCTTTCAGTCTCTTTGCTCAAAGGAACCTCTCCAAGGGAGAGCAACAATCTTTGCTGACCTGGAATTTGTTGAAGCACTTAATTAACCATTCTAAAGCTTTGCCAAATGGAGTAGAGGCTATCAAGGAAGCTGGAAGTGCATGGAATAGCCTGATGGCTTCGATTGAAGAGGAAAAACTTGGTTATGCCAATGATAATTCATCTAAGAAAGCAAAAGAGAAGCAATGTCCCCATTTTCTTAATAAAATGAATCCTGCTGAACCTGACAAGAGTCATTATAAGTTGCGAGTTCCTTGTGGCCTCACTCAAGGTTCTTCCATTACAATCATTGGCATTCCAAATGGCCTTCTTGGTAATTTTCGCATCGACTTAACAGGGGAAGCACTTCCAGGGGAGCCTGATCCACCAATTATTTTGCATTACAATGTTAGGCTCCATGGGGATAAGATAACTGAGGACCCTGTAATTGTCCAAAACACCTGGACTATAGCTCATGATTGGGGTGAAGAGGAGCGTTGTCCGCCCCCGACTCCTGCCAAGAACAGAAAAGGTAGAAAGACTTGTAGCATCTTTTTGGTACACTTAGTGCAAAAAGAATTAGAATCTTTCTTCTTGTTTTATATTAAATTAATGTCCATATACCACTCGTACATTTTACTGTCCTTAGGTTTAAGATACACATTCTCTTCATATTAAGTACTCTTTTTTTACTCTATTCGATACCAGTCCTTAGGTTAAGATACACATTCTCTTCATATTAAGTACCTTTTTTTACTCTATTAAATACCAAACATGCAATTTTCTCATCTATTTTGGATGACACATTAATGGAGACTGGAAATTCTGTCAACTAAGAAGCTACTTCAACCTGTTGGTGACATCATTAGGCTTTGTCTGGCCAAAAAATTCTATTGCTTAATGAAGTCAATTAACAGCTAGTTGCCCTAGCTTCAGCTACCAAAATGCTTAACCTTCATTACGTGCAGAGGAATAAATATTTCAAGCTCATCTAAATTTCTAATTGCTTCCTCTTCTTCTTCTTCTTTTTCTTTTTTAAATTGTTTGCATTCATGAGGCATGTGTAACTGCATCTAAAGTTTTTTTTTTTTTTGTGAGTTAACTCTACTCAGTTTCTTTTTCCAGTGGATGAGTTGGACCAGTGCAATAAGTTGGTGGGTAAAGATGATAACAGGACAGTTAGCATGCATTCCCATGGTTCAAGGAGGTCTTCAATGGGGATGCAAGTGGTTAAATCCAGAAGATATTTTCCTTTTAAGCAAGGTTCTCTTTTCGTTGCTACTCTTAGAGTAGGATCAGAGGGAATACAGATGACAGTTGATGGAAAGCACGTAACATCCTTTGCTTATCGAGAAGTAATTTTTGTCATCCTCCTTTTACTTGTATAATTTGTTAAATAATTAATAGTTTCATTGAACTTAATGGCTTATTGGCTGCTTTTATGTTCAGACATTGGAGCCATGGCTTGTTAGTGAGGTTAAAATTTCTGGAGACGTGAAATTAATTTCTGTCCTGGCTAGTGGTTTACCCACTTCAGAGGATTCAGACCATACAGTTGATTTAGAGGCACTTAAATCAGTTCCTCTCTCTCATCAAAGGCCAGTGGATCTCTTTATTGGTGTTTTCTCTACCGCCAATAATTTTAAACGAAGAATGGCTGTGAGAAGAACATGGATGCAGTATCCTGAAGTTCGGTCAGGGACAGTTGCAGTGCGCTTTTTTGTTGGATTGGTACGGTTTCCATGTGAATTTTTCTCACATAAAATTGTTATAATTTTGATGCTTGGTAGTTGTAGTTCTACCATAGAAAAGGAAAAACCATTCTCGTCAAGCAGTACATGGTTGAGATTTTCTAGCCACAAATACTATGGTTCATATATATGGTTCTTGATTCATGTTTTCAAGGCATTGTTGCACCCCAAAATCGCTTATGATTTTGTGCCAGCAGCATTACATACTGTTAGAGGTCTCAGGCTGGGGACAATATTCATTATGTTTCTCTGTTTTTAGACCATTTTTGTACCAATAGGTAGTTTATGATGCTTTACTGTACTAAGTTTCTTTAGCACTAGTTAAGCATTTATTTGTACTCACATCAGACACCTAAACACTAATGTACTCATATCAGACACCTAAACACTGTAATCTACTCATTCTTCAGCTGCAATGGGTACCTATCTTATCTTATTATACGTAAATAGTTAGACAACTGAGAGTTTTGGTGTTAAATTAAAACTCTGTAGTTGTATCTCTCTTGAAACTATTGTCAAAGTTTGTGGTTTTAAGTTCTATAGTTATCTAAGCCTCTTACATAATTACTTACGGAGTTGGAGATGTTCTGCAGCATAAAAACCAAATAGTAAATGAGGAACTCTGGAATGAAGCACGGACATATGGAGACATACAGCTGATGCCTTTTGTTGATTACTACAGTCTGATCACCTGGAAAACTTTGGGTATTTGCACCTTTGGGGTAAAGTCTTTTCCCTTTCTTTCAATAAGGAAAATCCTTTTTTTCCATATAAAACTCATCTCTTCAACAGACAGAAGTTGTTTCTGCAAAGTTTGTCATGAAGACAGATGATGATGCATTTGTTCGTGTGGATGAAGTAATGGCTTCGTTAAGCAGGATAAGTGTGACTCGTGGATTGCTTTATGGACTCATTAACTCAGATTCCCAACCTCATCGCAGTACAGAAAGCAAGTGGTTTATTAGCCCTGAGGTAATTCTTCACTCAATTTCCTCAAATGGTTTCAACTATACTGACTTGGGCGCAATGTCAGTGGATAGTGAATCATAAGCTCTAAGTTTTTGCTTGTTATGAGCAATGATTGGAAAAAGGAACTGCGTTAGCTTTTGTTAATTTATATTTTGCTTATGTTAGGTTTGTGCAATCAAAATCCATTTTTTTTCTTGCGATCATGTTCATAAAAGCAATATTTATTATGATCACAGAAAAGAAAGAACAAGAGCAGCTTTTTTGCACAATATCCCTTACATAGCTCACCTTTACTGCAAGGGTGTTAGATGGGCCCTCTAACTCAAGCTTAAGTAACTCGAAGCTTTAGTTTGTTCGTAATGTTACTGTAGGCTGCACAGGCATTTCCATTCATAGTTACGGGCAAATCAGCATTATTTAACCGTAATGGTATAAAAATTGTCAGTCTTCTTCGTAATATATTGTCCTGATGTTGTGTTCAATCAAGGAATGGTCCGAAGAGAAGTACCCTCCTTGGGCACATGGTCCTGGTTATGTGGTGTCCCACGACATAGCGAAGGCTGTTTACAAGAGGTTCAATGAGGGGCGCTTAAAGGTACGATGAAAATGTTACCTTTTCCATTTTCTTAGTTTTGTTCTTCTGCAATATGCTACATATATGGAAGTTATTGGAATAGGATTTCTCATTCTTTGTGTGGATAATTCTCAGTGTTTAAACAAATGTCGTGTATAACAGATGTTTAAGCTAGAAGATGTGGCAATGGGGATTTGGATCGTGGATATGAAGAAAGAAGGTTTAGAAGTTCGGTACGAGAAGGAAGAGAGGATCTTTAATGAGGGTTGTAAGGATGGGTATATCATTGCCCACTATCAAGGTCCAAGAGAGATGATGTGTTTGTGGCAGAAACTCCAGGAGACAAAAAGAGCTAGATGCTGTGGTGATCCATAACCACAGGCAGACGACACTCGAGGAAATACAATGTTTTTAGGTGCTCTAACAATCAATATCTACAGTTTGGTTTCATCACCAGCACTTTCCGGTGCTAACTTTAAGTTGATGAGAAATAGATAGGAGGAAAAAATCAGTCCTTGCCAGTGTTGTCAAGGTGTGCGCCTAGGCGCGTCTAATCCTTGCGCCTTAGCGTTAGATAACAAAAGCATCTCAAATCCTTTCGGAAAAGGCTCATTTGATCAGGCACGCGCCTCGTGCGCCTTGGCGCGCTTTTTTGTAAGACAATAAGCTTAAAAAAGCCCGCCTGATTGAAATTCTATTTAATTTCTTTTATTTTAATTTGTTTCATTAGATGTACATTTACTAATAAGAAAGAGGATTGTATCAAACTCTCTACTTCTCAATATTTGAGTATTCAACAACAGACATGGGACTATAAAGAAATCATGCATATTGGACAACCAAAAAAATTGCATATTTTATAGATAAATTGGATCACTCTTTAGAGTTTATTATATAATTATATATCTTAAGCTTATTATATGTATATATATAAAATTGCATATTTTATAGATAAATTCAAGGTTACATGGACTCGGATACGGGTATCCAATACTGGTATGTATCCAAGTGTCTAACTCGTCTTTTGGTTAAAATTTTGGACACGCGGAGTCGACTAAAAAGTATCCAAAAATTAGATACGGGTACGAGAATATGCCTTATAATAATATTTAAAATAAATATATATATATATATACAAGTAATGTAATATTATATATAAATAATATTTTTTATAATAATATTTTTTAAAAAATATTTTATTTATCAAATTTATTCTTAATTATTATTAATTTTAGTAGTTTTGGACTTTTGGTCCATTAATTAGGCAAGGGCAAAAAAATAAAAGATAGCCCAAAAAATAATAAGTTTGCTTTTATTCAATCTAATTTGAATATTTTGGGCCAGATATAATAAGCTCAACACCTGAGAATTCTCAAAGAAAGCCCAAAATTTGTCTCGTTTTGCTTTTGTCTTTTAGGCAAACAAAGCCGCCCATCCTCTTCTTCCTCGTTTTTCTCCTTTTTCCTGAACTTTCATCGTCTTTTCTTCTTCTTCTCCTTGCTACTTTTTTCTTCTTTGTCCTTTTCCAAAACTTCGTTGTCTCTTCTTTTTCTTCCTCCTGCTGAGGAGTCGTAGCTAATCACAAGAAGCCGTGTTCATATTTTCGATGACTAGTCGGACGCATATTCCGTGTCGGTACCAGTGTCGTGTCGACACCGGTACGACAACCATAACCGGCAAGTTCATGTAACAGAAGATAAATGGGATCACTCTTTAGAGTTTATTATATATATATACAAAAACACATGCATATACATATTGCGTCTTACTTCATTCAGACAAGCGCTTTTTTAGCGCCTTGCGTCTGAGGCAATATAAGGATTCTAGCGCCTAAAGTGCGCCTTGTGCCTTTGACAACACTGGTCCTTGACGATTGATCCGAGGTCGAGAAAATTCAGACAAAAGATGGATGGGGTCAGTGAGTATTGTTGTATAATTAGCAATACTTTTGTAGTGCATACATGTAGTCAACATTTTAGTTGAGGTAAAATGAAATTCTAAGTAGAAATGGTAGATCAATGCCATTGTATAAAGAAGCCATACTGGTAGGAAATTGCAGTTTTTACCCAAGCCTGATCTGATGTACACTCTCTACTTCTCTCCTTTAAAGACCTTTCTATGTACTTTTTATTATATTTTCCCCCTGGCAAATGAAGTTGGTTAGCACTATGAGCATGGTTTAGCTAATGATTTGGTCTGCTCCTTCAAGTTTTATTTAGCCATTTGCCTTTTCCCTTCCAATATGGAAGAAAAACAGAAGGCAATGATACCCCTGCAATTAGAAAGAATCAAGAAGCATTAGAGGGAATTTTGCTAGTAGCATCAGTCAGTTTTCCAAGAGTTGTCTCTGCAAAATATACATTATACCTTCTTTTGATATCGATATTCTTTCAAAAGTTCTTGGAGTTGAATACATATAACAATATACATAGTTTATGAACAAAAGATTGGATTCTAAATAATCAAGTTCGCTGCTTAGTTTTACACTATATTACTAACAAACAACCACGCAGCATAGAAGTTCCAAACCATGCCCATTGAGCTGATCTATTCCCAGCAGTTTAAGTCTATTGCTTTTGAACCTGATTCAATGTCATTGTAGCATTGGCTGTTGAGATCAAATGACCCCAACAATCCAGACTTTCTCAAACGACTACCAGTTTCATCCTCATGAAGCTCTAATCTTTTAGCTAGTGGTTGCTCAACACATATACCATCAGGAAAGTTACACTTACACCCACTTCTTTTCTTTCCATTAGTTTGATTGCTTGAACTACTAATCAAAGGCTTCTTTTCTGGGTGAACATCCATTAAGGAAAGTTCAGCAGAAGTATTAGACTTCCTGGAGCTCTCAGAAGATGTCAATATGCTCTCCATTGACAATATAGTACCTCTCATTGGCTTTCTTTCTATTTCTTTTAAGCTTGAAATTGAACCTCCTACTTCAGTCAATTCTGAAAATGAAGAACTTGTGCAGCAGCCGGTGTTAACCATTGAGACTAGTTGAGATAGTTCAGCTTTAGCAAGTTCTACACCAACAGAAGAGGAGCTATACCCAGCCAGTGTTTCTTGTGCTTTCTTTAATACCGATTGTAAGTACTTTCCTTGAGCTTCAATTCTTAGCTGTAAATGTCTCTGGACCTGAAAAATGGAACAATAGCCTGATTGATATGCCTTGATGCATCAACTTAAAATCAGCTATTTAAATTGGGATTGGTTTAATAGCTCATCATACCTCAATCTGTTCATGAAGCTTTCTCTGTACTTCCATCTGCATTTGGAGAGCCTGAGCAATCTGCAAGCTTCTGATGAACACAATAATTAGACGGTCAAAATACAATCTTTTTTATTATTATTTCCATCAAAAATTTATCAAAAGATATAGGATCCATGTATAACTATTTACTCATTCATCTGCTTGTGAGTTCCATCACTTGTGTCACTACTGAAATTCCCATTACTGTTCTGCATCTCTCTGTAATCTGTATCACAAGAATGAAAAAGAAAGAGAAAAAAAAAAGATTATATTGTTGTAAAACTCAATATAAGAATTTAAATGCATCAAGCAACGAATTCTTAATCTCACCATCTAGTTTATTGTTAAGGCAGATTTCTGTCTGTTGGCTTTTCCCCAGCCTGTATTTCTGCAAGAAGAAGATACAGTGTTAAAGCTTGTTTCCTTTCCTATTTGGTTATAGAAAATAAAAAATTGATAGTAATTGCCTGTAAATGGCTTTTAAGATGATACAAAGTGAATCCAGAAATTCCCATGACCCTCATCAGACTCTTTGGTGTTGCTTCTGTCCAGAAATAATAAACACAAAGAAACATGACTAAATTTTGCATATACTTTAGTTATATATAACAATATGATTAGACAAGATGATGATTTTAACTGTCTGCCCCTCCAAGTTGATTGACAGCTTCAACAAATCTTTGATGAAGTTGAGGAGTCCACTTTAGCCTAGGCTTTGCATCAGTTGACAGAACCAAATTCATGTTTTGATGACCCATTGTTTTTTGAGTTGTGTAAGAGAGACAGACAGGAAGAGGAGGCTGAAAACTGAAACTCATATGTGGGTTTTGATCCCTTTCTTTAGTTGCTATGCTTTCAATAGTTCTCTTATTATAATTTTGGAGTTGTTGGGCTGTCCTATGATTTAACTCCATATCTGGAAACATAATTGGGGAATATATGCCATGAGCTGTGGCTATTCCTTTCTCTCATACTAATTTTTCTTTTAATCTTTTTTAATTTTTCTTCTTTTTTCTTTGACTTGAAAGGGGGTGGATGGAGAGAATCTCTGATGCAGCAAACTCAGAGAAAGCAACACATTGCAATTTGAGTCTCAAAAGGAGAGAAAAGAGGAAAAGTGCATGCTTTGTTTTTATCTTTGCTGTTTTCCCATTTCTCTCTCCCTTCTTCACACAACATATTTTTTTCTGTCTTCCTGCTTCATTCCCCTGCTCGGTTAGTCGAAATGCAATATTACAGTCGTTATTTTGCAGTTTCAGTTTTTTATGTCATTAACATTCACCAAAATTAATCGAGATAGTATTCATTACGTTCGTAATCGCGATAAATACAACGTAACCAAAAACACATTCGCAATCATAATTTAAATCTCTTACCCTACCATGATGAATAATGGATGCAGCTTTCCTAACACTATGAGAAGCTTTCAAGGAAAAAAATAAAGAGAGAATTAAATTGACAGGAATGCTATAATGGATGCTTATTTCCTACAAATGGGCAATGGCTCTTTTTTTCTTTTAATTTCTCTTTCTCTTTTTTTTTTCCCTTTATTTTTATATTTTCTTTTTTTGAGGAGAGTGTGGCGTGACTGGCAGATTCTTTTTGTTCTTTGTATGGATGAAGGAATCAAAGAATCTAATATTAGATTTTTGGACCCAGCTGACCCTATTTTTCTTATTAAGAAAGTTATGTAGAAAAAGTGAATAAAATCAGGCCATCTTATAGATAACAAGAGCACAAACTAAGGTGTGAAAATAAACCCTTACTAAAAAATTTCTTCCCTGGAAATTGAACCAAAAGGAGACACAATTCTGTAAGATTATCCCATTACAGGAGAATCTCAGTTTCTTGGCTTTTTTATACAGACTGTCATTAGGGCCGACAGCTTGACATACGACTCCATTTGCAACTTGAGTTTTACCTAATCAAACATCTACCAATACGGCAATACCATCCAAGTGGGCATCTCAAGTAATATTCCATATAGCAGATCAAGTGTAGGCCAGGCACAGACATTATAACTTCTTGACATAATATTTTGAATCTTACCAAAAACATTTTGCATCCTTTCTCCTCCTATGATCATGCCAGCAGTCGGTCGGTTCGGTTTTAAAAAACCGAAAATCAATTTAACCGACTTCAACTAAAAAATAACCGATAATTGAACCGATTTCATTGTAGAATCGATTTAACCGAACCGATTTAATTTGATCGGTTATTTCGGGTAAAAATATATATAAATATAATATTAAAAATATATAATTATATATAATTATATATTATAAATATAATTATAAATATAAATATATTTAAAAATATATTAGATATAATATTAAAGGTTGGTTAACTCGGCCGGTTCGGTTACTCAAAACATTAACCGGAAATCGACCGAATTAACCAAAAAAATCGACCTCAATAACCGATTTAAACCTTAAACCGACCTAACCGACCCGTTTTAACCGAATTGGGTTCGTTCAGTCGGTTATCTCGGTTAGAACCAAGATGTGCTCTGCCCTATGTTACCCGAATTCTTCATTTTTTATAAATATTTGTGTCCGACATATATTCGGATATGTGTATGGGAATATGATCCTTCAAATATATAAAAAAAATATTAAATTTTGAGCATATTCGTATCGGATACATACCCATATCCAACTCTCATCCGAATCCGGATAACATAGGATCAGGCTCAAACAAAGAGTGGGAAAAAGGCTTATTCAGGTGACTGCAGAAGATGCAACTTCAACAGGCCTGAAGTTACCCTCATGTTGTAGTAAGCTAAATTATCATAAACCTAAAAGAATTTAGGTTTGGATTCCATAATTATTACACAATGCTAAACTTGAATCAAAGTATCCTGAAATGGTGATACAAAGCAATAGAGCTAGCATCCCATGGCACATGTCAAACAAGACAATTAAATCAAAACCCTCCCTTTTCTCTCTTTGGCAAATGTAAACACAATGAAATGACAAAAAAGCTCCAAACAGTTTATTGATGCACACTTTCTCCTAGTATGAAAGCAATCAACAGGACTCATTCTTCTAAAACTCCTATCAAAGAAACATATTCCAAAGAGAATGTTAGCTTTAAATCTGTAGTCCATATCCAAGAAGACCTTAAGGCAAAGAAGTTTCATACAAAAAAAAAATAAAAAAAGGAAAGATAAAGGGAAGTCACAATGGCCAACAACAAATCATAAAAGTCAATTGAATCAGATTAATCTTCTTCAGATTTCATGGGCTGCAATCAAGAGTTAAAATCCAATGATTGAACTCCAAAGTATTGTCTGCTAAATCGATAAGCCATTTTCCAGGATTCAAAGGTAAGGAAGATTAGATGCTAAGTGTTAATTATTTTATTCAGGCAACCAAAAAAGCAAAAGGCTGCCTCAATTAATTAAAGAATTAAGTAGAAGATATGTACAAGGTTTTATCTAGGATTGCTTGAATACATGCCTTTATCAATGAAAGATCCCAATCAGTTGACTCACTATGATTTAAATAGTAGTCGTAACGTGACGTTATGGTCGTTATTTTATGATTTTAATTTTTTTTGTCGTTCATCTTAATCATCGATATTCACCACAATTGACCACAATAACATTCATTACATCCACAATCACAACAAATACGATTCAATCAAAAATACGTTCTTCGCGATCGCAATTTAAATTAATCCATGATTGAAATATAATTCCTCGTGGCAAGCTCATAGTTCATATTGAAAGAGAGGAATAATATTATGGAAAAGCTTTTATGAAATGTGGCCCGAATGTTTGAAAAACAAGAAAAGAAGAGTAGTTATTGAAGTTCCTTTTTTCTCTTTAACCAGCTGCTATACTTTGAACTTCCTTTGTTGCTTTAATATATTCCATAACAGGTAAAGGAGATTCTGGGATGATGCCAACCGGGCCGACCCGGCCCCTGGTATTTAGGTGAGTATAGCAGAAGAACCGGTGAATCAAAAGTCATACAAACAAAGGTGCCTCTAATCAATTATTATTCTTTAAGGGACCCATTTGAAGAGATCTCATAAATCCAAAAGCATGGAAGAAGATGAGAAGAATATTATATTATGGCCTCAGGAATCTAGAAAAGAGAAACAAAAGGAAACTAGCTAGTCGCCAAGCCATCCAACTAAAGAATAATTAATCGAAATTTCAGCTGAAAATATTACGTTAAGCTCAAACATAGTCACCATGCCCCGAACTCAAAGGTTATAGGACATAATATCATATTAAATCAAAATTTTAAGTTTTCAAAAATCATATTTTACAAAACCTCAATTCTCTCATTAATTCAAATATACAACTTGATTGAAAGATATAAAATATTTGCTAATTAATAATTCTTCTAAAAATTGATATCCAAAATAAGTCTTAATGGTTAAAGAGCTGAACAAATCGATATGCAGAACTACAAACTTGTAATTGCATTTATAATTTTCTTCTCTAAAACGAAAAAAGGCGTGTGGCACTGGCATGTAAACAACTCAATGATAAATTTCTTCATGTCTAGATAATTATGGGTTAATAAATAAGGAAATAAAGCAAATTCTTGCTAGATTCATCTTGCAGCTAAGCATATACAAAGTTCTTTATAAGTGGTAGACATGATTGCTTTCTTCACCATGACAGTAAATAAATATCGAAATTGCCTTTGCCTCACTAAATGAAGCCCCAATTTCTAGAATCTATGTAAGGCACAACATCTTTGTCCAAGACCCCACGACAAGATTGATAGAGACAAAGTAATAAAAAGCATGCAGAAATTATATTCCTTCAAATAATTCAAGCAATTAGTCATTTCTGATGAAATGGTACATCCATCCAACATCGATCGAGCGTCCACTTGGTTGGCATGACTTAACCCCACTGCATAGCTTGCTAAGCAATAGGGAAAGGGGAAACCACTGGAGATTGGAGACACAAATACTGAGTTTATCACGTATTTTTTTTCCTATTGATACTGTAGCTTCATGAATTTTGTGAAAAAAAGTTAGTTTTCAAAGAAAGAACCAAGATGAAACGGGTCCTCAATTGGATTTTCTAA
Source organism: Fremontodendron californicum (assembly GCA_030761205.1). NCBI lineage: Eukaryota > Viridiplantae > Streptophyta > Magnoliopsida > Malvales > Malvaceae > Fremontodendron > Fremontodendron californicum. The sequence goes on along the minus strand of JAULJL010000025.1, from coordinate 22,516,534 downwards.
ACAAAGTATAAAGTTTTAAATGTAGTTTTACATAGACAAGCCCACATTATCAAGGCAAGGATTTGGCACTTGGGTTTCCCATAGGAAGGTATGCCTGGGAGATTCTTGGACTCCATGGCCAAGAAAAAACCTAGAAGCAACTTCAGAAGGTTCATCATATATAAAAAGCCCAAGCTGTTGTAGGGAACCGAAGGGCTTTTTTATGATGCAATCTTAATCTTCACTACCCCGTGCTATGCTGCAAGTGAAACGATTCGTTTTTTATTTTTTATTAAATTGAATCATTATGATAAATTATGCAAAATATGTTAGAAATTGAGATACGACACGAATACACAAATTTTTCTCTAAATTGAATCAAAATGTCAAATTATGTAAAATATGAGATAAATTAAGACACGACACAAACACAAAAATGAAAAAATAATTAAAATACAACACGAAAAATAACACGAACAGGACACAAATATACGAACGTGTAAAAATATATATAAAACGAATTATCAAAATGTAAAAATTTATATAAATTTATAATACTTTGTAAAATAAAACGAATACAAACACGAACACTTCACGAGCGCAACATAGGAAAAATAATTAAAACACAACACGAAAAACAATATAAACACGATAAGTATACACAAACGTTTAAAGATATATATAAAACGAATTATTAACGTATAAAAATTTATATAAATTTATAATACTTTAAACACAAAAAGATAACACGAACACACAAAATTTTCTCATTTTTTTCTCTTTTCTTCCTACCAATTTTTTTTTACCCCTATCCCTCAACAACCCAAAAGAGAAGTGGGATCTACAACAACAACAACAAAAATACGTGGCTGCATTAAATTTGTGCAAAAAATGGGTGACGTGGCTGCACCATTTTTGTGCAAAAATTGCAAAATTTATTGTATGAATTTATGATCAAATTCAACCTTGAAAGGATGCAGTTGCAATTACCAACAACTTGGCCATATTCATAAATTAATTTCTCAGGTTACTCAGTAACAATGGCAAGTCAAAAAGTTGTCAAAACCAGGATTTTAAGGTAAGATTTGCCACTTTACATATCAACATGCTCAACCCTAATAAGGGACTAGGCTCTACAGGAGCTTTTCCAATTCAAACTTAAATCAAAGTACTAGAATCTATTTTTCTAAAGAATAGATTTTCTCTGCTCGATTTGGTGTTCTTCTTTCGAATGATTTTTTAACTCACCCATAAATCTATTCTTTTTTTGAAAGGAAAAACTTATGAATTTTAGTAAAGGTTATATTGAAAAAGACAGTATTATCGATCGATATGATAGGGATATCGGATCGATTCGAAACTTTACGTGCACGATAAGTACGATTATATTGTTAAATCCAACGGTTAGTTTGTACAAATACAAGTCATATAAAAATTACGGAAGCGTGTAAACCCCGCTTGTGGAGTTAAAAATGTCCACCGCCAGTGTACAAGATAATAATCCAATAAATAATATATAAAAATCTAACTATGGCAAAAAAAGGGTAATTTACATTTTGAGTCATTGAATTTAGAATTAACTTTCATGTAGGTCACAAACTTTTAATTTTATCAAATTACATCACTAAACTTTTATTATTAATAAATTAAGTCACTTATGCTAATTCAGTTAGGTAATTCTAACGAAAAAATTGACTCAACATGCATATATTTTTTATATCTTATCGAGATAATGCCTGACTGACATTTTACGTAAAACAATTTTCACGCTGAGTTTGCTTTTTCGTTAGTTTACTTAACGGAATTAGCATAAGTGACCTAATTTATTAATAATAAAAGTTCAGTGATGTAATTTGATGAAATTAAACATTTGTGACCTATATGAAAATTGATGTTAGGTTCAGTGACCCAAAAAAAAATTTATTAGTCAACATCCATAGGCTTAATTGATAAAGTGATCATTCACTTCTTCTCAATTTAAATGATCATGGGTTCAAGCTTTATCTTAGTATTATTAAGGGAGATAATTTTCAATATTTACGTCTTGGTTTGGACTTTGGTGGTTGAAATAACATATTTAAATTTATTTTAATATAATAAGTAAATATTATTTACTTTAATATATATAATTCATTATTATATATATTTTTGATAAATCTATATTTTAAATTTTTGACTGAACTCCATTAATTTTTAAATTTGAATAAATAACTTGACTCTTTCAGACGTATCTATTTTGAAAGTTAAAAGAGAAATACCAAATCACATGAAATCTAAGAGCATGAATTTATTTATTTATTTATTTATTTTGTGTGGAAGTTTTTGTCATTTCTTAATGCTTACTGCTTAGTGCTTGTTATAGAAATTAATATAAAGGAAAAAGACTGAAAGAGGAAACATTTAAGCCCACGAGAAGTAGTGGTCTTATTAATTGCCCTTCTTCTACATCTACAAGATTTTAAGTCTCAAGTCAATTCATGCATGATCCCCTCCTATAAGGCTATAACCTTTTTTTTTTTTTTTGTGGAGCAAATTAGATATTCATGGCCTGAGAGCTTTAGCCCATCTCAACCCACTTTATAATAACCACTTTTTTTTATCCTTTTTGGTCGGCCAAAAATGAAATTTCTTCCATTCTAATCTATTTAGGGGAAATTTTATAATATAAGGACTAAACATGACATGACATTAACCTTTTTATTTAATGGGTTTCCTTTCCTATATTCATGACATGACATTAATCTATTTAGGGGAATTCATGCTATAGTGTTTAAGGGCATTAAAATATCCAAAACCAAAACTCAATATGTCAAAATCAGCAAATATTCAACACCCTTTGTCATCAAATTCTACCAACAAAATTAAGCAAAGTTTTGATATACTGATAGAAATTTACACTTACAAATTCAGTTTAAGTTTGATTGATTAATAAGTGTGAATGTTCCTTATAGTGATGATGATATTTTAATAAATTGACTACTGAATTTAACAATATAATCTCATTCGTCATATACATAAAGTTTCGAATCGATCCGATATCTATATCATATCAATCGAAGATACCATATTTTATATATATATATATATTTAACGTTTTTTTTACATCCAACACATAGTTATATATTTTTAATTTATTTAAAATTCGACATACATAATCTACATAAATATAACATTATTTGAGCAAAAAACATAAATAGAATATGAAATATAATGATGAGATTAAATAAATATAAAATTATAAATAATTATAAAACAATGTGGATCCTTCCTCAAAATTTATTATTAAATAAGAGAAAAAATATTAATCAGTGTCTAATAATACTAGTTAAGATGATATACATTGAAAAAAAAAGTATAATTAATGCATTATTATTTTAATATATAAAAATATTTTCTAAATAATAAATAAATAAATAAATTGTTAATTAGTGTTTAAAGACATTGATTAAGATGATATATATAAAAAATATACTTAATATATTATTTTTTTAATTTAATAAAAAAAATATTAAATAATTTTTTTTTAAATGATAAGTAAAGAAATCCGATTTAACTGGTGGGCGGACGATAAGAGAAAAGATATGGTACAATGTCTTATCTCTAACCTGAACTGGACACGTGGCAGTCACTGAAAATTATATTTGCCCGATTTCCAACAAAGGACAGCCACTAGAAAGAAGAATGTTTTGCAAATGCAGCCATCCCCCGTCCTCCCGGGGGAAAAACCGCAGATGCCAGTTGCGGGTCATCTCAGTGGACCCACGTGGCGAGATATAATTCGGTAAATCAATGAACGGCAGGGATGACGTGTGTTAAAATGAACTTTTTATTTTTCACTTTTCGCAGGTGGGACCCATGTAAGAATATGTGCTGAGCTGTAAATGACCAGCCAGGTGGTCACTTGACACGTGGTTCTGTTTCATGTCGGCATTGACAGGTTGTATATTAGTAGTTTCTTGTTTGGAATGTTAGAGGACTCAATTGTCCTCTAAGGCAGAAACAGGTAGTCAGTAGAATTTTTAAGTTGCAGATTGATATTGTCTGTCTTATTGAGACTAGAGTAAAGTTACCTAAAGTGCAGAAGATTGTTGACATGCATTTTAAGGGATGGAATCTCCATCATAACTACTCTGAAGCTTCAAATGGAAGAATTTGGATCCTTAGTAAGATTCACCTGGATGTAGATATGAAGGACTCAACAGAACAGTCTATCACATGTCAGATTAAACTGAACTCTCTGAGGTTTTATTTGACTGCCATTTATGGAAGTAATGAAGGAAGCAGAAGGAAATTGCTTTGGTCACACTTGCATTCCCTCAGTGGAACTACTCAAGGTGCGCCATGGATTTTGGCAGGAGATTATAACGTGGTAGCTCATCCATCAGAAAGCTCATGTTTTAATGGATCCCAACACAGTACCTCAGATATGAAAGATTTCCAAATTTGCATTGAACAGAATGCATTGATGGATCACCAATTTGTTGGTCCAATCTTTACCTGGTCAAATCATCAAGAGAATCATCTTGCCAAGAAGCTTGATAGGGTCATGATCAACGACCAATGGCTCCTCTCTTTCCCATATTCCTATGTGGAATTTATTGCACCTGAAACCTCTGATCACTGTGCTGCATTTATCAAAACCAGCTTGGAGAAGCACTCCCCTCCCAAACCATTCAAGTTTTTCAATTTCTGGACTAGGGATGCAGAGTTCATGGATATAGTTGAGAGCTCATGGCAGGATCCTACCAGAGGCGATCCTATGTCCAATTTGTATATCAAACTGAAGAGAGTGAAGCAGAAGCTTAAGAACTTCAATTTCAAGAAGTATGGAGCTATTACTGAGAAGGTACAAGCCAAAAGAAGGGAATTAGCAGAAGTGCAGCTCCAACTACTAAGGAAGCCTGCAGATGTTGAACTGGCAGCAAAGAAAGATATCCTTTCCAGGGATTTCAATAATCTTCTCAAAGATGAGGAAAGCTTTTACAAGCAGAAATCCAGAATTCAATGGCTAAAGGAAGGAGACCAAAATACAGGCTTCTTCCATAGGATGGTGAGGGCAAAGTTGAGCAAAAATACCATACATTCTTTGACGGATGCACAAGGAAACAGACTTGAAAATTTTGATCAGATTGCTACAGAAGCTGTCTCCTACTTCCAGAACTTGTTGGGATCCAAAGACCATATGGTCAAGGGCTGTAATCAGGATTTGCTTGCTGAACTTCTACAGACTCCCATCACTGAAGAGCACCAAGCAGAACTGGTTAAAAGGGTAACTCCTGCGGAGATAAAAGAAGCAATGTTTTCGATTCATAGTGACAAAAGTCCAGGGCCAGATGGATTCACAGCTCACTTTTTCAAAACAGCTTGGCAAATTGTTGGTGAGGATGTCACAGAGGCTGCAATGTTCTTTTTCAGGACAGGAGTGATGCACAAAGCCTTCAATTCAACTAGCGTGGCTCTCATTCCAAAATGCCCTAATCCAAGCACAATGAGAGATTTTCGACCAATTTCCTGTTGCACCGTCTTTTACAAATGCATCAGCAAGATTCTGACTAACAGACTAAAGAGCAGTCTTCCATTGGTGATCTGTCCCAATCAGAGTGCCTTCATTCCAGGCAGGAGTATCACAGACAATATCCTGCTTGCTCAAGAGTTAGTCAGAGGCTATGGTAGGAATACTCTGTCCCCAAGATGTGCCATAAAAGTGGATTTACAGAAGGCTTTTGATACTATCAGCTGGGAATTCATCTTTGCAGTCTTGAAGGCAATGCAGGTCCCTCAGCAGTTCCAAAATTGGATTGAAAGTTGCCTAACCACCAGCTACTTCTCTATATCTGTTAATGGAGGACTTATGGGCTTCTTTAAGGGGGCAAGAGGAGTCAGGCAAGGTGATCCCCTTTCCCCCTACCTCTTTGTGATTGCTATCAATGTCCTATCCAAGTTGCTGGACTCTGCAGCACAGTATGGGGTCTTCTCTTATCATCCAAAGTGCAAAAAGCTTCATTTAACTCACCTGAGTTTTGCTGATGATCTGCTAATCTTTGCCAAGGGCAATCTTGATTCAGTGAAGGGTATTCAGCTAGTGCTAAATCAATTCTACACCTACTCAGGGCTCCAACTTAATAGCACCAAAAGTGAGTTCTTCTCCACAGGAATTGACAGAGAAGAATTAAGGCTCATCAGAGAGTCCACAGGGTTCAAAACAGGCACACTGCCTGTCCGATACCTGGGGGTACCATTAGTCACTAGAAGATTAACCATGACAGACTGTGAGCCACTTTTGGAGAAGGTGACAGCAAGAGTTAGAGGATGGGCAACAAAGTTCTTGTCTTATGCTGGAAGGCTTCAGCTTATCCAATCAGTTTTGTTTCACCTGCAGAACTTCTGGTGCAGACATTTTGTTCTGCCCAAGCAGTGCATAAGGAAGTTGATGCAGCTATGCTCAAACTTCTTATGGAAAGGGAAGGAAGGCCAAGCTAAGGGAGCTAAAGTTAGCTGGAAGTCCATTTGCCTGCCAAAATCAGAAGGGGGACTTGGTGTAAAGGACACTATCACTTGGAATCAGGCATGTATTCTAAGGAATTTTTGGGCTGTACTGACTGGAGCAGGCTCCCTATGGATAGCCTGGATCAAGACTTATGTATTGAAGGACAGAGATCCATGGCACATATCTATCCAGAGTGGGAGCAGTTGGAATTGGAGGAAGATCATGCAATTGAGAGAGGTGGCTGCCAGAATAGTTCTCACAACTGCTGATGGAAGCTATAAATGGCCTTTCCCTGAGGGAAAGTACCAAGTGTCAGCAGTATGGAACAAGATCAGACCTTCAGCTGGGAAAGTGGCTTGGTATAAGTTGGTATGGTGTAAATTTAATATTCCTAGGCATTCTATGCTCTCCTGGATGACAATCCTAAATAGATTGGCCACAAAGGATAGACTTATCTCATGGGGAATGGCAGTGGATGATAAATGTCTGCTGTGCAAACAAGAGAGGGAAACCAGGGATCATCTATTCTTCACTTGCTCCTACTCGAAACAGATATGGCAGAGAGTGATGGTACTTTGTGGATTAAAAAGGCAGGTTGCATGTTGGAATGTAGAGCTACAATGGGCCTCTGTCAACCTCAGAGGTAAAGCTCTAATCACAACAATATTGAGGCTTGCTTGGAACGCAGTTATCTACCTAGTTTGGAAGGAAAGAAACAATCGTTTGTTCAACTCAATTGAGCAAAAAGAGGAGCACCTCACTGAGCAAGTGAGAGACATGATCTCGACCAGGCTAAGTGATCTTAGGAAGATTAAAATAGATTCAGTTAATACGTTTTTATGTAATTCTTGGAGGTTAAATGCAGACATGTTTGTCTAATGGCATTGGTTTACTGATTTGTTTAGCTAGGCTAAGCTAGCTTTGTAACATGTAGCAGCACTGCTGCTTTCTTGGATAAATGAAAATCTACTTATCCAAAAAAAAAAAAAAATTTGCAACTAATAAAAGTTTTTTTTTTTTTATTTTAAAATTATCCCATTTATCGTCTAAAAAATTCACAAAATTAAAAAATTATTACATATTTTATTATAACTAGAATTTCAAACACTCACATTTCTGAGTGAAAATATATTTTTTAAAATATAATAAATTATGTTTTAAAAAAATTAAACGTAAAAAAAAAATGAATAATTTTTGTAAGTGGATAGTTTTTTAAAAAATGAATATTGTTTTTTAGAAATAAATAGGTAATTTTTTATAAAAAATTATTATATAAATATTAAAAGATATATATTCTTATTTTATTTTTTATTTTTTAATATTTATTTATTTTTTTCAGTTTCAGTGATTGAGTTAGTGTCACTTGATTCAGTGACACCAATTCAGTCACTCTCTTTATATATATAATATAGATACATTTAAAAAATAATAAAAAATTATACGATAAACAACAACACTCTAACATTACTTGTGAAATTTAAATGTTCTATTGATAATGTATAAAATATTAATTCATAAATTTTAACATCAAGTTTACTATTAAAAGCATTTCATGTTTGACAAGGAAAAATTCTTTGATTTGGAATGAAAAAGAAAGGAAATGATTAAGGAAGACTAGATTTTTTTTTTCTACATATTTATGTTTGCGTGGATATATAAAAAGATTCCATACATATAAATACAAGGACATTGAAAATTTTTAATTTTATAAATGAGATTAAAAATTTGTCACATGTCTCATTTTTTTAATTTTTTTTAATTTTTAAATATATTTGAAAGGGTATGTATCACTCTACTAACTCAGATTTCTCATAAAAAATATGTTTTTCATATTTAATTTTTTTTTTTTTGTACAAAGGAGGTCGGATTTTGGGATAAAGGAAGAGAAGGGAATGCATATGCTGGTATTCGAACCCCAAATTTACTAAATATCATCTCTTAAGGGTTATTACATGAACCAACTGGATTAAAACTTAAGTTCATATTTGATTTATTTATGAATTGTGTTATTGTCTCTGGTCTAACAATTTAATGTTGGATCAATTTGTAACTTATCCACGTTTACAAGTTTAAACACATATCTTAAATTTTATTAGGTATATACTCAAGCAAAAGAGTTAAAACTATTAAAGAACTTAGCATTTATATAAAGCTCTATCTAATTAGTTGATATTTGTACAATTTTTTTTTTCTTATTTGACTTTTAAAACCTCAAAATTTATAAATCAAATATAGCAAAAAATACAACCAAATTTGGTTAAAAATAAGTAAATACTAGTTAAAACAAATTGAAATATAATAGTTACATATAGAAATAAAATCATAATTTCATTGTCTAAGATAATACTCTTAGCAACTTTAATCTTCTTTCTTTATGATAAAACATCAACTATTTTAAAAGATCAAATTTACTAAACCTTTTGTTCTTTAAAAATTCATAAAAAAATCCGTCCGAGCATTTTAGTCAATAGTTGGTGTATGATTTCTTTTTTCTATGGTTAAAAAAAAAAAGTTTGTATTCGATATATTTACAGTAAAAAATTTTAATTTCACAAAACGAGATTTAAAATCTATCACATGTCCCATTTATTTTTCAATTAATTTTTATTTTATTTTTTTAATATACCTTAAAAAGTACATGTCACATATTAATCCGTTTGTGAAGTTTAAAAATTTTATTGATAATTTATAAAACAAAAAATCATAAAGAAAAACTGTTTTAGTTATATACGCAATAGGGGTGAAGAAATCAAGTAAAGTTGAGCTGAATAGTGAAGAACTTGAATATTCTGCTTAAAAGAATGAGATATTTAACTTCATTTGGTTAGCCAAGAAAAATTTTAAGCTTTAATATATTCAAGTAGTCAAGGCAATCATTTAATGAAAGAAAGAAAAGAAAGCGAGTATTTGAGAAGAGAAAGGTCAAGTTATACTCATAAAGGAAAAAACTAAGAAGAGCATCTAATATGGCAGAAAAAAAGGGGGGCAAACAAGCACCATCTTTTTCAGCAATTAGGAGGAATATAACAGCATGAAAAGATCTTAAAAGTCCAGAAAATTTGTGGCTCTTAATTTTTTGCCTCTTGCTTATGTGGCATTCCCCACCTTTGTTTTAAACCACCCCACCCAAAATCTCAGTGCTCCCAAGTCCCAACACCCTTGGCCTCTCCATTCTCTAATCATTTATAGTAGTAGGAATGATTTTCTGAAAAAGAGAAAGGCTTGCTTGCAAAGTATTTAGAAATATTACTACAAGTTACAATAATCATGTCTAAACTTAATGACTCTTCTGCTATAAAGCTGTTTGGCAAGATGATTCCATTGCTGACATTGAACCAGGAGGAAGCTTTGGCTGATCATGAGTTATCCTTTACTGGAACAGCTGCTAGGGAGGACTGCTGTGATAGAAATCTTCTTTCTTCATCTAATTCTTTAGGTGGTGTGAATTCTAATGATGGGGTTCAAGCTCAGGCTCCCAGGGAGGACCAGGTATATATGCTGACTGAGTTCTACTTCTTCTTCTTCTTCTTTTTTTTCTTAATTTTTCTATTTAAACTGGGGGTTATATATATGTTATTTGCTAGTTCTTAAGTACAAACAAACTACTTTTCACAACCTGGAAATCATGGATGGGTTGGTTTGCTATAGTATTTTTCAAGGTTTTTACTGCAATTCTTAATGGCTTAGGCTTTTGGCAATTCCAAGAACAACCCATTTTCTAGAAGTCATAATTGTTAATGGGTTGATTTAACTTTTTTACCCTTTTGCATCTCTATTAGGCTTTACAAATTTCTAGTCAAAGGGGTTTTGCTGAGATATATATTCATCTGATAGTTTAGAGGACTATTGGGTTTGATTTATTTTGCTCGGTGTTGAATATTCAAATTAGGTTCAGCTACTGAATTTTTGTAAACTTGTACAAAAAAGAATTGTTCTTTTTTCTATTTTCTTGGGCTGATTGTTTTGAGTTGTCTGCGAGAAATGTTATGAATACTTTCTTGCAGTTTCAAACAATCATTTCAGGTTAATGTTGTCGATTGCTTGCACACAACTGAGCAACATTATTTATGTTTATTAAACTTCAAGTAAGTTGCCCAGCTGAACTCTAGTTTTACTATTATTATACTTCTTTTGTTTTTTTTTCTCATTCTTTTTTAATTTTTTTCGACCGCCTTGAATGAGCTTGCTCTGTTTTGAGCTGTATATATTTCTTAACTTGAGGGTTCCGTTTCTATAATCCACCATCTATGACTTTTTTATACTTTAAATAAAAAAAATCCAATGGATTCTCTTGTCAGAGGCATACACTGAGTTGCAGAAAAGCTTAGCCGCTATGATCTTGGAGTAACCTCCATGCTTGATACTTCAGTTTGCCCTGGAACAACATTAGACAAGCGGGTTATCTCATTTGTCAACTTAAAAATTAGCCCTTCGTTGCCTAGTATCTGTTTATTTCTGCGTATGGTTAATAATTTCTCATTAAAATTCTGATTTTAGGAATCAATAGCGAAAGAATTCCTCAAGGATAAACATGAAGACAGTAGAGAGGATTTAAAAGATCCTACTACATTATCAGGCATCACCGAGAATGCTAGGAGTCCTTTAGCTGATCAAAGAAAAACTCCATCGCTTAAAAGCTCTAAGAATGGAGAAATAAGTGATGAGACAACTTCCTCACAAGAAAAGACTTTGAAGAAGCCTGATAAGATACTTCCATGTCCACGATGTAATAGCAAGGAAACCAAGTTCTGCTACTATAACAATTACAATGTGAACCAGCCGCGTTATTTTTGCAAAAACTGTCAGAGATACTGGACTGCTGGAGGAACCATGAGGAACGTGCCAGTTGGTGCAGGTCGTCGCAAAACCAAGACCTCTTCTGCTCTTCATTACCATCATATTATGGTTTCCGAAGCTATCCGAGCAGCTCAAGCAAGTGCTGCAAATGGAATACATCGAAACCCCTTTTGTGAAAACAACAATAATAGCCGTGTCCTCACTTTTGACTCCGGTTCTTCTATACCTATAGCTTCAGCATTCAATCTTTCAGGAAAAACACATATTAATAATGTTCAGAACGGGATTCATAAACCTGAGCATAGAATTCATGTTGAGGATAATCATTCGGGCGAATCTCTGATTACTGCTTCTGATCATCAATGGTTTCCTTCTAAAGTACCATGTTTCACAAGGCCGCCTTCTTGGCCTTTTCCATGGGACTCAATCCAGTGGAATACTGCAATGCTTCCGCCTCCAGGTTTTCCAGTTTTCTTCCATCCAGCATCAACATATCGCAATTACCAATGCGCTCCAAGCTCTGGTCGAATTTCTCCAACTCTGGGGAAACATTCAAGGGATGAAAATATTCTCAGCCCAGCCAACTTGGAGAAAGAAAAGCCTTCAGGAGAGAGTAATTATAAGTCAGAAGGAAGAGCTTTGATGAATTCAAAAACTTTGAGGATAGAATATGATCCTGGTGAGACTGCAAAAAGCTCTATGTTGGAAACACTTGTGATTAAAAGCAAGAAAACCAATTCTATCAATCCGGGAGGTCTATTTGATGGCTTTCAATCAAAAAGCAACGATGAAAGAAATTACAGATTAGAAACATTCTCGGTGTTGCAAGCCAACCCTGCAGCCTTGTCTCGATCACTCAACTTCCACGAGAACACATGAAAGAGAAATGATATATACTAGCAGTCGCATAATATACTCTATGCTATATGTCAGCTGCAATTGATCTAGTGAGCTCACATCATGCAATCACTTCGCAGTTGACAGATTTTTTTTCGACCTTCATCATAAGGTTATCTTACTAGCCAACCTCGGATGGAGGAGTAGCTGTTGGTGAAGCAATCCAATGTAGTGGAAGACTATGAAGGGTTTATTATATATATATATATATATATATATATATATATATATATAAAGGGCAGTTATCTAGTTTTACCTTCGTAGAAGAGTAAGCTATCCCTGACTAGCTCATTTAGCTGCCTTTTATCTCTGCTGTGATGATGTAAGTTAGTGTTTTTGGCTTGACCACAAACGGTCAACTATGTTTTCATGTAGATTTTTATGTTAGTCTGTGATATATATAGCTTGAAAGTTGAATCAGAGAGATCATACATATCCTGAAATGAACTTGTAAATTAATCATAATCTGTAACTAATTTTTACTATCAATTTTTTTTTTTCCCTCTCTTGTGCTTTCTGTAAATCACCCTGCAATATTTAGTTTTCAATTATGCACTCTCCATCTTTTGCTGCTGCAATAAGTATCTAATTTCTCGTTCTAGAAGGCCCTACCGCTCTTGTTGCTAGGATAAAAGTAGCAGCAAGTCATGGATTCTGGTATAAATTCTGAAAACATCAGCAAATGGGTGCCTATAGTTGCATTAGTTGATGCATGAGAAGGTGATTTATGGTAAAAATGTTTAGGCTCAACCTATGTTACCCGGATTCGGAAATGAGTGTCGGATCCGGGTATGCTCAACGTTTTTAAAGTTTTTCTATATATTTGAAGGATCATACTCCAATACCAATGTTCGAATATGTGTCGGACACAGGTGTTTGACACGAATATTTTAAGGAAAATGAAGAATTTGAGTAACATAGGGCTCAACTCGAGTCATTGTTAATTTCTCTCCCCTGGTAACCAAGAGAAAAGAAAAGAAGAAAAAGAGTCCTGGTTAGTGGTTTATAATTTATAAAGTAAAATTACCTGAGGTGGAAGTTAATTCTCCAGCCTATGAAATTCCCTTCTCAAAAAAGGGTGTTATTCCTTATTGGATACAAGAAGCATATAGGAATCGAGAGTTTAATTCAGTTGATTCATGCAATCACTTTTAAAATATAGTATTTAGCTAATTTAAAATTCGAATATCAATATCTACAACCTTTATTCTATCTCAAACTACATCTTCTTTTATAGAAAAAAAAAAAAAAGTTGTAGGCCCTGAGTAGAGCAGATAACCATGAATTTTATGTCATGTAATTGCCAAGCACCTTTCTCTTTCAAACCCAAAGAATCCAAACAACCAGTTGTATAAAGCAGAAAAGACGAGAATAAAGTTCTTTTCCCATGCTTTTGCTTTCCTTCTTGTTTTACTATACTATTTTGTGATAAGATTAGATATATACCCAACCAAATAACTCCATTAACTAACCAACCATGATTATTTAATAATAATTTCATAATATCAAAGTTGATGGATAGTGACCCTTATCTTGTTTGTTTTTGCTTTGATCGATCGAATATATATATATATATATAAATATAAAATCAGATTGAAATCCGTTGTTTGTTTCCAATCTATCAGCAGCAAAGCTGAAATATTTGCAGATATTTAATTTCATGAACATCAAGAGAAACCACATAAAGCTATCAAGGGACCTACTTACTAAACCAGATGCCATCCCAACGTTATACATCAACGTTGTAACTTAAAAGAGATTTCCTTGGCTTTTTATCTGATTATTATTATATTTTTGAGGAACACGAACTTTGAGTTTTTACTTTTTATTTATCATAATCTTAACCTTTTAAGTATAATCTTATATTTCAAGCAAAACATAAAAATTTTCGAAGTGAAAATAATGGAGTAATCTACTATTTAATTAATAAAAAATATTTTTATTTAAAAATATATAAATATATTTTAATAGATTTCAAATAATAAAATAAATTTACAAATCTAACGGGCTAAATTTAGGCAAATAATTTTTTTTTTATTATTCGACCTGGCCCAATCTATAAACCCTTTTAAATTTTAAATACTATTATGAATCTCCCCATGTATCATAATAAAAACATAAAGTAACAATTAATAAATTTAGTTTTAGGAGGTGACATTGAAAATTAAAAATATTTTGAATTAAAGATTTAGTTCAATTGATTTATGCATACACTTTTAGAAAGCGACAAGCATGTCTGGAGTTTGAATCCAAGCATTTGTAATCCTTTACCTATCCCCTACTCTTTAGTCGCTAGCCTCAATTGTATTAAAAAAATTTAAAAAAAGTTTAAAAACATTTTTATGTTTTTTTATTTTATGAAGTTATAAGTACAAATAAAAATAACAATTATAAGCAAATAATACACCAAATGTAAAAAAATAATGAATTAAATCAAACAAAAATAAAAATAAAAAATCAGCATTTAATTAAAGAAATTTAAAATAAAATTGAACAAAATTCTCACACTTGTGAGATTTAAATTCGAGACCTCATAATTCTAATCATTTTCTTTATGGTTAAGACAATGGTTTCATTGCCAAAAACATTTTTATCTTAAACCAATAATTAACTATAATATTTTAAATAGTAATATTATGTGGTATAAAAGAGGGAAAAAAAAAATAAGTACTTGAAAAAGTAGGACATGACTTTTTTACACACATATATAAAATAAAAAATAGACTTATGTACGATATTTTTTATACTTGTATTAATTTAATATTTATGTAAATGTCTAACTTTTGACATCAACTTATTTAATTACTATATATATGAGTTCGTATATTTGATACATGGATGGTGACTTTTTTTTAATTTTACAAGTAGAGTTAACAATATGTCACATGTCTCATTTTTTTTTTAATATACTTAAAAGATAATTATCACTTTATTAACCCCGTTATGAAATTTAAAAACTCCATTAAAGATAGATCAGATAATTTCTCATATATAGATACAAACATTATATATATTTTAAAATTCAAATGGATAAGAAAGTAGCTTTCTTCTTGGGTAGAAATTGAACTACAATTGCTTTGCACGACACGCCCCCCAAAGAAGGGCAACACCAAGACTAAAAGATCATAAACATACAATGAACCGAAATTGATTCTTGGTAGGTTTTGTTTTATTTTATATATAAATGATTTTGGATTCGAATTTTATTCATATGGATCTTTTGTTGATGCTAATTTTGAATACATGATTTTTATAAATTAATAAACAAAATAAACAAAATCTTTATTAAAAAAAATAAAAAAAACACAAGAGCGTTGGGAACAAACAGAAATCACATTATTTTTTCTTATTATGATGACTTGCGAGGTCAAATTAAAAGAAAGCGAAAACACATATCTATATAGAAGTACTAAAAAAAGACGTTGTTAGGTACTTTTTATATATTTATTTATTGCTAAATCTTTGTTAGTTACACTTGTCACTGGGCCTAAATCACGTTAATATATTATAATATATATTTAATGAACTTCTCAGAAACCTTATATATGAAAATTAACAATGGACCATGAATTTCTCTTTTGTCTTATGTTTCATGACATGTTTGTTTATTATTTTCTTACACCAATATTAAGTGATTACTTTTTAATAGAGATAGTATTATTTTATTTTATTTTATTTTTTGTAAATTCAGGGTGTCCCACACCCTCATTTTATGATTGATGGAAGACTAATTTCTGTCGGATTGGAAGTGTAATAGTAAAACCCTCCTAACATTGAAGACTTTCAGGGTTCGAACTTTGATTCTCATCTAGGGGGTTGGAACCAACCAAATAGAGATAGTAATTTTTTTACATAAAAATATTGAACTAGAACTGCACGTTAGGTAGCTTTCTCCTGTTCCATAAATCACAGCTTATCAAATTCGAAAGTTTCGAAATAAGAGAATTTATGGTATTCATTAATGTCAGTAAAATTTTTAAATTTTATAAATAAAATTAATAATATGATACATACTAATTAAAAAAATTAAATTATATAATAAATTTTTAATATCGTTTATAAAATTAAAAAAATTTATCGTCAATGTGTAAAAAATGAACATTCCAATCAATCTCTCAAATTAATTTTAACTACTAAAATACCCATTTACATAATGTACTCCTATAGAGTAGATGTAGAGGAGGACTAGAGGTGCTCATGGGTCGGGTCGGGTTCGAGTCGAGCTCAGACAAGATGCTAAAAGTCTCTATGTCTGCCCAGGTCCGGCTCGACCTGAAATATAAATAAAATTAATAATATGATACATACTAATTAAAAAAAATTAAATTATATAATAAATTTTTAATATCGTTTATAAAATTAAAAAAATTTATCGTCAATGTATAAAAAATGAACATTCCAATCAATCTCTCAAATTAATTTTAACTACTAAAATACCCATTTACATAATGTACTCCTATAGAGTAGATGTAGATGAGGACTAGAGGTGCTCATGGATTGGGTCGGTTTCGGGTCGAGCTCAGACAAGATGCTAAAAGTCTTTGTGTCTGCCCAAATCCGGCTCGGCCCGAAATATGGGCTAACTTTTTTGCTCATGTCCGATACATATTATTAAAACGATGTCCAGGCCCGGCCCGGCCCGCCCAAATTTTTTTACAATGTATTGGAAGCTAGCTGCTCTGAACTTCAAAGAAACTTGATGGAATCACCATGTAACAGTGGAAAGGAAGTGCTTGCCTTGCCGGTTGCGACCCTGCAGGCTTTTGGCTTCTGTACTGTTTTATTGCTTTGATTGTTGTTCATCTCAAATCCCTGGATTCTAAAGTTTTTCTTTTCATGAATATAATGTTTGTTCAAATTCGAAACAATTTCTTTCGAATAATAAATTACCCAAATTAACAAACTGCAGCACCAAATCTATAGTAGCTTGTACAGTCTCAGAAAATCAGAAGATAGCAAGAACCACAATTTCATATCATTATTGCACCACTTAAATACAAACATTATCTATTGAAAACGATTACAAAGTCTACTATGATTTTCATTGGAAATTTAAGGGTAATAAATTAAATTATTTATTATTAAAAATAAAATAAATGTATTATTTATAATAGTATACGGGCCGGGCTCAGGCCTAGATTTTTTCTGTCCAAGGCTCGGTCCGTTTAGAAAACGAGCCTAAAATTTTGTCCAAACTTATTTTTCGGACCTAATATTTTTGTCCAAATCCTCTCAAATATCGGACGGGTTTCGGTTTGGGCGAATAATCCGGCTATGAACAGGTCTAATGAGTACATGTCTTCCTAATATACTGTTCAAAGCAGCTATTGTTGCAAACCTACGTGACGTGTGGGATATAACATAAATGTGAAAGCAAGAGTGGAAACTTCCATGAATCAAGAAACACAAATCCACAACTTTATTTTATATATGTATATATATATATATATAAAGTTTGTAATGGAAAATTCTATCTGTAATTGTAAACAATAAAAAATAATAAATAAATTTCTTGAAAAAAAATAATTAGTTTAATGAATTAAGTTCTTATGCAGATTTCTATGTACTGTAACAGTTAACATATAATGAACTAAAGTATGAATCGGTAATTTTAAATATGATACGATTACACGACACAAATATATATAACACACAAAAAATAATTAAAACATAACATAAAACACGACACGACACAAAAAACAACACGAATACAACATATATGAACGTGTCAAAATCTATATAACATGAATTATTAATGTGTTAAAATTTATATAAATATATAATATCTTTAAATACGATTATAACATCAAAAAATAAAATAAATACGATATAAATACACGAATTTTTAAATCTAATTGAATGCATGGTCAGTCAAGCAATTCAATTCTTTTATTGAGAGAATTACTTGGAAAGTTCCTGGACTTTTATTAATTAGTACGTAGCTGTTGTGTGATAATGGTCGGTAATTAGGTGGAAATCCTGGAAAACTTTTTCATTGTTCTCATCTCAAAGTTAAATTTCTTTGAAAACATGCATGTATATGCTTTGTCTTACCTGTCCTTTTTTTGCGAAATTCTAGTCGACTCCTTCTTCGGTAA
Organism: Fremontodendron californicum; assembly: GCA_030761205.1. Classification (NCBI taxonomy): domain Eukaryota; kingdom Viridiplantae; phylum Streptophyta; class Magnoliopsida; order Malvales; family Malvaceae; genus Fremontodendron; species Fremontodendron californicum. The sequence goes on along the minus strand of JAULJL010000025.1, from coordinate 22,498,276 downwards.
ACCTTTTTCTTTGTCAATCTTTAGTGTATATAAATGCCCTAAGATAACCCAGATTGCAATTCCTTCATGGATAAGGTAGCAACCAAAAATTTCCTCTTTTCCCTTTGGACTCCTTCCAGCTCCTTCTCTCTATTTGGGACATGAAAATCCATAACTTTATGTTTAATTTGCTGCTCTACTTTCATACCTTCCTGCTTAAACCCTCATTTTCCGTGCTGAAAATTTGGAACATTCCTCCAAGTTTGAACATGAAAATCAATTCCATTCGCGACAAAAAATACAATGAAAAACTAATTAGCAAAGGAGACATAAAGGTGGTGATGAACAGGCTAGGAGTAAGTTACGAGCTAGACAGCGACAAGCTGGTGGAAGATAGTATAGATGCAGATGATCAGTTTGGTGAAATGTTCGACCAGGAAGAGCCTAGCTTGGAGGAGATTAAGGAAGCTTTCGACGTTTTTGATGAGAACAAAGATGGATTCATTGATACAACTGAGCTGCAAAGAGTGCTTCGTTGCTTAGGCATAAAGAAAAAGTTGGTGCAAATGGAGGATTGTAGGAGGATGATAAGGGTAGCTGATGAAGATGAAGATGGAAGAATCGATTTCAATGAGTTTTTGAAATTTATGGAGACTTGTTTTTGTTGAATAATGTTGAAACATCTCGGCAATTGTTAATTTTTTTAACAAGCAATGTTGTGAGTGTGACTGACTTTTTTTAAAAGGTTGTGCTATTTCGTTATACTTGTTTCGCTTATTATTATTATTAGAGTTCCTTTTTTTATATTTTAAAAACGAAATTTTTTAATTTCATAAACGAATAAAGAGATTGTCACGTGTTTCTTTTTAAATTAATAAAATTTCACTGACGTTGGATGAGATAATTTCTCTTATTATTATTACACTATTATTATCGGTTAATAATTCAGTATTTGGTATATGAATTGAACTATGATTATTAAAATTAAGAGTGCACTATTTTACCTACAGATCATACGATTGTTTGACATAATTTCGTACTTTGAATAACATGATATTTAATATTTATTTTTTTCGGTATTTGAAGTTACCAGAGATTAAATCTTATTATACTAAAATTGAAAATTTAATATTTTACCAACAGATCATACGAACGTTGGCATTTAATATATATTTATCTTAGCATGAGTTAAAATTTTGTTCCTCAATTAATTCACAACATGATTTCTTTAAACATATTGAATTACTTGTATAACAAGCTATTTACTATTATCTTAGCATTTATTCAAATCATATATATATATATACTAATATTTTATATATATATATATATATATATATATATATATATTTAGTATACTATGTATATTAAAGAATTTTATATACTAAATTGGACTGAGCAGAACACAGCCTAGCCCTGAATCCAATGCTGTTAGTGTCAAACATTTTTCCTAAATGAAAAAGTTTAATCCGTGCCAGTGATACTAGTTAGGATAATATATATATATATATAATATATATATGTATATATATAAAATTATAATTAATATATTATTTTTTATTGATTTTAATAAAAATAATGTAAAAAAATTAAAATGATAAATAAATAATTCTTAACTATGACTATAAACATTTTTTTTTTCATCAATTGAAGCAAAGCAATTAAGTAAATTAAAGACAGTTCCAAAAACAGCTTATATATGTATTCCGATAATCGCATGTGGATGGTATGAATCCTGAGAAAGATTCTGCTGCTGATAGAAGGGAGGATGTTCAACAGTTTACCCATGGTGGTGATTTGGGAGTCTTTATAGTTATTAAAGAAAAAATAAAAAAGGAAAAATAACTTAATTATTTTGTTTCAACTTTTGGAAAAAGTCTCAAAACTCAGGAGAGAAAGAGGAAGGGGGGGGGGGGGAGAGAGACAAGAAAAAGATGCTGGAGATATGACTTGGATAGACTGATGCAGAGATTATCTACTGTCACCAATCTGGAAAAACAAATCCTTTCTCTTTACCTCTAATGGCCTCTCAATTATATTGGAGGGAGCACTTCCTCATTAAGATGGAAACCTTTTTCAGGCCCTTTCTTCTTTCCTTAGTGTTTGTATATCCTTCTTCCTTCTTTCTGATGCACAAAAATGGAGCAAAAATTAAAGCACCTCTCTCCTAATTTTAGTTTTCCGTAAAACAAAGAAATTCCAAAAGCTTAGTGATTTCATCAGCTTTTTACAATAATATGAATACAGTTTTTAGTTATTTTTACTGCATAAGAACAAGGCTAAGAGAAGGAAAACTACAGTACTGGACCTTTGATCCTCCATTTGAGGGATAACAACGTACCACTAGCAAAGCTGGGTCTGCTATTATGCATATATATATATATATATATATATATATATATATATATATATCAAGCATGACCTGGGCTACTTCAGAAAATAATTAACCGCACTTTGAAAAGATTTCACCCTTTTGACAAACTGCAGTATTTTAACTCTATTGCTCCTTGTAATCCCTCGAGGCCAAGTATCATCTAAGAAAATATTAATCTAGTATTTCTAGTATGCTAAAATCGCAAATTGATAAATTATAGCAGAAGCCACCTTACATGAATAGCTTCGTATCTATCTGTCATACTAAGAGGGTCTGACTCCATATCAATTACAACCAAGTCCTGTATTAAAACCCCATGAAATATCTAATGCACTCACCTTCAATGTAAACCAAATCAACCTCCAAGTAGAAAGCACTGTAATGGCACAAGCCAAAATTCCTAGCAATAATAAAATGGAGATAATAAATAAAAGCAGAAACCAAACGATTAGTCATCATACTTATCTTGCCAAATTAATGAGCTGCTCCTGAAAGTATTTTTTTTTTGCAAATTAGCATTTTTGGCGGAAGAGGAGGCCGCCGTCTTTGGTTGTTGGTTGGGCGGTGGATGGGGGTTGACAGAGGGGTTGAGGAGGGAGTTGGAGGCTGCAAGTTAGCAATTTTTTTTCCTTTTTTTTTTTTCTTTTTTTCCCGTGTGGATGAAGTTGAAACTTTTTTCAGATTTATCTACTTATTATCTACGCCTAGCTAGTATACAAATTATTTTATAATAATAATAATAATAATATTTCAATAGATATTTCTCATGTACTATTATCAAAGTAAAACTATTTTTGTAATATCATTGCTGAATACAAAACTAGTAACCTTTATCAATGCCTTTTCCCTTCTAAATGACATATTAAATCATACTTTAGACATGCAAAAACCACATAATAACAAGGACAAGACAGTAGTTTAGTCTAAACAAATAAATGTGAAGTTGAACATTAAGATTTGGTTTTTGATTTTGATTTTGATTTTGATAGTCGAGCTGGCGCAAACGGGGATTGGGTTGGGGGAGGGGAGACTTGGTTGGTTGTCTGAGGATCCCCTATTCTCAAGCTCGTTTCCCACCACCGCTTTTGCCGCTCATCATTTCATACCCCGCTGTCTATCCTTTTCTCTCTCTCTCTCTTTTCTCTCTTATGTCTTTGTGCCCTTTGGTTCTCTCTTCTTTGGCTGAAGAATCAACCTGCCCTCCCCCCCCCCTTCCCTTTTAAGACGATTGGATCATGCACTTTCAACTCTTCGTTTGATTTTGCTCATTTGGGTATGCCTTGTTTCTTGTGTTTATTCTTAATTTCTTCTCTACTTCACCATAGCTTTGATTCTTGCAAATGAACCCAGAAAGAAAATCAAAGGAAAAAGGCTTGATATTTACATGAATCTTAACGTGGGTTTTCTTTTTTATGGCTTCATTTAGTTTGATCATGTTTCCTTCAGCTTCTATAGTAATATGATTAGTAAAGTTATATTCTTTTCTAGAGATTGTTGATAACCCCATTTCTAATTGTGCCAAAGAAACTGTTTATATTGTGCTTATCACATAAATTTCATTAATTTAAGGTGATTGTATGGTGACTTCATCCTGGGGGCAATAAATGTTTTATTTTCCTATCATAAGGAGTGTTATTTGGTGAATTCTGCTAGTTTCAATTTTACATGGTATTGATGAGAAATGTGAAAAAGTATCTTAATTAGTATATTGGTAGCCCTTCAACACTCAGTTCTGAGTAGTTCAATTATGCAGGATGGGAAGGGTTAAGCTAAAGATAAAGAAGTTAGAGAACACAAATGGCCGTCAGATGACCTATGCCAAAAGGAAGCATGGCATCATGAAAAAGGCTAATGAGCTATCTATCCTATGTGATGTAGAAACTATCCTCCTTATGTTCTCCCCTACTAACAAGCCTTCCTTATGCATTGGGAAACGCAGGTAGGCCATTCATAATTCTATCTTTTGCATGTAATTTGATTTTTATTGATGAAATTCTAGGGGCAGCTCATACTTTGCTTTTAAAAAGGATTTGATAAAAGCATCAAATTGGGTTAGTATAGTTCATGTGGATGAAGCTCCATCAATATCCAAAGATAAATTCTCTGATTTGCTGGATGCAAGAGTGATGTCCTTTGTGGTAAAGTACTACAATAAACTGCTTGGTAATAAATATCAATGTGTGTGCATGTTGCAGGGATGAAACATCCTAGAAATTAGCTGATAGGTCAGAGGTTTTTTCTTTTTTGAAAAGAGATCCGTCAAGAGTTAATTAAATGGTTGAACATCTTCAAAATCAACTAAGATATTGATACATGTTGATGCATTAACAGTTTTCAAGTTCTCTGAATTAGGTTTAGATAGCTTGATAAATTTGGTTACATAGGCATTGTGCACAGAAAAATTATATGGAACCCCAGGTTGCTGACAGAAACAATGTTGATAATTACAAAAATTTGATCCTAAGGAATGCCATATTCAAAAGGATCAGGCAGATTTTACTTTTTTTTTAGGTTGCATTTGGGAACTTGAATTTGAAAGAAGGGATTTGGATGCTACATTTTGGAACAATAGGCAGGCATGTGTAAAACTGTAAATACTAAATATTTGTTACTGTTCTTAAGAAGTGTTCATATACACTAAAGAACTAATTGCTGTAAATTAGTTTTGGCTTTGAGAGACACATGATAGCTGCGGATCCATACATGGTACTGATTTGGAGCAACTTGAGAGATTGCTTCAGATTTGCTTGCACACCACTATTTTGATTCAGTTTTCATATATAATATATATTTTTCAAAGCAGTTTTGATAGGTTAGATTTTGTAGAAGGCTATTATCTGTAGTGGCAACATTCATTTTTTTTTTAATTCTGCTGTGTGAATTCAGCAGCATTGAGGAGATCATTGAAAAGTTTGCTCGACTCACTCCACAGGAACGGGCAAAAAGGTGCGGTCAAATTTTCTGAGTTGAAAAATCACATTATTGATCTTAATGCTTAAGAGTTTAATGTTATACTTATTTAAGTGGAATTGACTCACATTTTCATTTCTATTTACTGGAACAGGAAGTTGGAAAACCTTGAAGTAAGTCCTTCCCTACAGTCCTTTAGCAATGTTACTATCTTTGTTTTCTTTTATCAAACGTCTTTTCTGTATGAAATATCATCACCCTTATCAGTTACATAATTTGTTTTCTCTTTGAGAGTCTAGGCACTGAAGAAAACATTCAAGAAGTTGGACCATGATGTAAATATTCATGAATTTCTCGGTGCAAGGTACATGACAATCTTCTTCTTGTCGGCACAACTCCTAATAAAATTTATTCATTTAGTTATATTCTACAAAATAACTTTTTCTTTTTTATTTCTTTCTTTTTTTCTTTTTCCCCAGTACACGAACAATCGAGGTATGTATGCATGATGACCTGTTACCTTAATCTATTCTGATAATTTAAAAACTCTTAGACTATACTGTTCATCATTCTAACATGCCTCTTGTATCTCCATAATTGCTATGGGCAGGACCTGACTAACCAAGCAAGGTTATTGCAGACTCGGCTTTCTGAAATACACAGGAGACTGAGGTGAAGACCTACAAAGTTTTGAATGTAGAGTTTTAGTTTTGTCTCTTTGTTATTGTTATCCTTTAATACACTATCTTTGGTCTTAACGTGTACTAATATTAATATGGGCTACTCAGCTGTTGGACTAACATAGACAAGATCAACAATGTAGAACATTTGGGGCAAATGGAAGATTCACTCAAGGAATATCTAAATCAAATTCGAGCCCATAAGGTATACCGATCATTTCCCTAAGTAGTTAGATCTTTTTATAACAAGTGATGGAGTGCCCTGCCAGGGGGCATGCGCTGGAGTTTGCTTAGTTAACCAAGCCAAAAAAAGAAAAGAAAAGCCATTTGCTGCAAGAAGTGGAATGATAAAATTTCAAAGCACTGTGCAAATTAAAAACTACATGAATTTTTAATCGTCTCTCTAAAAGCTCATGTTTACACTTAAGATCTACCTTATCTACCTTCTTTTGGCAGGAACATTTTCTATCGTTAGAATGCACAAGTCAGGTAAGAATGTGCGATGGGCTTGAAATATTTTCCTGCCCAGTTTACTCTTTAAAATCACGAGAAAATAGTATTTGACCAGCCTTTTCTTGCAGTTCCAAAATGAAATGCATGTACCCTTTAGAATGGGCATTGAGCAACAGCTCCAACCTCCTTCATGGATACCTAATAATGACAGTAGACAGCTGGTCTTATCAGAGAACCCAAATTTGATTCCCCACAGGTGAGGGACTTTCTAGAAATCTTAATTCTACTAAATTTTCACTGATATATCTGTATTATTGTGATAATCCTATTTTCTAAAAAAATGAAACAGAAAAATAAATCCCTAATTTTGGATTTGTTCTAAATAAATCTTTTATAAAACTTGACATGCATATGTTAGTATATAATAGAGCACACAAAATGCTCAGTAAATTAGTAATAGTTTATATTAATTTCTTTTTGTTACACGCATAAGCTGATGAAAAGGGCCTTCCACAATGCATTATGATGTTGATTTCTAATTCCCAGGGATGTGGAGTGTTCTGCAAGTTCCTCCTTTGGAAGTTATTCGGGTTACTTTGGCACTGCTAAAAGTTCTGAACTATCTACTTCTGGACAAGAAAATAGCATCCTTAACGATTTGAGTGGAAATGCACCATTGCAGCTGCAACTAGGCGGACAATGCCCCTTCTTCTCTTACAATCTTAATATATTGAATGATCCCAAATTCCCACCGGTGGCAGAGATGAACTTTCAGGAAACTCCTGCATATTATTATAGTGTTAATGGAGTTCTAGAAGGTCCGAGAGCTGGATATGACACTACCCAAGGTAGTTGGGCTTCCACTTCTGGCCCTTGTGCTGTTACCATGTTTGATGAGCCATTTTATTCCCGAGTAAGTCTTTCCCCATTACTCCCACTATGCTTTCAAAGCTTGAGCAACATTGCATGTGTCATCTACTATTTTATCCGCAGCATCAACATGATTGAGCAATCCATTGGTTTATACATGACCCACTATGCTTTCAAAGCTTGAGCAACGTTGCATGTGTCACCTATATCTTATCCTCAGCTTCAACATGATTGAGCAATCCATTGGTTTATACATGGCTGTGTGCATGCACATATATGTAAATGAGTGGAAGAGAGAAGAGTTTTTTTGCTTGTTACTAATTCTCAAGTTTTTGATAGGTTAGCTGGTAATGGCGTAGTACAAAGCTATGTTACTCAGACTTGGGTGTGAGTGTTGGACACGGATATGTTCAATTTTTTTCAAGATTTTCATGTATTTGGAGGGTCCTTAGAGGATCATATCCCCATACCCATGTCCGCATATGCGTCGGACACAGCTGTCGGACACGGATACTTCAAGAAAAATGAAGAGTCTAAGCAACATAGGTACAAAGTAAAGATTCATAGCTCATTTTTGTGCTCTCTTTTTTTGTGCTTCTTTATTTCTAATTTACATCAATTTGGATGTTGCAAAATGGAAAAAATTTATAGTCCCTAAGAATATTGTCTTCTTTGTTACCTCTCCCTCTCAAAAAGTATAAACAGTTTAGCTTTCTTATTGGTCAGTCAAAAGTTGATTTAATTCGAAGCTTCCTGAGATATGAACAAGTTGGTTAGGCTTTTCTCAACCCTGAAGTAGCCTGATAAATTTGTACCTAACTCATAAACTTAAAAAGAGCTATCATGTTTTTTATCAGTCCAAGAAAAATTCATCAACCTCGACTTCATGTGTTTACCGTGTGCATTATGGTTGGGGTAAGGATTTTTTAGTCCATTTCCAAATTGACCCAAGCAGGGCTTACTTGAGTCTGCCTGGTTCTCAAGTCTGTATATATATGACCTTAAACTGGATGAAATGAAGGAAATGGTTTAACATAGCTGACCCAAGCAGTTTGGCACTAAAGTTCTGACAGATTTGTGATTGGCTTTATCACGATTTGTGCTGAAGTAATATAAAATGTGAGCTTGAGTTGAGTTTCTTCTTTCAGAGAGAGTTTATGTAGAATAAAAATTGTTTCAAGGAAGATAATTAGAAACTATGGTGAACTGTTTAACTGCCCAATGTTGGATTTATCACAATATTGTTCTAGAACAATATATAGGTCATAAGCTTGAATTAAATTTCTTCATTCAAAGAAAGTTTATATGAAAGAAGGATTGTTTCGAAGTATTGATTATTAGAAAGCTATGGTTGGAAAGTTACATAATTACTTTGATGGAGGACAATATTTTATGGCTTCTGAAGTATGCCTTTTTTTCTTGCTCTACACTATTTTCTATGTTAATGCTCATTTTACTAGGATGATAAGACAAGTATATACATGAGATTTGTGCTAGATGGCAAGCTAGTAGATTAAGTACTGGCATAATTGTGACTATCCTTCTTATTAATCAGATGTTCCTATGTTCAGTTTTTTTAACCTGACTAGAGGATATTAATTTTAATTTAAGCCTTCATTGGCCTGTCAAATGCTTTTAAAACAAGTAGAGCAATAATTCAGTCTAGAAAATGGAGGTCTGGTTGACACTTGCTCACCAGTCTGATTTCAGGTGTTGAGGAGTTTGTACCAATAGCCAGTACTCTCTCTCTCTCTCACCCACACACACATAATTGCATATGTTTCTTGGCATAAATCATGCTAACCTATGTTACTCGGACTCGAGAGTGAGTGTCGGATACGGGTATGCTCAATTTTTTTTTCTAAGTTTTTTCATATATTTGGAGGATCATACCCTCATACCCTTGTCCAAATATGTATCGGACATGAGTGTCGGACACGAATACTTCAAGGAAAATGAAGAGTCGGAGTAACATAGATGCTAACTGCACTTTTAGTAATTGAAACCTCCTTTTTTTTCTTATACACATGTATTAATGGTCTGTTGCAGCAACTAAATTGAGCTGCCAGAAGAGTGATGCTACATTCATCCCGTATACGGAGCAGGCTATGGAGAAACTTGGTAATGTGCATGTGAAACTTACCCAATCCTCGGAAATTGACTAATTTTTTTTCACAATGGTTTTCCCTGCCATTCAAAACTTGGATCAGCCAATGAAATGTATAGCACGACTATACAACATTGGAATTGCCTTAAATAGTGATGAACTGCAGAATCAAATGGTGCTGACTCCCATCAAATGAGGCAACCACATTTCTGTTATAATTTCTGTATACTAATCGATATGTAGTAGCAGGGTTTTTCCTTGACCTGTTTTTTGCCTTCACCTTTTGATTAATATGGTTACTAATGGCGGCTACTGCCTTCCCTCCTCCCTGTCAATTTTAAGCTGTAAATAAGACACATGTAGCAAACGACATTTGACTGCAAATCAAACAACAACAAAAAAAAACTATTAATTATAGTAATTTCTTCAAATATTAAAAGCCCATTTTGTATGTGGGATTCTTACTCCTTTTTTTCATGATTAATAAGAACATTCCAAGACATTGATTTTTAGTCTAATTCATAAGATGTTCCTTATCTGTATGAAAAGTTTACTAGTTATACTGTTCTTGTTTATAATTAGACTTCAGATAGAAACTATGTAATGTTAGATTAAGCATTCTCCTTTATGCAATTCGAAGGATATGTATCATTTTACTAATCTCGTGTTTTAAAACTCTATAGACATAGATAGGATAATTTCTTTTAATATAATTAGTATTAGTATTTTATAAAAAGGTTTTGCTATCGAGTGTCTTTAGGACACTCTTTAAGATTAATTAATATATTATTTATAGTAAAAGTATTATATTAATTATAAAATTTGACACATTTATTCATTATTTTTAATACATTAAGTGAAGATATTATTATCACATATGGTAATTTTAATCTTAAAGAGTGCCTTTAAGGTAAAAACAATATAATATTGGTGAAGACTAGGTGAAATTTGGGGAATGGGCTTCCAAAGAGCCTGGGGTTCGAAGGTCCAATCTGTGGATTTGTAAGTAGCCCATCTCCTATCTTCTGATAGCAAAACATATTTTGAAATCCAAAAAAAATTCAAAATTTATCTAAAAAGAAAAAAGTAAAAGGCAAGCATTATATGTTTTTTGTACTGTAATAGGCTAGAAAAAGATATGGTACGTCGGGTTCAGCCAATAAAAAAATTACACGTAATAAAGCATATTATTCGTACACTCACATGGGCAACTGTCCGAAGATCCGTGCCGAACAGCCCATGACTTTGGTTGTCAGAAGAAAAGAAAAAAAAAATTATATCGTGTCCGTATCGTTGCCCAATAAAACGGGAAGACACAAAAAAAAAAAAAAAAAAAGACACGAACCGTATGCGTAGGAAAACCAAACATTAGATATGGTATGAAGGCCACGTAAGCAAGTCGTCGTGGAGACCGAGAAAAAGACGATACATAAGTTAAGCAAGACTTTCACGTGGCTCGAGATTGTGTCAGGTCAGCCTCACTGTATGCAGTTTGCACCACAGCACCAGAGAGAGAGAGTTGACCCATCAATCACCAATATCTACATGATTTTTTTTTCTTTTTTTTTTAAATTATCTTAATTGTTTTGTTTTTATCTCTAATAATTTATTTATATATAATAAAAATAAGAATAACGATGATGAAAAAAATATTATTAAAGATATTTATTTATATATTTTAAAAATGATGTAACGTGTTAATTATATATTCACTTTAAATTTCAGTAAATAAATAAGAAATTAATTATCTTGTATATTATCAGTGAAATTTTTAGATTACACAATAAAATTAATAAGATAACATGTACCTTTAAGATATAATAAATAAATAAATAAAAATTAATTAAAAAATAAGATATGTAACAATTTTTTAATTTGTTTATTAATTTAAAAAAATTTCACTCAATGTATCAAATAATTAATAAATAAATAAGCAAAGATATTTGAAGTGGTTTTTTTTTTTTTTCTTCTTAGAACCCTGCCTGCACCCACTGCCAAACAAAGTACAATGAACAAATACTAATTTGTTCTAATATTCGTAAATTTTGTTCACATATTATTTATGTTGTTAGATTCGATAGATAGAATTTGAATTTTCAAGTTTTTCAACTCTAATTTTCACACAAAAGAATGAGAGCTTTTTTTATATATTTTTCTTGTTCAGTTGGCCTGAAAATAGAGTTAGTAATTTATATATGCATGTTATATTTTGTAACTTTTTTTATGTTTGTATAAATATAAATATAATATAAATTATTAAATATATTAAAATTTTAAATACGAATATAATATGTGTATTATATGTATCGTTTTAATTATATTTAAATTTATTGTGTCATGTTCATTAAATAAATTCTTGTATTTATTAAATAAATTATTATCTCATACACTTAGAGTGAAATCTAAAGACTTTACAAGCAAGATTAATAATCTGACACATGATCTTAGGTTATATTTAAAAAATAAATAAAATATGTGATAATTTTTTAACTCCACTTATAATTTATAAAATTAAAACACTTCACTACTAATATATCAAAACGATTCTTATTAAATTTGTTATATTGGTATCGTCAGTAGATTTATTTGGGATTAAGTAAATAATTGTGTAATTGGGTGTGATACACACGAGGTTTTGGGGGCCATGCAGCTTGAAACGTAGATTTCTACATGAGAGAATTTAATGCATGTCACTTTCCTTAGAAATGCCAAGAAATAAGTATAGCGTATAAAAATTTAACCATACAAAAATTTTGAAACATTACCGGCCATTGGGAGTATATTTACTACTTCATCAACTAATTTTTATCCTTCATTATTTAATTCTTCGTGAAAAGGGAGAAAAAAAATTAATATTTGATGCACTGTCATTGTAGAGAGTTATACACTATCAACGGATTAAAGATTAATGATTACGGATTAAAAATTAGGGTTAAAGGTTAGTGATTAAAAATAAAGATTAACTTTTTAATAAATTGTCAGTGTAAAATTCACTGACAATGTATATTCCTATACACTGACAGTGAACGAATTTAAAAAAAAAAAAACTGAAAGTTAAAATTGAAATGCCTCCAAAAAAAACCAGAATCAAGCAAGTTGTTAGCAGAGTCCCTCCAACTTAGCTATCCAAGTTATGCCTTTACATGCATTCAAAAGCTATATATGTATGTATGATACATGAGTTATTGAAAAACTGATAAAATTTTGCATGCATTGGCATTGGCAGTTTTGGTTTCTCCTTCACTTTAATTAGTAGTTGGATAATACTTGGATCCCAATTTCAATGGTTGCAATTTGAATATGAGAAAATATTGCAATTTGCAGAGGCGCCACAGCCAGCGTCGACTGGTGGCTAGAAATTACTACTAAAAGATATTCTCAATTTTGGTTTAGACTTTAGACTAAAAGCCGCCTGAACTGAACTTGGACATTGTTAGGTGACCCAATTGACATGCAAGGAATATGAAAATAAGGCACTGACTGGAGTTGAAAAATTGATCTAAATCAGAGTTCACTTTCCATTAGTAGCGGAAATTGCAAATAAAAAGCCTTGGACATATTCAAAAAAAAGCTGATCAAAATGACCTTACAACCCAAAACATATGCTCCTCAACATCCCAAAGGAGGAAAAAGATGACCTATTGGCGGGTGGAAAAACTTAAAACGTCCACCTCTGCCATCTCCTGCTTTACAAACAACAGAAGGAAAAAAATGACCCTTACAGTACTTTGTAAAGAAAGGGTTACCTTAATTAATTAGGACACCCTACTAAACCCACAATAAAACTAAACCCAAAATGATAGAAGAGCTATTTTAAAATAAGCCCTTCTCCATTTTTGACCTAAGAGTAAGAGGCCGAATATTTGTCCTACAAATATAATATAATCTACTAGCTAGATAGTATTTAATTAATAAGCCTAAAACATTAAAGAGGGAGGAAATTAAAAAAGGTCTTCCTCTAACGAAATTGGGCTCCAGTGAAGGTCTGCCCAAAGGACCAGCCAGCTGGAGCAACATTGTAGGAGACCACAGTACGGCCATCACTTGTTGTGACTTTAAATGAGAGGCTTTGCCCGTTGAGAAAGTTGTTGTTTTGCCAGTTCTGGCCCCAGTTCCTAGACATCGGCTGCCAACCAGTCCTTGAACCCTTGATGGCCACGGCATGTACATCACCAGCACCGCCGACGTTGGTGATGAGGACTAGGTTGAAGTAGGAGTGGCCATTAATCGTGAACCTGATGCCTCCCTTTCTACTGCAGGGTACCCTACAAAAACCAAAACCCCCCCACCAAAGGTAAAGTAATGTTACTAAACAGTTACTGCCTGTTAAAACTTAAAGATAAAAACAAAGTATTCACTGGAGGAAACGGTAAAACTGTAGTTTGTTTGTCTTGCAAAATAGAAACTAACCCTACTCCCTTTATTAGAAGGGGGAGAAAAGCAATACTAGCCTTCATATGCTGCCAAAAATAAGAATTCCATCTTTTTTATTGTTTACAGTAAAGGCTTATAAATTGAGCTTTTTACTGCCTTAAAATGAGGTTTAAGAGGTTAAAAAAAAGCATTGGATTGGACCACCAGATATGGAGAGCAAGGGTTGCTTTTTCCACTGCAGTTAAGTTTGAAAGTGGTGGAGAATATTGGACAGTAGAGGGCTAGAGGCTCATTTAAAAACTGGTTAGAGATCTAAATAAGTAAATAACCCTCTTTAGAAAGCTCATTTAACAGGGGAGAAAAGGAAAATAGTGATAAAATACTTCAAAGTTGACTACTAATTAAACATATACCTTCTGTAAGCAACAGGCACAATTCCAGATCTGTATTGAGCAATGTGTTGGAAAACAGGCTGAGAAAGGTCAAAGTGATGCAGAGGAGGGTTGCACCAGCCTCCTGCATTGTTAGGGAGAGCATTGTTTGGAGGGCAAAAATTGGTGGCTGTGACCAAAATGGAACCAGGCAGGCACCATTTGCCATCATTCACACACTTAATCTCATAGCAAGACCCACAGCTCAGCCCATTGTTGAACAAAGCTGTGCTCAAAGCTGCAGTATTTGTCCCATAACCCTGACTATACAGGTTTCCATATCCACAAGCTCCTCCTGAAAATAAATTTAAGAATTAGTCAAATGAAGGCCTTGTTTAGCTGCTATTATATGTACAAAAAAGTTGCTTCATTTGGTTCATACCCATTGTTCCTGAAGCATCACTCCCACCATAAAAGGTAGCATGTGCATTAATCCAACCACCACCATATCCATGAACAGCTGAGACCATTGCAAGAAAACCCAACAAAAAAACCCCAGCCAAAGCCATTTTCCTGCACACAAGTAAGTGAAACTTTTAAGCACTAAGTTGAAGCCTCCAAGTATAAAACGTAAGCTCAAAATGGAAACAACTAAATTTTTTTTTCCCTTTTGTTTTCTAAAGCCATAAAAGTAGTATGTTTAAAAGGAAATGTGAGAGGGATAAGAAGATTACATGAAGTTTAGAAGTGTGAAAAATATGAGCTGTGAGAAAAAATGTGAGGCAGTTGAGTGAAGAAATGGGGAAGGGGTGAAGGGGGATTTATAGAGTTTTTTTGGGGAGGTGGGGTGGGAGGCTGGAGACTATAAGGCCACCGTTACAACTTACAACTACCATTTTTGAGATATTGGGACCAAAAACCAATAGCCTAATTTCTTTTTAGAAAAAAAAATAATGTAAAAAAAGTGATATATTCAATATTCTTTTACCAAAAATATTAATGGGTGTCTAGTGACATTGATTAAAATAATATATATAAAAATAAAAATATAATTAATATATTATTTTTTATTAAATTCAATTAAAGTTTAAAGTAATATATTAAATCTAAAAAATAATAATAAATTATCTTTATTCGATGCCTATAAATATTGATTAAATGAATTTTTTTTATATTTGTTTTATTTTTTAAAATTGGAATTTGAGAATAAATAAAAAATTATTTATATTTAAATTTTAAATTTATTGAATATTATGTCTTAAAAATGATTGTACGAATATGAATTAGGATTTTGCTAACAAGTGCCCTTAGGACACTCTTTAAGGTTACTAAATATAATATTATCTTCAATCAATGTATTAAAAATTATGAATAAAGTTATCAACTTTTATATTTAATATAATGTTATTATTATAAATAATATATTAACTAATCTTAAAAAAATACCCTATGTTAGCAAAATCTTATGAATTAAAGCAGATTTCTTAACAGTGGTTCGTTTCATTTCTTCCATTTTCCTCATTTTACAGCTTGGGCATTTAATTTATTAACTGCTCCTGCCAAAGCACATGCTTCATTTGTAAAACATACATTCAACAGCAACAAGACAGAAAAATTATTTTCTTTTGTTTTTCTTCGACATTTTCACATTGGTGCTGTCCTGAGTCGTGTCGATGGTACTGGCTGCGGCCGTTAAGTAGGACTTGAAGAAGGTGGGTCAGTTTAATACCCAAATCTTTTTCTGGTATACCAATTTAAGTAGATTTATTGACTTCTTATTTTCTCTTTTGCTTTCAAAATTTTATTCCATCCCCAGCCCCCTTCTTTTATTACTGTCAAAATCTCTAAAGCACTTCATTCTACTCTTCCTCTTAGGCCCCAACTTTAATTTTTAAGTGTGTAATATTATTAAGAAAAAGTATTATGAAAAATGAAATGTTACAAATATATATGTTTAAAATAATAAAAATATAAATAATTTTTTTTAATGAAGTGATATTATCTGATTTACTAACTTTGTATATTAAATATATACACTAAAAATAGAGGGAAATTTTTTTTTTAAGTAGCAATAGCTACTATAGAAGATTTTTTTTTGACCAATTATAAATTGACACATGTCAATTGAAAATTTTTAATTAAATTTTTTTTATCAAATTAGAATTCAATTATGAGTCATCCAATTTATTTTTAAATTAAATTAAAATAATTTAAAAATAAACTTAAATTTTAGTCAATCTAATTATAAGGATCCATGCATGGAGGATAGTTCAATGAAAGTAATGACAGTGACACACATAAAGTGATAAAAACTCATAGGCCACAAAGATTAATTCAATTGAAAAAAAAAAGGATTTCTTTTAATCAGAATTTGATTTTTTTAAAAAACATTTTAAGAATTTTTTTTTAAATACAACAGATCAATATGAAAAAAGAAAATGTATCTTTAAAATGATTTAATAAAAGAATTAAATCTAAATAAAATTCGAAAAAATCGTGATGATATTATAAAAAAAAAAAAAAAAAAACAATGGTCCATGGTTTCACTCACTGCTTGCTGAATTTGTTTGGCTTTTTCTATATTTCTTTTCTTCTTGTTCTTTTTTTCCTTGGAAATGACATCGACAGACAGTATATCTTGAAACTGAAAAACTCTTGGGGTAGTTTCCCAGTTTTTGGAACTAATACCCTATTTATTTATACTTTGAATAGTTAAAGAGAATTCCTAATAGAGTTCTTCATCTGAATTCTTGGTCATTATTATTATTTGTTGTAATTTTCTTGAGGGACCGGAAGCAAGGTAGTCAGTAACATATCAGTGAACGTATCGTTTTTATTTTGGTATTAATACGTACCGGTATTGGTGTGTTTCGGTATACCATTTTAGATTTTTCGATATTTTTTAAATATTTTTTCATATATCTATATCTATATATATATAACCTATTTTCAAGTTTCTTAATAAAATATATATTATATACACATGCAAATATATATTTATTACATGTATATATATGTTTTTATGCAAATATATATTTTTTATATTTAATATCTAAAATTTTTAAATATCAAATAGGTAAAATAAATATTAAAATGTTAAAAAAATTAATAAATTATTATTAATTATGTTGAATAGCCTAATTTAATGAATATATTTTATTTTTAAATATAATTATGAACAAAATAAAA
This sequence comes from Fremontodendron californicum, assembly GCA_030761205.1. Taxonomy (NCBI): domain Eukaryota; kingdom Viridiplantae; phylum Streptophyta; class Magnoliopsida; order Malvales; family Malvaceae; genus Fremontodendron; species Fremontodendron californicum. Next base: position 22,480,969 of record JAULJL010000025.1, on the reverse strand, counting down.
ATATCATGACACAACAAATATTTAAAATGGTTTAAAAAATTAAATAAGTAAATTTTTTTATAAAAAAAATTTAAAAAAATTAAAATCTTGTATCAATTAATATTGACCGATATTAATCGATACTGATCGATACAGACCGATATCATAATCAAAACTGAATTAAAAATTATCTGTATTAATTTAATTAAAAATTGAAATGTATATATCATTGATATCGAAATGGTACCGATGACTATGATAGAAAGTCAAAATTTCATAAATTGAGTTGACTGATGGGCTCCTACGAAACAGGCACAGTTTACTTGAAATGAAAGGTGCCCTTTTACTAGCATAATAACAATAATCTCTAGTTTTGATAGTATCACATTTTCAATTGTTTAAGTGTATTTACTTGTTTTAAAACATGATTAATTATTGTGTCGAGCTAGAACAAGGAAAGAATATGCAAGTCCCCGCAAGGGCCAGTCAAGGGGATTAGGCGTGGCGGGGTTTGCTCAAATCAAGTAAAGCTCGTGCTAACAAATTTAAACCCGATTGGCGCCACTCTCTAGAAGTGTGGTCAAACTTCAACCCACACACCCAAAATAAATAAAAATTTCAAATCCTTTCAATGAAATTAATCATCTTATCTCAAAACTTTATTTAGACGTATTCAAAAATTGAATTATTTATTTAAGTTCGAAAATTCATCTGATATTTAAAAAGATTTGAATAAAAATATTAGGTTCGAAATATAAGTTTAAATAAAAAAATAAAACCTGTTTAGAAAATGACTCGTGTCATGACTCCAACAATCAAGACACGAGTCCGATCCATTTTTTATTTATACAATATATTATGTAATTTATATTATATAAAAATAAATATAATATTATAGTATAAATATTTAAAAATATATTAAATTATTCATGTTTTAGAACTTAATGAAAGAAAAAAATTACTAAAAATTAATAAAAAATTATAATTTATTTATTTATTTTAAAATATGAACGGGTTTAAACGAGTTTAGACTATTCATTTATTTACATGAACGGATTTAGATAAAATTTAAGATCCATATTTTAAATCGAACCAAACTTGAATAAGTATATATAATATGGATATCATACTTAAACTTAATCTAAACCCAAACCAACCCAACTCATAAACACCTCTATCTTGACTCTTGAGCAACTTCTCACCAAAATATTTATCACATCGTTTCATTTCATTTCTTTTATAGGATGGTAAAATCATGATATTGAGGTGTCGATATGTTCAATTTTTACAAGAAAATTTTTATACTTTAAAGGTTTACAGAAATTTTATAAAAACAAAATGGAAACACAGTGATGATAAACCACCATCTTGCTATAATCCAAAAATAAATACAAAACAAATCTCTGATTGAGGTAAATCAAATTTTAAAAAATTATAAACTATTATGAAATTAATAAGCCATCATTCAAAAAAATGATATCAAATAGAACCTAATGAAACTCATCTAAAAGACTAAAACATAGATAATACATTATTAATCTGATTTCTTTATTTTAAGGTGATTAGATAGAATATATATATATATATTCTTTATTTTTTAGAAAAAAGGCATAATCTTCTCATAAAATAAGTAAAATTGATCTTCTTTGTCTTCTACTATACCCAACAAAGAACACAATCGTCTTGTCTGCCATAAATGGCCAATAATTTGGAGCTTTAGCATTGTAGTTTAATTTCTCCTCTAAAAAGAGTGTTTGCCTTGTAACTAAAACACTAAGCACCCAGCTAATTATTTTCCTTTCTACATGAAAAAATTAGTCTAATCCAACCCATAATTAAGTTGGATATATAATTCCTTTAGCAAAATTAGATTTTTTTTTTTACAAGTTTTATGAGGATTAAAGTTTAATCGAGTTCTCTTTCAGTCACAAGGGCAATGTACCCTGTGCCATTTGCATCACAAGAAATTGACAAGAATAAGTTTTTTTTTTCCTAAAACCAAAAAAAAATCAAATTTTTCATTCATAAAATGTTATTATTACATATAATACTTTATTTCCGAAAAAAGGTGATGTTGAACACCACGTACAATGTAGTATTGTAATAAGACTGGTTCATATTAATTTTGAGCCACATTTCAAGATGAATTGGGTTAAATGTTTTTTTTGCGAAAATAAGTGTTGAATATGATATATATTTATATTTAAATATATGTCAAACATATAAATATTTTAGAAAAATGAATCCAGATCTGCATCATCCACTGATCAAAACAAAAAGGAAAGCCTACACGAGCCTTAATGGCAGCGTCATGATTTTGTAAAGTACAAAAAAGTTATTCAAAACAAAGCAAAACACACTTCAATAGTTAAGTTTTAGGGTTAATATAAAAAACATGTCCTGTCTGCTGATTTATTCTTAAATAGTCATATATGTTAAAATTATTTATTAAAAAAAATAAAAAAAAAATATGAAATTATTATTAAAAAATGATAAAGACTAAAATACCCTAACATAAACCCTTAGATAAAAAAATCTTCTCCTTTTTTCTTTTATTTTTTAATTAAAAAATAAATTTTTTTGAAAATATTTTTTTAATTTTAAAAAATAATTATTTTTATTTTTTAGTTTAGTTTTTTAGTTAAATAATAAAATTAATTTTTTCTAAAATTAATTTTTTTATTTTTTAAAATTTTAAAAAAATTAATGTTTAAATATTTTATTTTTTAAATTTGTTTAGTTACAATTTTTAAAAAATAATATTTTTTTAATGAGAGAAAAAATGGTTAGAGATATCAAAATCTCATTAAGGGTGTTTTTGTCTTTATCATTTCTTTAATAATAATTTCATACTTTTTTATTTTCCTTTAATAAATAATTTTAACATATATCACCTTTTAAGAATAAACCTTTTATTGAGGGCATGTTTTTCATATTAACCCTAAGTTTTAACAACCCTAATATGCACTTTCAATGCCCTTAGCTATAAATGCATGCATGCTGGGACTACTTCTCCCATAAAAGAAGCAATATATCTGTTAATAATTAGCAATTAACGTGTTAAATTGAGTTACCAATTATTTTAAAAGTTTAAGCTTATATAGAAAATGTTCAACTATTATATTTAAGTTTCAATACGCTCTCTCACGTGCAAGTCGGATGAATGATTAATGAGATTGCACGTGAATTCAAATATAAAAGAAATATGCAAGCTGAAGAAGGATTATAACAGTAATGTACAGCACGATGGATAATAAAACACTGGATGAAAAAATATTTAAAAAAAATGGTTATCGAAATTCGAACTCGAAAGCTCTAATACCTTATTAATTTGAATTATATTAATTATCTCAAAAATTAAAACTAATAGGAAAGAGTCCAACATATGAGAATAAGTGTTTTTTTTTTTTTTTACTTTGCTTAGGAACAGTCTCAAATGTAGGGCCAACATTTGAGCTGCTTTGATTTTTTTTTTTTTTTTGTTCTGATTAGGACTTCACTTCCCTTAGTGTGTTTATGGTACGCATACAGTTCTGATCATGAGAAGCATTCTATATGGACCCGCCATCACATGGTTTAATTTACTTTATAATCATGGCCTAAAGTTGAGTTTTCTTCTAAAATTTTAATTTTTTTTTTTTTTTGGATGTTGGGGAAGCCAATTTGAATTCAAACTTCATATTGGATATGTTATGACTTGTCAGGTTCATTTGGGTATAGCCAAAAGCTGATCCCATGTTTCTTCAGCCAATCTGAAGAAATTCTGCCTTTTGACTCATAAATATGCTTTTTTCCTGCCTTTTAAGATTACAAGGGATATGTTTAATTTGGAGCTATCCAGACCGTCTCACCTTTCTTATAATTATACTTCCGGAATTCTTCAAAACCATACAAACAGGAACTCATGTGAATTGCTGAATGAAATTCATCAGGTTCAAACAATACCAATTTGCCTAACTCGCCAATTAAGTAAAGAAAAACATGCACCAACTATAATTTATATATTGAATTATTGATCATACAGAGATGCTGGGTTATATATGGTAATTAATTAGTTTTTCTTAAAATATATATTTTTTTATCAAGTTATCAAATGAAAACATCTTTCCAAAATATAATCTTCATCACCCCCTTTTTCACAGTTACAAAAGAAAATTGATATTTCTTGATTGTTATGATGAGTATTCCCTGTCACATGCAAATATTCAAATAAGCGTGCAAGTATTTGACATTTGTCATGATGGGTAAGGAGCACTGTTAACGGTACTGTATCGATCGATACATAATATTTTTAAAATAAACCGAAATAGTATAAGTTTATTGTTTTGGTTTTTGTATTGGTCCGTACCGATCGTACCGGTCTGTCGTACTGGTCAATATCGATCAGTACCGATACATATCGGTCCATACCGGTTGGTACAAGATTTCGATTTTTTTAGATTTTTTTAAAAAAAAATCACTTATTTGCTTTTTAAACCAATTTCAATATTTTTTGTGTCATGATATTTTTATTTTTTTTCATAATTATATTTAAAAATAAAATATGTTCATTAAATTAGGTTATTGAACATAATTAACAATAATTTACTATATTTTTTAACATTTAATATTTATTTTACCTATTTGATGTTTAAAAATTTTAGATATTAAATATTTAAAATTTATATTTCCATAAAAACATATATATATATATGCATGTAATTGATGTATATTTACATGTGTATATAATATATATTTTATTAAAAATTTTGAAAATAGGCTATACATATAAATATTTGAAAAATATCGATAAATTCGAAACGGTACGTCAAAATACACCAATATCAATACGTATCAATACCCAAATAAAAACGATACGTCCACTGATACGATACAAACTATCTTAATAAGGAGGCTTTGTCTCGTAAGTCGTAACTGATATTTGATATTTCACCTTCACGCGTCTTAAGTCTTAACTCTATTCACTTAATTCCTGGTTACGATCATTTTGCCAAATTGAAAGAAAATGACAAGGGGTTTTAAACATGGCTAAAATGCCTAGTGAGAAGGGAACCCTAGCCATGATCCCAACAGGCCCCAATTGCAAAGATTAATGGTCATGGCCTTGAAAATGAATGGCAAAAACATAAAAATAAAAAAAAAAATAAAAAATAAAAAAAAAACAACCAATGAAGGATCCGGGACGGGTTGTGTCATGTTGCTAGTGCTAGCAATGTGCAATTGTCCGGAGTAAGGCCAACAGAGTAGACCACATGAAAGATGGTCCCCAAGAAGAGGCCTGACTCAATCAAGTGTACCATAGATGATAGACCGCAGTGAAAATTTCAATGGCTAGGAAATTGGGCCACCCAACCTGGAGGTGTGAGCCTCATCCCCATTTAGACTTGCTCATTGGTCAGGTCGTGGTTCGAAATTTTTCGAACTTCTTTTTCCGGACCGGCCCGCAAACCCGAATACATTGTTTAGCATATATATATATATATATAATATTTTTTATTTTTATAATTAAATTTTTAAAAATATAATATTTTTTATTATGTGAACAATGATCCGAAACCGAGTCGGACCGATCTGGATCATGAAAATGCTCATCCAAACCCGACCCATTACGGGTTGGGCAGGCCGGGCAGGCTGCCCCCACTACATGGGATACAAGCTATGTATACAGAATTGATAACTACTCTACTGACGTGAACCCTACCCTTCACTTTCACTGCAATCTTTGCAGCAGATTACATGCGTAGCCCTTTGGTTTGTACTTTCTAGTTTCTATACAAGAGACGTAGAGGTAGAGGAGCGATCTTGGTATTGAGCTTTGGCAGCCGAACAATCTTGGGCCGAGACTGGTAGTAAACTTTGTTTGTAAATTGTATGTAAGGGATCAAGAGACCACGTAGTAATCCAGACTCGACCCACAGTGAGAGCACACCAAAGTAGTAAATCAGGAGCTTAAAAGCCAAGGAATACACATTTTTCAAGCCAACCAAAGCATGGTTGAATCCCAAAATTGAATAACGAGAGAGGTGCCCAAGTCTAACTACGGCTAAGAGGATTTATGGCACTGCATGGCAACTCTACAAATTACTAAAAGTGGGCTGTCCAGTTAGGACTCAGGATGAACCTAGTATTAGTAGGAAGATTACACTGCCCAGATACCAAATGGGCGGTCAGTCATCGCTGCTGCCTGCACTCTTTGTTAGCAGATGAAGCCCATTACATCTCAAAGCCCAAACAGTTAGACCTAATCATTTGTATATATATATATATATATATTGTCGTGTCTCATGTTTTTTTTTTTTTTTTTTATATCAATTGTGTAAACATGAATGAAACACAAATTATTAAACGTGTCAATCCTAAACATGAATATGATACATGCATTAAACGTGCCATGTCGTATTTATTATATTGTTTTTGTATTTATTGAACGTATGTGTCATGCTTTCGTGTATGTCCGAAATAACCAAGTCTACTATCAGTGCAGTCCAATCAAAATTAAATTCGATCCACATAACATAAAATAGAAGGAAAAAATTTGGTTTCTTTAAAGGTTTAGCACTTCCACCATCATAAACAAATTGTATAATACAAACGGAATCGACAAATTTCAACTCTGATTTCAACCATAGTTTCCACAAAATCATATCTATACAACATCTCCTAGTTTTTCCAATCTCATTTACCGGAGATTTACCCAACCAATGTCATTCAGCAACTACCAAGCTTGATGAATTTGCATAGTTACAACATAAAAACTAATCTCACCTCTTCACACTTGAACCAGCAATTGTCTTTGAGCATCCAACTGCACTCTGATCAATTGACTTCCCACCAAAAAGTTGCAAAGAAGATGAACCACTTTTCCTCAGCTTGCCTGGAAATTCTTTACTCGAATTGCCCTTCATGAAGAGATTTTTCTTCATGCGACTCCGGTTAAGCAATAACATCGTACTATGTGGAGGTGCATGTTGCAAAGTCCCTTCAACACAATCTCCCACCTGTGCACAGCCCCAAGGCCTTGATGGCCCATCGTCGGAAAATGGTCTAAGCCTTGGAAAACTATTCCTAAACCTAGAGAAGACTCTGTTCTCTGGAGAATTTTGCTCTTCCAGTTTGACACATATAGGACAAGGAGGGTCACTTTTACGAGTCTTTGGTGTTGTCTGCTCCAAACATTCTGCGTGGAAAACGTGTCGACATGAAAGAACCCCAGCCGCAGGCATGTCACTACTTCTTACAATCCTACAAGAACTCCAAGGCGATCTCTGTGAGAGAAATCTCTCGCACAATCCACATTTAAAACCATTAGATGGGATACTTGATCGACCAAAAATCTCAGACTCAAATGACTCAGAAACATCCACAAAATCATTGCTGCTGCTAGCACTGCTCCAGCGATGTGCATCTCTTTGTGGTGTGGCAGCATCATCTGAAAACCCAGCAACTGCAGAGTCTGAGGCTTCTGTAGTGGGAGTCACCGTGGGAAAGGACAAGGGGTGAATAGGTTTGGACATAAAGTAAGGCCGACTTGAAAAGTTGCGATGAGATGACAAGCATGGCTTGACCATGGGCTCAGACTCGCTACTGTCTGAATGGGATGAAGTGGAGACCCCACTATCTGCATTTGTTGAAGTCCCCTGCAAAATTCGGTCAACGTAAGGAACATATATTCTAGGGAAAACTTCTCAACTTACCCCAATGTGAAGATGAGAGTAAGGTACCTCCACAATAGAAGCACAGGGTAATTGCCCGACAACTTGATCTAAAAAGGAAAAGAAGGCAATAAGTTGTTTCAGTCAAAGCAAAGAGAAACGATTCAAACTTTTATCAAGTACAAGATGTCTCCAAAATTATATTTTTAAATTCAAATGCATTAAAAAAAAGTATCAATAGCATATTTGATGACCATTGTGTCCAACCTAGATAAGTAGCTGACAGAAATGCCTTAACCTAAGATATTATTGTGAATCCAAATGCCCTATAGGCTATAGGTTTACTTTTAAACAGAAATTGGCCAAATACGGCTAGGAATAAAATCAGCAAAGAAATTATAGTTAACTACTTCTAAGTTCAACACGGACAAGATATATCAATTGTATATTAGAGGATACCAAACACAGACAGATAACTATACTAACACCCCAGAACAGTGATACTCTCTTTAATTAGAATTATCAATGGAACCCAACTGACTAGACTGTTGGACACCAGGGCTAGATAACTGAAAAGCAATATAAATAAGGCAATGGATAGGGTAATCTATACCACAAAAGAAACTAAAGTTTTTTTTTTCCTTTCACGTAATGATTTTTTAATCTGACGCATCCAAGTAAAAATGCCAACACTTACGACCTTATGTCTGCAAGGCAACGTATATAAATCAATAAAGGAACAATTTATATTATGGCAATCGAAGACTGTTGTGACAGCAACAGGTTGAAGGAAAACCAAGACATACAACAAAGTCTGTCTTACAATACATCAATGAGTAATTTTAGGTTTAATAGTTTGCCATCCTACGAGGACAATGCAGGAAGATAGCTACAAGTTTCACCACTGCCACTTATATCCAGCCGTTCTACACTCAGGTAACAGCTCCTAATATTCATGATAGGACAGTCAAAGATCATGCACATAAAATGCATGAGAATCACACAGATAAGCAAATAGCAATTGAAATAATATATACTTATTTATTCAATTAGCAAAGTAAAGATAATATTAAGGAGCGATATGACACCAGCTTAATTAAAAAAAAAAAAAAAATAGGGGAAGGCATTTCTCTTCTTCCTCTTCTTCATGCTAAAGAGCAACTTGACAACATATGGCTGGTTAAGTTTAAAAAATTTTGGAGGATTGTTTAAAAGCATAGGCACTCCAGAAATATTTCAGGGATGCCAGGCTACCTATGTTACTCGGATACGGGTATATGTCCGACATGAGTAAACTCGATTTTTTATAAGTTTTTTCATATATTTGGAGGATCATACTCCCCATACTCTTGTCCGAATATGTGTTAGACATGGGTGTCAGGCACGGGTACTTCAAGGTAAATGAAGAGTCGGAGTAACATAGCAGGCTACTTCAGATGCTTAGGCAGGAAATTCCTATTGCATTTTCTTTAACACTTCTTTCAACGCAACCATTATTTATTATATGCCATCGTTCCCGAGTGACAATGTTTCGATGGAAAAAGGGGGTCACATCGAATCAACAGTTTTGGACCAGTGTCAAAACTCTTCAATAAGAATATCAAATAGAGTGAGGAGAAGGAGATAGCAATGACAAATGCAACTAATCGGAAAGCTACTAATAAAGGGACTAATAGGAGCACACTTTGTGACATCAATCTGAAGGTATTCTTGTCCTCATCATAGGAAGAAATTATAACACTTGAATGGTTGCACACAAGCATACATCCTTAGATGCCTATTTATTTATAAGCCTCTACTTCATTGTTTCACTTGAGAATTATAAGTCACCAAATAAAAAACTAATTATGAGAATCACCCAATTTCCCAAGCATTATCAGACAAATCATTTCCAGCAAACGAAAATGAAAATGAAAATGAACATTATGAACACCCAGGGTGGAACTGAGGTTAAAGATTAGACAATGGCAATACAGGTTAACAATTAAAGTGACATTCTTAACTGTATTACCTCTTCTCGTTGCAGTTTCATAATCATCAAGGGTGATTTCTTGTATTGCTGGCGGTGTCCACTGTGGACCCTGAGATAGTTCAGATGGACTACTTAAAAAGGGCCCAGCACCATCAGATGTAGAATGTCGATGATTGTCAAGAAGGTTTCCCCTCACCCAGCCCCTAATTTCTTTGCTATTTGAAGATGTAGAAGATCCATATAATTGATTCCCATCATCTGAACCATATGACAATCCCTCAGGTTGAAAACGGAAATCCCATCTTGAAGGGGGCGGCGAGAAGCTTGTATTAGTTCGCCAATAAGGCTCATTTGGACCCATGGACCAGTCTCTACTGGCTGTATTTGACCCATGTGGCCTTGCAGCCACACAACACAGCGACCCCATCTCAGCTATTTTTTGTTAACCTCACAAGTACACTAACTCAACAAGCTTTCAACTTCTAGAAAGCTTGCCACCAAATAACTCGAGAATTACAACATCCTCAACATATTTTACGTTCTCTGCAACTATTTCGACATTAACATCCAATCTTCAATAAACATAAAAATCATGGAACACACCAATTTTATCGTTAAAATATTTTAAGAATGTAAGAGGCATTTCCCCGCGCAAGCATGATAAATCCCCTTACCATCTTCCTTCAAAAGTCACTGGCATCAAAATAGAAACCTGGCCGGAAAAGGTAAAATAAATACAAATAGATGAAAAATTCATGACTTACACAATAATAAACAAACAATCCTTTCCAAAAATTTCGCAAAGAAATAAAATAAAATAAAATAAATGAGAAACAACGAAAAAATCCCGCCAAGTTCATAATCAGATACACTTTCATCATCTCATTTTTCAAACATACAATACCCAACTTTCTTACAGTTACTCCTAAAATGGAAATGGCAGCAATAAATTTTAATATTTTCAGAAAAATTAAGCAAATTTATTATATCCCGTAACTAAAATCAAACTTTTATTTTTCTAAATGTCAGCTTGACATAGAGTCATAAATTTAAGCATCAAACAGCCAAAAGATGCAAAAAAAAAATTCATAATTTCTTAGAAAAAAAAAAAAGAGTAAATAAAATCGGAAAATTGAAAAAATTAGAATGGAAACTAAGTATAAGTAAGTAACTGTAACTCGCAAAATATAATTAAAATAACTGAAAAGAACAGTTCAGTGAGGCTTGAAAGTAGAGGCTTGATTATGAAAGTAATTAAAACCAAAATCTGAATTAATTAACTTTTAATGAGAAAACGAGAAAACATAGAGAAAGAAAGAGAATGCGAAACTTACGATTTGAAGGAGATGAGAGGCAATCGGTAGGAAAAAGTGCGGGGGATTTTAGAAAATGAAAAAGAAAAAACCCTAATTTATCGGAGAAAATAGATTAATTTTATTGTGATTCTTTTTTCAAATTAGGACCTTCGTTCTTTGTGTATTTCTAAAACTAACCCGCGTTTTTTTTTCTTTTTTAAAGATCAATAAGTATAATTTTTTTACAACATTATTAAAGTGGTTTTATTATATTCAGGTACAATTAAGATTAGAAAATAATAAGAATTTATCTGTATAAAATATTAAAAAAAAAAAGAGTTAAGTATGATTATAATTATAGTACCATATGTTTTTTAAATTAAATGTGCTAATATAATAATTCATGGTATGTTACATATTTTTATGATTAATTATTATTATTACTATATATTATCTTTAGCTTAAATAATATGTTGTTGAAGCAGACACCATTATGGTTTATGATAATAATAGAGTGATTACAGAAATCAATTTAGTTGAAACTTGCCTACAATAAAAAATATATAATCATATTCTTTTGCAATTTTTAGCATTATTTACTGTAATTTTTCAGGTTTTGTGTGATTGCAATTTTTTTTTTTTTGAGTTTAAAGGAAAAGTTTTATAGGACGCTTATTGGATCTTCTTTGTTGTATGGTACAAAATGATGGACTAACATGAAGTAATGTATACAAAAGATGAATGTAGTAAAAAATGCGAATGTTAAAATGAATGTGTAGTAAGATTAGAAATGACAAAGTTAGAAAGGATATTCATTTTTAAATTGGAATAGTTTTTATAAAAAATAATGTAAGAGAAAACCGTTTACGGTGATTTAATCACATATGACCAATCATGAGATGTATTTTTAGAAGTATATAGCAAAAGACGTTTCACAGATAAAAAATTAAAAAGGAAATAAAAAAAGACATGATTGGAGACATAAATAATGATATAAACTTATTAAAATTTATGATGGTGGATAGCAATAATTGGAGAGAAATTCATGTATTATGAAAATGTCTTTATATCTTGATTTTTGTAATCAATCCCAAAATATTGAACTTATAATGGTTCTTACTCAGGGGATATAGCTCGGTGATTAATTTGTCTGCAAGCGACAGTTATGGAACTTATAATGGTTCACTTGTAAGCTTGTCTTTTCATTCATTTCCTTCCCCCCTGCCATCCATCCTCTGCCAAGGATTTTTAATGCACCTTCCCCCCTTGTTTTTTTTTTTTTTTTTTTTTTTTTTCGGGAATTTAAATAGTGATTGCAACACGATTTTAGGATTGTTATTTTGTAATTTCAATTCTTTTCGTTTTCAATATTCACCGTAATTGATTATGATAAATGTAATATGACCGAAAACGCATCGGTTATCGTAGTTTAAATCCCTGCCCCTATCTAAACCAAGGTTATGATCGTTATTTTACGGTTTAAGTTTTTTTACCGTTTATATTCACGGTCGATATTTACCGTAATAATATTCATTACGTTCGCAATTACAATAAACACGATACAATCGAAAAACACGTTCACATCCGTAATTTAAATCCCTTGTCTAAACAGTATTGTAAAGAAATGTAGAAGGCAGACCTTTGTCCCTTTCGATGAAGCCAGCCTAGATCAGAAGACCAGACAAATTGGGTTTGAGAAACTTTATGTTCTGCTTTTGCCCACCCTTTCGCTTGTCTTGGGTGACCAAGATTATTTGATGATGCAAATCTCCATTCAATCATTTTTGGCCTGGACAGACTGCATGATTTTCAGGCTCTGTAACGCTTCTGAAATAATTTGCTTAATTTCCATGTAAAACCCTTACATTTGTAGCCTTTACTTTGGCAATTAATTGGCTCATGAAATGATTTTTATGTTTTATAATGGAAAAGATAGCATCTGCTTGTTTACACTTTTTCATGTATCCATGTGGTTTGATAGCTGCATCAGATAGGGCCATGACAGATGCATGGGGTATCCCCATTTAGATGGGAGTTTTATAGCTTCCATAAGAACACTTTTAGAACACTAAAACAACAGCTTGGGATAAAAGAAAGGATTGCAGATGCTGAGATTCGAATCTCAAACTTACTAGATGTCACATTATAAGAATGGATACATGAATCAATTGAGTTAAATCCCGGATTCAGAATTAAAGCCATATTAGAAATGAAGATCAGTAACTCCTTTTGGTTTAGTATTTATTGCTCCTCCAACAAGAAAGGTGTGACAGAATGTTCTTATACTTAACAATGATGAACACTTAATACAGTCATCGGTTGCTTACAAAGAAAGAACACCACTTAAATCTGAAAAGTGAACCAAGCTCGTTGGGGCTATATCTAGTGTCATGTTTCATGCAAGCCTTGAATCTGATCCTCTTTCGCAGTGTTATCGATATTATTGTTGTCCCCGTCCATTGTGCAGCTTTGATCCTCGGAAGATGAAGCTGAGAGAAAGAAAAAAAAGAAAAAAAAAAAACATGAGTTGGACCTTCATTATCATCTGCTGCATAGAATAATCTTTACTGTATAGAATAATCTTTCGAAAAATATATATATATATATATATGGAGAAATAGAGAGGTCTGATACTGCTGTTTGAAATTAGAATCGATCCTCTTTACCTTCATTATCATCTGCTGCAGGTGCATAAACTGAGCGTCTTGAACGCATTTGCTGGTGTGGGGTGGGCTGGGAATCACAAAACAAACATTTCATAAATTCGACAAATACTAGCTATGTTATCCGGAGTCCGGACTCTTCATTTTTCCTAAATACTCGTGTTTAAAACAAATTCGAATATGGATATATGAGACATGAGTATGATCTTTCAAATATATGAAAAAATTAAAAAAAGAAAATTGAACATACATATATTGAAGTTGGACACACAACCGTATCCGACACTCATTCTAAATCCGGATAAATAGAATACTAGAGTCTAGAGTCTAGAGTCTACACACAATCTCAGGTTACTAGTTGTGTATATTGGAGATAAACTCTGTTCATCTTATTGTACCTTTTAAACTAAAAAAAAATGACAGGTTTTCTAACTTTGGTCTATTAATTAGCTTGAATCAATACCTGTAATTTCGGGCGCAATGCTTCAAGCGGTCCTTTGGGCTTTTGTGCTCCTTGCTGTTGAAGATGTGACCAACACATTAACAATTAAACTACAATTGAATTGCCATTCAAGATCAAAGGCTAAAACAATTTGGAGTTAATAGCCACAGAGAGAGAAATTCAAAGGAGTACTATACTTACCTTTCCTAATGCCCAATCAGCAGAATCAAAAAATGCATGGTTCTGCAAAGAATTCAAGTGTTTCTGTCAGCAACCTCCAATTAATAAATATATATTGAGAAAAATCATATTATCCGGATTCTTTATTTTTTTAAAAGTACATATTTGTGTAGGATATATATTTAAATATTAGTATAGAAATATGATTCTTCAAATATATAAAAAAATTTAGAAAAAAATAAATATACCCAAATTCGACATTTATCTCGAGTCCGGATAATAATGAAAAAAAAATATTTATAAATAAGAGTCAAATCATAAAAACCTTGGATATTAAAGTAGGTTTTTTAGGTAATAGTCCTCCATACTTTTTCTTGATTGCTTCTTCCTGTAAAAGTCAAAAAAAAAAAAAAAGAAGTTTACTACTGAAATATCTATAACCAAGCAAAATTCAGCACCATATATATATATATATATATATATATATATATATATATATATATATATAACAATTTTTATTGTACCTCCTCTTTGGCTGAGGGCATCAGATTCTTTTCATTTTCATCTGAATCTTTCACCTCTTCTGCTACAGTACCCTCTTCACCACAAATTTCATCTTTATCATCATCAACTTGAATTTTTTCACTGTCATGATCCACCACCTCTTTCTCTTTTACATCCTCAACATTATTAGTTTGTGACATTTTTGCTAGTCTTAATTTCTTCACAGTAAATAGCTGTAACAGTTAAAAAAAAGAAAAAAAAAAAAGACTCCATATGAGTTACAGAGTTGAAGAAGGTCAAATTGAAGCCAAAGTTCTCACTTGTGATCACCAATCAATATTAATTGAAGCATGAATTACTAATTAAATTTGATGAAGGGAATCAAAAGATGAACTAAATCCCATTAAATTTCAAGCATATCTGCCAGCTTTTATTACACTATAAAGTAAACAAGACCCAGGATACAAATTTTAACAAATAAATTCCTGCTGAGTTTCTTTGACATGCATTTAATGAGAATAGGGAAAGAAATATTACTACCAAAAACAAAAACAAAAACAAAAGAAAGAAAGATATCATAAATGATTACCTGATGAAAGATCCAAGCGGGAAGCTTGACGGAAGAGCGAAGGCTTCGATTGAAAAAGACGGGGCCTTACAGACTTCAATCTCCTAAGTCCTAACTATATCATCAACATGAAGCCTGAAAAATACGCATGGAACATTTCTTTCATGGTGGGGTAGGGGGCAATCTTGGGCTTTTGCTTGTCTTGGGTTGGATTAGAATCTGATCTGGTTTTAAACAGGGGCCCAAATTGTGTTGATTGATTACTACTACTACTATAGTTTCTTGGGTATTGTTTTTCTTGAGTCATCTGTGTTTGATCATATGATTAATTTTATGAAAAATGAAAATTTCTAATCATTGCTCTCTCAAGGTTGTCATTGTCAAGCTTTTGGAAAGGAGGCAGGAAAAAAGGGTTGGGTGATGGGCTGATTTCAGAGAAAAACTCATCTGCTCCATTAGGATTTAGGATTGAAATTGGTCGACAAACGCCATTCTCAGCCCATATCACCCCCCATAACAACCATGTTCACTGTCCCATTCCTATTACATCATAACTAGAATCAATCTCTCCCTTCCCTATCTAATCTCATCCATAACTTTGTATTTTGTTCATTTATCCTTCTTCTTATTACTTTGCATAAGAACAATTTTAGCATGAACATGTGATTATTTTGGACAATTAAAACACTACTTTTTATTACAAAAATAATCTTTGACTTTTGAGCAAAATGATGATCTGTCAAGCAAATTGTAAATTTGGTAGTATTGGATAGGCATCAAAAGAATTGGTTTGAAAGGTTTTGGGAGCTCAAAATTTTCCTTATGCATTTACATAGATCAGCATTTTCACTCTCACAAGCTAATAGTTTGCCTATATATTCCTTTCCTTTCCTAGTCAAGCATTTCAATTGTGTAAGCTTCTGCAAATAGTGGATCAGCTCCTAATCCCTTATCCTAAACGGCTAATCCCAAAGTTGGAAAGGGACAAGGTTTTCTTCCAAAACAACCTCAAAAAAGCTAGTTGAGGGTGTGACTAGGATTGCAGATTGCAATAAGATACTGTGAGCTTATTAGTTGATTGAAGATATAACATTTTAGGAACCATTATTTAGCGTAGTTGGTTCATGCGATTATCTTTAAAATGAGACATCCAGCAGGTTTGAGGTTCGAATCTCAGTATCTGCAACCCCTTCCACTATTCTTAGACTACGACCTCTTTTATACAAAAAAAAAAAAAAACATTTTAGGGCTTGAGTATGCTGACTTCAGGACCCATGCAGTTGTCAGATTCACTCCCTCAAGGCCTTCACGTATATATGTCAACCTCAGTCTCGGTTATATGGCACCCATTGTTTTTCAAACTCCTCTCCTCTTTGCAAAATATATCATCAAACCTCCATTTGCATAGCCCACAAATAAACAACAAGCTCTCTTATGGAAACAGTACTTGTACTTTTCAGCAGAACAAAGCCAAAACTTTTAGCTTTGTTGCCTAAAACATAGAGTTCATTCCTCAGACTCATCAAATTTCTTTCTCCCTTTTTACTAGGTATTGTAAAAAAGATAAGTTGTTTCACCATTGCTGGATCAATGCCAGATTTTTCTTCATCTAAGGTCTAGCATGTGTAAATGAGGTAAAGTAGTGCAGCCAAGGATGACTTGCCGGCTAGCTAGGCTCTCTCTTCCATATATCATTGCATTTTTTTTTTCTTTATGGAACATCTGGATTAATGTCTAAAATACTCTTTCTCATCAATTATTATGTTAATTTTGTTGCCAAAAGATTTGAACTGTTCATTGGAATACTATTGGGAAGGGAAGCTAATTAATTAAGACATAAATGAAGCAAACCTTTGGAGTGGAGATAACATCCGGCAAGTTGTCTTTGGCTACAATTCTGTCTCATTTTCACATGTTAGCTCTATGATGATAATAGAACTGGAAAAATCTGAAGATGGAGCACTTTCACATGACAGTAATGGAGGAGGTTCAAAGCCATATGTGGCTGAGTCAAATCATGTTATGAAGTAAGTTCTCATCCTGGTATATATCATCTAGAATATAACATTTTATTCATTTTAGCTTGGCTAAAGGGGTCATTGGCTTGAAACAAATTAAGAATTGACAGATTTTAGCTTACTGAATATGGAAGCTCTTTGCCACAAAACGAAAGATGTTAGCTAGAAGCATGAGTGGATGACCCTTTTCACTAGGAATGCCCGCCCTTACATCAATATTCTGCCAAAAATGTTTTTAAATGCTTGGTTTCCCTGGGAAAATGTTGAATCTCTATTGTATGAGTTACTGTAGTACTTTATGACTGTGATAACGAACGTTTAGGACTTTGAAATCGAACGATGAACCCTAATAATGCACGAGAAAAATGCTCCTGGTTTTGAAAATTATTGTTGTCGGTCGGTCCAAATTTGCTTGAACAAGTTGAAGTACTGATTTTTCCATTGCTGTGAGAAAAAACAGGACACATTGCTAAACGTAGCTGGCTAGCTATAGGCACTGTTGTTCGGAACTAAATCGAGATTAGTAAAATCGATAACAACACACTGAAAAACACAGATATTTTACGTGGTTCAGCAAGTGTGCTTACATCCACAGAAGGAGGAGCTTGAAGCTTTGTATTAATGGAGATGGAGTACAAACATATACAGAATTCAAGGTGCTATACTAGCACTGAACTCACAACTCACACAATACCAGAAAACTCTATAAATTTAGAGAATTTGCTTCAACTCTTAAACTCTCACACACCTTTTCTCTCTCTTTACATGGCCTTTTATAGGCAACACCATTGGTGAGAACACATTTAATGTGGCAGCCAAAGTAGCCACCATCCAGCAGCCATGGTAGCAAAAGTCATGGAAGCTTCCATGACTTTGGTGGTAAGCCTCCATTCTTGACTTTGGTGGCTATGGTGGAAGCTTCCATGGTTGGTGGATAAGCCACCATTGATGACTTTGAGCCAATATTCAACAATCTCCACCTTGGCGAGAATCCAAGAGAGAATTCACTGATCAGAGCTTCCTTCATTCCTCCTTCAGATGCTTTAAACTCGAGAGATATTGATCAAGTCCAAACAATGTTGAAACTTGATCCCAGAAACTATTTTGGTTAGCATATCTGCAGGATTATCTGCAGTCCCGATCTTCTGTAGTAGAATGTTTCCTTCATCTACTATTTCTCGGATAAAGTGGTAGCGAACATCAATATGCTTGGTCCGACTGTGATAAACTTGGTTCTTAGCTAGGCAAATGGCACTCTGGCTATCGCAGAAAACATCTACCTTTTCCTGTGCTATCCCCAAATCATCAATCAATCCTTGAAGCCAAATTGCTTCCTTGAAAGCTTCCGTTACAGCCATGTACTCTGCTTCTGTTGTAGAAAGAGCTACCGTTGACTGTAAAGTTGATCTCCAACTTACTGGTCCTCCTGTTATGGTGAACACATAACCAGTAGTTGAACGACGCTTATCAAGATCTCTAGCATAGTCTGAATCCACATATCCAACAAGATGCTTACCAATAGTTTTACTTCTCTCGAATTTTAAGCCTGTTTCCACAGTACCATGAATGTACCGTAGAATCCATTTCACAGCTTGCCAGTGGCCTTTACCAGGATTATGCATGTACCGGCTTACCATACTCACAGCATGTGAAATATCAGGTCTCGTACACACCATTGCATACATTAGGGCACCTACTGCATTGGCATATGGAACATGATCCATTTGTCTATTCTCACCATCTGTACTTGGTGACATCAATACACTGAATTTGAAATGTGCCGCTAAAGGAGTACTTACAGATTTGGTCTTATCATTAATGCCAAATCTCTGAAGTACTTTGCTCAGGTACTGAGCCTGGGTCAATTTGATTACACCATTTTTTCTATCTCTGCTGATTTCCATCCCAAGAATTTTCTTGGCTTCTCCAAGATCCTTCATCTCGAACTCTGAGCTCAGTTGAGCCTTCAGCCTATCGATCTCCACCTTGCTTTTAGATGCGATTAGCATATCATCAACATATAAAAAGCAAGTAGATAAATGATTCATTTTGGAGTTTCCGGAAATAAACACAGTGATCAAATTGACTGCATGTGTACTTCTGATCCATCATAAAGGTGTCAAACCGCTTGTACCACTGTCGCGGTGACTGCTTCAGACCGTATAGAGACCTGTTCAACTTACATGCCCAATCTTCATGACCGGGGACTCTAAAACCATCTGGTTGAGTCATATAAATTTCCTCCTCTAAGGAACCATGGAGGAATGCAGTTTTTTTTTTTTACATCAAGTTGAACTAACTCTAGGTCATACTGTGCTACTAAAGCCAATAATATCCGAATAGATACATGCTTAACAACAGGTGAAAATACCTCATTGTAGTCTATTCCTTCTTTTTGAGCGTAGCCTTTGGCTACCAGTCTGCTTTGTATCTGATACTGTCTTTGCCGGTAGGACCCTCTTTTTTGGCAAAGACCCATTTGCACCCAATTGTTCTTTTGAGTGTTGGAAGTGGAACCAACTTCCAAGTCTGATATTGATGAAGTGATGTCATCTCTTCATCCATCGCCTTCTTCCACTGGGCATGCTTTGGGCTGTTTACAGCTTCTTTGTAATTAGTCGGAACATCATCGTCAATTACTGGAAGAGCGTATGCCACCATGTCTGCGTACCGGGCAGGTTTCCGAATATGTCTTTTCGGTCTGCTGGTGGCAATAGATTCAGGTTGCTGAAAGATTTCCGGTGATGACTCCTCCACTTCAGTTAAGGTGTCATCAGATTCTGGTTCAGATTCATCAGAATTTTGACCAGCATCTTCAGATTCAAACTCCACCTGCTTTAGAGAATCATGGTTCTGATTCTCTGGAGTTGACAGTTTCAGCATTACAGATTCGTCAAAGGTAACATCTCGGCTTACGATGACTTTCTTTGACTCAGGGTTCCACAGTCGGAATGCCTTTACTCCTTCACTAAAGCCCAAGAAGACAGCTTTCTTGGCTCTAGGATCCAGTTTTGATTCACTTACGTGAAAATATGCTGGGCATCCGAAAATACGAAGCCAATCATAATCAGTGGCAGAATGTCCGGACCACACCTCTATGGGAGTTTTCCCATCAATTGCGGTGGAGGGTAGTCTGTTGATAATGTGGGAGGCGTACAATAAAGCCTCCGCCCAAAATGCTTTGCTCAATCCTGACTGGGATAACATGCAGCGAACTTTATCAACCAAAGTTCGGTTCATCCTTTCTGCAACTCCATTCTGCTGGGGAGTGCCAGGAACAGTGAAGTGTCGGATTATCCCATCATTCTGACAGATTTCCTTTCATAGAACCCTTCATTGCTAAGAATGCTCCACGTACAACCTTCAGGACTCCGTTCTGAATGGTCATCTTGTAACCATTTGAGTCTAAGACCCCCAGTGATATGAGGTTCTTCTTCAGATCAGGGACATACCTTACATCTGTAAATTGTCTAATTGTACCGTCATGCATTTTTAGTCGGATCGTTCCAATACCTCTAGTGTGACATCGTTGCCCATAAGGACAATTCTTCCATCAAGCTCTTGATAGCTTGAGAACCACTCTCGGTTCGAACACATCTGGTATGAACATCCGGAATCCCTTGATTGGAAGGATGTATCTCCACCTAAAACTGTGAAAGCAGAGTCTTCTTCTCTATCAGTCTTTTGAGCAACTATCACAATCGACCTCTCTGTCAGGACAGTCTTTCCTCCAGTGTCCAACACTAGGCACACTCGTCCTTTGCAGATTGTCGATGATACTTTTTCTGGACGGGATCTTCATCCATCTATCGGTCCTTCGCGGATTAACAGGATTCTTTTCCTGGATAGGATCTCCACCGCCTACTGGACTGGACGAGATCTTCACCTCCTACTGGACGGGATCTTCACTGTCTACTGAATTGGGCTGGACAGGATCTTCACTGTCTACTGGTCCTTCACGGACTAACAGGTCCAGTACTTCGCACTGCCACATGCCAAAGTTGTTGGTGCTATCAAATTTCTCCACCTTGAACTTTGCAGTGGTCATCGAGTTCTTTCTGACGTAAGAACTTGATGGTGCGCTGCTGGCTGTTTCAGTTATCTCTAATGATTCTGCCATGGTAATAAAACAAAATTACCAACTCAGAGTTTTTCCGTTACCTGTATGGAAAAACGGATGCCGCGGTTGAGTCCGGAATAGTCGAAATAGCCAGGAACGGGTCCAACTGAGTAAATTTTGGACACACGGAGAATATTCTATGAATATTCTGCTGCAGGTGGCTCGAAATGGACTCGGTTTAGCTCAACCGACTCGAAAAAGACTCGGAATAGTATTCTGAAATGGCTCAAAAAAATGGCCCGAAAAAGTTGGTCAGAGCTGCGGCGGCGTGTGGGGCGCGTAAGGCGGCGCGTGCGGCGGCGCGTGCAGGCTGCTAGTGACCGGCGCGTGGGGCGCGTGAGGCCCACTCGTCTTCAACCTCTGGATGGCGCGTGGGCGCGTGCTGCGCGTGGGCTTCACGCGTCTTCAACCTCCAGCGGCGCGTGCGGCGCGTGGGCGAGTGAGGCCCACTCTCGCTTCTTCTGGCGGCGCGTGTGGGCGCGTGCGGCATCCTTTGGCTCTCCGGTGGATTTTGCTGTACTTCTCTCGACGACCTCTTCAACCTGGTATTTTCAAAACACAAATTGGAGCACTTTTGAAAAACGGACAGAATCAAACAAACTTTGTTTTACGTAAAAGTTGGCTCTGATACCAATTTGTTGTGCGGAACTAAATCGAGATTAGTAAAACCGATAAAAACACACTTAAAAAGACAGATATTTTACGTGGTTCAGCAAGTGTGCTTACATCCACGGGAGGAGGAGCTTGAAGCTTTGTATTAATGGAGATGGAGTACAAACATATACAGAATTCAAGGTCCTATACTAGCACTGAACTCACAACTCACACAATACCAGAAAACTCTATAAATTTAGAGAATTTGCTTCAACTCTTAAACTCTCACACACCTTTTTTCTCTCTCTCTACATGGCCTTTTATAGGCAACACCATTGGTGAGAACACATTTAATGTGGCAGCCAAAGTAGCCACCATCCAGCAGCCATGGTAGCAAAAGTCATGGAAGCTTCCATGACTTTGGTGGTAAGCCTCCATTCTTGACTTTGGTGGCTATGGTGGAAGCTTCCATGGTTGGTGGATAAGCCACCATTGATGACTTTGAGCCAATATTCAACAGGCACATGTGACATGCATAAGTTGAAATCAGATTTTTCGGTCTGATAGTATTGGGATTCAACATTCAAGTCCTTGATAGTGGGTGGTCCATCCCTATGTACAACCTACAGAAAATCAAAATTATTACTTATTAGGCTGAGATTTAGCCAAATTTCTCTGTACATGGTTGGCTGATTGCAGTCATTCAGTCACAAAGCTACAGAGCTATGTTGGTCTGACTCTTTATTTTTTTTAAAGTATTTATGTTCAACGCATATTAAGATATGAGTATGGGGATATGATCCTCCATGAACTTTTCAAATACATGAAAATCTTGAAAAAAAAATTAAATATACCCGTGTCGGACACATACCTGTATCCGACACTCACATCTGAATCCGAATAACATAGTTACAGAGTCCCATGACATAAAGATTCATCTTCCTTATGTCTCTCCTTTAGTTTAGCTTTTGTAAGAGAGAATAATCGTCATAAACGTGAATAAATGGAATTTTTTTTTTTGGATAAGTAGTGGTTTCTATTCATCCAAGAAACAGCATAAGCTGTTACAAATTACAGCAGTTGTACAAAATGAACAAAGAAGAGCTCACAAGTGGAACCTTCAAGCTCAAACCAAACAATGAAAAAATGCTAGTTAAAGAATCAACTGCCAAGCATTACAAAAGTCTAGATTAGCGTTAGTCATCTTGACATTCCCCAGGCTGTGAAGCCTCAGCTTGCCACATCCCTGATGAACTGCACTTGTTTGTCCTCTGGAAGCTCAACTTTTGTATGATATCTATTATTCCTTTCCCTCCAAATAGCATAAAGGAATGCGTTCCAAGCAATGCGCAAGATAGTAGCTCTTAGAGCATTGCCTCTCAGCCTTGAAATTGCCCACTGCAACTCTTCCTCCCAGCATCCAATCCTGTGCTGAATATGGCTCAGGTTCAGAACCTTTTGCCATACAGCTTTTGAATAAGAACAAGAGAAAAAGATATGGTCTCTTGTTTCCCTTTCGTTTTTGCACAGAAGACATTCTGCCTCCACCGTCATTCCCCAAGTAGCAAGCCTGTCCTTTGTAGGTAGCCTATTAAGGACTGCCATCCATGTAATTAAGGCATGTCTGGGAATGTTCCATTTGAACCATATCAGTCTGTGCCAAGAAACCTTATCAGCCTTTGGTCGAATAAGATCCCATATAGCAACCACTGAGAATCTGTTTGCAGGGAAAGGCCATCTCTGATCATTAGTAACACAGCTTGCTGCCAGTTGCCTTAGCTTCAATATTTTCCTCCAATTCCAGCTACAACCACTATGAGCAGGGATTTGCCACACATCTCGACCCTTTACAACATAAGCCTGCAGCCAAGCAATCCAGAGGGATCCAGCGTTCATTAAGACAGACCACAAGTTCCTCATAATGCAGGCTTGATTCCAGGAATGAACATCCTTCACTCCTAGACCTCCCTCAGATTTTGGCAGACAAATTTTCTTCCAACTGACCTTTGCACCTCTAGCTGGCCCCTCTTTTCCTGTCCATAGGAAGCTTGAGCAAATTTGGGAGATTTTCCTTAAGCATTGCTTTGGAAGAATGAAGTGTCGACACCAATAGTTTTGAAGGTTGAACAGCACAGATTGGATCAATTGCAACCTTCCTGCATAGGAGAGAAACTTAGCAGCCCAGCCATTAACCCTTGCAGTCATCTTGGTAAGCAAGGGCTCACAATCCTTCATTGAGAGTCTTCTGGTAATCAGGGGAACTCCTAAATAGCGTACAGGCAAAGATCCTAGTTTGAAACCAGTAAATGCCTGTATGTTCCTCAGCTCCTCCTCCCTTATACCTGTGGAGAACAGCTCACTCTTCGAGCTGTTAAGCTGCAAACCAGAGAAAAGGTAAAATTGATCAAGAACTAGCTTGATTCCCTCAATTGAGTCAAGGGAACCCTTTGCAAAAATCAGGAGGTCATCTGCAAAACAGAGATGAGTCAGATTGAGCTTCTTGCACTTAGGGTGATGGGAGAACAGTCCATGTCTAGCTGCATGATCAAGTAGGTTAGAAAGCACATTCATGGATAAAGTGAACAGATAGGGGGAGAGGGGATCCCCTTGTCTGACTCCCCTGGCACCTGGGAAGAACCCCATCAGCCCACCATTTACACATATGGAGAATCTAGGGGTAGTGAGACACTTCTTTGTCCATTTCAGGAAAGGCTCTGGGATTTTCATTGCTTCCATTACTCCCATGATAAAGTCCCAGCTGAGGGAGTCAAAAGCCTTCTGGAGATCCACTTTAATGGCACATCGAGGGGAGAGGGAAGATCGACCATATCCTCTAACCAGCTCCTGTGCCAATAGGACATTTTCAGTAATGCACCTGCCAGGAACAAATGCACTTTGATTTGCAGAGATTGCTACTGGTAACCCTGTCTTTAGCCTGTTAGCCAAAATCTTGGATATACATTTATAGAAAACTGAGCAACAAGAGATTGGCCTAAAATCCTTCATGGAACTTGGATTTGGGCACTTAGGCACAAGTGCAACACTGGTGGAAGTGAAGGCAGGGTGCAGAAAACCAGTCTGAAAGAAGAAATGAACTGCCTCTGTGACATCTTTCCCCACTATGGACCAAGCAGTTTTGAAGAAAAATGAAGTGAATCCATCAGGACCAGGGCTTTTCCCACTTTTTGAAGCAAACATAGCTTGCTTGATTTCCTCATTAGTAACAGGCCTGATCATGGCTTCCTGAACTTCCAAGGGAATTGGAAGGACCAATTCTTTCAGGAGCACTTGAGGGCAACCTGTGATGTTGCAGTCAGTGGACCCTAATTGGTTTTGAAAATAAGTGATAGCTTCTTGAGCAATTTGAGGGAAAGTGTCTAGCTTGGTTCCATCAGCAGCATAAAGAACCTTTATGGTGTTTTTCCTTTGCTTGGGTTGCACCATCTTGTGAAAAAACCCTGTGTTTTGATCACCTTCCTGCAACCATTGAATTCTGGATTTCTGTTTGAGGAAACTTTGCTCTGCTTTGACCAGATCCTGGAGCTCCAAAGCTATGGAATTTTGGCAGGAAACCATATACACATCAGTGGGATTATTGAGTAAGGAAAGTTGAAGAGCTTCCAGTTCTTTTCTTTTGGCTTGAACTCTCCCAGAGATGTCTCCAAAGTGAGCAAGATTAAACTTTCTAAGCTCCTGTTTCAGCTTTTTCAGTTTAAGATGGAGCTTTGTTATGGGTTTCCAGAGACATGCTCCCCCCATGAATTCTCAATAATATTCATAAAAGCTGCATTCCTAGTCCAGAAATTGAAACATCTGAAAGGTTTAGGTGGAGAGGAAATCTGTATTGTTGTTTTGATTAATGCAGGGCAATGGTCAGAGGTTCCTGGGGCCAGGAACTCAGTGTGAGAGTGGGGAAATGAGGTAAGCCACTGGGGATTGATCAACACTCTATCAAGTTTCTTGGCGAGGAGGGCTTCCTGACGATTGGACCAGGTAAAGACTGGACCAACATAACAGTGATCATCAAGTGAGTTCTGGACAAGACAATCTCTGAATTCAATCATGTCTTGTGTGCTGCTTTGAGAGCCAGTGAAATTTGAACTTTCAGATGGAAAAGCAATCACATTAAAATCTCCAGCTAGCATCCAAGCTTTCCCCTGAACCAGGCCAGAAATTGTCTGCAAGTGTGACCACAATCTCCTTCTCCCAATTCCATCATTCTGTCCATAAATGGCAGAAAGACAAAAAATCTGATCTGCAATGCTCACTTGGCATGAAATAGCCTGATCTGTCTTTAGCATCAGATCAATAGATATGTCATCTTTGCTAAGGAACCATATCCTTCCATTTTCAGCTTCCAGATAATTATGGGTGATCTTCCAATCATCAAAGTACTTGTCACATATAGGCTTCAGTTTAGGCAACTTTACTCTTGTTTCAAGTAAACAAACTATGTCAGCATGAACATGTCTACATCGTCCTACTACTGCCCGTTGTTTAAGAGGACAATTAAGTCCTCTTACATTCCACACAAGGATATTCAATAGTGAGGGGAGCAATGACTGCCCAAGGCAGCAGTGACTGCCTTTACCTTAGATTTATCTGGAGGCCCTCTCTTTTTACTTTTCAGGTTTTTCATCAAATCAGCTACACCTGCAGCTGCAGCCCTTGGCCTTCTTGGGGAGGCACCTTTGGTCTCCTCATGACTTTTCCCCATTTCAATTTCAGTTCCATAAGCTGCTTCTTCCTCAATGACTGAGTCCAGAACAGCAAATCTGTTAACTGATGATGTAGTACCTCGATCCTGCTCGATTGGCAAACTTTCAGAGCTCTTTCCTTTGTTTTCTTTTTGGAGCTCACTTTGAGAAGAAATTTTGGTAACTAGCTGATCCTGTTCAACAGATGAACTCTCCGTACTTGTCCCTGCATGTTCTACATGTGATCTCTTTGGAACCCAGACCTGTGCAGATTCCTTTACTGTCTTGTTGGGACAGCTCTTTTCAAAATGCCCAAAGATTCCACAATGCAAACATTTTGGGGGAAGCCAAGGGATCTCCATTGAGATGGAAATGACAACTCCATTTCGAGTTTCAACCTCAATTGTTTTTGGCATCACCTGAGCAGCTTCTATTTCAATACAAACTTTGGCATAAGCAAGCCTCTGTTTATTTGCAGTTATATTATCCATGTACAATGGGTTTCCCAGTGCACTTGCAATGTAACTCAAGCCTCTCGCAGAGTAAAGTTCTAATGGAATGTTCTCTAGATGAACCCAAACTGGAAGCTTGGTCATGTTAAAATCAAGGGAAGTCATACCTGGTTCCCACTTGCGAAGAATGATTGGATTATTTTGGATGTGCCATGGCCCGTGCTCCAAAACCCAATCCCTAGTCCCAGGAAGAGGAAATTGAATTACATATAAGTTTCTTCCAGCTGGTTTTATGTCAATCTGACCATCCTTTCCCCATAACAGATTTACAAGCTTTTGGAATAAGCTAAAGTTTGGAGGTCTCCCAAGGAACTGAGCAACTAAGGCATTCTTCCATTGAAGATCACCCTCTTCAAACACTTCGATTGGTGGTTTAACCATTACTTTTCCTTCCGTTTGCAGTGGAGGAAAGAACTGTAGAGATTGAGATTCTGACGAGGCAAATAATTTCCTCCAATCAGAATTTGCCACGTCAGCAAAGTTTGTTATAACCGCCTCTGCCTGAGTTGGTTTTACTTCCGAGGGAAGTTCTCCAAGATTCCTTGGATCATTAGAGGAAGCAGGATGATCACCATTGATGACTTGTTTGAAGCTCCTTTTTCCAGAACCTTCATTGTCAGCCTTCAATGGTGATCGAGGAGAAGACATTTCTACGAAGTAAAATGCAGCTGAAAACTCTCAATTCAGAGAAAAAGAAACAACCAAAAGGAGAAAGATGAGAGAGGAAGGAAGGAAATCAAGAGGAGAATCAGGAGAAGGATCGATTCTCGCAAGAAATCAAGAGGAATTGATGAATTTGGCGAGAAAATTTTTCAGTTCAAGATAAATGCTATCTTGAGTTGAGAGCATTTTCATACGCGCCAAATTTCAGTTTCAAATAATAACAATTTTTAAGAACTCTGTTTTTCACTTGTCTTTGAAATCAAAATTAAATGGAAAATTTTAGGTCTCTTTGATACA
Source organism: Fremontodendron californicum (assembly GCA_030761205.1). Taxonomy (NCBI): domain Eukaryota; kingdom Viridiplantae; phylum Streptophyta; class Magnoliopsida; order Malvales; family Malvaceae; genus Fremontodendron; species Fremontodendron californicum. Next base: position 22,452,813 of record JAULJL010000025.1, on the reverse strand, counting down.
GCAATATTATATAATCAGAGTAGTTAATAATGATGGGACAGCAAGTACTTTTAGACAACAACTGCTGATGTAATCCTATCTTAGTAACATTGATTAAACTAATTAAATGTGTATATCTCTCTTAAGCCTTAGCAAAACCAGAAAACCAGTAACTCTAGCATTCTTGCGCTTCCTTTGTAGACTGTAGTTGATGATGGTATCCACAGATTAAATTGCTTTCTCTACCAAATCAGTCATGGCAGTATAGAGGATTAATGTTACCCAGATTCTTCATTTTCCCTAAAGTATCTGTGTCCAACAGATATATCCGACACATATTCGGATATGGGTATGGGGTATGATCCTCCAAATATATGAAAAAACTTTTAAAAAATTGAGTATACCCGTGTTCGACACATATCTGTATCCGACACTCACCCCGAATCGGGTAACATAGTATAGGACTAAGGAGGAGCTTGTTTCCAACAAAAACACTGAATCAGCAAATCTGATGATCATGGTATGCTACTGTCCTGATAATTTTGCTTAGTCTTTCATACAAGCAAGTTTGAGGCAAGTAGGAGCAGGTAGGAATAGGATTTAAGAAATTAATGATTCATTATCGTAGCTAATTTATTAAAGCGATGATCTTGCAACCTATCATAAAATGACATGTGACATGTTACAGAAGCAAATGCCAATTATCTCAAGCTCAGCAAATTAACCTAATTCCCACTTTGATTGCTTTTTTACTGGTGGAGTCTAAGAGACAATCCAGATTTGCTTTGGCTTTGAAATTTGTATAAATGTGCATATCTTTCACACTGCTCTCTATCTAGCAATTAGTTTCAGCAAAAATTATTCTAAACCTTGGAGGTCAAAAGAAGGAATAAGTTTCAATGGCCATGGGGACTACTGAAAGGACTCGGATGCGAGTGTTGGACACGGGTATGTTCAATTTTTTTCAAGATTTCCATGTATTTGAAGGATCATTGGAGGACCATATCCCCATATCCATCTCCGAATATGCGTCGGACACGGGTACTTCAGAAAAAGAATAATGAGTCGGAGCAACATAGGTTCCACTTATTCCCTCAATCCATCCTATTAAATGCCTAATTTACTTACTTTACATGTTTATATTTAACAGGTTCTTTGTAATCGCCAATTCAGTTGCCTTTGCCTGTGCTTATCTTGTGCTTTCTCTTTCCCTATCTTTCTACCACATTATCAGGAGAGCAGCCAAAAACAGTCGAATCATCTTGGTCATGTTTGACAAGGTGAGGATGATAGTGTGATTAAAAGAGCATAATTTTGGGGCATCATATTTGTTTCTATGCTAAAAATAGACAAAAGCAAATCCTATGGTTCAACTAAGCTAAATAGTTGATTTGATACTCTGCTCCTCAGTGATGAAAATTAACTGAAAATTAGGATAAAACTCCATTTTCATTTCATTGTTTTTACTCTTCTCACTTGCCAATTAAACTAACCTCATAAGGCTAAAATTTCATGGTTTTTACATATATCCAACATACGTGTGCATTTAAAACATTTGATTCAATGATAGACATATATGCATCTCTTGCTCAAAGAGCGAATTCGACCCTCATTCTAAAATCGAAAAAGAAGAAGAAGAAAAAACCGTATGATGAGGACAGCAATCCTTAAGCAATAGATGCTACTCCTATAAATATGACTCATTCAAAGATTCCCGCTGTGGATTAAGCTTGTTCAAACAGAATTCTTTTTGATTTCTTCGAGGTCTTTTGACCATCCCCACCAACTTTCCAATTACTTATTGTTTTCTTTTGGATAAGTGAAAATGATGCATAGCTACCCAGCCAGCCAAAGCTTGCCAATACTTTCAGACAACGGTTTATGCCAATCTTGTTCCAATATTCTTTCAAATCTTGTCATCTGGAACCCACCAAGACATAAATATCAAAGTTTTCATGTTGAAAACTATCTTCTTTGATCTCATCGTCATATATGCCTATAGTGCTATTGCTATGAGTCTCTCCTATGTTACTCGGATTCGGATGCAAGTGTTGGACACTAATATGTGTCTGACATGAGTATGTTTGATTTATTTTAAGTTTTTTCATGTATTTGGAGGATTCTTAGGGATCATATCTCCATATCTATATCCAAATATGTATCGGATACGGATACTTCAAGAAAAACGAAGAATCGGAGCAACATAACCTCTCTCTCTGCCTCCCTATTTTTCTTTTTTGGGGTAAGAAGGCCTTATTTTAGGATAAACTTGAAGCAAATAACCAAGGATTATGGTAAATTCATTAGCAAAAGTATACTGTTTGGAATATTTCTTTAAGTCTTCAGGTCGAATTTTGGGATTAATTTATAATCCATGAATGAGATGGCTGCAACTTATATCACAAATTAATTATCTAAAATATATAATCTATCAGCAAATAGTTTTTACAATTTTTTTTTTTTAATGGATAAGAGTGATCCATTTTCTTACGTGTCTAGCCAATCCAAAAACAATCTAATGCACATCTATTACTGAAATTGATACACCATGGGATTCATATATACTTGCTGGTTTAGGATCCCACTCTGATTCACTTGAAACTTCCCTGAATCAGTGTATTGGTAAGGTATTTCTCCTAGCTGAAGTTTCTCAACATGGTCAGTCCCTGTATTGGCTATGGTGTTAGGGAAATCAAAGCTTGAATTGTATGTGTAGTTTTCACTCAAAAGTTGGGAAATCGGACCCATGTAATCCAATTCCAATATATGAGAATGTGAACATGTCTTTGGGAATTTCAACATTTGTTGGCTTTCACTACCATCATTTGAGTCAATTGGGGCATTTGATTCTTCCACTTTTTGATCCAAAACTTTCCCAGCTGAGTGCCTCTTCTTGTAGATCCTATACAAGACCCAATCATCCAGCTGAAAACTCACACAAAAACAAGCCCTGATATGGTCAGTTTACATAACATATATGATCATCACAGCAATTCTTGAAATGACCAAAAGACAAGAAAAACTTACTCTCATGGATCCATTTTGCTTGCTGATTTGTTTTCGAGAATCACTTAAACGATATTCATGCATAATCCAGTCAGTCTTGATTCCCTTTGGTGGCCTGCCCTTGTAGAACACAAGAGTTTTCTTCACCCCTACGTATTTAGAACCACTATATATGGCTTTGTCTGTCCCAGTAGCCTTCCAGTACCCTGACACAGTTGCCCTATTGGGACGCACCCCATTAGGGTACTTCCTGTCTCGAGGGCTGAAGAAATACCACTCGTTTTCACCAAATTCTGCTTTCTCTACAAAATCATGAAGCAAAGAAGGAAACAGTATCAAGTTTAGCATATACAGGGGGAACATAAATGATTGAGCAAATAAATACCGATAATAAATATTTTTGTTACTAGGACATGATATGTTCAATTTTTTCTAAGATTTTCATGTATTTGAAAGATTCTTGGAAGATCATATCTTTATACACAAATATCGGACATGAATACTTAAAAATATATAGTAATATACTAACCAGGCAATTGCCATGGATCAAATTTGTATATATCAACTTCTGGGATTATTGAAACAGGGCATGGCTTTGATTTGGCCTGGTTTCTGAGGTAAAACATGATCAATTCTTCATCTGTGGGGTGGAACCTAAAACCAGCAGGAAGGTTATAGCTGGTTTTTCTTTCCATTATATTCCTTCTAGTCCAAGGAAGGAAACAAGTTTAGTCAATGGAAAAGAAAAGGGTATTTGAAATTAGGATTATTGATTTCAGTAAAGCTGAAAAAGGATAAGGATAGAGGAGAAGATTGAGAGAGGAAGGCAGAGGGAAAGAAGGGTGTTTGAAATGTTTGCAAAGAGAGGGCTAGGCCTTTTATCTTTAAAGGATTTTGTCTTATTATTGTGGGCTAAAATGAAGTGTGATTGGTTGATGACTTGACTTTTTTCAGTTTTAAGACATTAACCTCGTATTATAAATCAACTACCACACTCGCGGGAACGTGGACAACACGTGCCACTCTCTCTACAGTTCCTTCAATTGACTTCTTGTGCTTGGTTCTTTGTACGTCCAAGTAGATCTCAAAATTTTAAATATAATCATATGAATATGATAATTTAAATATAATATAATATAAAAAAATTAATATGAACATAATATAAAATACACAAGTTGCCATATTTACCTCAAAAAAAAAAAAAAAACGAAAAGACTTATTCTTTTAGGATTAGACATGTTCATGGATTTGACTACTTGCTCGGCTCAATAAATTTTTTTCGAATTGGATCAGGTCTTGACAAATTTTTTTTATAATCTGAGTTTGGCTCGGATTACTATTTATTTAATAAAAAATATTTTTTTATTTAAATTTAATTATAAAAATATATAAATATTAATATACAAATATTTTTAAAACAATAATATGGGTTTTTGGGCTCGACCTGGACCGGACTTAGACAAGTAGAATGAAAATTATTTGAGTCACGATCCTACTCGACTAATGAACAAAATTATTTGAGATATCCAATGAGATAATAATACTTAGACATTCCCATGCTTTTCAGCTTTAATTTTATTAATGAGCATTTTAAAACGTATCTTTTAAAATTATTATATTAAATAATTTATTTATTTAATGTATTAAAATTTTTTAATATTATTTATTAATTATTTTTTAATTAACAAAAAAAAGGACATTTATTAATAAATTTGTGTGTGCGTGTGTGTTTTTAGTCTTAATATTTTACACGGCACGCTCTCAAAAAGAGAAAGCCGAAAGGTCTCCTTCAAGCACAATAATAAATATACCATATATGGTATGACTTGTTAAACAATTTTTTTTTTTTTTGATAAGTAAACAATTTTTTATTTTTATTTTTATCACATGCGCACCTTTAATTTTAAATTTTAGTGTCGTGAATTGGTCTTCTTAGAATAAGTTTGAAGTTTGAGTTTTAGTTTTATAATGATTAAATTTCTTATAAATAATTTTTGGATGACTATATTTATAAATTGAGTGATCAATTATTTTTAAAATTTAAGTTAATAGAAAATAATTTGAATTAAATTATTATATTTAAATTTCAACACATTTTTCTATGTATAAGCCGAATGAATAATTAATAGGTTTACACATGAATCTAAGTGTGGAAGAAATGTATAAGTTGAAAAATGATTAGAATAACAACAAACAACTGATAGGGAACAAAATACTATGTGAAGAAATATTAGCATTTATCAAGACTCGAACTCGAGAGATTTGATACTATGTAAAGTCGGATGATCAATTATTTCAAAAGTTTAAGCTAATAAAAAATGATCTAATTGTAGAAGAAAGATACAAGCCGAAGAAAAGATTAGAACAACGTTAGCAACGCATAATCCAATAAGTAACAAGACATTGAATGAAAAAATATTAAAAGGAGAAAGAGTTATTTGGGTTCGAATTCGAAAATTTTGATACTATTTAAAGTTTGGTGATTAATTATTTTAAAATTTTAAATTAATAAAATATAATTTTATTATTATATTTAAGTTTCGACAATATTTATATTTTCATACTTCAAGATTATTTCAATTCTAATATATTTATATGAAATATAAAGATTTTCATACTCGAAATGTTAAAATGTAAACTTATGAGAATTATTTTTGGAAATCTAGATTTATTAAGAGAAATGGAAATGAGATTCAATTCAATTATTCAAGCTTTCTTGTAAAAAGACAAAAAGAAAAAGTGTTGAAACTTGGAAAGTAAAGCAAATATCTATAAAGAAAAATGAAGGCAAAGCAAGTATGCTTTTTTTTTCTACTCGAGCGAATGGAATTTATCCAAAATATGGACACACTTGGCAAATGAGTCATCAAAAATGTGCTATCAATACCACTTAAAATTTGACACGTGTCCCTTGCCAAAAGTAGTAGCCTACGATAAGCATAGAACTTTTAGAAGAAACGTAGGCCAAAAAAACCAAAAAAAATAAAATAAAAAAGATTTAATTAACTTGTGGTTCTTATCTTAGCCACGTCATTACTGGGCCCTAATTTGTAGGGTTAATTTAATGTCAGGTGGTGAAATCTTCATCCTTCAGTTAGGATAAAATCACCACGTGGCAAGTTGACCTTCAATCATTGTTTGAGAACTTTGTGGAATATTCTATGAATCTCGGCCGTTGATTGAGGAATATAGTATTATGTATATTATATTTTATTTTGTACATTTAGTTTAATTTTCTGATCCTATCAAAAAGAGATGGATTATGGGGAAGGATTATATCATTCATAGCAAGTTTTGGTTTGAGGAAGGAGAGAAAAACAGAGCATTTTTGCCAATTCGGGATAAAGGATGGATTTCTTTGTCATTAATACGTTTAAGTATTCAAATAGTCTCTGTATTACAATAAAAAAAATAATTAATTTTTGTATTGTAAAAATAAATAATTTAATCTCTGTATAATTAAAATAGGTGTAAATAAATAAAATAATAATGATTTTAATGAAAAATCATTAAAATACTGATGTGGACTCGTAAAATCTAATAGATTTAGATATATTTCAAGTCATATTTATTTCAAGTCATTAATTTTGTTAGATTTTACGAGTTCACATCAGCATTTTAATGATTTTTCATTAACACCGTTATCAATTTTACTTATTTACACATATTTCAATTGTACAAGGACTAAATTATTCACTTTCACAGACTAATTTACTTTTTTCACTATAGTACATGGACTATGTGGGTACTTAAACCGTGGGTAATAAGGAGAATTAGGAGTTTAGTATAGTTTATTTATGTAATTATTTTTAAAAGATGGTATTTAATAGATTTTAAGTTCAAATTCGAGCATCTATAGCCTTTTTTTAATCTTCAAATCGCGACTTTCTTTAAAAAAAAATGACTAATAAAAAAATTTGGAGTTTAGTTCATATAATCACTTTTAATAATAATAAAAAAAAATTAATAAAGACTCAACTGAAGTAACAGTAAATTTATTTTTTTGGATAAAGTATTTTGTTGCCAATTACTTTAAGACTTTATTGTTGGTATTTATATTGAACATTGTCAAGGTGGACAATTACTTCGAGACATTATTATCAGTAGTTAATATTAGATCTGATAATTTTAAACACGATACGATTACACAATATGAATACGACATAAAAAAATAACTAAAACATGACATGAAATACGACACGAAAAAAATAATACAAACATGATATGAATATACAAATGTGTCAAAATTTATATAATACGAATTATTAACATATTAAAATTTATATAAAATATATAATATTTTAAATACGATTATGACACGTGAAAATATAAGAACACAACACAAATATCCAAATTATCAGATTTAATTAATTCAATATCGCTACCGCCATTAAAAAAGAAGAAGAAAAGGCTACGATATAAAACTTTATCATGTGTATAATTCTATCAAGTGAATTTTTTTTTGCATCAAACTTTATCGAAAATATGATATAAAATAATGTGTAAAATTTTTAAAAAATTATAAATCGTGAAAACGATTGCATCAAAGAACAGAATACGAATTTCCCTTCTTCAAATAAAAAAAAAAAAAAAAATTGTAATTTAAAGGGTGTTGCATAAGCAAATATTTTGGCAATCATTTTCGATCTGCTTCGGGCTGAGAGCGTTAAGAGCCCAAACCAACTAACCTAATTGAGGCCCATGAAAGCCGAGAACGACGATATGGGGCTGAGATTAATTAAACCTCAGGACAGCTTCGTATGAAATGAACCAATGAAACCAAACCAAAAATTGTTGCTAAAGTCTAAAACCTCTTTTTCTGAGTATTTATTTAGTCCAGTTTCAAGTCAATCTTAAAGTCACGCACCCTTGCTTTCTCAGCTCTTCTCCTCCATGCATTAGGGTTTTCCAATTTCATTTTTCACAATTTTCAAGAACCATTCTCCGCCTGTTTTTTTTAGTAATTTCCCCATTATCTTCTCCATTTTGGGTTTTAATTATTTTTTAAATTTATTTATTAGCCGATTTTCATTAAAAAGAATCTTGGTTTCTGGCGTCTGCTCTTATATTTCCAAAAAGAAAAAAAAATTGAATTTCTGTTCTGTTCTGTTATTTTCTTTTCTTGTTTGATTGACATTGTTTTGTATGTTGTTTATTGCAGATTTAATTTAGTTTAATGTATTCGTCCAGAGGGACGAATGCCTACGGGCAGCAACCCTACGGGGGCCAATCCGGATACGCACAAAATGTGGGTCTTTTTTGTTTTTCACCATATTTCGTGTTAAAGATGCTTTTTTCCCCCCTGTTTTCAAGCTCTTTTTCCTGTAATTAGTTTCTAATGGGTTTGTTTTAATTTGTTTTGTATTATGGTGGGATTGAATGGCTCTGATTGTAAAATGTTTTTGTAAGGTTATACTGGTTGGTTTTGTGAGAAAAAACAGATTAATTTTACTTGCTTTGATGTTGCTGGAATACGTAACCTTTTTGTTTTTAAATTATTATTTCAAAATCTTTGTTGTTGCTGAACATATAAATGTTTAATACGAGTGAATGATTGGATTTAGAGGTGTGGCAATGCGTCTGAATTCCTGGGATTTGCTATTTTCCCTGGCAATAACATTTAAGCATGTGTTATAATTCAAGACTTATCATGGGTCCGGTTTTGTTTACAATTTTTGGTAAATTTTGTAGTTGGGGGCTGGTTATTCTGGTAGTTCTGTTGGAGGACCTGATGGGGGAGCTCAAATGTCCTTGTCTTCTCGTCATTCATCAATTCTAGGTAGTTCTCAAGAAGCAGAAGTTGGTGGGTACAGAGCCCTTCCTTCAGTTTCAGCTCATTATGGGGGACAGTATAGCTCCATATATGGCACAGCTGCTTTGAGTGCTACTCAGCAGGTCAGTGGAATTTGGTTTCTTTTCCTATGTGTTTGTTTTGGTAATTTGTATATTATTTCATCTTGCTGTAAATCTTCAATTTCCTCTTTAATAGTTTAGCCTTATCATAGATATTTGGGGAGCCAGGTCAGCTTCATCTACTGTGTGCTGTTTTTCTTTTCCTTGGGAGTTTATGATATGTACAATATTATTAAATTGTATTGATCAATTTTGGATGTGATGAATTTATATATGTACTAGGTTCCTGCAATAAGTTCCAAAGGGGCTGGAGCATCAGCTTTGGAAGCTCGTAGTGCTTATGCCTCAGCTATGCCAGATTCACCAAAATTTGCATCCACTGACTATGTTTCATCATCAAGTCACAGTTATAGTCACAAAGGTGATCAAATGTATGCAGAGAAGATTCCTGACTATCCTACATTGGAGAGAAGACAATTTGGAGAACGACAGGGTGGTTATCTGGGGAGGGAATTGCCTAGTGAGCCAACTGGAAGATATGCTGATTCTTCTATTTTTGGTCATCAGCATCAGGTCTAGCAATTTCGTGATGTTTCTTCTATTAGCTTCTTTTGCTTTTTTTTTTTTTTCGTGCTCCTTTTTATGTTCTGAATATAAATCTGCTCCACCCATGTCCATCTTGTAATTTTGTCCCTTGTTCTCTCTTTTGGTTTTGATCTTTAATATTTACTATCTTGTGCAACAGCCTGAGATATATGATCGTCTTGATCAAGCTGTCTTGCTTCGACAAGAACAATTGCTCAAAGCTCAATCAGCCTCTCTTGATAGTAGTTCGAGGTATTTTTATTTTGATGAAATATTTAATGTACAATTTCCAATTGAGGATGGTTGTGCTTAATAGCTACAGATCTTCACTTATAGTCATTCCCTCTTATATACATGGCCAAGGTCAACCTTCTCATCCTTCATGGTGATAGTTTGTTGACTGCTTGTTAGATGGTAATATATTGCTTACTAGACTGAGTAGCAACACATTTCTGGCAGACAAGCTGATTATCTTGCAGCAAGGAGTGCTGCTAGTCGTCATTCCACGCAAGATCATATACCTTACGGAGGAAGAATAGATGCGGATCCCCACAGTTTATCATTGCTAAGTTCTTCTTCTTCTTATGGTGGACAACCTCCATCGATATTAGGGGCAGCTCCTAGGAGAAACGTGGAGGATCTCATGTATCCACCTAGTTCTGCAAATCCTGGTTATGGAGTGAGCCTACCACCTGGTAGAGATTATGGAACAAAGGGGCTTCATGTTACATCCCTTGAGTCTGAATATCCTGGTAGTACATTGTCACGCAGTGATCATCCTAGGATTGATGAACGCAAGGATGACAGGGCTGGTTACCTTAGGGAGTTCGAGCTGAGAGAGGAGGAGCGTCGTCGGGAGCATTTGCGTGAAAGAGAGAAAGACAGAGAGAGGGAAAGGGAGCGGGAACGAGAACGACTACGTGAACGAGAAAGAGAACGTGTACGTTTGCGCATCTTGGAGCGACGGGAGAAGGAACGAGAGCGGGAGAAGGAGAGAGAACGAGAGCGCAAGCGTGCACTGGAAGTTACGCGCGAAAGAACTCCACCAAGAGTTTCTAGGGACCACCGTGGCCCCTCTTTGACAAAAGAGGCTCGACCTGTGAGGCGAGACTCCCCACGTCGTGAAGCTTCGCATAGGTGGATCTTGATGTTTTACATTCCATCCTGCTCTAGTTCTGAATGTTTAGCTCCTTGTGTTTCTCACATCTTCATAACTAACTTGGTGTTCTGTATTGCTGAAGGCGTCTTTCACCTGTTAAAGAAAAAAGGAGAGAATATGTCTCCAAGGTAAAAGGGCAATGCAAGAGCTTCCCATTCGAAGATAATTTGAACTTCTTCAAGAATTTGCTTTTTTCCTTTCGCAATCTGATTTGCATCTTAAATCTTCCTGTTATTACTCTTTCTTGGGCCTTCAATTTTTTTTTTTTTTTGTTGCTTCCTGTTGGTATTTGCCTCATGGTGTGCAGTGCTAATTGCCAGGTTTTCACCAACCTAGAGAATTATTCATATGTTATAAGCCGTTGCTCACTTATTGTGTGTATTGTTTTGACCCTAGGTTTGATCCTTTGTTCCTGGGGCACCTTTTTCTGATATGTTACTTTGATTGGTTTCAATTTGCTCCTTCGGGCCTCTCATTTCTTTGGATGTTTTCTTTTCCCACATCCTCTCACCCTTTTCCTTATTGAGTAAACTATATTCCTTTTATGGAGACTATTTCAAAACTTTCAGAGCTTCCTGGGTTTATATTTGCAGACTGCTCTAAGCTGTGGTGGTTCATTGCAACTTCTAGTTGTTTCAATTGATGAAAATTTACCTGTATTCTAGAGAATTTATTGAACTTTTCTGAGTTGGAGACCTTTTTCAATATGTTTTCTGTATATTCATGCCATTTGAAATGTTTTTAATCCTTTCAGCAATATTATGCTTACTTGCAGGTATATTCATCCACCTTGTTGGATGTAGAGAGAGATTATCTGTCAATTGATAAGCGATATCCCAGACTTTTTGTATCTCCTGAATTTTCAAAGGTCTTTTCCTCTTTCTCTCAAAATTCAGTGACGTGTTAAATTTGCAATCTTAGGCAATCTTTTTGGTCTAACATCTTCAACTGTTGTAGGTTGTTATAAACTGGCCGAAGGAGAATCTTAAGCTCTCTATGCATACTCATGTCAGGTATCCTTCCTGGATGTCTTTGTTACTTGAATAGGTTTTGGACATCTCAACTAGCATTGAACTTCTTTGTTTGTTGTCTATTTATTGGCTAAAGACTGAAGTGGTCTTGCCATCATGGTTTTAGATATTTTATCTGTGAACTGTTACATTCTTAATCAATTAATTATTTTTAGGATGTGAAATTGCTAATGCATTGCTTTTCATGAAGCTTGGTCTTTTGCCTGGGGAATAACAAAACAATTGAGACAAAGATTAGTTGTTTAAACTTAAGTAGTTGTAGGATCCAGATCAACATCCATCCCCATTTTCATTTCCTCCCCCACATTTCTCCCTCGTTAACTTACTTTGATCAACTAAATGACATTGCATCTTATGCTTTTATGAAATTGTAATAGTTTAGTTTCTGTTGAGTGGAGCAGCTTTGAGCATGATTTCATTGAAGAAGATAGTTTAGCTGAATCAAAAGAACTTTCCAGCAAGCTTTTACCTGTTGAACCTGAAAAGTCTGAAGAAGGAAGTACAGTGTGGAATGCAAAGGTGGGTCATTTGTAAATGTAGCATCTGATGACAGAAGCTATAGTTTTGTCTATAATGTTTTTCCTTTTTCCTTTCGTGGGAAGCAAGTTTTTATCAAATGTGAATTGGTTATTTCGTTTTTTCTGCATTATGGGGTTTGTCTTTAGCCATTTGCACATAATATCTGAATGATGTAGAATTGAATTCTTGCTGATGAAAGCATTTAAACTTTGAATGTCTGCTTTGGTATTAATGGAATTTCTATTGCACTAGTGGTTTTAAGAGCCAAACTTCATTGAATAGTGGGCTATTTTGGATCGGCCTCCATTGAAATAATGGTATTTCTTGTTTGGATGACAACTGAGGACTTTGCTTCCAGCAGTGCATACCTTATAACTCTCTTTTGGTTGAACTGGCATTATTATTACTCGTACTTCTGTGTCATTCCTTATGTTGCAAAGCACCCATGGAAGGTGTTTACTTATTTGTTTGATCTAGAAGACTAAAGCATAGAATTTAGTTTCCTAACAGTTTTCTTTTATATATCGTTATCTACACTGTTATGATTAATCAAAACCTTGAGGGGTATATGTTGGTTGACACACGAAAGGATGATCAGATATAGTAGTCTTGCACGTATTTTGTTAATTTGTTGTGAAACTTATTTGAAATGCTGAAGTGCTGAAAAGAAGATTGCTGCATTTTGTTAAAGTTCATATTTTGAAAAAAGAAAATTCTGTCTTGTTGTCAAAGTTTATTGTATCATATTTAGACTTTTATGACTAATAGATAAAACCTGTAGAACCATGAACTACACTGTGGTTTAAGTAAGCAGTGTATTACTTTGAAGTACCCCATGCACAATTCGTTGGTAATAATTCATGCAGGTTAAGCTCTCTCACCTGCTTGTCTCTTTGCATTTCTTTGATAGGAATATTGAAGATTCCATATCAAAGATAATTTTAATCGTGCTCGAGTAATGTATGTTTGTGATTTTGTTCAGATGATTTTGATGAGTGGATTAAGCAGGAGTGCTTTTGAAGAGCTGTCATCTGAAAAAATCCCTGATGACCGAATACCTCATATTTGCAATATTCTAAGGTTTGCTGTTCTTAAAAAGGATCATTCTTTCATGGCAATTGGTGGACCTTGGAATTCTGCTGATGGCAGCAATCCTACTGATGACAAGTCCTCTCTAATTCAAACAGCCCTTAGGTTTGTCCTTTCCAATGGTAGTAGAATGCATGTATAACTTGATTCATTTCTCATCTGGGGAGTTATTTTACTTGAGCAGGTATGCAAAGGATGTAGCGAGTCTTGATTTGCAGAACTGTCAGCATTGGAATCGTTTCCTTGAGGTATTATTATTCACTCTAATTGTCTCTAGAAACCTTGTGTGATATTGCTCAGAAGCTGCAATTCTACTGATAAAAGTTTTCTGCTTTATATGTGAATCTTTTTAGTCGAAATTATTCTTCAGGATCCTTCTCTTCTAATTTATTTTTTTGAATCTATTGCTCAGGCTTAATTGTAAAAATGTTGATTCTATTGGACTTGAAATCCCTTTTAGATCGTTGTTTCTCAGCATCCATGATCAAACCTTTTATTGGTTTATGGATTTGTTATTTTTGGTCATTGTGTAGACCAGACACTCATGACCATTGAGGATGGCTAATCTTTTGGTGGTTTTCATCTTAATATTAATTTGGAGAAATCACTTGCTTTCATCCTATCATGTTTCATTTTCCCAAGAGCTTGATTCCATAGGCCTTCACTAGGAAAGAAAGATAAAGGTGCTATGGGCACTTATATATACTGTTTAGGGTCTAGTATATTTAATCTTGGCAGACTATATATGCTGGTAATATGGTAGCCAGAACATGGGGAAATATTCTAAAATTTAGCAGGCTGATAGTGTAGAATTGTGCAAAACTGGTTTTAACCTGGCAGTTTAGTGGTGGCAAGAATTCATCATCACATTCTCTATCAGATGAGCTTAGAAGTTGTATTGATTTTTCTTCTTGCAGTATCTTAAGTTTAAATTTTGTTTCTTGGACATGTTTCTTGATGACAAGAATCTAGTTTTGAGCTCTCTTGGTTATTTGCAGATTCATTATGACAGAGTTAGCAAGGATGGACTGTTTAGCCATAAAGAGGTCACCGTACTGTTTGTTCCAGATTTATCTGAATGCCTCCCTTCATTTGATACATGGCGAGCCCAATGGCTAGCTCATAGGAAAGCTGTTTCCGAGAGAGAGCGCCAGCTTTCTTTGAAAAGAGGGGTATTATTCTATTTTATTTTCCTACCTTTTCTGTTAGGTTTCCTGATCCTCAATTTAATGTCCGAAGAAATGCATATATATATATATATATGTGTATGTGTGTGTGTGTGTGTGTGTATGCATGGGCTGTATTAAGAAGATGCATATGCTTAGTGTATGCATGTGAAGTGTGAACCTATGATGTATAAGCAGACACATTGACCCATACACCAATAGACGACAAACTGGAAGTATTACTAGATTGCAAAATGCCAAAATCTTTAGTGGATTATGCTTTACTTAAATGCCTATCATGCATGATGAATGTCATCATGATCTGTAAATTTGTGTCAAATTTTAAAGATTTTGGACAAACAATGGTTTGGTGCATTGCGTACAAGGTAGCTCTCAATTCCCAAACAACTTTATATCGGTTTTGGGTTAAGATGGATATATGGGTGACCCTTAGTTCTTATTTCTTTCACTATAAACTTTTGTAATAAAATAAGGAATAGTGAAGGTGTTGCCTACTTGACTAATGGTAAATTTGTTTACTTTCAGAAATCAAAGGAGAGGAAAGAAGGATCAAAAGGTGAATTGGTTATTACAAATTTCATCATCTTATCCATTTGCTTACATATTTTGTACGGGCATGATCAATTATGAAATTGGATCAATAACTTCTCCCCTTTACTTCAATTTTCATTTATATTGGCTAGATAAGGAAGCAGATTCTACAAAACAAACTGAAAGAGGCAAATCAGAAAAAAAGAGACAATCTGTGTCCTCTAGTCATGGAGTAGTTGCTAACAAAAAGGAGAAAAATGGAAACTGTATTGAAGGAGATGCAGCTGAAGGGAAGGTTAGTGGGGGTGAAAACAAAGTTCAGGTAAAAGATGGCAGTGAAATAACTGTGGGAGGAGGTTCTGAGAAAAAAGAAAGTGGAGAAGCTGCTGCTGCTAAGACAGGTGCTGTGAAGTCTCTGAGGAAAAAGATTATAAAGAGGATTGTCAAACAGAAGGTTGCTAATAAGACAGCTGCAGAAGTAAATACTGCTAGCAAACAAAGTGACAAGGTTGATGAAGATTTTGGAGAGCAGAATACTAAATCAGAGATTGCTGGTCAACAGGAAGTATCGTCTGCTGGTTGTGCTGCGGTTAAAACTTTTGCACGGAAAAAAATTACAAAAAAGGAGGCAGTTGGGAAAACTGATCAGAGTGAAGATAATGGTGTTCCCCTTGAGGCAAAAGTAGAGATAGAAACAGGATGCTCTGAAGATAAACCAAAGGATAATTCAGATGCCAGTGCTGCTGCAGCTGTAGAAAATGCCAGTGTGAAAACACCTTTAAAGAAGAAAATTATTAAGAGGGTGCCTAAAAGAAATGCTCCTGTTACACAAGCTAAGGATGAAGTAGAAGAAATTAAGAAAGATGGTGATGAGGATGAGAAAAAGGTGGTTCAAGCTGGAAGTGAGACCTCAAATATAGGTAAGCAAACAGGTTCCGAGAAACAAGGTAATGCTGCAAGTTCAAGTAAATCAGAAATCAAGGCTGACAAGGAGAATAAGAAGGACGAAAAGTTAACTGATGTGGAGTCTCTGAATGACAAGCAAAAGGTTAACACGAAGGATAATCGTGATATGAAGGGAAAATTGAAAGAGGGGGAGAAGCCAAAAGACGAGAAAGAGGACAAAGATAGTAAAGATGAATCCCGAAGCAATTCTAGCAAAGAATCAAAA
This sequence comes from Fremontodendron californicum, assembly GCA_030761205.1. Taxonomy (NCBI): domain Eukaryota; kingdom Viridiplantae; phylum Streptophyta; class Magnoliopsida; order Malvales; family Malvaceae; genus Fremontodendron; species Fremontodendron californicum. The sequence goes on along the minus strand of JAULJL010000025.1, from coordinate 22,436,703 downwards.
GAAAAGAGGAAGTCTGAGGAACCTTTTCCGAGGCATCCTGGATTGATTCTACAAACAAAGTGGAGCAAGGATTCTAAAGTAAGTTAATCATATCTTTGAAGCACTGTGTTGTACACTGGGCTGAAAGTAAAATGTTTTTAATGCATAAACTATCTAATATTCCTAGCTAGTGCTTGTCTAATTATGCATTCTACTGCTGCAGTTGCGTTCATTGTCACTTTCACTGGATTCACTTTTGGATTATACTGACAAGGACATTGAAGAATCAACATTTGAGGTTTGTTTTTCCTTGTTACCTTTCTGCCATAATAACTACATTTTTTTTTTTTAATATTTGCCATCCTATATATTTTCATTTATAACTTCATGATATCTGAAGCGATTTTAGTTTTTATTCTTACTTTTTTATTTACAACAAGTGTATTCCAATTTTGCAGCTTTCATTATTTGCAGAGGTGCTGTATGAAATGCTTCAGTATCAAATGGGTTGCCGTATTTTAACATTTCTCCAGGTTGGTTTATGATGGTTTATGCTTATTTTACTTAATTCCCTCTCTGAAGAATTTTCACTGACATCCTTTTCAATGTGTAGAAACTGCGAGTAAGATTTATGACAAAAAGAAATCAGCGTAAGAGGCAACGGGAAGAAATCCGTAAGAAGGAAACTGAGAAGAAGTCGCCAACAAAAAGATTGAAAAGCAATGAGCTCGCTGTGAAAAATGAATCTACTAAGTCAGACACATCAAGTGCAGCTCAGCAGGAGGATGAAATGATTGTGACCAAGGAAGAAACTACTGCTGATCATGTTGAGGAGCCAAAGATAAAAGATGAAATAGATGAAGAAGATCCGGAGGAAGATCCTGAAGAATATGAAGAAATGGATGATGCAAGTCCACAACCCAATTCCTCTAATGAGGTAGGGGTTTCCTCCTTTTTAAACAGGGAAGCTGAAATGATTTTTGTCAAACATTATTATCACTTACGGGTTTTTGGGCGCATCCTTATAATTTTATGCAGTACATTTTGTTACCGGCTTGAATTTCAATCATGTCGTTCTATTACTATATTTTCATGTTATTTATATTATGATTGACTTCTCATTTTACACCTGGATTACTTTATGGTGATTTGATTTGGTGAATTCATTTTCATGTGGTCAGTGCTGTTATTTATCCTTACTTATGAAAGACTGTAACCTACAGAAAAATGAAGAAGAGAAGACACAAACAGATGCTAAGCCTGAAAAGGAGGCTGAGAAGGATGAAGCTGGGGAATCCACCAAATCAGGGATCACCATAAAAGCTGCTAGTACAGAGCCTGGGCCTGAGGGAGATATGTCTGGAAAGAGGGAGCCAAAAGTTGATCCAAAGAAGAAGGTGCATGCTATCAATAAGGATTTGTTGCAGGTATTTTCCAATTCACCTTTCATTTCCCTTGCCTCAAATCTTTCCTGTATGAGTATGCAATTCAGATTTTCTTCCCTTATTAATGCAAGTATTCTTTGTAATAGGCTTTTAGGTTTTTTGACCGGAATCGAGTCGGCTACATTAGGGTGAGATCAAAATCTTTTACTTATTTTGGTATGGTCTTCTCTCACGCTAGTGGTAGTGACCACTTATTATTTTCTACAGGTTGAAGATATGAGGTTGATTATTCACAGCTTGGGGAAGTTTCTCTCTCATAGGGATGTCAAAGTAAGATTCCTGATTCTATGATTCTTTTTTGTGGTTGTTTCTGTCAATAATTCTCTGCTTTTATGTGGTACTCTTGCACTATGGTTAATGATGGTTTTTCTTTAACCTGCATCAGGAACTAGTGCAAAGTGCATTGTTAGAGAGCAACACAGGAAGGGATGATCACATTCTTTACAATAAGCTGGTTCGTATGTCTGACATATGAAAGCTTTTCTGGGTCTGATGATCTGTTTTAATCTATTTTGCATCTAATGACACACAGTGATTGATTCCTAGGAGTTGAACTCAAAAGTCACGGATGTTTGAATATAGGGTTTTAGCTTCTGCTATTGAATTATTATGAGCCCGTTTCTCTTACTGTTATCAAAGAAATAAATACTTGTGCTGCTATTCGTTTACAATTACTCCTCAATTTCCATCCGCATTCTCTCGTTTGAAATTGCTTACAAAGCCATCTTAATTAACTACTAGCTACTACATCTTAGAGCAGTCGATGGTTGATAGACAAATAGTCTTTATAGCAGTACATCCTCAACTCAAAGTTTTTCCAGTATATCTTCAACGCTAGATCGTAGAATATGACCTATTCCATGTTGGGGACAAAACCAACTTACGGAAATCTTAGACATACAGCTTTTACTTGTTTGAGCTACTCGAGTCCGGCAATAGGTTATTTGAATTCAATTCGCTCGATAACTTGAGCTGCTTGAGTTCGAGTAGCTTGTGAGCACAATTTCTCATTTTCATCCCTAATCCTTGTCACTGCCCAATCTATTTTCTTTATGAGATCATCACCCTTTCCCCTCCCTCTCATCATCTCTCATAATTTTCTTACTCTTTCACCCATTTGACTTCCCTTTAAGCAACCAAATCTTTGAAACACTACTTCTCTAGCCTAAACTTTTTGGGCCTAAACTTGACGAGTCTCAAACCTTGAACTTTTTCTATAGGGTCCAAAATATGTGAGACAGCTAAAGCATCAGTGTTCCTACTTCCTAGAGAAGAGACCACACTGGTTCAGTCTTGATGTTTTTCTCTATTCTTATTGGAGTTAAATTGGATATAAAAATTATTTAAACTTAGTTGATTTATGCATCCATCCTTAAAAAAAATATCATTTAATAGGTTTGAATGTCGAATTCTAGTATCTACAATTTTTTTTTTTTTTTTTTTTTCATTTCCTATCTCAGACTTCAACTTCCTACGACTTATTTTGTGGGAGACAACTCCAGAGCTCATAGTTGAGTGTGATTGGTCCACACTCTACAGTAATTGAACGTTGGTTTGCTAAATTTTGGATAAATGGTATTTCATTAATCATTGGTTTGCTAACAAATATCTCTCAATTTGGAAATATTAAAGGCATAATCGATCCATGGCAGTCGGAGTGGTTTATTCTGGCTGGCTAACTTGTCGACCGACCAGAACAAACAAATATTAAGGGTCCAAATTTCACCTATATGTATATATTTTGACTTAATAGATTTTAAAAATGACAAAACAAAAAATTAATTTTAAAAATCAAAACTTATAGATTGATAGAGTTGAATATCAATAATATTATGAAAAAAAAAAATTTAATTAAAAATATACTTATTGAATAGTGAAAATTCTATCATAATTTTTAATAAAGAAATACATATTTAAAAAATTTATCAAAACATTAAAAATTTTCAATTTTTATACACGTAATGTATGTAAAAAGATCATTCAATCTATAGATTTTCAAAATTAATTTTTATTTGAAATTTTTAATAAGGGACATCACCCAATTTTTTTTACCTAAGTCTTGCCTTAATTTAAAAGGGTTAAGTCTAAAGTTCAATCTCCTTCTCCCCTTAGACTTTCTAATTATTTGTACAAATTAATAGTTAAAACTCAGGCCTAAATGGCGAGTTTCGACACTCAAGTTGAATCAAGTCTTTTAATAATATTAGAAAAATACATTTACATATCAATTGACGTGAGTTTAGATCTGATACTTCGTGTTGTGTTCATATTATTCGTATTATTTTTTTTTGTTTTATGTTGTATTTAAGATGTTATATAAATTATGATAAATTAATAATTTATTTATATAAAATTTGATATATTCGTGCATTCGTATCATGTTCGTTTTCCTACATTAACAAAAATTATAAAAAATAGGCTTTCTAACTTTTAATCATGTTCCGAAATAAATCTTTGTTTTTCCAAATTTCAAATTTAGTTAATTACTATCGTTATTATTTTATTCATTATTTAATTATTTACAGTATTAATGAAATGAAAAATGAAAAACATTTTTTTAAAACCAAGTGGCATGAGCCTCTAAATTCTTCAAAAGCTATTACTCCATGCATATTTTCTGATTCCACACTTCAAAGCCCTTACAACAAAGTATTTGTCTCTCTCAAAGCATTGATAATCCGATATATATAATTATACTTATGCAATAGCCACATTAAAATTCACTCAATAAGTGATTTTAATTTTCAATATAATTGAAATTCACTCAATAAGTAATTTAATTTCTCAATCTAATTGAATGCCAATATTAAAAATGTGTACAGTGATAATTTGTAATAGATTATGTTATACAAATTATAACTCACAACTTTTTGTTTCTGCCAAAATAGTAAGAACAAATTATGCAATTAATATTGATTATTCGATCAATTTGAATTGGCTTTGTATAGTATCTTCCAAACCGGAGTAAATCGAATTCCATTCTAGTACTATAATTTAGCGAGGGCAATCTAGCAAAAAAAAAAATATATATATATATAATTTTATAGATTACACATTTGTTGGTTATATATATTGTAATATTATTACTATTTACAAAATGTGTAGAACAATCCCCATGTTTTCTTGATATTCTAAGGAGCATCGAGATTCTATTTTGGTGTTCATGGACATGTTTAGCTTTTTGAAGTTTTGAGATTTTATATATATATATATATATATATATATATTTACAAAAATATTACAGTCTGAAAATAAAAAAAGAGATTATAAATATTGAAATTCGGATCTCAATCCTGTTAGATATAATGACGGCATGAACCAACCGCTTTTTATTTCTTTTGAATTTTTAATAAATTTATTTGGCTTAAAAAAAAAAAAAAAAAGAGAATCATTTTTGTAATTCAGTGATGTCAGTGGAAGGGGCACATTAAAGGAATTAGGTGAATAGTAAAAGCTAACTAAAATGTTGATTCAATTAGGCTCATGATTGCAAGTTCAATTTGTTGGTAGCTTGTCACCAACTGGCGCAACTAGTTTAAAGAAGGAAAAAAAAAAAAAAAAAAAAAAAACTTCTCTCATTCATCAGCTAGATCGCATGAAATCTTTTCTGTTTGGACTAAATCTGATAATTCGTGTATTCGTATCGTGTTCGTATATTTTATCGTGTCATAATCGTACTTAAGGTATTTTATATGTATATAAATTTTGATACGTTAATAATTCGTATTATATAGATTTTGAGACATTCGTGTATTAGTGTCATGTTCGTATTATTTGTTCGTTTCGTGTTTTTAGTTATTTTTTTCGTATCATGTAATCGTGTCGTGTCTAATATTACCAAATCTAGTTTCGACATTCATGATTGGTCCTCTCCTCCAGTCTCCATACTTTCCGATTAAATCTTACGCGTTGCTGCTGCTAGCTACCCAGAAGTGTATATATATATTGGAAATTGGAAAATAGGAAAATCATAAATATTATTTTTAAGTATTAATTGGGTTTGGATTCATGATTTATATAAGTATTCAACTATATTTCTTTATATGGTTTTACGATGAGTTATTATTCACTTTATAGCTGCTGATCAACTCTATTTAAGATCATATGCATTCATTCTTAAACAATATGTTTTTAATGCTACTAATTAAATTTACCAATGGCAGCCATTGATAAGTGATTCAAATTTTGATTCCAAATCCTCAAGTTTGGTCTATACATGAAATTTTGATTTTCAATTCAAGTATTTCTTTCTTTTTTTTAGCCATATATATGGATTTGGTATTCACTCAAAGATAAAATAAAAGTTTAATTATTATTATTTTTTTTTATATAAAAGAGATTGTAATTTAGGAATAGGGATAGAGATTGTAAACTCTACTAAGATTTAAACTTCAGACGTCCTATTAGATGTCACCTCTTAAGAATGATAGCATGAATCAACTGAATTAAATTCAAAATTCAGTTTGAAATTTTGTAAACTATTATTGCAATAAAGATTGACAATTGTGATTGAAAGCAATCGCAATCAAAATCCCAAGTATAGAATACAATTAAACCCAGCTTCAATCCTAATTCCTAAGTATGGTGGGGAGGCAGGTGAAGGGCATTTCTTTCTTAGGGGTAGAAATTCATCCCCCTCACAACCATACACGGCTGCCTTCACCAGTCAACATTGATTTTGATTAATGTTGCTTCTTAATTTTTACATTTATTTCTTTTTCTCATAATAAATATATCAATTCAAAACATGAAATCAAAGAAACTTAAAAAAAAAAAAAAAAAAATCGTAAATCTGCTACGATGGTGGACACGACTACTGAATTTTATTTATCCCTCCTCCCCTATAATTAAATTTGGTTACAGCCTTTTCTGACTTTTCTATTCAATTTTTCATTAAAATATAAATAATTTTTTTTTTTTGTATAAAAAAAGCCATGAAGATAAAAAATATATATAAACGTTGAGATTCGAATTTCATACGTAACTACATTAATTAATTGAACTAGATTCAATTTTCTTTAAAATATATTACATCTTAATTTGACAGGTAATTTATATTCTGGGTCACTGAATTTAGCATCAACTTTCATATAGGTCACAAATCTTTAATTTTATCAAATTACGTCACTGAACTTTTATTATTAATAAATTAGGTCACTTATGTTAATTACGTTAAAAGAAATTTCCCAACATTTTTTCCCACTTAAATTTGGATCTCCAGCCAAAGAGTAATTTGGACATTCTGTGGAAATTTAATCATTTATTATAAGTAGTTCCACAATTTTATTTCATCAATTCAATTCGGATCATTGACTTTAAATGCAGAATTCATGAAAAATCTTTCCCTCTCAGCGTGATCATCACAAATTCTCAACAGTTTATAGTTTAACATTATTATTATTGATTTTTTTAAAGAGTATTTTTAAGATATTTTTAAAAAATAATTAATATATTATTTATAATAATAAAATTATATCAAATACAATAATTAACAATTTTATTCATCATTTTCAATAATATTTGATAAAAATATTATTATATAAGATCCAGTTAACCGATACCTATAAGCATGGGTTAAGGATTCTTTAATTGATATTTTAAGAAAAAAATTACATTTAATGTATTACTTTTATTAAATTAAAAAAAAAGTAATGTATTAATTACAGTTTTTTTACTCAAAATATCATTTTAATCAGTGTTATTAGATATTAATTAATATTTTCTTATTACTATATATAATAATTTTAAAAAAATATCCTTATAACACTGAGTCACTGACTAGCAAAATCCTATCATTATTGCAATTAAATCAGTTTTGAATATCATGGCAGTGTGATGAGTCCCGTTTTGTTTCCTCTACCAGCTATTGTTGAAAACTTTCAGCAAACTTTTCAGACAAACTTTTAGGTAGTATTAAAATATGAGTATTAATATTATATATGTATAAAAAATATTAATCAGTATTTAGTAGTACTAGTTAAGATAATATATATATATATAAGTGTAATTAATAATTTTTTTTTGAATTCAATAAAAATATTATATAAAATCCATTTTTTTAAATGATAAAAATAATTTTAAATTAATGCTTATATATATCAGTTAAGTGGACTCTATATGTCAAGCCTCATCTTTTTAATCAAATAATGTTTGGTCGAATTAATGTTGTTTTGGACCCATGGCCATGGCTTTCACTCCAAAAATAAATACATTTTAAGCAAATGTCAGGCACTCCCCAGTCCCCACGTTCTAAACATAAATACGTAAACAAAAATTACACATACAATCATAACTTTTCATCCATTTTCTTTTACTTTTCGGAACAAAAAAAAAATTAAAATCTTTTAAAGGATAATCACGAACTTTCCCGCAAAGCCAATTAATTGTATATAGATAGTTTCAAATGTTTATGAATAAGTTGTATTACATATATAGAACTGGTAATTTTAAACATAATACAAAAGTACGATATAATATGATACATTTAATAAATATGACACAACATATTTAATATGATTTTTTTTTTTTTTTTTTATATAAAAGAGGTTATAATCTAAAAATATAAGAAAATGATTGTAAATGCTGAAATTCGATTTCAGTCTTATTAAATATTATTTTTAAAAATAATTATATAAACCAACTGAAACTATATCCTAAATTTTAAACATAATTATTCTCTTCCTCTTTCCTCATTGCCCCTTCTTCATTTGAAAATATAGTCTTTACACTTTACAATCAAGATTGTGATTTCCCATTTAAAAAAAACCCTAGAAAGATATTATTGACTCGATCAATAGTGGATGTATGCATGTATCCCCTTATTTATATAAATCTAAATTAAAAAAGTTGTGAATCTTATGATCAACAAATAATATGTAAATAAATATTATATCACATTATCTATCCATAGTACTAATTAATTTTATATCCATTTATTTATAATGGAGGGTATAATGGTCTTATAACATTAACCATATTTACTCACTATGGCCTATATATTGCACTCATATTTCTACTTCAACCATATCTTCCCCCACATTTTCCTTGCTTTCAACTACGTACTCCCTCATACTATCTCTCTTTCATTGTCTTCTTCCGAAGGAACAAATTAAAATTCTCTATTTGTTTTGGCTTAATTTCCAAGAATATGGGGCGGTCTCCATGTTGTGAGAAGGTGGGGTTGAAGAAAGGGCCATGGACTCCAGAAGAAGATGAAAAACTCTTGGCTTACATTGAAGAACATGGCCATGGAAGCTGGCGTGCCTTGCCTGTAAAAGCTGGTGATTATTATTTGCATCTCTAGTCTACTTTGCTGCCCTTTAATCCATGCTTAGATGGCCTCATTTTTGTAACAATTAACAAATCAAACTTGGTTTAGCTTTTCCTTATGTTTTGGCTTTACTTTTGATATATATATATATATAGGACTTCAAAGATGTGGCAAGAGTTGCAGACTTAGGTGGATTAACTACTTAAGACCTGATATTAAAAGAGGAAAGTTCAGTTTACAGGAAGAACAGACCATCATTCAACTCCATGCCCTTCTTGGAAACAGGTAAACAGAACCAACTGAAGTGCTTGCTTTAATTTTGCTTTAGCATTCAAACTTTTTTTTTTCTCCTTTTGTAGATATATTCATATATAGTTATATACTACTACGTATAGTGGGTATTTTCTGTGTGCTTCCGAGCTCAACAATACAGTTAACTTAGGTCTCTGCCTCTCTGGCTTTTTCCTTGTTTCTCTTCAGCTTTTAATGCGGATCCTCTCTTAGGTGGTAGTATTCCCTTACGGTAGATTTAGGTATGAATTTATAGGTATAGATTGTACAATAAGAAAGCATCGTATTTGTCAAAAACTCAAAAGTATCACGTTGTTTACCTCTTATATTTGAGTGAGATTTATATATATACTCTATTAAATTGTCCGTCTTACAAATTATCTTTTGAAGTTGTGCTTGAATTTTTTTAACTCGGTATTAGAGCTAAGTTCTTTGCTCATTCCGTTAGGTTGTCAGTTCTAGATCTGTTTCGTCAAGCATCTGTCGAGAAAGAGTGTCAAACATTGTCTACTTTTAACTTATATATCTTATTAGACTCTCCATTTTACAAGCTAACTTTTGAGGTTGAATTTGAGTTTATTTAACTGTGTCTAGCTTTTTTGTTATTTATCATCCTATCATTCGAATCATCGTGATTAACCAGTGTTGCTATTTAGAATCTATGATCAAGCAATGCAAGTTTTTGTCATGAGATCATTGGACTACTATAATTGGAATAAATTTTTGTCAAATATATATATAGGTGGTCCGCTATAGCTACTCATTTACCAAAAAGAACAGACAACGAGATCAAGAACTACTGGAATACACATCTGAAGAAAAGATTGACCAAGATGGGGATTGATCCCGTAACTCACAAGCCTAAAACCAATGCCCTCGGCTCCGCCAGTGGTAACCCCAAGGATGCAGCTAACCTTAGCCACATGGCTCAATGGGAGAGTGCTCGGTTAGAAGCGGAAGCTAGATCGGTGAGAGAGTCGAAACTAGTTTCAAACCTTCCGCAAAACCAGCTTGCTGCAGGCTCCTCCTCTTCCTCGGCTCCTCCACAAGGACCACAACTTACTAACAATATTGCTAATGCTATGGCTCCACCAACTAGACCGCAGTGCCTTGACGTACTCAAAGCGTGGCAAGGTGTAGTCTCCGGATTATTCAATTTCAACAGTGACAACCTGCAGTCTCCAACCTCGACGTTGAACTTCATGGAAAACACGTTGCCATTAATGGCGTCGTCGTCTGTTGGATTCAATGACAACTTTGTTTGGAACTCATCAAATATTCCTTGTGAAGGTGGGGATATTTTAAAGGTCGACAGTAGCGGAAATGACGATTGGAAATGTTTGGAGAAATCGAACCAAATTCCGGATGAGTTAAAAGAAAGATTGGATAACTCAATGGAATTACATGAAATGGAGTACTACTCCTCAGAGGGTGCATGGTTTCAAGAGTTATTCGGATATAATGGTTTGTGATTCTGGATATCAGCAGCTAGAATTCATCAATGGCGCCTGGAGAAAACTTGAATAGAGCAAGCTATGCTAATAGTTTAATTTCGAGGGAGAACAAGAATTTCTGGAAAAGAATCCTTAATTTGGTGGATAATAGTTCCAGGTCTAGAATTTGATTGATAAGTGCCTTCACATTCCAATTAACTGTAACCTAATTATAAAGCCATGAGCAATTGAGCTAACTATGCTAAACACTTGGTGGCAGTACTCATGGTATAGATTAAAATCTCTATTTCTGAAAAGTAACTTTTAGTTGATTCGAACCAAAAATCTCTAATTTTCTACCGAATTCTCTCTCATGTCAATAACTTGAACCAAATCTAAATTAGCAGGTTCAATTTGAACTATGGGTTCTAATTATTATATTCAATTTGATAAGTTCAATGATCGATGATGACTGAGATATGAAGAGTAAATATGGAAGATATATAACAAATTAAATACATTTTGAGATTGAGAATAATCTGCCGTCTCCCAAAAAGCAAAGCATATGTAGGACAAGGGGGCCTGGACTGGAGAGTAATCATTTCAGTTAGCTAAAAGAAAACAAGCTAGAATATGTTTGAGATTTCCGAAATCCTAACCAAAGCTATAGCTTCCAAAAGTTTGGTATATAAATATAATATATATATATATATATATTTCTTGTAAATTGTAATAGAACAAGGAGTTGATTCGAGGAATAATTCAACCTTTGGAATTATCTGGTGAAAGCAATATATAGCTTAAAAAATTGCAGTTTCATACAACCTTTTTACTCCATAGTGAAATTGTCAGTCTCCATTGAAGATGAATATAAAATTTATAAATGGATGGGCCACAACAATTCATTCGTCTCTTTGCTTCTGCTCTCAGAAAAATGATTCATATATATTTTTTTTTAAATATATAATAAAAGTTAAAAGATATTTTGAAATTTTAAGATCATACAATAATTTTTTTTTTTTTTTTTAAATTGTTATAAATTTTGTATTTTTAAAAAATGTTTAATTTTAAGAAGTGTATGTAGCAGTAGCCCTCTCCGCACTAAATTATCAATATATCAAGTAAATTAAAAAGATCAACAAATAAGAGTATGATAACACCAATATATATAATAATTATTAAATTTAGAGAATCGTAAGAATTGTAGCAATAGCTAGAAAAGTTTGATTTTGTTTTAAAATTAATCAGGTTCAATATCATTTCCCACTCTAATTTAAGTTTTAGTTTAATTGGGTTGATGACATTGTTCTCTCCCTTTTGTAGATAATGAAAATGGAGAATTTGAATTTGAAAGCTTTTTGTGAACAATTGATGATAAATATATAATTATTTTATATTAATTATGTATTTTTTTTATAAAGAAAGTATAATAAAGAAAGGAAGAGGGTGGTTGCAAAAGAGTTAGTGATATAGGTGTATCTGTTGAACTTATCAACTTCATACATAAAATCAATTTTATTAGGGTTATTTAGTAGTAATAATGGCAGGGATCTCCTTCACCATCTAATCTTGTTGGCCCTTTTAAATATCTTGAAATAATTAAATATGAAGCTTCGTCTTTTTTTATTAAAAGATATTATATATTTATATATTTGTGACAAGAGTATTCTTTTCTATTTTTTCTGTGTTCTGTTTTATATAGTTGGCACCTTTTTCAAATGGGTTAATATGTAAATTCGCTCTCCAATTATACATATATATTTTAAAGATTTGGTATCTAAATAAAAAAAAAATATCCAATTAAGTATCTAAATTTTATTTTCATCAAGCAAGTTAGCCTAATAGACTATTGTCGTTATATAAAATGTTGACACGGCTTAATTGATCAATACCAAGTTGCTACGTGCCAGGTCAATGCCACATCATCATTTAAAAAAATATTTGAATTGACACGTGACGGCTTAGTATTGGTCAACCATGAAAAGTTAGCATTTTAGTAACGGCATTAATCCATTGAGGTAATTTGCTGACGAAATACAAGTTCAATGAAAAAAAAAATAATTAAGTACCAAATCATTAAAAGATATATAATTCGAAAGCCAATTTACATATTAACCTTTTTCAAATTAAGCAAGAATAGACGATATTACAACCAGTAGATGTTTCAATCGTGTCTTTATAGGTGGTGTTTGGTATGAGGTGATCACTTCAAAAATCATGGTGATCTACACATGGTGAATAGATTACTATGTTTGGTAAGTACTCAATGATCCTACGTGGCATTAATCTTGGATCACCGAGAGTGATCAGATCACTATCTTGGAGGGTGATCTAATTCCTATCTAAAATGATGGGAAACTTTTATCACCAAGGTGAAGTGATATGTAAAATTAATTATAATCAATATTACCCATTTAATATGAATTAAAAATTTACTTTCTCTCAAAATTATATTTATTTTATAAATTTTTATATTTTCAAACTAATATTCATTTTACCAAGTTCAAAAAATAAATTTAGTGTTAATTTTTTTTACCTTTTAAAAAAAATGTTATATATATATATATATACATATAATAAATCTTTTTGTTTTATTTATTTATGATTTTAATAGATATAAGTGTTATTTTCTAATTCAAATGTTTTTTTTTACATAATTTATATTATAAATATTAGTTTACTTATAAATAAATATATTTGTTAATTTTATAATTAATTATACCTAATTATAAAGTAAATAAAATATTACTAATATTTTACAAATTATTATTTTTGAACAACATTAAAATCATTAACTTGTGTAATTATTACAATATACATGGTTATTTTGGTACTTTTAAATAAAATAATATTTGATTTTGAGTAACACCAAATACAGTGATCTTTAATTTTCAAAAATTAATGATTATTAACCAAACAAAATGATTATAAATCAGGAGTGATAAGATCACCTTATTAATGAGATCACCTTGGTGATTAAATTATTATGGTGATATTAAAAATGATATCAAACGCTACCATAGGCAATTTTGCTTAATAGATGATTTCTGCTGCCTAGATAGCTACTCGTTTTATCAGTTATCCGCTTGAGCTACATTTCATGACAATTTAATATTGTAATTTGCTTGTAGTTAGTCTGCTGAAAATGAGAATTGGATGGAGTTTAACTTTAATCGAGTCTCTCATATTGCTCCTTCAATCGGTTTATTTTGCAACTAGATGAATCGATACCATTTCCTGGTTATGCATTCCTTGTGTGGCATGAGTACTTGGTTTGGAAGGTGTGGCAATCAATTCGTTGCAAAAAGTCTATGTTGTTCCAATTCTTCATTTTTTTTTTGAAATATTTATATTTAACATCTGTGTCGTATATTCGAACATGGATATGGAGATATAACACTCAAAGGATTCTCCAAGTACACGAAAAAACTTAAGAAAAATTGAATATACCCATAACCGAAACTCACATCCGAGTAACATAGATCAAGGTACTTGAGGAACTGAGAGGCAAGGAAATTGTACAAATATTGATTAATTCAACTGTGGAATTATGTGACAGTGCTGAATACAAATCAAAGGGTAAGAGGCAAAAGAAAAACAAATAAATTTATAAGCAAAGGGGAATTTTTTTTTTTTTTTCTTTCTTTTTTGGGTGCCCAGAGGGAGCTGGAGGATTATCTGCAGCAGTTTCTCACAATTTTTTTTTTTAAGTGCATGTATACATGGTCATTTAGGGCATTCTGTCCTGAACCTGACTGGATTTTCATCCACACCATTTAGAAACAGTTGTGCTGAAACCCATCTCAAGCCGAGTTTCAGATCTGATAACCCAAAATCATTGTAGCGTACTTGAGTTACCAGGGCCTAGTAAGTCTTTACAATTTGATCCCTCACAAAGGCACTCTTGAGGGTTTGCATAGAAATAATCTTCCTCCTTTGGTTTTTCTGGAATAATCCGACGACCGAAGGGCTGTCCCATCCGTTTCTCATGCGCTTGCCTTACGGATAGTGCAAAGTCATTCCATGAAAGTGTCCCATTCTGATGCAAATCCAGCAATTCCACAAGTTTCTTTCGATCTGGCAGGATACTTTTTTTAAACCCAAGATACCTGGAAAAAAGCTTGTCAAGACTATGAAAATAATCCGAACCCCCGGAGCTTAGCTCAGTTGATTCATGCAGTCACCCTTAAGAGGTGACATCCAGTAGGTCTAAGGTTCGAATCCCAACATTTGCTACCCCTTCTCTTATCCCTAAGCTGCGGCTTCTTTTGTACAAAAAAAAAAGACTGAAAATAATCCCCCCACCCTCCTGTTACATAATTCAGCAATATACATACCTGCGATGACCTTCTACAACTTTTGCCATGTTCCCATCATATGTGGGAATGAAAGTATTGCTGGCAATCGAAACCATAAAGTCCAAAGCCGCCATCTGAGATGAATGGTTCTGAAATTGCTGCAGTTCTACTGGATCTAATAGTGTTTCCTTTTTAACCTGAAATTGTAATAATGTCTTGAGATCTACAAGTATCATATGCAAAAAATCAATAGAAACTACAGTTACAGGTGCCTGTTTTAGAAGCCAGAAGTAGAGCTAACACCAGTACTTAATTAGCAAATATGCATACTGATCAAGGCTTAAAGAGATTCTGTCGGTTCAACTAAGTGCAGCAAAAATGGTTCATGCAATCCAAAATGTCTCTTTGATATGGGTGAATGCCAGAACACCATGGAATCAAAAGACTTCAACAACAATTTGCAACTAGGTACCCAAAATTCTAACAAAAGCTTAGAGTTTTCATATGCACCAAAAAAAAAGTTGGTAATATAGAAATCCAATGCTTTGACGAGCCTTTAAACAAACATATCAATACCAAAAGCTAAACATTTACGGGTCTAAACTCACAATCCGTGGAAATGCAGCTCTTAATGGTGCCAATCTCCGTTCACTGCCATAAATCTCACCAGAAGCAATGTAAATCTGAGTCTCCTTACCAAAACCCAATGCTTGCAAAATTAATGCTGCTTCCTCCGGTGTAAGAGGACATAATCCGTGTTGTCTCCTCTCTTCAGACACTATCTCTTTCTCCCTCCACCAAGGGTATGCATACCTGAAAGGAAGGGGTAGCTATCTAGTTACATTTTTGTATTGTCATGTCCTGATATTTGTTATTGATAACATTGAGATCACGAGATAATTTATACTACGTTGCTTCGACTCTTCATCTTTCTTGAAGTACCCGTGTCCGACACTCGTGTCCGACACATATCCGGATATGGGTATGGGGATATGATCCTCCAAGGACCCTCCAAATACATGGAAATCTTGGAAAAAATTGAACATACTCGTGTTGGACACATACCCGTGTCCGACACTCACACCCGAGTCCGAGTAACATAGCTTTATAGATCTAAGTTTAGATTTCCATCTTGTCATCACCAGTTAAAACATTTGATGCAGCTCAAACCAACAAGGCAGGGATACACCATGATCATAATGCCCAAAAACTAGTACAATTTGGGTATTGATGACTACCAACAGTGGAAGGGATCTTAGCTTTATCGTCATTCCCTATCTGACATTATATTTTAGAAAAATGCTCATATTTAAGTTGCAGCATTCGGCTCTGCTATCTTGTTTGTGGTGTGGGTGCGCATCTGCGGGTGACTAGTGTGTTGTCTCCTAAACAGAGGGCAAACCACTCCTTGCTAAGATAATTTGAGTGTTTTGACCGGAATATATCAGCTTCAAACATAACAAACCTCAATCGTTTTAGCTCCTCAGCTTCTTCCACAGTGCAGCCATGCGTGCAACCTGAGAAAGCCAACATGTCCATCTCATATCTTAGATGCAATACCATGAAGGGTCCCTTTTCTTGAAGAATGCGAACCAATTTGTACCCCAATGTCTCAATCTGAGGAGTAAATTTCAGTCCTTGGAAATTAGCGCGGCACCTGAGTTTCTGAAGATTGAGCCGGATCCCATTATTTGCCAGTCGTGTATCTGTTCTATTGAAGTGTACTACCTTATACTTACTGAACAGGGGTAGAATCTGTAAAATAATGTCAAAGGCATTAGATGTAGCTGCATAATAAATAAAAAGAAAAGAAAAGAGGAGACAAACAAATCCATCCATCCATTAAGAGAATTACCAATTTACTGTTGTTGGAACAGTAAATGAAAGA
This sequence comes from Fremontodendron californicum, assembly GCA_030761205.1. Lineage (NCBI taxonomy): Eukaryota > Viridiplantae > Streptophyta > Magnoliopsida > Malvales > Malvaceae > Fremontodendron > Fremontodendron californicum. Next base: position 22,420,099 of record JAULJL010000025.1, on the reverse strand, counting down.
GAAACTCATTTTTAAGCTAAAAATAGTAATTACTATTAGCAACAAACCTGTTCTAAGTAGTATTTTTCGTTTGACCAGCTAACAGGAGGCATCTGAAAAGCTTGAAACCCATATTTCCTACTAAACCTCTTTGGCAGCTTTTTGACAATGCGAACTTCATCCCTTAGAGAATCAATGAAATGTCTCACATCAAAAATGTCCTCAAAATCACTGCAAAACAGATCATGTGTCAAAAACTTTTAAAGCAGCCATGAAAGAAGGAAACAACCTTTTTAGAATGATAAACATACCTAGGGTCCGCCCAGAATGATGTCTTATCAAGCTCCGGAACAACCAAAGTGAGATTTAAAAGTCGGGCAACAGTTACCATGTCACAGATCTAAAAATGCCCAATTAGCTGGATTAATAACATAGTATTAAATAAACAAACAAGGAAAAGATGAGCTACAGAAAAGACACTGACTGCAGCACGCATTTGATTCAAGCCCCCATTGCAGGAAACTTTTAGAAAACCATTACTTATATAGTTTCCTGCAAATATACAAGAATAAAGGTCTTACTTTTCCAAAGATTGAATTGAAAAGGCAACAATATTTCCTTTAATAAGGTATAAGTATCGGTTATCAAATCCTCAATTGCCCAAGAAGATAATCCTGTGTGTTAAGTAATTAGGAAGTTAATGATTTTAAAATATTGTGCAGTAGGACAAGTTTGTAGCTCCATGGGATTCATAGGTATTTACTGAAAACAAGATATGGAGGTTCTAGAGGATCACGTAGCAACACTTTTGCGAAAGCAGAACCAACAAAGCATACCCTAACCTAAGTAAGTCAGGAACATGATCAAGAACCAAGAAATTTAGTAATTCAGCCTAAGAGGATAACATAGATGGCATTCCAACAATTCATTAGAGCTTCCAGGCAAAACTATTTACACATATTACTAAGGGTGCTATAATGTTATGCAAACTGAAAAGTACATTGCAACCTAGCACAAGCCATCTTCCAGCAAGCAATACAAATTCAGTGCTGTTTTTCAGTATTTGTGGTATAACACATAGTGGTGCAACTATTCAAATTAAAAAAATACATAATCCAAGATGACCTTATATGCGCTAAATGCAAAATATAGTAGCTCCCATGGCAATGATTGCACTCCTTAAGTAATTAGCAGGCTTAATGAACCCCAGAAACACCATCAGCAGAATAATGGGGGAAAGGTAAATATATCAAATATCAACATGACAATCATCACAATGTTGTTAGATCAGCTACTAGAAGGAAAATAAAGAGAATGATCTCTGTTCTTTATGGTAATACATTGCTTATACCGATTTTTTTCCGAAAAACTTGCAGAAGTATCCAATTGAAAGGAGCTGCTACAGGATGAGGAAAACTTCGATAGGAAATATAACAATACAAACAAAAACAATTAATATCAAATGATTCAAATCTGTGATATTCATTTCAGGCAAGTCAAGCCTACATTCCTAGTGCTGTAAAAAAATGGTTTAAGGTAGCAACTAAAAAATTGTTCTTTCATCATATATCGTTCGAGACAATGAACCACATTGATTCTTACAATTTATCTGCCAATGTTGTAGCTTAAAAGCCTAAAAAGAACTGCATATTTCCTCATACGATTTTGTCTCAAATTCAACACAAATTCCCAAACCGAATCGAGATTTTGAGCAAATTCATCGCAAAAAGGAAAGAGGGGGAGACTTACTGGGAGGAACAGGAGGAGGTGGGGAATGGAGCGAGTGTTGAAGACGAAGAGGAGGGCGAGCGATCCAGGAAATCCGGTTGGTTAAACCGGTAAGAAAACGCGGGTGCCATAGCTCAGCAACGGCAACGAGCTGGACCAAACAAGTCCAAATCAAAATGCTGGAACAAACTCTAAAGAACCAAACCTGAAGGCGAGTCCTAGGAATCACTTGACTAGGAATCTTGTCGCACCTCACTTGTTGTATATTATTCTCAGATCTAACCTCCATTTCTCTTCCTCTCTCCTCATTGCCGCTTCTTCATTTGAAAAAATAAAAATAAATTCTTTACACTTTACAATCAAGGTTGTGATTTCACCTTCTTTTTTTAAAAATAAAATATAGAAAGAGATCACGAGCCTGAAGAGATGAAGGGAAAAATAAATAAATTGAATGAATGAATCTCACAAACGAAACAGATAATAACTAGCAAATCTTTCTTTTCTTTTCTGGCTTTTTTTTGGGACGAGGAGAGGAAACCGTTATATATTTACTTACTCTTGTACGAGATTTTTATATTTTTTGGTTTCTCTTTTTCTCATTACTTTTTCTTTCCCTTGGAAAGGAAATTTCTTTTTCTTTTTTCCTGTTTCTTGGAATTTAAAAAGGGATAAGGGTATGTTTGGTTACTGAGAAAATCGAAAACTTAAAAGAATTAAAAAAAAATAAAACTATATTATAAGCGGAAAATTGGACGGCTCCAACCTTTCCAATGATTTTTTTTGTTAGAATGGGGACAACTTTTTCTATTTTGGTTATTTGCTATTTTATTTTTATTTTTTTTAATAATCTATTTTTGAGAATGTTTAAATTAAGAAACAAACAAAATAGAATTTGGTTTAGATATAACATAGCTGTTATTGTATCTTTTTATGAAGCTGAGAACTGCCGCCATGGAAAAGAAAATAACCAAAACAATACTAATAAGAGCAGAGAACTGACTTTGGGGGCTGTCATAGATGAATCCGAGGTCTGAGTTTTTGAGGAGTAACCAAGAAAATATCAGATTTCTTTTTATAGAGAATGTAGTAGTTTAGGATGAGATAACAAATTATAATTGCTGAAATTTGAATTTTAAATTTGTTAAATATTATTTTTTTTAATGATTATATGCACCATTAAAATTAAGTTTTGGAGTTCATAAAATACCATGTATTGACAAAGCTTGAAAATGGCTTCCTACCTTTAAGCTTAAAGGAAATATAATGAAAAAAAAAAAAGAAAAAAGCATTAACCCCCAACTGCTTAGTTGACAAACTGTCATTCACAATTCAATTTTGCAATATTGTCAAGATAGGAATTGAATTTTGAAATCAGAAACGAAAATCAAAATCCATTCCCCTGATTTTGTAAAAAGATACCCTTTTGCATTGAATATGATGGATAGATAGTCAGCCGGCTTACATGAACTCAAAAAAACTCCAAATTTTCGTACCCTTTTTACTGCAAAAGCTTCCTTTCAACGGAAAGCTTGTTTTTTTTTTTTTTTTTTTTTCCTTTTTCTAATTATACATGTTTGAACACCATTTTTATTTGTCAAAACTCAAAAGTGAGCAAAGCAGGAGCTGCAAAAGCAATGAATCCTGTGAAAGAGAGAGGAATGAATGTGTTAATTTGCAAAGATGAAATGGTATGAACAATTTTGGATCGTAATAAATGATGTATCGATCATCCATTAATTCTTTTGATATATCTGAACAAGATGATCAAATTCTTGGGATCATCCATTGATGCCTTTAGTATGATATACTGCTCGCGCCGCACACTCAAACGTGCATAAATACCATAGTTATTAATTTTTGAATTTAGACATATTAATTTTTGAAATAATACGAAAATATGATATAACATGATTTGTTTAAAATTATATAAGAATAATATAATTAATATGATATATTTAATATATTATTTGTATTTAAAATTGTAATGTTTTTAATAATTTATAATATATTTATATTTAAAAAAATAAAAAAGAAAACAAGCATGTTATCAAATCTAAACTTGTCCACAGATTGAGTAACTTGCCCGACCCGTACTGAGTTGAATTTGAATAAAAAATTTGTAATTCGAATTTGTTCGACTCAACCCGTATTATTATTTATTAAATAAATAATATTTTTTATTTAAATTTAATTATAAAATACATAAAAATAAAAATATATTTTTAATATTTTTAAATAATAAAATAAATTTATATGGGTCAACCGAATAAACTTGAAAAAAATTATGGACCGGACCCGTCATGGACAGATCTGATCAAATCGGACACAATGTAAATCAGACAGTGTAAGCACTAAACTAAAACAGGAAAAATTATAAGAAAAGCTCCTTATGATGAGTTTTTCGTAAGCTCCATTACATATGTAATTTATCATGTTTATATTTAATTTTTGTCATGTTTATATGTAAAAATAAAATTACATATGTAAAAAAAATACACTATTTAAAAAAGTACATATAAACATGATAAAATGTCATATTTATATGTAATTTATCATGTTTATATATAATTTGTCATATTTATATGTAATTGTTATATTATATGTAATTTATCATATATATATATATAATTTATCATGTTTATATGTATAAAAAATTACATATAAACATAATAATTTTATATAATTTATCATATTTATATATAATTTTATCATATTTATATATAATAAAACTTATTTTAACTTCATCGCTTAGCCTCCAACTCCCCCTAAAACAGACATGGGAAACAGGACAGGACAGTCTAAGCGTATCGAGTTTTCGCAGTTACGTGTCTCCTCCAATCCTCTCTCACCACGTGGCAGACTCAACTTTGACCTTTAAATTTTGTTATTAATTTTATTTTTCCTAATCTCTTCTTCTACCTTCTTGCCGCGACTCCCTAAAGCGGAACTGATTTCTTTTTGCAACACCCAAAAAAAATAAAAAAAAATCAAAGAATCTCTCTCACTCTCTTGTCTGTCTAGCAATTGAAGTTGATTCGTTGACTATGATTCTTCGATCGGTCTTAATCGTGGTTCTGGTATTGGGGATTTTATCACCTGCATCGCAATCATTACGGTTCGAGCTGCAATCGGGACAGACTAAATGCATCACCGAAGACATCAAAAGCAGTTCAATGACGGTCGGAAAGTACCACGTTGTCAATCCTAACGACGATCACCCTTTGCCCGATTCTCACAAGCTCACCGTTAGGGTACTCTACTAAAAACCCAATCTTTTTTTTCTTTTTTTTTTTTTCTTTTAGAATGAATTTTGAGAATAATAAGAAGTTTTGTTTTTTGGGGTAAATGAATTTAGGTAACGTCGTCGTATGGGAATAGTCTTCACTCGGCGGAGAAAGTGGAGACGGGGCAGTTTGCATTTACGGCATCGGAGGCGGGAGATTACATGGCGTGTTTTTGGGCGCCGGATCATTCGCCGCAGGTTACGTTGACTGTTGATTTTGATTGGAGGACTGGAGTTCACGCTAAGGACTGGTCTAATGTTGCCAAGAAAGGCCAAGTCGATGTAAATCTTCTGGCCCTTCCTTTCTAAAAATTCATGTTTTTTCTTTAATTTTTTGTTTTCCTTGAGCTTATTTTTGTTCTGATTAGTTACTTGAATCCTAAGATCAAGATGATTGGCATAAGAAAATAGAGCTTGTGGTTGCTTGGTTAGGGGTTTAACTATTTGTAGGACAGGCTTATATCTGTTTTCTGGAGCACAAGGGCCATGTTATTCCGACTCTTCATTTTCCCTGAATTACCCGTCCTGACACTCGTGTCCGATACATATTCGAACATGAATATGGAGGGTACGATCCTCCAAATATATGGAAAAACTTAGAAAAAAATTGAGCATACTCGTATCAGACACATATTTGTATACGACACTAACTCTCGAGTCCGAGTAACATAGAGGGCCATACCTCTAATTGTAGAATGCACAATATGTTGAAATGTTTGTCTCAAAAGATATTGAAAGCAAGTTGAAAATTGCAATTTGGTTAAGATTTACGAACCGTAGTCAGTAAGATTTTAATGTGCTGTGGAGGTTTAGGCCTAATTTGAATTCCTTGGATATTTTTCATGTTGCCAGCTAGAGTTAGAAAGTTTGCTGTTGTAAAAGGGTGTATCTCTCTTGTGATACAAGCTTGTTGTTCCTTGTTACTAGACCCGACAATCCATGTATCTATGTCGTGTTCGTATTATTTTTCTGTCATAATTACGTTTAAGGTGTTATGTATTTATATAAATTTTGACATGCTCGTTTATTCGTGTCGTGTCGTGTTCGTTTTTTTTTTTTTTTTTTTGTCGTGTCCAAAATTGTTAGGTCTACTTGTTACAAATGATTCGGTTGAGGTTTTGTTTGGAGGATCATACCTTCATATTCATATCCGAAAATGTGTCGAATTTTGGTGCCGAATACGGGTATTTTAGGGAAAATGAAGAGTCCGGATAACATAATATGAGGGTGTTAGATGAAGAAAAAAAAAAAGCCTTTATGTCATTTTGTACTTGTATTGTGAATTCCAGGTGATGGAACTAGAACTGAAGAAGCTGTATGAAAGTGTTACCTCCATTCACGAGGAAATGTTTTATTTGCGGGAAAGGTAAGAAACATCTTTCTTTGTCACAAAAACTCATGTAACCCCTATTTTCCTTCCTCAAGGAATCAATAATATTCCTGCATTTACGACCCTTTGGTTCTTTCTGTAAATGATTTTTGGCAGAGAAGAAGAAATGCAGGAGCTGAACCAAGCTACTACCTCCAAAATGTTCTGGTTGTCTTTCCTCTCACTTTTTCTTTGCTTGTCAGTAGCAGGATTACAATTTTGGCACTTGAAAACCTTCTTCGAGAAAAAGAAACTCATTTAAGTTGTAGTAAGAGAACAGTTTTTATTATTTCTGTATCTTGTAACATATTTTTGGCTAAAATGTACATTGACAAAAATAATTTCTAGGTCTCATAGTTAGATTTAATTGGAATTTTCAATAGTCTAATATATGTGATATGCTCTATATCTTTAATCTTTATAGCTACTTTTAATGGTTTTTTTTTTTATTTATATATATTATTATTTATATAAATTAAAGAATAAATTTGGGAAATTTGAAATCCAAATTCTAAATTCCAAAATCCTTCTAATCCAGAATGCAACCTTAGAATATAAAAGACCGAAGCCATGATTCAAAAGTTATATCCATTGCAAAGTCCACAAATTCATCATATACAAGAAATTCAGCTTAAGGACTCCAAAAAGACAAACAACAACATAGAAATTTGCTTTTCTATTATTGCTCCCCTTAAGCAATAGTGACTTTAAGGAATTACAATTTAAGGATGAAAAATAAAACTCTGTAAGATAAACATATTATATATTATGTTGCTTCGACTCTTCATTTTTCTTGAAGTATTTGTATCTGACATCCGTGTTCGACGCATATCCGGACATGAATATGAAGATATGATCCTCCAAGAACTCTCAAATACATGAAAATCTTGAAAAAAAATTTAAACATACCCGTGTTCGATACTTACACCAAGTCTGAGTAACATAGATTATATATGTTAATTTGGGTGACCTCGGTTCACTTGCTTGTGTTCAAAATAATAAAGAGTTGAAATGCAGACACACCTACTTTCATGATTGAATTTGGAAAAGAATAGAGGAAATCCAGTCATGGCAAAAATCTATCACAAGCTACTTAGTGAGTCTATTCACAATACAATCTGCACAAACGGGCGAGCTGGAGTTAACCGGTGGGATGTATACCATCGATTTCATCGGATCTTTACTATCATGTATTGAATATATTCCAATGATGATCTATTGCTACATTTTCCTTGATCTTTTCGAGCCTCTTGAGAATATCCAAGAAAGGAGGTCTTTGGTTCATGTCAGCAGACCAGCATTTGTCTGTTAAGCTAATGAGAAAGATTCAACAAGAAAAACAATCAGAACCCCACATGTTAAATCCAGCAGTCCAATTTTTTGTTCTAACATAAAATAAATTCAGTTAAGAAACTTTATTAGCATCAATTAATAAACATCATTGAAAAGAGACTTTGCAGTTAAAAGATTGGAAAAAGGCAAAAAGGCTAGGAGGATGGGATGCAGAATGTAATTTTTATACAAGAAGCAGTGGAGGAAAGAGTAAAGATAAAACCATAAAAGAAACTTAGTTTTCATGAGTATCATTGGTCACAAATTGATATCCTTAAGGCTTCTCAATGACTTCCGTGAGAGGTTTAAGAGTTTTGAGTCATTGTGGGGAGGGTTAAAAGGTTATGATCTTCAAGGCAGCATTAAGGTGTGGTAGGTGTCAAGATGCAAATTAGTTATAAATAATTACCAAAAGGGTTAATGTGTAAATTAACTCCTGAAGTATACCTCTTTTTATGATTTGGTATTTAAAGAAAAAAAATCATGATTAGGTATCTGAACTTGTATTCCGTCAACCAATTTATCCAAAGTGGCTAACACCGTTATATAAATGCTGATCTGGCCTGACCAACCAATAAAAAGTCGACACGTGTCAGTCAATATCACATCAGCATTTTCCATATCAGCAATTTGTTTTTTTTTTTTTTCATTTCCTTATTTTTTTAGCTTTGTTTTGAAAATTTTAAAAAAAATTAATTCAAAAAAATACTTTTATTTTAAAATTTTTAATTCAACAAGTAAAAGTAAAAAATTTTAATTTTGTTCTTAAAATGATGACGTGACGTGTAGAAGCTACCACTTGTGTTTTTATTGGTAAAAAAAGTGATATGTCATCAAACAATTAACCATGGACTAACGTGAGTGCGGTAAAGTATTTTGTCATATAACGATCTATTGCAATTCCAAGTAGAGTAAAGAAAGTAAGCATCTGAGGATCATATTTTATCCAAAGGAAATCTATAAGAGACGCTCACAATTTGTATACATCATCAGAATTTTGAACCTTGATGAGCTTGCTCAATCCAAAGTCTCCAACTTTTAAATGGTCTGAACCTCAGCCGATAATGTCGAGCTCGCCTTCCCACTCGATCCCTGCGCCGGTGTTTCTCTGCCGGACGTGACTGAGCTCATGGTCAAAGATCTGTTTTTATATTTCGGGGCTAATCGGATAGATCGCAAATCTTCTTTTGTTAGCATTTTATTGTTTATTATTGTATTTTATGGTTTGGTGTGGAGGAGAATTCGTTGGAATCGAAATTGAGAGAAATGAAAGGCAAATGAAAAGAAAAAAAAAATATTTTATTTTTTATCAGTTACTCTGTTTTACTTTTTCTACAGAACAACAAGATCTTTCTCTTTCTACTGTTCCTTGTTTTATATGTTCTATACATATTCGGATTCAAAATACGAAGAATATATGAAAAAACTTAATAAAAATTGAATACATTCATATCGGACGTATATCTATATCCGACAATCATCCTCGAGTCCTGATAACATAATTAGACCAAGCTCTTTTCATACTACAAATAGAAGCTATATTCTATAAGATGAGGAATCATAATTTGCAGTCACCTTTAAACTCAAGCTCCTCCTTTAAATGCAGAAATATTTAGATTTTGTTGTATGGAATCTATTAAAGTTCATCATCTATGGACAAAGGAAACAAAAAGTTATGTAAATCAACTTATACTCTAGATTATATTTCAAGTTTGTGATAAATGAAGTTACATTGTAGTATAGGCCTATAGCGTTTTGATCTTTGGGTTGATAGCAAAGTTTCTCATACATTTACCCTGACTGACTTCATATCAAGTCAATTTGGTCTTCAAGGGATCGCTTCCGGGCTTTCAGGTTGAGCTCGAGACTTTGAGGTAGAGGAGGTGTTCTCCCCCTGCGGAAGAGAACCGCGAGAGCCCTCATCTTACGGCAAAGATCAAATACCTACAGAAATTGGTAGGGAGATTACAATAAGAAAACTGTTTAATTGTATTACAGGACGAAAGACAGTTTTAAGTATCTATCTCACCGATGAGGCTTTAATCTCTGCAACACCTTCACATCCTTGGCCTCCTCCCTGCATTAAGTCGCAATATTTTGCAGCTTCATTCTCATCTTCAAATACCTGTGCGACAAGAGTTGAAGGTCTTCAACTTAATAACCAGAGATGAGTCCCAAAAAAACTTGTAAAAAACCAACAGAAAGAAAGTGGATACTATAAAATAACAATGCCAGCTTGAACCTATGTTACTCAGACTCGGGTTTGAGTGTCGGACACGGGTATGTTTGATTTATTCTAAGTTTTTCCATGTATTTGGAGGGTCCTTAGGGGATCATATCCCCATACCCATGTCCGAATATGCATCGGACACGGGAGTCAGACACGGGTACTTCAAGAAAAATAAAAAGTCTGAGCAACATAGGCTTGAACTATTTACATTGGGAAAACTGCATGCACCATGAAACTCCGAGAAGTTACCGATGCATTGTTGGTAGCAGGGGAAATGAAGGCATACCATATGGCATACAGCAACAGTACTAAATTTTAACCATGGAGACACAGGAGGTAGAAAAAAATTGTTATGCAAAGAGCATGTTGAGAATAAAAAGAGTCTTGGAGGCCCTTGATTAAAAGAGACCAGAATTTGATTCATAATTGAAGACCCCTAATTTCCTTTGACAATTCACACTACACATTGAAAAATATCCAGACAATTTAACAAAAACAAAAAACACTAAATTATCAAACACTTACAAGCACTCCTTCCGTAACATCCTCAACCAGCATCTGAAACTTAGTACCAAATCTAGGCTGTTTACTTTTGTTTCCAATTCCAGAACTCCACTTTGCTCCTTTAGAAAACAATAATCCAAGTTCCCTTTCAACTTCACTGTTAGAAGAAAAGAATGTGAGGCAGGGCAACCATAAGAATAATTCAAGAAAAAGACTATACAGGTTTCGAAACTAAATTAGACCTGCGGTTTCTTCGAGTTTTCATTGTGCACAACTGGTTTTCCTTGTGAGTCAGTACATATACAGGTTTAGAAGGATCTCTCCATGGATTTGCCTCCAACACTGAACAAGATTAAATGCGGGAAAAGTACTGAAGCTTAGTGAAAGAATACAAAATAAAAGATATGGTACCATCAAGCCATGAAGAAACAACACAGGTCATCACATAATTTACAACTATTACCCACACAAAAAATATGCATCAAAAAGTTCCAGTATTGCACACCAACTACATACAGAAACTCATACTTTACATATGTCAGATAAAGGGTCAATAATATATTATTCTGCTAGCATGATTGGTTAATTCTATGGAAGAAGTCTGAAGTAGTAGATAGCAACTAAGTGACTTATTATTTAGTAAAGAACATATATGAACACATGATGTAGCTGGGTACAAGTTCAACAAAGTTCTGATCAATATTTGGAGGGAAAACAATAGGACAGAGCTATGTTACTCGGACTCGGATGTGAGTGTCGGACACAGGTATGTGTCAGACACGGGTATGTTCAATTTTTTCCAAGATTTTCATGTATTTGGAGGGTCTTTGGAGAATCATATCTTCATACCCATGTCCCGATAGGCATCAGACACAGGTACTTCAAGAAAATAAAGAATCGGAGCAACATAGGGACAGAGATCTTTCACGTATACTAAAGATATCTAATTGTCAACAAGTTAAATACTTGATTTCACAAAAGCCACCAAATAAAAATCCTGGAAATTGGGAAGAATGCCGAATGACCGGTGCCCCAACTTTTGAGGTTTCAGTTTCAATTATAACTACAACACAGGGAGTAGAAATGGATCATTTCAAAGACAATCCACTAGAAATAACAGGATCGAGCAGCCAAGCTTCTCATTAGCGACCAAACAATTATCCGAGCAAAAATTCCAGGCAATGGACTCGCAATTCAACAGAATAAAAGGCTCTGCCTAAAGGCTAAAGTTACCACTTCTAACAACTTCAAGATAGAAATCAAATTGCAAGCAATAAAGTAAGACAGACAAGCATAAAATTACAGGAATAAGTAAGCAACAGAAAGTGGAAAAATGCATTAAAAACACCCAAAATGTGCAGTTTAAACAAACAAAGAACAGTTTTTTACCATCATAACTGCTACTATCAAAAGTTTGCTGCAAATGCCTCCGCATATCATACGCCCGAGACGAAACCCGTTTCAGAAACTCGCTTGAAGTAGTTGGAATCGTACCGTCCAAATGAAGCGCCCTTTCAACCTCCTCTTTCTCACCATCATCATCATTACCATCACGATCTTCTTCTCTCGCATCCCCACCGTTAAATTTGCATTTACAATCAACAACTCGATTCAATCTCCCTTTAGAACAAGGCATGCTAAAGAAAGACGACAAGCGAGGAAGACGGTTATTCGTGGCGAAGGAAAAGACAGCGACTTGAGGACGATGCCGTTGCGTGGGAGCCAAAGGGTTGCTTGGAGGAAGAACTATAGATGGAGAGACCGACGACAAGGAATCCATGGTCTTTTTAAGCTGTGGGTTTCTTTCAGTGAGCTTTTGAAAGCTTTGGGCTTCTGTTTAAGAGGCTTTTGAAGGTAATTCGTCGAATCCAAAGGCGTGAAAGACGGGAATTTCTTTGCCGTGGAGAACTGTGTAAAATCAGGAGAAACGAGAATGGGAAGTTGGCTTTGTGAATCTCTTTCTCCGTATCTGACGAATCTGCCAGATTTTTTTTTTTTCCTTTTTTCTCCCGAGGTGGGTCCAGCACTCCAGCCCGAGATTCTGGGACTTGGGACGGATCAAACATAATCCTAGACTCGGATCCCAAAATCTTTTTTCCCTAAATGGATGAGGCGCCTCATCGGTTTGGTTTCATGGCAGGGATGATCCGCCGTGGAAACGATTTATCTCTTGCAATAATTTATCAAGAGAATTAGAACATTAAGACGAGATTTATATATATGACTTTTATTGATTTAGAAAAAAAATTATGATAAAAATATTTAAAGATGTTTTTTGGTGGGCTTTAAATAAGAAGTTCAAGTATATTATTAGTATAGTACAATATATGCACGAGGGAGTAATTATGAACCTAAACTTTTGATGAATTGATACATAAGTTTTTTTTTATTATAATAGGGGTAGTAAGGATTTGTTTTTTTTTTTTTTTTTTTTCAAAGTAATTGATGAAATAATGAGAGGCAATCAAGATGAAATATTTTAGTATATATTATTCGCAAATAATAGTTCATTGGTTGATAAAATTAGAAGTTTGGAAATTTAGATTAATAAGACCGAAAATTGAGTATATGAGGTAGATGTTTAGTAAAAGAGAGAATAACAACAAAGATGCAATCATACTCGATAATCAAGTGATACCAATAATTCAATGCTTTAAGTACTTAAGTGAAATAATTCAAAAAAAGAGAAAATTAATGAAAATTTTAACCATAAGATCAAGGCTAAATGATTGCGATATATCTTTGAGTTTGAAAAAAAAGTTCCACAAGACAGCTATCAGATCTATTTTACTATACAATACGGAATGTTGGGTTAATAAGAAACAAAGCTTACAAAATATGAGTGTAACTGAGATGCAAATGTCAAGATGAATATTTGGTAAAATTAAAAAAGATAGAACTAAAAATGAGGATATTCATTTTTAAGTTGAGATAGCTTCTATAAAAAAAAAAAAAAAAAAAAAAGATGAAACAAATTGATATTGCATAGGATAAAAAGTGAAAGGGGAGACAAAAAAGATTTAATTGGAGGTGATAAATAATAATAATAATTATAATATGAATCTATTAAAACTTAAAATAAAAAAAAAATAGTGTTGAATAAAAATGATTGAAACAAGATGATTCGTCTACCCGACACTAAAATTTCTAAATTTTGATTCTCGTAACCGATCCCAAATATATTGAGATAAAGGATTGTTTGTTTGAGTTGAGCACCAAAAACTAGAAAACAAGCAATATCTTTATTATTATTAAATTAAATTAGTTTGGTCCAATCTTAGATGTAGCCAATCAAGCCCAAATTTCAACACGCTAAGGGCAAAACTCTGTTAAATTCACTCCACTCAAATTCATAGCTCATAAGATGGCTCGGCCTTGAATGACATAATATATGTAAACAAAGAGTTTAACTCAATGGATTTACATAAAAGTAAAACCAATACAATTGTAAGAGTAAATATCAGTGTTAAAAAAATCGAACTGAATCAATCAATCGAATCAATTCAATTAAAAACCGATGATCTGTTCAGTCCGAAATCGATTCAACCAGTAAAAACCCAGATTAATCCAGTAAAAAATATATTTTTTGTTATTTTTATTAAAATTATTTTTGTAAGTGATGATATTTGAACTTTTAACCTCTTAATCATATATTAAAAATCATACCATTAAAACATACATATTTTAATTAATTACTATATTTAATATCAAAATCACATATTTAATATTTACTTTATTTTTTAATTGAATAATTCAATTCAACCGGTTGAACCAGTTAAACCGATGACCTGAAAGTCACACCGGTTTGACTTTTGATCCGATTTTTTATTCTAAATATACATTACATATCAGTTCAACATCCATAAAGAAGTATCAAATGGCGGGCGCAGCCATTCATATGGCTAACAAGTTTATATACAAATTGCAGAAAAAGCAACCTAGAACATCGATAAGCATCCCAAATGTTCAAAGATTCATTAGTGATGTGAAATCTTGTAATAAAGGATTAAGATGATTGCAAGGACAAGAGCTACTATTATTGAGACAACGATCCATTTGTTCTTGGTAATCCTCCGAGACATGGTAGTTAAAACTTTCTTACTCTTGTCAATGGCATTATCCACCTCATAAAGCTGTTAAAGAACAACAAAGAAATAAAATCAATAAGTGATATGCATAAATATGGTACAGATGTGTGAGAAGCTGGCTAAACCTATGTTGCTCCAACTCTTCATTTTTCTTGAAGTACCCGTGTCCGACACATATCCGGATATGGGTATAGAGATATGATCCCTCAAAGACCCTCCAAATACATTTTAAAACTTAGAATAAATCAAACATACCTGTGTCCGACACCCACACCCGAGTCCGAGTAACATAGGGCTAAACTAGTGTTGTCAAGGGCGCAAGGCGCACTCTAGGCGCTAGAGCCTTTATATTGCCTCAAGAGCAAGGCGTAAAAAAAACGCTCGCCTGAGTGAAGCAAGACGTAATATGTATATGTGTGTGTATATATAAAATAAGTTCAAGATATATAATTATGATAATAAACTCTAAAGAGTGCCAATATGCATGATTTCCTAATGGTCCAATGTCTATTGTTGAATACTCAAATATTGAGAAGTAGAGAGTTTGATACTATTCCCTTTCTTTCTAGTAAAGGTACATCTAATAAAAAAAAGTTAAAATTAAAGAAATTAAAGAAAACTTTAATCAGGCGGGCTTTTTTTATGCTTATCGCCTTACAAAAAAGTGCACCTAGGCGCACCAGGCGTGCCCCTGATTAAATGCGCCTCGCCTGAAAGGGTCTGAGGCGCTTTTGTCATCTAGAGCTAAGGCGCAAGATGTAGGCACGCCTAGGTGTGTACCTTGACAACACTGGGCTAAACATGTCCCAAAATGACACAAGGGAGACTAGAGAGAAATCAAGATTCACTAATAAAGAACAATGTCGTATAGAAGTTAAGTTCAATCAATACACGAAGCATTTTTTTTTAATCAGAAATAACACCTTGTTATGAGCATGTAGGAGAGTCTGGCGCTGTTGATGTAAATCTCCAAGGATAGACACACCAAGCTCTTCTGTCTCCAGAATAGTTCTTCGACTCTCCTTAATTCTATCACTTGACTGATTTAGTCTCTCCACTGACATCGACAGTCTTTCTCTTTGCTCAGCATAAACCTGTAACCATCAGTCACCACTCAACAATATAGCTTAAAAGTTAAAAACAAGCATTCTCATTTCATACAGAACCAGTGGCAAATAAAACATATTTAGCAGTTATCAAAAGGGTGATAATGAAACTTCTACAAACAGCAAACAACAAAAAGTAGCAATTGATACAGATAAAGTAAGAAGATTTGAAATTTGAAGGCATGAACAATCCTCATAATGTCAAACTATCAACAAATACGTCCTATGTTGCTCCGAATCTATATTTTTCTTGAAATACCCGTATTTAACACCTGTGTCCAATGCATATCCAGACATGAGTATGGAGATATAACACGATCCTCTAAATACATGAAAAAACTTAGAAAAAATTAAACATAACCGTATCCGACTTTCATAACCAAGTCCGAGTAACATAGAATATGTCTATCAAATTCCACTTCCCCCAACTTACTAAAACAGCAGCCCCAGTGCACGAGGCACTCCCATAACATATAAAATGGTGGACACAAGTTACACTAGATGCATAGAGTTACATAAAAGTGATCATTCATCAAACATCCTATACTAAGTGATCAAATCAAACACAATTCTCCTAAAAGAAATTGATAAAAGATATGGCATGAGAATTAAAAAAAAAAAAGAGATAATATATGATCCAGAAACTACCGAGTGAGTATCAGCCATCCCAGCTTCCAACAACTCATCATGAGCAGCCTGAATAGCATTGGGCGAAGAAATTCTCTTGAATTCCCTCTTCAACTTATTCAGATCAGATTTATATTCCCTTAATTTAGCAAGAAGTGTTGCCTTTATCCCTGACTGCAAACTCCTTGCCTCCAGGTCCATTTTCCGAATCTACCAAAGAAAACAATATCACACAAAAACCCAGAAAAGAAAAGCAAAGATCAGAAACAAACATATCCTTAACAACATAGTACCAAGACATCAGCCTCATCAATTCCAGAATTTATCTCGGAAAACTTCTGCTTTTTCTGTTCTGCAAAAAAAAAAAAAAAAAAGAATTATATTACAAATTTTCATTAAAAAGGAGCTTCTTTATATTTCTGAAATGATTGAGGAAGTACCCGCATCGAGAATCAGAGAAGCAGAATTGCATTTTCGGGAGAGATTGGCTGAGAGTTCACAGTACTGTCGTTCGTACCCTTCGAACACCTCACTCATCTTCACAATTTTTCAGACAAGATTGGATCACCCAAGAGAGAGAAAAAAAAAAAAAAAAAAAAAGCAACAGATTTAGATCTGATTGGAGAAAACTATTGTTGGGGTTTTAGGTAAGATTATCTAACTTTACCCAACTGTTAGCGAAGAGAAGAGGAAAGGAAGAGAATTTTATTGATTTTTTTGTGAGGAACCGTAGAACTGACAGAGATATAGCGAGACCTTCATCAGGACAGCTAGAGCCTAGAGCTAGATTCTCTCTCGTGTTTGTTAATACTTTGGCTGTTGGTCGTCTCTTTTGCGTCCAAACGCTGCGTTTTACTCCTTTCCAAATTGAGCTTTTCATGGCTTTCCCGTAATTGGAAATTCCATTAACAATAATAAAATTGCATAAATTTATCCTGATTCGCAATGATTATTTTATTTTCTGTTTTCAAAGAAAGTTTAAAACTCTTTTTGTGGCATTGCTTGAAATCAATAAACAAATGAAAAAAAAGTGCTTATAGGATGCGGGTAAGATACATATTCGACACGAATATATTTAATTTTTAAAAAAAAATATTTCACATATTTAAAGGATCATATTTTCATACCCATAATCATGTTAAATTGTCCAATACCAGCCCAAGGAAAAATAAAAGCCTAACAATGTGTGGTTGCAATTGTGTGGTTTAATATGTGGTTGTAGTTGTGTGGTTTAATGTGTGGTTGTAATTGTGTGGTTTAATGTGTGGTTGTAGTTGTGTGATTTAAATGTGTGGTTGTTATTAAACAACAATGGGTGGTTGTAATTTATTTAGATTTTATATTTGTGTGGCTTGTGTTTGTCTTGGTATTGTATAAATACCCCTCTCCCTTGCATTTGTAAATCATCAAGTAGTAAGCTTCAATAAGCAATAAAAGTTCTAAGTTTTCCTAAAGAGTTCTTCTCTAAAGAGTGTAGTCTAGAGTGAAGTGTGAGCATTTGTGAGTTTTCCTAAAATCTAAACTTTCTTCTTTGAGTGGTAAAATTAGAGTTATCTACTCTAAGCTTTTCTCAACAATTGGTATCAGAGCCATTGGTTCGTGGTCCTTATTCCGCTGCAGTGAAAGTGTTGGTTCTTAGTATGCTCTGTGGTTGCAGTATTGTCTGATCTTCCACATCAGAAAAGAATTATTCTTGTTGCTGGAAATAAAGTGTGGTAGTGTGAAAGTGTCTAGGGAAGTTCTGGCTAGGAAAGACTTGGTATTTAAGTGTGTCTATCAGTGACCCACCTCTCTTTCCTGGGAACCTACCTGGTGCACTATTCACGGGCTACGGTCACTGTTCCAGTATACGGTCACTATTCACAGATACGGTTACTATTCATACGTGTGGTTGTATACTTTTGCAGTAATTGTTAACGTATACTGGATTTGTTCTAGTGTACGACATACGTACAATACTGTTCACGTATACGGTACTATTCACGGTGAAATAGTTATTCAGGTACTATTTTTGGTTTGAGCGTTCTTGAGTTGTGAGGAGTTTGTACTCTACAAGTTTGTGTCTCAAAATCAAGCTTGTTCGGTATTGTTAGTCTTGCCGACACGATGGGTGATCTTCAAGTAGTTGGAGGAATCAAGAAGCTCAATCACAAAAATTACAACACGTGGAAGACGTGTATGATGTCTTACCTACAAGGTCAAGACCTTTGGGAAGTCGTTGGTGGTAGTGAAGTTACGAAGCCCGAGCAAGAAGATGCTCAAGGAACCTTGCGCAAATGGAAGATTAAAGTGGGTAAAGCCATGTTTGCCCTTAAGACCACAGTTGAAGAAGAAATGTTGGAACACATACAAAAGCTAGAAACGCCAAAAGAAGCGTGGGATACTTTAGATGCACTCTTTTCGAGAAAGAATGACACAAGACTTCAACTTCTTGAGAATGAATTGTTATCAGTTGCACAACGAGATATACCGATTGCTCAATACTTTCACAAGGTAAAAACGTTATGCCGTGAAATTTCTGATTTAGATCCTACAGCTGCTATTGGAGATACCAGGGTAAAAAGAATAATTATCCATGGTTTGAGGCCCGAATATCGCAGCTTCGTTGCCGCTATACAAGGATGGCCAACTCAACCATCACTTGTAGAGTTTGAAAATTTGCTTGTTGGTCAAGAATCTATGGCCAAGCAAATGGGAGGGGTCTCGTTGAAAAGTGAAGAGGAAGCACTCTACACCAACAAAAGCAAAGGCAAATTCAAACAGCACGTCGGTGGTGGATCTAAAAAGTATGGTGACAAGACAAAAAGTCATCAAGGAGAAGGGAGCTCTCGTCCAGGGGGAGCTTCAAAGAATCGTAGCAACAATAAAAGATTTGAAGGTAACTGTTACAACTGTGACAAGAAAGGTCACATGGCAAAAGATTGTTGGTTTAACAAAAGGCCCGCTGAGAGCAATGCTGCTACTTCTAGTACAAAGGAGAAAAGCGAAGATGATTGGGACGCTGAAGCATTTTTTGCTATGGAAGAGGAAGAGTTAGCTCTCACAGTAACAACGGCTGACCGAATTGACTATGAGAATGACTGGATTGTCGATTCAGGTTGCTCAAATCACATGACAGGCGATAAACAGAAGTTGCAGAACCTGTCAGAATACAAGGGAAATCGCATTGTTGTGACAGCTGATAATTCAAGATTACCGATTACTCACATCGGTAAGACGGTAGTAGCACCTCGATATAGTCATAATCAGGTACCACTACAAGATGTTTACCATGTCCAAGGCATGAAGAAAAATTTGCTTTCAGTGGCACAATTAACATCGTCAGGTCACCATATTCTGTTTGGTCCAAGGGATGTGAAGGTATATCGTGATCTCAAAATCTCAGGACAGCCGATGATGGAAGGACGACGTCTGGAGTCAGTCTACGTGATGTCAGCAGAGTCAGCATATGTAGACAAGACAAGAAGGAGCGATACAGCAGATTTATGGCACATGCGGTTAGGTCATGTTAGTTATTCCAAGCTAAGTATGATGATGAAGAAGTCGATGCTTAAGGGACTTCCTCAGCTTGACATAAGAACAGACACAGTTTGTGCAGGATGCCAATATGGTAAAGCACACCAATTGCCATACGAGGAGTCAAAGTTTAAAGCAAAAGAACCATTAGAGTTAGTTCACTCTGATGTATTTGGACCCGTTAAGCAACCATCAATTAGTGGAATGCGGTACATGGTGACGTTTATTGATGATTTCTCCAGGTATGTGTGGGTTTTCTTTATGAAAGAAAAGTCTGACACTTTCTCAAAGTTTAAAGAGTTCAAAGAGATAGTTGAAGGAGAAGTGGGAAAGAAAATATGTTGCTTGCGCACAGACAATGGAGGAGAATATAGCTCAGGCGAATTCTCTCAATACCTACGAGAATGCAACATACGTCATCAGTATACTTGTGTCAATACACCACAACAGAATGGTGTAGCAGAGAGAAAGAATCGGCATCTTGCAGAAATTTGTCGGAGTATGCTACATGCAAAGAATGTACCCGGAAGATTTTGGGCCGAAGCTATGAGAACCGCAACCCATGTGATCAACAAACTTCCTCAACCAAGGTTAGAGTTTGTTTCCCCCTTTGAGAAATTGTGGAAAATGAAACCTTCAGTCAGCTACTTTCGAGTATTTGGTTGTGTATGTTATGTATTTGTTCCTGATCATTTACGTAGCAAGTTTGATAAGAAAGCAACTAGGTGTATCTTTGTGGGATACGACAACCAAAGAAAAGGGTGGAAATGTTGTGATCCTACGAGTGGAAGATGTTACACTTCACGCAATGTGGTATTCGATGAAGCATCTTCTTGGTGGTCCTCAGAAAAGGAGGTGTTGTCAGATTCAAAAGAATTTGAAGACATGCTACAACAGAAAATGGGAGAGTATATTGTCCAACTTCAATCAACTTCAGACGAAGTAGAAGACCTATGTGATGATGACGATGACGAGCAAGTGTTAGTCCAGAGTCCTTGGCAAACTGGTGTGTATCAACCAGATGTTAGATCGAGTGAAGTAGAAGAACCATCTCCACAATCACAAATCCGAAGGACAACAAGAGCACGGAAGCCAAATCCCAAATATGCTAATGCAGCCATAGTGGAAGAACCAATTGCAACAGAACCTGAGACGTTTGAAGAAGCATCACAGAGTTCTGAGTGGATTATGGCTATGAAAGAAGAGATCACTGCGCTTGAGCAGAATCAGACTTGGGATCTAGTGCCAAAACCAAGAGATGTGAAACCCATATCCTGCAAGTGGGTTTACAAGATAAAACATCGTCCAGATGGGTCGATTGAAAGGTACAAGGCACGGTTGGTGGCTCGTGGTTTCTCTCAGAAGTATGAGCTAGACTATGATGAAACGTTTAGTCCGGTGGCAAGACTTACAACCGTACGAGTCCTACTTGCCCTTGCAGCCAACAAAGACTGGAACTTGTGGCAGATGGATGTGAAGAATGCATTCCTTCATGGAGAGCTAGATCGGGAAATCTACATGATTCAACCATTGGGATTTCAAAACCAAAATCATCCTGAGCATGTGTGTAAGCTGCGAAAGGCACTTTACGGATTGAAACAAGCACCTAGAGCATGGTATGGTAAGATTGCTGAATTTTTAACTCATAGTGGTTATTCAGTGACACCTGCAGATTCCAGCTTGTTTGTCAAAGCTAATGGAGGAAAGCTAGCTATCGTATTGATATATGTGGATGATTTAATCATAACTGGTGATTATGAGGCAGAAATTCTTCAAACCAAGGAGAATTTATCAGTTCGTTTCCAAATGAAAGAACTTGGACAACTCAAGCACTTTCTTGGTCTAGAGGTTGATCACATACAAGAAGGAATATTTCTCTGTCAACAAAAATATTCTAAAGATTTGCTAAAAAGGTTTGGAATGCTCGAGAGCAAGCCAATTTCAACACCGATGGAACCAAATGGCAAGATGTGTGCACTTGAAGGCAAAGACTTGGAAGATGCAACTATGTATCGACAATTGGAGATCATGACACCAGGAGATCAACAACTGGGTACATGTTTAAACTTGGTTCTGGAACAATTTCTTGGTGCAGTAAGAGACAACCAACGGTATCATTGTCAACTACCGAAGCTGAGTATCGAGCAGCAGCAATGGCAGCTCAAGAGTGTACGTGGCTGATACAACTAATGAGTGATCTACATCAACCAGTAGATTATGCAGTTCCGTTGTATTGCGACAACCAGTCAGCAATTCGTTTGGCAGAAAATCCAGTCTTTCACGCAAGAACCAAACATATAGAAGTGCATTATCACTTTATCAGAGAAAAGGTTCTACAAGAAGAAATTGAGATGAAGCAAATCAAGACAGATGATCAAATGGCAGACTTATTCACAAAAGGTTTGAGTATCAACAAATTTGAAATGTTTCGTCGTCAACTCAACATGGTGCAAAGAGGAAGAGCTGGTATTGAGGGGGAGTGTTAAATTGTCCAATACCAGCCCAAGGAAAAATAAAAGCCTAACAATGTGTGGTTGCAATTGTGTGGTTTAATATGTGGTTGTAGTTGTGTGGTTTAATGTGTGGTTGTAATTGTGTGGTTTAATGTGTGGTTGTAGTTGTGTGATTTAAATGTGTGGTTGTTATTAAACAACAATGGGTGGTTGTAATTTATTTAGATTTTATATTTGTGTGGCTTGTGTTTGTCTTGGTATTGTATAAATACCCCCCTCCCTTGCATTTGTAAATCATCAAGTAGTAAGCTTCAATAAGCAATAAAAGTTCTAAGTTTTCCTAAAGAGTTCTTCTCTAAAGAGTGTAGTCTAGAGTGAAGTGTGAGCATTTGTGAGTTTTCCTAAAATCTAAACTTTCTTCTTTGAGTGGTAAAATTAGAGTTATCTACTCTAAGCTTTTCTCAACAAATCAAATATGTGTCGTACTCAGATCAAGATATTTTAAGAAAAATTAAGTGTTTCATAATCACAATTTCTAAAACTAATATAATATAAATTGAAAGAAGATCAAAGAAAGCATGTCTACGGGGGAAGCAAGGAAGATAGAACCTCAAATTGGACATTAGTAAAAGTTGAAAAATAGAACCTTTAACTCTTTATCCTGCATTGAAGATTGAATTATGAGAAATCTTCATAATGGGATGATTGTCCAGAAAGCTAACTAAAAAGATTAGTCCGATCATCTATGTTGCTCCGACTCTTCATTTTTTTTTTAAGTATCCGTGTCCGACATATATCTAGACATGGATATAGAGATATGATCCTCTAAGAACCCTCCAAATATATAAAAATCTTGAAAAAAATTGAATATACCCATATTGGACACATACCCGTATCCGACACTCACACCCGAGTCCGAATAACATAGCCGATCATAACTATGTCCGATCTTTACCATGGTTGCAGAGCCAAATTTTGATCTATGAACAAGCATTTTCTGAAAATTCAGTGATATAGCACAAAAAGAGATAAAAATACGCTTCATTGCCATTCCAAGTAAAATCTTCTAATTCTATGCTTCTATACATCAATGAGCAAACGCAATATATAGGGTAACATCCCGTAGACTGAAATCGGATTTTTCGCTTCCAGATTTTCCAACTAATCGAAATGAATTGGATGAAACCTTATCACTGCAGAAACACCATATGCAGACTAAGAACTAAGTAATATTTCTAAGGAATACCAATTTTTAACACAGCACAGCAATAAAAAAGGAACACTAGCCAAATCTAGAATAACAGGGAATCATAAACCGATCAACTTATTCACATTTCTAGGGAAGGTTCTCTCTACTAGTTCCCTATCACTTTTACCATTTTAAATCCAGTACCTCCAAACAATACTAGGATTTGGTATATCTTTAGCAGCAGCATAACCTAACACGTTCCAAAGTCCGCAATGCGGATCGCCTCCAAAAATAGCAACGTATTGCGCGTGTGAATCGATGGTCTGCAATGACAAACCCTTTTCAAGCATCCAACTGTAAACAATGTTAACCTCCTGCACCAGCCCCTTCAGGGGTGGTTGTTTCATTTGAAGTAACAGAAACAGTTTCCCCAGACACTACACTACCAGTTTCGCCGTGCTTGAGCAATGATTGCTCGGGATCCTGATCAGGGAAAACCTCAGACTGCAAAGATGGCGCAATGTTATTCACATGTAGCCAGGTCAGTTCCCACAAGCTATCTCCACCTAGTGCACTCCTCTGCATGAGTACTCCCCTTGTCTTCATGACAAGCAATATGTTCTTAAGGAGCTCGAGCACTAGCTCCTGAAGCTTCTCACTTTTCTTACCTCGGACTTTTACCTTCATATATTTTTCCATTCGGCTGAGCACACCAAGCCAGAGTTTGCAAAATGTAGTTAACTGTGAGAGCTCATGGAGTAACTGTAAAAACACTTTGGAAAGGAGCTTCATGGCAAGAATAAGTGTGCCTTCCATGTTTCGGTAGTCTTTTTGGTGTCCCTGAGCAATTTCAAGCAAGTCATCGAGCATTGTGAAGATTACAAGATCGAAACATTGCAACCATAAACCATGAGAAATGTGGATCCCATCCACTCCTGTCAAGCACTTCTGCAATGATAGAAGAGCGTGGTTTCTGACCTCTTCTCTCTGGTCCAAACAAACTTTTCTCAGTCCCTGCACAAGCCTCAGCCATAAATCACCAATATCCTGAAACATCTTAGCAGCATCCTCCTCTCCCATTGCTTCCTTAGCCTCATGGGTCCACCTTGCCAAACAATCAACAGAACCTGACATAAGATCCAGTGCACGTACAGATCGCTCTGCCTGTCCAACACGAGACTCAGCAAACTGCCTGGCAGCATCTATGCAGAGAACATAATTGGCTGGGAGCAAGTGAGCCCCATCAGACATAATAAACAATAGTGCATCAAAACCTGCTTCAGACGCTTCTGGATGCCGGGCTGTGATGGAAAGTAAAGATGTGATTGTACGCCACCCCATTTGGGATCTGATATGGGTAGCATTTGCCTTCACTAGGCGACTAACTTCCTGTGTAATTTGCTCACAGTATGCATCAGCCACTCGAGCATCAAGCTTCAAGACAAGTTGCAGGGACCTCAAGAGTTCATCAACCAGGTTCTCTTTATAAGGAAGCAGCCTTTGGCAAATTCTAAGAAGCCCAAAAACAGCCTTCTCTACCAGGGCACAAGGCATAACAGTTGATTGAACAATATTTGCTATGTGCTCATAGACACCCTGCCACAGAAGCACAATCCTATCACGGTTGTTCAGGGTAATTGCAATAAGCAACTCCAGGCAGAAAACTGCAGTATCTTCATCCTCAGGTGAGCCACTCCCTTTCTGGGGCCGCCCTGCAGCCCAAATCAGTGCTCGTGCTAGCTGCAACAAAGATTCAGCTTGCAAAAACTTGCTCTCAGTAAATATGCTGTCAATGTGGCATTTTTGAATTGTCTGAAGGGTGCGTTGATGAGCAGCAAGTTGTTGCTCAGTGGGCTGTGATCTTGGCTCCTCTGTATCAAGAGATAAAAGCTGACTGAACCGGCCCATCAATCCAGAGGATCTCCTGGGGGTTCCTATGGAATGTAAGTGAGAGTGAGCTGAAGATAAAGAATTTGTAATTGGCTTTCCATGACCGGGGTCCGCAGAGAGCTCTGACTCATCAGCTGCATCACTGGCTACACGAGCTGGAAGAAGCCCCAGCTTGTGCAGTCGTAAGATGCAATCCAGTATATTCCTCCAACCTGTGCGAATATAATCACCATATCTATTCGCAATAGTAAAAACAGTTACAGTTGCCATCCTAGCTTTGGTGTCGTCACCAAAAGCTAATACTGGTTCCTCAACAGATGATGGATTCAAAAGGGTGGTAAACTTGCACAGAGACACAACTAAGTCGTCCAGTACATCTTCAAGATGATGGCATGCTGAAATTTTAGCAACAGCTAAGAATCCATCAATACAGGTCTGGTAAACATCTTCATGTTCAGCATGATCAAATACAACAGAGATAGCAGCAATTGTTGGACCTGACATTATGGCAAACATATCATGGTCAAGGTATGCTCTAGAGTCAGTTACAATGAACGGTGCTGTTTTCTTAGACTTGTGCATCAAATCTATCCACCGACTTGGGGTCATTTCAGGGTAACCAAAGCCTTGTTCTGGAATTGTGCGGATCTCATTCTTGCATATTGAGTGGTATAGTTCTGACAGAAATTCTCGCGGAAGATCATTGCCTCCATTAATATGCCGATTATTCCGGATGAAATCCTCCTCTGTCATCTTTTTCTTTACTTGGACATTGTGCTGATCAGTGTTAAGCATTATAAGTGAATACGATAATAACAGAGCAGCATCCTTGTTAGCTAGAATCTGTGGTGATTGCTCATAGTACCTCTCAGAGAATGCCTCAAGCACCCTTTGTATCTTTTGTGATTCTCCAGGCAATCGAAAAGTTTCCAGGAACAGTCTTAGTGCAGTATCCAGATTCATATCTTGGAAATCAAAAGTCCAAGCAAATTCATGAAGAACCTGAACACAGAACTCATCATGATTTCCCAGGAAATCACCAACAAGATTCTTATCTAATCCAGCAGTGTACCTGAAAAAGCAAGCCACACTTTGGGGGTCAAGTTTGTCAGGCAAAAGATGTGTTCCTTGAAGGAACTCTAACCCTTTTTTTGGGTCACGGTTAAAGTGATCAGCTCCAATCATCAACCTTCTCTTAATGTATTTTCTCCGCCGGACAAATTGAACCCAATGACTGGGATCACCATAGTTATCACACTTCACCATCCAGAATGGCAAATATTCCTCAAGAATAACCGGGGCCTGCTCTAAACTAACCGATCCATTCCCAATCCTCTCAGCCATTCCCTGGATAACAGCAATTATACCATCCAAGGCGAGAATGTGCATTGCAGACAAAGGGCAATTCACAGGGAATGCACTCTTTGACAACAAATTAGCAAGGTCTTCAAACACATTGCGGCAAGTTATGTCACAATCTAAATTAGCATACATCTCCACCATAAATGTTTTCTGCCTACAGAAATCAACTAGGGCTTCCATGGCCACCTCCTGCTGCTGGTATGAAGCTCCATATTTGCCTTGTGCAAGCCTCAGAATTACACAGGAAAAGAAAGCCTCAAGCTGTAATTTGAGTTCTGTACGCAGATGGTGATAAAGATTTAGAACAATACTACATACCATTGAAAGAATAAGTGGACTCATTGACAACCCAAATTGCATCAGATTACGAAATAATTCATCCTGAATCAAGCTCAATAACCTTGGGTGACGACGGAAGGAAGGCCCGCCCAATTCTATGGCAGAGTTAATTAGGCCCAAGGCAAAAAGCGGCACATCTTCATCAAATGCTAGGGTATTTGAGCGCGGGTCCATTCCCACGTGCTCAACAGCATTTAATAAAGAACACAAGAAATGAAATATCTCCACCATGCAAGGGACACCATACAGCTCTGTCATGAGGTGCAAATCATATGGAACTGTTTCCTTTCCATTACCAGCTACTACTATACTTTCTTCCCTCACAGTTGCTACCAGACCTGCGGAACCATTGGATGCAAAACTTCCAGAAGATGCTTGACCATCATACTCGGAGCCATTTCCATTCTCTGCTTGTTTAGCCCCAAATGCATAATCGCTATCTATCCCACCAAGCTGCAAAGCAGAAAACTCTAGATGACATGAAGTAGTGATTAAAATCATAACCATAAAAATTAAACATAACTGAAGAAATATCAATTGGCTTCAGGCATGTTTTCTTTTCTCCTACTTCCAGCAGGCATAGAAAACAAGATAAAGAAGAGGTTGACACCAAAAAAAAAAAATGAAAAAGGTGAGGAACAATAGAACAAACACTAACCTCTTGTTTAGCAGTGCCAGTTCGGTTAACCAAGGCATGCTTTGTGTTGTCAACATTTGCAAGGTGTGAAAATATGCACCTAACAATTTCATGCATTGTGTGGCGAGCTATCCGCTGTAACAACTCACCTTTCTTCTCTGCTTGGTGAACTATTCGAAAGCAAGTGTTAACTATTGTGCAAACATGCTGATTACTCAACATAACTGAGGCTTTACTTTTCATGCAAGCAAGAAGAACCTGAAGTATCTTCATCAGTACCACTTCTTCTGATGCAGGATCTGTCACCTCAAATCGGCAGCTAGTCACAGCATCAACTACCAAACGCATAGCATCTTCAACATTAACAGTATTTTGATCAATCACATCAAGGGTTAAAATTTTGTCAACAGAAGATAGAGCAACACCAGTGATTGGTGCACCAGTTTCATCTGATTGAATCACATCCAAAAAAGGCTGGAGATAAACAGCAGGGTTGATGGTATGCCACTGATTCTGCCACAAGAAAATTTGCTTTCGTAATGCCTTCAATGACTGAATTAAAGAGTGTTCTAGCTGATCATCACTTGACATGTATCGACCACCCCATCTTACATTTCTCCTCATGACAGCTAATACAGCACCTACTTCCGAATTAATCATACATGCTAAAGTAGCTTCGTTAGAATATGTAGTATCATAGTCCTCCGGTTCTTCCTCAATTGCCTTGATTCCAGATTGCAGCTTTAGACGCCCCATTCCTGAGTAATGTTCTCTCTGGAACCTAAGGCCTTTCTATATTTACCAACTGCTAGCAAGGAAGGCACAGGGACCCCACCAGAGCATACCCTTCACAAGTTACAAAGACAGACATTATAAACAAGCTCATTAACCATTTCATATACTGAAGAAATCAAAAAATGCTCAACATCTAAAAAAAGAAATAAAGTTAAAATCATCCAAAAAAAGAAGCCTCAGTAGCTACAACAAATATACAGAAGACTTCATAAGCAAGCAAGATAGCATGCATAAAGTGACATGTGAAAAGATAATAGGTGCATGTATATTCATATTGCCAAGCAAAGAGACCGACTAAAGAAACATCTCAATGCACCAGAAAAGAAAAAGAAACGAGAGGGGAAAATACTTAATGATATACTCCAAACTATGGCCTAAGGCCAGCTTCTCCATTCCAGATGCACAGAACCTCAAAATTCTGGCTCCATGTGTACAATATGCTTATTACATATGAATCTCCATAGTAAAGTGTGTAACCTACCAAATGTACAGCTCCAAGAAGATAAAAGAAAGAAACACTGTTTCAAGTTATCTTTCTTTACTGAATTAATCCTCAAGCATAATTAATGATCTAATGAAACATGCTTAAGTTTCTAAGACCTATAAAAAAATAAAATATACTGACAGTGCAACACCAGTACTTCATCAGAATAATCATTAAAAAACCAAGCTCCCAGCCGGCCCTGCAACTTTACTACCAGAATCCACCAGTGAACCTCACTGTTTCCTCCAATATTGCTCCGACTCTTCATTTTTCTTGAAGTACCCGTATCCGACACCCGTGCCCGACGCATATCCGGACATGGGTATGGGGATATGAACCCCCAAATACATGGAAAAACTTAGAATAAATCAAACATACCCGTGTCCGACACTCACACCCGAGTCCGAGTAACATAGGTTTCCTCCCTTCAACCAACTCTTCCACCAGGACACAACATTACCACTTTCCCACCATGAAAACCACAAACATCACTAAAATCTCATTAGGTTATTTAACCCTAAATCTATTGCAAATCTAGGACACCCTGAAAAGGCAATAATAAAGTTCAACAACCCATATATCAGTTTGAGCAGATATGGACAACCCTAAAAGGAAATCAGCTTATTTTATACAGAAAAATCCCCTAGCAATAACGAACAATCATAATCATCAAAAGAAATTGAGCATTAAACCAACTATAAGAAGTCTAGAATAACATAATGCAGTTATAAACAAGCTGCAGAATCACTACCAACTATCGTATAGGTAAAAAAAAAAAAATTAAGATTCTTAAAGTACAAGTCAATTTTACATAGTTTAAATGCAAGTCTAACAATAATTCAGTTAAACTTACTCGCACATCATTTCAAAGACTAATAAGAAAATTTCCTCAGTTCAAACACTAGACTCCATTTGGTGGTTGCTTTTGCTGCATGTGTATTCAAAGTGTATTTAGATAACTTCTTTTGAAAACTGGTTACAATTTTAATTTGCTCCTTTCTTAATTGAATATGAATTTGCTTTTTACTATTTGTTTCTGGTTTTTTGCAACTTCTCAAAAAAAAAAAAAAAAACTGATGCTAATTTTACGTTTGAATGAGTGAAATAAAGTTATTTAAAATGATCTGCCTAATTCTCTTTCCACTTAAGCAACAGGAAACATCAACAGTATCTATCACAGGTTAAGAGATCTAGCAAAATGAAAAGAAAAAAAAAACCCATCACTGCACAAGATTGCAATCAATAAAATGCAAAGATAGAAACACCAGATCACAGCTTAATCAACTGAGAAACTAACATAGATCTAATACTCCAGTTCAGCATTAATAAAATATGATAAAAAATAAGAAGAAAAAAAAAACTTGAAATTCTAAATGCACAGCTTTTGACTCATCGTTCGGGTCAACCTTCAAGATTCAAAATCGTGTTATTTTTTCATTTTCTTTTCATTTCCTTTCCTCAACTTTATACTGATGCTCAATGCATATATACAATTATAACCAAAAAGACGGAAAATTTTCGAAAAATTAAATCATTGAAGATGAAATTGACATGAGATCGAGGGAAAAAAACAAGTTACCTTTGTGGATCGAACGTGTAAGATCCAACAGTGAATAGATTTTTCTTTCTCTTTTTTCGTCTGTGAGAGATAGAAAAAGAGAAAATGGGGAACGAGGAAAGCAAAGCGGAATCCTGAGACCGACTGAAAATGAAAGTGAGAATTTTTAATTTACAATTAGAACCCTTTAAATTATATTATTATTATAGGGACCCGAAGAAAGGTTTTTTTATATAAATATAGCCAAAAAAAATTCCCAAAATACCGATCCTTTTAGATTATTTCCCAAAATACGTTGGTTTTAAAATTAGCTGGAAAATCGTCACCCCCATGGCGATTTTCCAGCATGAAAAAATTGATTTTGGCTAAAAATACCAAGGGAAATCGCCATGGGGGGTGGCGATTTCCCTTGGTGTTTTTTTCAAAATTTGCTAAAAATACCAAGGGAAATCGCCACCCCCCATGGCGATTTCCCTTGGTATTTTTAACCAAATTTGTAAAAATGATGAAGGGAAATCGCCATTAAAAATGATGAAGGGAAATCGCCATGGGGGGTGGCGATTTCCCTTCATGTAATTTTTTTTTTAATTTATAAACAAATTTTAATTTTTTTTTTAATTTGTAAATTTTATTTTTTAAATTTAAAAATTATAAATTAAATTAAATTTCTTATTAAATTTAAATATGGAAAATTTTGTTTCTTATAAAAATTAAAAAAAACAAAATAATATTTCTTCTTAAATTTGTATATCAAAAATTATATTTGTAAGTTTTGTTTTAATTTTAAAATTTTGTAAGTTTTGTTTTTTAATTTTAAAATTTATAAATTAAATTAAAATAATTTTTTTATAATTTTAAAAATAAAGAAATTTCGTAAGGTATATTTTATTATTTAAAATTTATGAACAAATTTTTTTAAATTTTGTTAATTGATTTGTATTAGATAAAAATAAAAAACAAACAAAAAAACTTGCATTACATTTTCATAAGCAAACAAGTGAAATTCTGGAAAGCAGAAAAAAAAAATTCTGGATAAGACTGATGATATAGGTTTTTAGACAGGTTTCAGCTATATTTCCAGTCCATCAAATGGTGCAGAAAATATTGGAACTTGATTCTTTCTGCAATGGATAAGACTGATGATATAGGTTTTTAGACAGGTTTCAGCTATATTTCCAGTCCATCAAATGCTGCAGAAAATATTGGAACTTGATTCTTTCTGCAATGGATAAGACTGATGATATAGGTTTTTAGACAAGTTTCAGCTATTTTCCAGTCCATCAAATGCTGCAGAAAATATTGGAACTTGATTTTTTCTGCAATGGATAAGACTGATGATATAGGTTTTTAGACAGGTTTCAGCTATATTTCCAGTCCATCAAATGGTGCAGAAAATATTGGAACTTGATTCTTTCTGCAATGGATAAGACTGATGATATAGGTTTTTAGACAGGTTTCAGCTATATTTCCAGTCCATCAAATGGTGCAGAAAATATTGGAACTTGATTCTTCCTGCAATGGATAAGACTGATGATATAGGTTTTTAGACAGGTTTCAGCTATATTTCCAGTCCATCAAATGCTGCAGAAAATATTGGAACTTGATTCTTTCTGCAATGGATAAGACTGATGATATAGGTTTTTAGACAGGTTTCAGCTATATTTCCAGTCCATCAAATGGTGCAGAAAATATTGGAACTTGATTCTTTCTGCAATGGATAAGACTGATGATATAAGTTTTTAGACAGGTTTCAGCTATATTTCCAGTCCATCAAATGCTGCAGAAAATATTGGAACTTGATTCTTTCTGCAATGGATAAGACTGATGATATAGGTTTTTAGACAGGTTTCAGCTATTTTCCAGTCCATCAAATGGTGCAGAAAATATTGGAACTTTATTTTTTCTGCAATGGATAAGACTGATGATATAGGTTTTTAGACAGGTTTCAGCTATATTTCCAGTCCATCAAATGCTGCAGAAAATATTGGAACTTGATTCTTTCTGCAATGGATGAGACAAATGATGGGATTTATCAATCACATTTTGCATTGAATAAGTTATAACTTTTTCAGTCAAATAGTCCTAGGCAGAATATCAGAATCAGATTCCATCCTATACAAAGGATGGGATTTGTCATCTGGTACAACATAATGAACCATTATAAATTCATAATACTTATGAAGGTTTACAATACCCCCTACAACAGTTTTTCAATCAGATTTTTCCTGAGTGCTAAAACCTCCTCATTCTCATTCTCATTCTCATCCTTCTATATTTCTTCTTTCTTTTGCTACACAACATGAGCAATAGAGTGATCGCATTGGTCTACTATAATGGCCAAATTCATAATACTGACGAAGGTGCTACCTTTGATTGTGAACGTCCAAAAAGTTTTCGTGTTGAAGACGACGTCACATTAGAGGAACTGATCTGTTCATGCATTTTGTCATTGGTCCAAGCAAATCCGGAGATTTCCGTTTCAGTTTTGATCGCTGAGATGCGAATCCGGTATGGATACATCACCTCCTACAAGAAAACATGGCAAGCAAAGCAAAAGGCAATTGTTCGAGTATTTGGCGATTGGGAAGGATCGTACAATGAGCTACCTAAATGGTTAGGTGCAATGCAACATTTCGTGCTTGGTACAATTGTGGAATTGCAAACGGTACCTGCATATCACGGTGATCGACTGGTCCAGGGTAAGAGAATATTCCATCGACTATTTTGGACATTTAAGTCGTGCATTGAAGGGTATCCGTATTGTAAACCTATTGTGCAAATAGACGGTACTTTCTTATATGGAAAATACAAAGGCACATTATTGTTAGCTATTGCACAAGATGGCAACCGAAACATACTGCCAATTGCCTTTGCCATTGTGGAGGGTGAGACAACAGAGGCTTGGTCATTCTTTCTCAATAACTTGCGCAGACACGTGACAAAACAGCCTGGCAATGTCTGATCGACATGAAGCCATCAAAGCTGCGATTAGACGCGATGGTGGATGGAATCCTCCACATGCATATTTAGTGTACTGCATTCGACACATTGCAGCGAACTTTATGAAAAAGTTTAACAATAAGGAATTGCGTCGACAAATTGTTAACATGGGTATGGAATCAAATCATAGTTATTTTATCTCTTATATTTCGTTTAGCATATAAAATAATATTGAAATTCACAAGTTTTTTGTTTTAAAATTTATTAGGATACGAGTTGAGGCGACCGAATTTTCATTTGATGTATGACAATCTTCGTGGAGAAAATGCAGAGGCGGCTAATTGGCTTGATAGGATCCCCAAGGAGAAGTGGGCGCAGTCATATGATCAAGGAAGGCGTTATGGCCATATGACAACCAACCTAGCTGAATCTATCAATTCGGTGTTGAAGGGAACGCGTCATCTTCCCATTACTGCTTTAGTGCAATCAACATATTATAGGTTGGCTGCACTTTTTGTTAAGATGGGGAACAAGCAAATTGCCATGATGGAGGGAGGGCACACATATTGTGAAACAGTCACACAAGCTATGCAAGAAAATCGCAGGAAAGCTAACTCCCACATTGTTCGTAATTTTACGCGAACAAATCAATCTTTTCTGGTTGAAGAGTTAGTTGCCCCACAAGAGGGTGTTTCTGCAATGAAGTACAAAGTCAACCTCAGTGACATGTGGTGTGATTGTGGAAAGTTTCAAGCACAAAGGTTCCCTTGTTCACATGTAGTTGCTGCCTGTGCACATGTCCATGTAGATTGCATGCAATATGTGGACAAAGTCTATAGACTGGAAACTATATTGAATGTTTATAGACATGAGTTCGAAACTGTTGGAAATGAAGGTTACTGGCCTCAATATGATGGTCCAGAAGTGTGTCCCAATCAAGAAATGCGGAGAAATCCACATGGTCGGCCAAAATCAAGTCGTATTCGTAATGAAATGGACCTCAGGGAGAAAGGCCAACCAAAACGTTGTGGATTATGCAGAAACGAAGGTCATAACCGTCGAAATTGTCCGCATCGATTTGGCACATTGGGGGAGACTTCGCATCAACAATAAATGAATTACATGTTTTTCTCAACTTATCATGTACTTTGGATTATAAGGGAAAATGTAATGCAAGTTTTTTTGTTTGTTTTTTATTTTTATCTAATACAAAACAATTAACAAAATTTAAAAAAATTTGTTCATAAATTTTAAATAATAAACTATACCTTACGAAATTTCTTTATTTTTAAAATTATAAAAAAATTATTTTAATTTAATTTATAAATTTTAAAATTAAAAAACAAAACTTACAAATTTTTAAAATTAAAACAAAACTTACAAATATAATTTTTGATATACAAATTTAAGAAGAAATATTATTTTGTTTTTTTAGTTTTTATAAGAAACAAAATTTTCCATATTTAAATTTAATAAGAAATTTAATTTAATTTATAATTTTTAAATTTAAAAAATAAAATTTACAAATTAAAAAAAATTAAAATTTGTTTATAAATTAAAAAAAAAAAATTACATGAAGGGAAATCGCCACCCCCCATGGCGATTTCCCTTCATCCTTTTTACAAATTTGGTTAAAAATACCAAGGGAAATCGCCATGGGGGGTGGCGATTTTCCTTGGTATTTTTATCAAAATTTGAAAAAAAACCAAGGGAAATCGCCACCCCCCATGGCGATTTCCCTTGGTATTTTTAGCCAAAATCAATATTTTGATGCTGGGAAATCGCCATGGGGGTGGCGATTTCCCAGCTAGTGTTAAAACCAGCGTATTTTGGGAAATAATCTAAAAAGATCGGTATTTTGGGATTTTTTTTAGCTATATTTATATAAAAAAAACCCCGAAGAAAAGGTTTGTTTGATATATTTGTGTAAAATTAATTAATTTTAGGTATGATTGATATTTTAATAAATTAATTATTAAATTTAATAATATAATAATATTAGTTGTGCACTTAAAATTTTTAATCGATTCGATATGTATATCATATTGGTCGAAAATATCATAATAAAGCATGAAATAGTTAAAAAAAAAATTACATCGAACAAATAATTAAATAATTTTAATTTATTTAAAATTTGACGTATATAATTTATCATAATAAAATATAAAATATAATGATCGAATTAAATAAATGTAACTCATATAAAACATATAAAATTAAATTACATTAAATTAAATTAGTTTTAATATTAGTGAATTCATACAATGGTAAAGTAATTATTTAAAAAATTATAGGAAAGTACCAAATTGGTATTTGTGAACAATTAAAACTTAAACATATGAAATCTTTTATTATATTTTATTTTCTGTGTGCACGTTAATCATAGATTAATGATACTTTTTCGAAAAGGAAAACAAACTCATGTGATAAAACTTAGGTCAAAGTAAAACCAAATTAAAATAAGATGTTAGATGCACAAATTTAAGTAATAAAGTAACAAGTAATATTTAATTATTTTATTCAAAATTTTAATAATTTTAAAAATCAACTCAACCTGTAAAAACTTTATAAATTGAGATGAATACGAAATTCCACAAAATCAAGTTTTAACAAATTTTGGCAAACAATGAGTCAACAAGCAAGCAAGCTTCATTGAAAGAAAGGACAAATCAGGCACAAATTCTAGCAAAACATTCTAGCAAGGAAAATGGCAAGACCGTCTGAATCTAACTCAACATATTTAAATCAAATGTTCCGCCACAACACCATTAAGTTGAAACATTGAAACATGTAATATACTATGTTGCTCCGACTCTTCATTTTTTTTGAAGTATCCGTGTCCGACACATATCTTGACATGGTATAGGGATATAATCCTCCAAAGACTTTTCAAATACATGAAAATCTTGGAAAAAAATTGAACATACCCGTGTCCGACACTCACACCCGAGTCCGAGTAACATAACAAGCATGCAATTGTGTCACTGAACACTAATTTTTTTCTGGCTAGAAGCGAGTAGCAGCTACATTATAAGAGTTGCAAAATGTGGCACCCTATGCCATTATCTTAGCAGATCTCACATAGAGGCTATCTACAACCTTGCCTATGTTTGAGATGGTTTCCAATGTTGCGGGATAGATGGCGTCGGTCTTGGGATTGTCAAATATAACGAGACATCCAGCACCCTGATCCAGAGTTCCTGCAAACTTCTTATCAAGAATCATCTGAGAAAGTTTCTTCTCCACATGATCTACAGGCAATTCAATAAGTTCAGCAATATGGGCAATCTCAGCCCTTGAGAAAGGCTCAATCAATCTGCAGAGGTTCTGCTCCAATAGAGTGTCGTATAGGGACGAAAGGTGCCTGTGAACAATAGGATCTTCCTCTAGTTGGGCCCGGAAATCACGAAGAGCAATCTCGAAAAGTTTCAGGGAACGTTTTGCATGGGCATCAGCAACAGCTTTCATGGCATCAAGTTCAGGCCCCACATATTGTAGCCCTGCCTTGGAGGATATTATACCAGCAACATCATCAGCCTGGCTCACCATTATTTTGCACAACAACATATACTTGAGGCTAAATACTGCGCGAGGATCTTCAAGAGCATTGAAAGCTTCAAATGCTTCAAAGAAATAGCTATAAGCAGTTTTGTAATCCTTCTCCTCTGCATGGAGGATTCCACTCTGCAAATCTATATTACCCTGTTGAGCTGGTGGCACATAAATTGCATTTGCCGCTGTTCTTGCAGCTGTTAGAGATGCCTTGGCTTTAGGCAGGTTTCGGAGAGAGAAATGAAGCTTACTCTCCAACAAGTCTATGTCCACAAGAAGCAGCTTGTCATCCAACCTTCTGACCTCCTTGATTAGGCCAGAAAGGAGATTCAGTGCTTCTGAGTACTCCTTGTTCTCCATCAAAAGAGCTGCAAGCTTTGCTTCAACTCGTTGACGTAGGAAATTTCGCTTCTCAGCACGAGTCCACTGCACCACTTCTTTGCAAAGAGAAATCTGGAGATCTGATGTTCCTGGTATTTTAGCTACATCATCAATTATACCACGGACAATTTTAGCAGTTTTTGCCTTTGGAATTAATGCAAAAAAGGGCCTCAATTGGGTCAGAAGGCTTCTGAGCTCCTCTGCTCGGTTCTCTTGTCTAAGAAGATCTGAGAGATTTGTTATGGCCTGCTCTTTAATCCGCAGAGCATCAGGAGCAGATGAAGGATTTTCTAGTACACGATAGAGGATTGAGATAGCTTCAGGTGGTGTTTTGGCTTCTAGGGCCTGAGCAATTGAATCAGTGGTTGCTGGGAGATATGATGAAGACATTATAAATGCTTAGAAATTCCAAATCCTACAAAATCAACAATTCAATTTGACATGGATAAACTTGCATAAATAATTAAATTCCAGTACAAAAGGGATACAAAGGTAAATTAACCCAAGAAGTTACCAGCTACTTTGACAAATGGATTGCAGTTGAACCAACTCAAAGAATGCAACAGTCAATGGGATTTTAGTATCAACTAATTAAATTATTTCATCACTCAAGACAAAGACAAGCATCATCAAACAACTAACTTTTTTTACAAAACCATAAATATTCTTACAAAACCAACTCCAACCTTCATAGGCCATACAACCATTCATCCAAAATTTTGAAAAGAAAAAACTTTATTGTTCGGTCCCGTTTGAGCATGTTTTGACAGTATACAAATCATTGTCTATTATCCCATGTGCCATGTCAGAGATATACAAGAAAATAGTACGCAAATAGCAACTCTTTGACAATATACACTACGTATCTGCAACTACAAAGCATGTCACTTGCTATAGGTATCAACATATTGCAAAAGAACAAGAATAAAGGGCATCAGGGTTCTTTTTCCTGCTCTCAGTTACCACTTAAGTTTCACTTCAATAACCCTCAAATAACTATGGAATGTCAATGTAGTTTCTCACAGAAGAAACAGCCATGTAAGATTAAAACCAAGTGCTAATGGTGCAAACAATAGAATATTTAAACCTCTAAAATTTTCAATCAAATGATAACAAATTGTAAGAGTCATAATTACTTTGAGGAGTGTGAATATCAATGATATTTGAAATTCCAATTATTAGCTACTCAATGTTTTATTTTATACTAACAGGGTAAACAAAGAGCTAAGCCACCTAATAGTGTATTCAAAAGTAAAAAGGAGTTAATATTAACTCAGCTGATCTGCCCTATTTTGGAAGAGGGGAGGGGGGGTTGTTCCCCCTAAAGAGTGGAGGTGAAACAAATTAGAAGCCCCTCTTAATCACCTCGAAACTTCACTCACTTCTTAATCTCTCTCAAAACAAGAGAATATAAGACTAAACAGTGAAGTATTCACTTTATGCACCCTTTTCTACCATTCAAAATTTAATTTTACCAATGATCTTCAATCAGGAATAGTGCATAAGCTCTGTACTTTACTCTAGCGTCATTTCCCATTCCAAAACAACACCTTTCCTCTGTTATCTTCTTCTAACCTCCCCAATTTTCCACCCTTTTACTTCAGTTCTTTACCTTCAGAATTCCAAACAAACGGTCTATTATCAGTGCAACGAAAACCCGACTACATAGCAATAGCCACCATATTATATGGTCCAAAGGACAAATTAGTACTCATTTAGAACCTTGGAAGCTAACCAGCAGAAACCTATGAAGCTATTTGATTCTACGTCGGATATCAACAGGCTTCCCATTCGCCGGGGTTCAATCTGATGTAGTTGGATACGGTGCAGAAAAATAAAAGAAACACAATATTCATTTTATTTATTTGGACGGAAATCCGAACAAAAAACAGGTATAAAAGGTTATAACACCGCCGATGACAAAGCGATGGCGGTGGCGGCGGATAAACCTTGACCACAGAGATATGAGTTAACAAAGAGGAATACCAAAACATCAAAATAGAACAACAAGAGAATATTTCAAAGAAATATCATAAAATGAACTAAACCGCAAACATAATTTCGGTAGTTAAAGAAAATTAGCAAAAATATCTTGAATCTGATGGGAATTTAAGCGAAAAAAGAAACAAACCGAAAGTGAGCCACGAAAAATCAAATCCCTACAAACCTTGGAAGTAAAAAGTAAAGTAAAAATGGTGAAAATCGTACCTCCACCCAGAGAAGAAAATAGATGAATCGATCTGTTCCTCAGTCACACGCTTCCTCCTTAACTCAGATTGTGTGCCCTTTGAGTCCTTCACCTTTTTCTTTTGGTCCGAGTCGTCCGACTTATGCAGCAAGAAACTTCAGAGACAGTCGATTGAAATTTGCTTTGTAGGGTTTTGGGCTTTCAAGTGATTTTCAGCCTTGGCCGTTGACTCACCCAACTTGGACATTTGACTATTTAGGCCCGTTTAGCATTATAGTTTATTGCAACAAAGCGAATTTATATAAGCCAATATTTTTAACAGGATTAGTCCTGGTGTGTGTTAATTATCATGGGTGGTAATTTCAAAGATAAAAAAACGCAACCCAGACAGAAATATCTATAAACATAAGATTAAAAGTATTCCAAGATATTTAATCTTACATTAACAGCTTTTTTTTTGTTTTTTTGTAATCTCAACCTATTCAACTTTATATTGATAGTTGTTTTCTTATTAATCTTTTTTATCAAACATAAAATCAAATGCGGTTCATAGCTGAGCTACATGTGTGTAGTAATTTTAAAAAGTTATTTGACATTTGACATTGCATTATAGCTCAGTTGACACATGTTTGACATGCGGCTATATTTATTTTATGCAGTTGACAGCTGCCTATGTTTTTACTTTGACCTTTGGTCAAAATTTTCCTTTTCTTTTCTCTATGGTTCCAAAATCCAAACCAATGCAAAAAAGATTAAAAGAATTCCAAGCTATTTAATCTTACATTGACAGCTGTTTTATCATTAATTTTTTTTTTCTTTTGTAATCTCAACCTATTTAACCTTACATTGACTGTTGTTTTCTCATTAATCTTTTTTATCAAACATAAAATCAAATTTGGTTCATAGCTGAGCCACATGTGTGTGGTAATTTTAAAGAGTTATTTGATATTTGACATTGCATTAGAGCTCAGCTGACACATGTTTAACATGGGGCTATATTTATTTTATGCAGTCGACAGCTGTCTGTGTTTTTACTTTGACCTTTGGTCAAAATTTTCCTTTTCTTTTCTCTATGGTTCCAAAATCCAAATCGATGCAAAAAAGATTAAAGGAACCCCAAGCTATTTAATCTTACATTGACAGCTGTTTTATCATTTTTTTTCCTTTTGTAATCTCAACCTATTTAACCTTACATTGACTGCTGTTTTCTCATTAATCTTTTTTATCAAACATAAAATCAAACTCGGTCCATAGCTGAGCCACATGTGTGTGGTAATTTTAAAGAGTTATTTGACATTTGATATTGCATTAGAGCTCAGTTGACACATGTTTGACATGCTGCTATATTTATTTTATGCAGTCGACAGCTGCCTGTGTTTTTACTTTAACCTTTGGTCAAAATTTTCCTTTTCTTTTCTCTATGGTTCCAAAATCCAAATCAATGCAAAAAAGATTAAAGGAATCCCAAGCTATTTAATCTTACATTGACAGCTGTTTTATCATTATTTTTTCTTCTTTTGTAATCTCAACCTATTTAACCTTACATTAACAGTTGTTTTCTCATTAATCTTTTTTATCAAACATAAAATCAAACTCGGTTCATAGCTGAGCCACATGTGTGTGGTAATTTTAAAGAGTTATTTGACATTTGATATTGTATTAGAGCTCAGCTGACACATGTTTGACATGTGGCTATATTTATTTTATGCAGTTGACAGCTACCTGTGTTTTTACTTTGACCTTTGGTCAAAATTTTCCTTTTCTTTTCTCTATGGTTCCAAAATCCAAACCAATGCAAAAAAAGATTAAAGGAATCTCAAGCTATTTAATCTTACATTGACAGCTGTTTTATCATTAATTTTTTTTTCTTTTGTAATCTCAACCTATTTAATCTTACATTGACTGTTGTTTTCTCATTAATCTTTTTTATCAAACATAAAATCAAACTCGGTTCATAACTGAGCCACATGTGTGTGGTACTTTTAAAGAGTTATTTGACATTTGACATTGCATTAGAGCTCAACTGACACATGTTTGACATGCGGCTATATTTATTTTATGCAGTTGACAGCTGCTTGTGTTTTTATTTTGACTTTTGGTCAACATTTTCTTTTTCTTTTCTCTATGGTTCCAAAATCCAAACCAATGCACTTTTCAAAAAAAAAAAAAATCCAAACCAATGCAAAAAAAAAAAAAATTAGAAAAGAAAATTAGAGGGATACAATAGAGTTGTAGAGAAAAAGAAAAGAGGAAGAACGGATGGAAGGAAGGGGAGAGCGTCGATATCTCCAGCATTAAGAAAGAAATATTGAGGAGGAGAAAAGAAGAAGAGAGAACCAAGGCATTGAACCTCGCACGGATGCGATTCTTACCTGCAAGACATTAGCTTCTTTTACCGGATCGGGAGTTTTAGGAGCCAAGTGTGGTGTTCGCCACCGATTGATTATGAAAGGAAGAAAAGAAAAACAAAAAAAGAAAGAACTAGGCGTCAACGGTTTTTACTTTTTTTTAAAAAAAAAAAGTTGTCCTTATTTGTTTGTTTTTTCAAAATTGGTTTAATTTTATTTTTTCAAATAAAGATTTCAAAAGTTAATTAGTGTGTAATTTTAAGATTTTGTGAGATAATTATCTTCTTATAATGTAGATTTATTTTAGTGCTTGATTGCAGAGCTAACCCAAGTGTCAAATAATCCAATGGCAAGTCATACTGCTGCTCCTAGAGAATGGGGTTTCTGTTTCGAAGAATGAGATTGATGCTGAGCATGTACTGCCTCCAAGTGATAAAAGTCAGAATGATTATCTCCTGTGAGCCATACTTCTTTCCTTAAATTCAAGATTATGCTCCAAGGAAGTAATATCTATGAATTGTGAGTTCATACATGCATACAAGTATTTATAAACCATTTATCTGAAATAGAGAAAAAAAAATTCATCTATAAGAATGGATTGGGTGATTCAGAAGCATTACTTAAGTAGATTTTAATGTTGTTCTTTTTTTATAATTGTTTCAATTACATGCATGGACAAAAAATTATGTACATGCATGGACAAAAAATTATGTTATGTTTATTGTGTGAGCTCCATCTCCAAAAGCTAAATCAATGGACCAGTCACGTAGAGCTCAGCACTTGAGCATTAGCTCCTAAAAGCGATAAGGCCTTGGAAAAGAACATTGACTTTTCAGGTTTTTATTTTATAGTTATTCTATTAAGAATTATCCAGTGATTGAAAATGATACGTTTCAAAAATGTCATACATTCTCTTTTTTCCTTCATATTCTTCATTTCCATTTGTTTCAGGTAAAAATACTTCTATATTTATTGCAAACTTGCCTATGAATGCAATACAAGAATTACTTAATGAGGTTTTCAAAAACACTTCATTTGTTTAAGCTTTTTTTTTCTATATTAACTCTTGATTGATTCCATTCCATACGCCCAAAATTTCCTCAATTGTTCCTTTCCAGATTCCAAACCTTCAATTACCCAAACACCCTCCAAATTGAACCTGAGTCAATGAGAGTCACTTATTTAACTGTCGAAACAAACTATTACTTTATACTTAGGGGTAGGTTTTTGATAGGGAGCTTGGTTTTAAGATGGTAAATCTGTAGCAAGTCCCATTTAAAATTGCTATAAGAAGATTTCGCTTTCATAGACTTACTCTGAGTCAAGTGCACCATTTTTTTGGTTGTTGTGGATTGAAGCTCATTCTTTATGAAAAGGTCAACTGTGGAAGAATTGAGACAACAATTTTTACCTTGAATTACAATAACAAAATGAAATCAATTTCTTATAAGCATTAATTCTTAGTCTATTACAAGCAATAAGATTCAAGAACTTGAGTATAGATTTAGTACCAGTAAGTGCAGTTAATAGGTCATAGCAGTCAACTCCTGGATAATTGCACAAAGACTTGAGAAAGACTGATGCTTGTTGTCTGTCAAGAGCCGAGAAATATCATTAGATGAAGCATTTTCAGTGGGGAAGTTCATCCTTAAATATAACAATAGTTTAGCTAGAATGAGATTCACTATCTGATATTGTTTAAAAAGTAAAAACAGGTTTCCAGATCTAAATTTTCACCCTTTTGGATTGAATTTTGCTACTCCAATAGATTGTTTGATAGCAACATTATGTTATAGAGCATTTGATCCAATCCCGATACCTGAAGTATAATAGCTAATAATTATGAAAGTTTGTGCTTCTACTATTAGCTCTATCAAGTTCAAGAATAAATTGGAGCTCCTTTGAACTTCTGTACTTCTTGAAAGTGTTTAATATCTGAATGACATCAAGCTTTGAGTATAACATGCTTGCAGAATACCTATATTTTGATCATGTATATATTTAAACTATCTCACTAAATTTATATTTTGATCATATAAATATTTAAACTATCTCACTAAATTGCTTACTTTCGATGACTGGGCATAGTTTAGTAAAGATTTTAAGTAGCTTCATTTGGATTATGCTATGTATGAATAATCTTTCTATTTCATAGAAGATCAATAAGAGATCTGAAATTAGGTATAGTCACCAATCATAAAAAAAAAAAAAAAAAAATCGCAGCAACGCGCGGGGATACACACTAGTTACTATTATATTTCAAAGCATTGAATTGCAGCAGCAGCAGCAACTTAGTCTCCTCTTTTGGAAATTTGCCCACCATTTTTTGATCCATTAATTCTCCAGCTTCTCTATCTCTATATGCCAATACGAAAAAAAAATGCGTGCACTCAGAAATTTGGCATTAAAATCAAGAAGTCAAGACTTGAAAGCAGGCCAAAAAAATCTAAAGTGTATGCAAAAGAAATCTATGTTTCATTCAAGATA
The DNA here is from genome assembly GCA_030761205.1 of Fremontodendron californicum. Taxonomy (NCBI): domain Eukaryota; kingdom Viridiplantae; phylum Streptophyta; class Magnoliopsida; order Malvales; family Malvaceae; genus Fremontodendron; species Fremontodendron californicum. Next base: position 22,375,734 of record JAULJL010000025.1, on the reverse strand, counting down.
GAGAATATTGGAATTTACCATCTAAGCTTATTAGCTACTCAATAAGTTTGGAGTTCAAATCTCTTTAAATTACGGTTTTTTTTATACCAAAAGTTTACTAGCTAGTTTACGGTAAGATTTCATAGTTTAGAGAAAAATGATAAGGGGATTAATAGGTATAAAAACTGAAATTTAACCTTCTTCTGACATAGTCAAAGTAAAAAATTCACTTCAATAGCTCTCTTTTCTTGTAATCTCCCCCACCCATGAAAGTGAAAAATATGCATAAAATTTCAATAGGAAAGCCGAACTAAGCATAGTAGAAAGAAATAGCTACAAGAAGACCCTCACAATATTGAATCATCCCATTGGACAGCTTCCTCTTTTCTCTCCCTTATAAGAGTACATTGACACCAGCTGAAACCAAGCAAAGAGACAAGCAAGAGAAATGAAACTATTGGAAACAATTGGAGATAATAGGGAAGAGAAAAGCAAGGGATGAAGAGAAAGGAAATTACAATATTGTTGATGAAAAGGTGATGGATAATGCTGCAGCAGCTCGACGAGCAAGGAAAAGATTTGTTGGGGTGAGGCAAAGGCCATCAGGGAGATGGGTTGCTGAGATCAAAGATACAATATCAGAAGATTAGTGGCTGGGAACTTATGATACTGCTGAAGAAGCTGCGAGAGCTTATGATGAAGCAGGTTATTTGCTTCGTGGAGCTATAATGGAAATTAAGACACTCGCATCTCATTTTATCCGTTACATAACGTTCGCAATATTAGTAAATTCATTAAAACACTATCAAATTTATCGTCCGCGACACCCACATCCGCGATGAAATCTGCGACCGCGATTTAGAACTCCCCATATTCTCATAATTCAACACCAGCTCTTCCCTCAAAAATCGTCAATCTTCTCTTGCTTAGGCTCGCTCAAAGCGAGAAATAACAGTGCTTCTAGCGCTGCTTCAATGGTTTCCAATTTGCCTGTTAACGAACAAGGATATGAAGCTGCAGGTGAAGGAGATGAGATGTGCTTTGATGATTTGATTTCTTCAATGTTCCTGAAGATTGTAGCATTAATATCAATAACACTGATACGTACTTCTTCTACCACTTGTTCTTCTACTTCTACAATAACTACATTTAGTTCTACAACTGTTAGTGATTGCATGTTGGAGACTTTTGGTTCAAATTTTGCCAAAACAAAAGATGGTAATGATCTCAAAGCAATTCATTTGGACAATAACTGGGGTAATGTTGAGAGAGAGGAAAAAAGGGAAGGGTTTGATGAAGAAGAGATTGATAATGGGGGGCTGATGGATTTCCAGTTTGTGAATTCATTAGGATTATCCTGTTACTGTTCTCTATTTGAGATAGCAGAAGAAACGGTGGAGCAGAAGGAGAACAATATTTATGGAGATGATCCATCGATGCTTAGAGAGACGATGAAGAGAATGAATGAAGTATGAACGCAAGTTCTCAGCATCTCTTTACGCCTTCAACGGAATACCTGAATGTTTAAGGCTGAAGCAGCACGAATCAGGAAATACTGACAAGCTCGCACAGCAATCTAACCTTATATATAGAAACAACTGCAAAGAAGATGAAAATAAAATCGAAGTTTAAGGAAGAACATGGTCAAGAACTGGTGCATGGGATCCTTTGCTTACTCTTCTTTGAGCAACGAAGCTGGTTAAATTTGGAGCTCCCTTGATCTTCCTCCTATCTGCTGCTTCATGAGTTAGTTTTGACTAATTTACTTACAGTACAGCTTGATTTGTACTCCATCTGAGGTTAATAAGCAAGATTTGCATCAACAACCCAATGAAAAAAAATAAATAAAAATAATGCATGTAAGCCTTATCAATACTCTTTATCTTAATTTGAATAATGTAGTTTTCCTTTGAATCATCTTAATTTTTAAGATTTTGGATGTTTTTCTTTGTTTTCTTCTTTTGGTTTATGAAATTGCCTTCCAATAAATTTCCTTAAAATAAATCAAGAAATATCAAGTGTTATAAAACATGACAACAAATCCATGGGTCTTAGTGACTAAACCAATAATTATTATGTCTTTATTCTGGTCAAAAATCATTATTAAGATCTAATCTCTTCAGTTTTAAGTTAGTTCAACGAGTTCTAATCCCACGAATTTGATAAGTGGCCAGCAATCAGCATCCAAAGTATGGTTAAATGGTGGTTGTTTCAAGCGTTCAAGGCACCATCATGGCTTCGGGGGCATGGAAGATTGTGTGCATGAATGTAATCCCACTTTGCTTTCTGAAGATAGCAACTCTCGGCTTAATTCAATCGTCACAAGTGAGCTTAGTAGCTTAGTTTGGTTTGCTTATAGCAACTTGACATTTAGTCTTAATAGCAAATAATTGGGATCCCAAAATAGGTCATTGTGAACGTTAAGAAGAGAGAAAAGATGCAACATGGATTGCCCCATATTGTTCCGACTCTTCATTTTTATTTTTTTTGAAATATCCGTGTTTTTTTTTTAAGTATCCGTGTCCAACGCATATTCGCACATAGGTATGAAAATATGATCCTTCAAAAACTCTCCTAATACATGAAAAAACTTTTAAAAATAAAAAACTAAACATATCCGTATTAGATACATACCCATATCCGACACCCACACCCGAATCCGAGTAACATAGAGACTACCTAGAAATTTTTCACTTTTTTTTTTTTCTTTTTTTTCCAGAAACTCAGGAAATGTTCAAGAGAAATCCATGAGGAATCACTTGCACCAAAAGGTCCAAAACCCACAGGAAGTACAATAGAGTATTATACCTAGTACATACCAAAAACCTTTCCTTTTTGTCATCCCAAATGCAAGTACCAAATGACTGACTCTTCAATGAAACTCCTATAGCTAGTGTTGCCCCGATGGATATATCGGAGTCTTCTTTCAGCCGTCGTCATCTCTTCCCATTATGCCGGACATAAGGATCTCAAAAGCCAATATTCAAAATTTCAAAACCAATTGAATGACAGTCACTACTCGGTACTTGAAATTCTTAGGACCATAAATTAAAGAATGAACTTTTTAACCGAAATCAACCAACTTACATCGATTCACAATCAGTCACAGCATTCTACTGTTAGGCAGGCTGGATGAAGATGGTGCTTTTAGTTTAACCACCCTCTCATCCTGTTCAGAACCAAGGAGAATATTGCTCCAGTTTGTTGATCTTTGGATAATTCTTGAAGGAACTCGATCGCTATCTTCCCCACCGGACGCATCATACCCATCACTAATAGACCTCGACAACGGAAACCCCTTCTGAGCAGCCATATTAACAGCAGGTAAACCTGTTAGCTGTCGTGATTCTTCAGCTCCCGATGAGGAGACCCGAAATGGATGAATATCTGGTGAGTCTAAACTGCTCTCAGGAGAAGAGGCAACAATCCCAACAGAGCTTGACATTGCTCGGCTTGTTTGGAAAGCACTTCGAGCTTCCAGTTGAAGAGGTGCCAAACTACTTGATGTGTCATTGAAACCTTTATCAGCAGCTTTAGCAGAAATGTTCATTAGGGGCTCCAAGGGTAGGTCAGCTGGGAGACGCACCCGCTTAGATGCTCGTCTTCTGTTGCTATCTGGTCTTGGGAACATTCGCCGGCCACTGCTGCCAAAGCTACTATCTGCTTCTAGTCCAAAAGGGGCTTCACGTCTCACCACAGGCTGCAGGATTTTGGACTTTTTCCTTGCTTCAGCAGCAGCTTTTGAAACATCTTCTGCATTTAACCGTGCCAATGTCCATGGACTGATCTTAACTGCGCCAGGGTTCTTCTTCTTAATTGGTTCCTCCCCTACCATTTTTTTCCCAAATGAACTCACAGATCCAGTATCGGGAGGAACAACGTCAAACTAGAACCAATTACACAAACAGCTCTCAGCTTCAGTAATTCAGCAAAAAAGTAGAGTAATTGTATAATGTACAATTTGATATCCAAATTAATTCTCTTGCAGAGGAAGGTTTTTGTCAAATTACCTGATCTTCGAGGAACATGCGTGGGGGTGTACACCATGCACCCCTGTGAAAAGTAGAGAAGGAACTAGCACTACTTAATCCAGTAAGGGAGCTGGCAGGGGACATTTGTGGACTCTGCTGACCACCGACACCTTGTTGCTCTTGCTCTTGCTCCCGTAAAGCTATTATGTAATCGTATGTGCTGATTCCCTGAGGCACATTCAGGAATCATCTAATTAGCTCGTTAGCTTTTTTTCATTCTTTTTTTACATTTTAATACTCATTAGGATTTTACTTATGCAAGATACGACAGGAAGAAAATTCAAGCCTTCTCCCACTAGAGTAATAAAACAAAAACATCCTTCACATGATAGAAAAAAAAATGGTAGGCTTACCTTTTTTATGAGTAGAATGTGAAAGAAGAAAAGCTGTACAAGAGGTAATGTTGCAATCATAGCCAAAATAGTGCACAATGCCTGTAAAAGTAAGAAATTACACTACTTAGCTTTACATTTTAAATTGAAGGGTGCTGCTTGTAAATGGATTTGTTTTGTGATCTCCTAAATGCTAAAGTAAGCTAAAAGAGGATTCAGAATTGGTAATATATAGCATTGAATAGTGGCAGTGTAAGTGTAAGTCAATTGATTAAACAGAGAAAAGAGGGGGGAAATAAGGATTAACATAAATATTAACAGAATACTTACAACCACAATAATAAATGGAACCAAAGAGAAACTGCTTCCTAACTTTAATGAAATATCCGCAGAAAACTGCTTCCGCTCAATGAAACAGCAGATAAGTACAAGGATTCCAGTTGACCATTGTAGAATAAGCTGCAATCTCAAGCCCAAGTTGGACAAACCAAGTATATACCTGTCAATATTCAATTAAAATGAAAATGACTAGAAAATAAAAGGCTTACTCTGGGTTTTCTTCGTTTCTGGCAACTGTGGAATCATGGCACCAATCTCATGATGTTACATGGCATAGGAATTATACATGAATTTGGTGTTTGATTGGAAGATAAAAGGGCAAGATAATAGAGGCTAATTGTAAGGTCCAAATGTTTATCGTATATTTGGAATGCTGATAACAAGAATACAAGCTGATATTGTTGTTATCAAATAAGAAGCCTAAGCCTAGTGTTATTGTTCTCAAAGGGCAGGATCTGAGATGCGTCTAAGGAAGAGATTGGCTATAAAGGAATCAGGGATCTCAAAGGAATATACAGTATTACATGATGTAATATGATGATTCTGATCTGATCTAAACACCGAAGATGGAGGCTGTGCTTACCAATAGAAGAGCAGAAACCATGAGAGTGAAAAATTGTCTGTAGTTCCTTTTGCCTATGCAATTGTTTAGCCACTGTAAAAACCAAGGGAATAAAATAAGTATTAGCAGAATCTCCGAATGAACGGGAAAAAGTATCCAACAAATGAAGATCCAGCAGTACCCTGCAGTGATGATCGAAACAGTCAACACATTTGTCACAGACTCTGCAGTGCTTACTATATTTGAAAACCTGCAAAGAATAATAAACTTGATAAATATAAAGTATTTATGATGTCAAAACAAATGACAATAGCATAAATCTTAATATCAGCATAAGACTGGTGTAATATCCATGAGCCTCGGAGCCATTATGTTTTAATATGATCAAATAAAGCAGGTGTCATTCCAGGATATCCTTTCCCACAATACTTTTTGCACATATTTTCAGTAAAATTCAAGATAGGCACAGTTGACTTCTGAACACCAGGCCATTAATATGCAATCACAGACTATGGAGCTACTTTTTCCCCTCTTAAGCTATGTCAATATAGGGAACTTAATGTAATAATCATCTGATAAAAGAGAAGAAAAAAAGATAGAACTTTAAAGATGTCAAATGCTTCTGTACCTCAACTTCACACAAACTGCAATAAAACATGCCATCTTCACTCATCTGTTGCTCAGAAGATTCTTCATTTGAGCTAGTGCATTTGCAGATAAAAGCACAAGGAGAGAAAATCCATAGCAAACAAGATGATTGCTTCAATGAAGCACTATTTCCCTCAATTTCAACAGTGGTGTCTTTCAAGGTTTCATCCGTAGCTGCTGCATCCTTTTCCAGAGTTTTTCCTCCAGCTGAAGTAACATTATCATCATGCAAGGTTGTAGTTGAATCTCCACCTAATTTTGAGTCCTTTGCTCCAGAATACTTTCCATTTTCGGGAATTTTAAGATACTTTTTAGACTTAAAAACTCCAGGATCTGCGGGGTCCGCTGCCGCACACCAAATATATAGGCCAAAGCAACATGTAATCTAAAAGGAAAATATTGTTACTAATGCTCTAAGTCCAAGGTAATAAAGACACATCAAATAGAATAAAAGAGAGGAGCACAGTGGGTTCCATATATAACTTGCTATTATATACAGCATTATAGTACCATTAATTTTTACTTGTGGACAAGACTCGGGAAATGACTCAACCATGCATACTTACATTGAGTGTTAGGATTAATTATGACTTGTAGACAAGACTCGGGAAATGACTCAACCATGCATACTTAGCGCATAAAAATCGCTAGCATGTTTCATGACCTCCATGAATGCAATTAAAACCATGTACTAAAAATATAAATTAAAAGGCTAAGCTAAAGCCCATGGCTTGAGTCTAATGTACCAAATTGTAATCATCATAGTTCCAACACATACTTTTAAAAAGCATATAGTTAGAGTTCAAAGTAATGTACTTCAACAGGCCATGTGCAATTACAGTACATTAAACAGCACGGGATAATTCAGAAGGGAAGTTCATTTTTTGCAAAAAATAGCCAAGTTCAATCTAAATACACCGTTTACTACTATTACTCAAATGTTGATATTCAAGAAAGAACACTTCACTAGCACCAATTTACCAAATTCCTGTCAACAGATAACTATTATTCATAATTTTCCTAAATTTATTAGTCCAGTTTCTTCAAATTATAGCCTCAGGATCATTCAATTGAAAATTTCTACCAAAAGACTTTCTGATTAAAATACTGAGTTGATGGCCATTTGTGTAAAGTATTTCTTTAAAAGAGAGTTCATCATACTTGCATTATATGTTCTGCTAAGTACCCCAGTCCCTAAACACTCCTAGCACAGACTTGGACCCAAGTCCTTGAGTACTTTATAATGTAATGAGAATAATAATTCATAAATTAAAGGTCTTAAATTTTTAGATTTAGCAGTTCATGATTTAACATTTTCTGATGGTAATGTAAACTATTTACTTATTTAGGCACTTCACCTACCAGATTCTAATAGCAATGGAACCCAAGATTCCAGTAGCAAAACAAAGTTAGGGTTTCTCCGGGGCTAAATGGACCACAAGGAAAGAGGAAAAACTTAAGCAGCATTTTGAAACTCAAAGCTGTCCTCAAGAAGGAATTCAGGTTTTTTTAGGAAGAGCCAATTGTTCTTTAACTTCTTCCATAAAGGAATTCAACACCAATAACTTAAACTACTTTATCCTAGAATGCAAAATCCAAAATCAAGAGGCATACCATCAGCTCTTAATCTGAAGAAGAAATTTAAATGTATAGTCTTCAGCCAAATCAAGTGAGCAACTAATAATCTTTTAATGGACGAAATTTGAAGTTCTTGTGCAGAATCAGTGCCTATTAAAAGGAACAGTAGCTAAAAGACAAGCAACACATTTGCCCTTATCAGCTAAAGTGACAGGTTGATGATATGCTTGAGAGAAAGTCTATTAAGATAAAATTACCAAAAGAAAAACATGACTCAGAAAAGGAAAGGAACCTTAGATTAGAGAAAAGCACCAGAGTGATAAAAAACAAACACATGAATCAGAGATAAACAAGCAAACAAAACATAGATCTCAGTGCTTCAACCCACTAAAAAATGTTATTAAAACATACACAAAAAATAAAAGGAAAATGTTGAAATGGCTTACAAGAGGAGTATAGATTCCCATCACAATATATTGAAACATCTTCTTCCCAACAAAAGGAACAAAGAACACATAGAAAGCAAATCCAAGTGCCAAGAACACAGCAACAGCCACCACCTTCACAAAGACAAGTAAAAAAATGAAAACTTTGCTCTATACCCAGAATTGGAACAACAAAAAAGTTTAGAAATTTTTACATAAAAATAGGAACAAAAATAAAGTACCTGGAGTGGATGAGAAGGAAGCTGCCATCCATGCTTCCTCATTTCCTCTTCAACTGTTGTAGCCCCAGCAAAAGTAAAACAAAAACAAAGAAGGAAGAAAGAAAGAAAGAAAGAAAGAAAAAGAAGAGTGAAAGTTTATGAAACAAGAAAATAAAAATCTGGGTATTTTTCTTTCCAGCTGGTTTTTGCCTATACTTATTTTCTCACACTTTCCCTCATTTTCCGGGGAAAAAAAGATCACTCATTTCACTGGATCACCAACCAAACAAAAGCAGCATTACCCATTTTTTTATTTTCACGGGTCTAATCAGAAAACCAAAATCGAAAGAGTAAAAAAAAGAAGAACACAAACAAAAAGAAGAAGGAAGTTGAAGAAGATAGGTTTGGACAGTAAGGTAATCTTTGTCTGGTTCACTCAATCATAGCCCTGCCTCATGCAAGGAAAGAGAAAGAAATGAAAAAGAAAAAGGAGAAGAAAAAACAAGGGCTGGTCTGGACTCTGGAATGCGGTTTGGGTTTTCCTTTGTTTCTTTTGTAAAGCTTTTTACTTGGCTAAAGATCTATTCACAACTGTAACAACAAGAGAAAGAAAGAGTGAGTCTGGTTTATCTTTCCAATCCTATAATTACCTTCACTTCCAACCCAACCCAACTTTTATTTTTATTTTTACTTTTCATTTTTATTTTTATTTTTATTTTTCTTGTTTCTGCACTGGTGCAAATCATGTGTCACAAACCCAATGCAACAAACAGTTGTTTGGTTTCATCTACCTTTTGTAATTGCCTTCACCAACCATTGTCTAAAAATTTCTTTTTTCTTTATTTCTAAAAAAAATTTACTTATTGGATTTGGCCCCATGGGATTCAACATTGATCATTTATCAATTTTTGGTTACACATTTTTATATATATATAAAAATAAAAACTATTCAGTTCTTCAACTTTTCAAATTAAAATGTGATTTACAATACAAATATCTAAAATTAATAACAACAAAATTTATCAATAAGATTTTAATTCAATATTTTTTTATAATCCATTTATTTCATACCATCATCCCTAAAAAATAATAAATAATATATCTATAATTCAAATCTTAATATCTACTATTTATTTTTTTATTTTTAGATTACAACCTCTTTTTATATAAGACAAATAGATTATGTTAACTCTAAACAAAAACAAAATATACATCTTAAAAGTTTCGTTAACTGCATTCGAGATTAACATCGTTAAAAGATTACCAACAAAACTCAAATCCAAATATTCCATAACAAGGCTTATCAATTGAATTAACTTGTTATTGGTTCTTTTGTTATGTTATTAACAGAATAGATGAGCCACCCAATGTTTTTGTATTTGACTAGGACTAGGAGGAGTATTCTTCTGTAGAAAAGGAATTTGACATAATGAAGATAAAATGGTAAGGAAGGAACCCCACATCTCTTTAAGAATTTTGCTCCCAATTTTTAAGATTACTAAATATAGTAATATTTTTAATTAATGTATTAAAAATATGAATAAAATTATTAATTTTTACATTTAATATAATATTATTATTATAAATAATATATGGGTTTTACTAACGAGTGCCCTTAGGGCACTCTTTAAGATTAGTTAATATACTATTTATAGTAATAATTTTGTATTAAATGCAAAAGTTAACAAATTTATTCATCATTTTCAATGCATTGATTAAAAAGATTACTATATTTAGTAACCTTAAAGAGTGCTCTTAGAGTACTCGTTAGCAAAATCCATAATATATTAACTAATATTAAAAAATATCATAAAGATATTTATTAATAAAATCCTTTCTTTAATGCCATTTATTTTCTGCTTTGAAGCTCAGCTCATGTACCTATCATTACCTGATGGGCTGATGGCATCCTTTTTTGGTTGAGACTTGAGATTACCAGCTACCAATATTAAATGTTCTCTTTTCAATGTTTTCAATTCCTTTTTTTCCTTCTTTTTTTAATTAAGGAGTAGTTAATGTCAAGGAGAAAATGAATTTTGTAGTTACATATTTTTTAAGGTTAATTAATATATTATTTATAATAATAATTTTGTAATTAATATAATAATTGATAATTTTATTCATCATTTTCAATGAATTGAATAAAAATATTATTATATGTGATAACTTTAAAGAGTGATCTTAAGACGAATATTAGCAAAATCTTTATTAAATTAGAGTACTTAATACATTTTTCTTTCAATTATTAGATACTTCCTTTTGTACTTTCATGAGTTTGATTTTTTTTTTTTTTTGGCAAATTGTCAAAACCTATATAGTGTTAGAAAGATGCAACTCTTGATTTATATTTATTCACGGACTCAACTATTTGTTTGATTTAAAAAAGTTTGATTCATATTAAAGTGAATTTAAGATAAGTTTTTTATAATCTAAATCGATCTGTTTCTATTTGGATTATGATTTAAATAATAAAAAAATATATTTTATTTAAATTTAATTATAAAAATTAATATAAAATAATATTTTTTAATATTTTAAACAATAAAAAATTTCAGATCAAATCGAATATTCAAATAAATAAAAAAAATTATATTCAAGATCTACCAAACCATCAACACCTCTATCTTTTATTCATGTGACTGTAATTTTAAATGGACAATAAGAGGGTGGTAAGATAACAATATAACATTGTATTCTTAATTAAAAATTGAATTTTATTAACGAGTGAATTAAAATCATTTTTTAAGATTATTATATATATAATAATATCTTCACAAATACATTAAAAATGATAAAAAAAAAAGTTATAAACTATTACATCTAATACAATATTATTATAATAAATAATATATTAATTAACTTTAAATAATGCTCTTCGTATACTCGTTAGCAGCAACATCCTTAAAAAATTTGATGAGTAAGAAAAATTGGTGGGTGGTTATTAAATCTGTTCATAAATCAGATCGGGTCGGTCCAAATCAAGTCTAATTAGTAAAAATTAGTTTGTTCAAATTCCAACTCGATAGATCCGAATTATTATTTAAAAATTATTTTAAAAATTAATTTTATATTAATAATTAAATTTAAATATTTTTTTTATTTATTAAATAACAGATCAAGGGTAAGGGAAAAGAGGAAGAAATGAAATGTTGCAAATGGCGTTTTCCCCAAAGCTTAAAGAAAACTGCATTTGGCATTTTCTTGTCAGATTTTGGACTTGGTGACAACTTGAACTTGGTAATATAAAAAGCTTTGGGATAAAATAAACAAAGGAAGAAAAACAGTGGCAGCAGAGATTTAAATAATAGTTACAACAGAGTTATAACAGTATGAACTTTTTTTTATCATTGATAATTATTGTTAATATTTATGATAATTGATTATAATATTTTTTATAAGGGTTTTGCTAACGAATGCCTTTTGGGCACTTTTTAAGGTTAGTTAATATGCTATTTATAATAATAACATTGTATTAAATACAAAAATTGATAACTTTATTCATCATTTTCAATGCATTGATTGAGATATTACTATATTTAATAACCTTAAAGAGTGTCCTTAGGGCACTTGTTAACAAAATCATTTTTATAATTTTCGATCTAATTTAAAATTTTGATTGTAATAAAAGAGAAGAAAAATGAAAACGGCGTTATAGGAAGGAAGGGGAGGGAAGTGGGTCTGACTGACACAAAACACTTTCCTCAAATGCATTAATGAATTTCTTTGGATCTCTCTATCTGTCCTTCCTCAATCCTCTCAACAACACAACACTTTCCATCACCCAATTTTTTTCTTTTTTACTTATTTTTCTTCCAATGGATATATAAAGGTATTATTATTAGGGTTTTGCTAACAAGTGTTTTAGGGTATTCTTTAAGTTTAGTTAATATATTATTTATAATAATAATATTGTATTAAATGTAAAAGTTGATAACTTTATTCATCATTTTCAATGCATTGATTGAAGATATTACTATATTTAGTAATCTTAAAGAATGTCCTTAAAACACTCGTTAGCAAAATCTTTATTATTATTATTATAAAATATATATAATATAAAATAGGATAAGATAGAATAGGATAGGATAGGATATAAAAAATATCACAAACACGATACGAATATACAAACATATCAAAATTTATATAACATGAATTATTAACGTATCAAAATTTATATAAATATATAATACTTTAAATATGATTATGATACATAAAAATAATATGAAATATATATACGGATTGTAAAATCTAATTTGATGCATGAAAATTATGAAAAGAAGAAAAATAAAATTTTTAGGATTTTGTTTTCTTTTATTTAGGGCATAGGAAAAAATGAGAAAAAGTTTAATAAGGAAATAATTTTTTATTTAATTTAAATATTTTATTATATTCAATAAAATATAATAATAAATTAATTATAAATTTTTTTTATAAATACTATTTTAATCGAATCTGTATATAAAAGCTATTCAAAGATAAATTCATTTGAACGAATTTAACTTAGTTGATTCATAAAATCACTATTAAAAAATATCATTCAACAGATTTGAAATTCAAATTTTAATATTTACATCCTTTTCTCTATCCCTAAATTGCAATTTCCTTTATATAAAAATAAAAAAGAATTCATTTTTAATGTTTGGTTATAAGGAGAACATAGAGACCTTGTCATAAAAACGAGAAGAAGAAAACAAATGAATGAGGAGCACAAGAGTGGAAAACTGGTGCCTTTAATTAAATATATATTATATGTGAAAATAAATTTTAATTAATACATTTAATTGAATATTTAATGCAACTAATGATAGAACAAAAAAATTAATTTTATTTATAAAAAAAAAAAAAGGTGATACGACCAGTGAGGATTGAGGCGTGACCATGCTCTTTTAAGACACGTGATTGATACCCGTGACAGACCAATGACCAAAGAACATCCCAGCACGATAGATTTAGCTAATAAAATTATACAATATCATATATTTTTTTAATGTCATATTTATTGTTTTATTTCTTTAATTTATTCTGTTTTATTCAAAGAGAGAAAAAAAAAAAAAAAAGCGAATAACATAATATTTTTTTATTTTTTATTTTTTTTCAAGGAAAACAAATTATACCTTATGTTAAAAGGTAAATATGATATGAAACAAAAATCTGATGTGCTTTAATTTTATTAGTTAGATCCATTACTATCGTGGTGGGATGAGTTTATATAATAATTTTTCCAAATATTACTAGTATTAATATGTATATTTGTACTCAAATTTATATTCCATACATATTCAAATATCTAAATATAAATATAGAAATATAATCTTTCGAATATATAAAACAATTATAAAAAATTTAAATATATTATATCGAATATATATTTATATATGACGCTTTGAATTTAAATAAACATTTCATAAATCCATTTCATACTTGAAATATGATGGAAGTGGACCTCATATTGCACAATTAAAGTTGTCCCTTTTTAGCCGAAAGTGATTAGGATCAAAATGATCATAATCAAAATAAATTTTGCTTCATTTGTGCGCAAAGAGAACAAAAACAAATCATCAATAAAAAATCATGACTCAAATTATTTCTTTTTTCTTTTGCTTTCAACTTTAACCTTTCTTTTTTCTCATTTTTTGTGTCACTACCAATCACCATGCATATATTTTTTTTCCTTTCACAATCTTTCATTTTCCAATCAATTGGATGTGAAAAAAAGGAGATTCCACACTTTTGCATTACATCCTCATATATATATATATATATATATATATAATTTTTCGTATGTGACTAGACATAGTTGGTCCAAAAGAGAGATAACAAAGAAAAAAAAATGTTTCCCCTTGCTAGGATCATGAGACACTAATAGATATGGTAATTTATGTATGTGTGTTATATTTCGTATTTTTTTGTATTAGCAATGTAAATATAAAGTAACATAAATTATTAAATATGTCAAAATTCTAAATATGAATATGATATGTGTATGAAACATATCGTATTTATATACTAATTTTTTATTTATTAAACATATTATATTCGTATCATATTTTCGTATTGCGTCTAAAATTACTAAATCTAATCAGTAGTTATAATATACTAAGCAACACTTGAACACTTTAAGTAGGATTTTGCTATCCACCTAAAATTATTGAAGGCTTTTTTTTTTTTTTTTTTACACAACCTACCATGGATTGGATAGTGTTATTAGTCTGTTAGACAACTAATGGTATAATCCATACTTGAATTGATGGCATGGCAGTTAAACCATCTCTAAGATATTTGGCTTCCAAGCTTTGTTTTAGCTTGGAAAGTCTCCCATGGTGGGTTTTTGCTTTAAATGCAAAATTTTGGGCAAGACAAATGAGTGATTGCTTTGAATAAATTGGACTCAGCTTGCTTCTAAGTTCAATCCATCTCCCATGTAATCTAATTCCTGTTCCTGTCCTCCCCTTTTCTTCCTTTTTCCTGCCTCCCTCGACATGTTTTGATTTTTGAAGTTACTGAAAACTAATGTTAAAAAAATCGGACTGAAAGTCGAACGGGTCAGACCTCTGATTTTCGATCCAACCGATTCAATCGATTAGAGTAGACCGGCCGGTTTGATAAAACTCATTTTTTAAAACTTAGACATTAAGTTATTTATTAAATAAATATTAAATATAATTAATAATTAATAAAAATATGCATTTGGCTTAATGATATGGTCTTTAATATAATACTAAGAGGTTAAAGGTTCAAATTACAAATAAAATTTTGAAAAAAAATTAAAAAAAATATTTAAAACCGATTTTTTAACGGTTCAATCCGGTTTTTTTAACGGTTGAACCGATTCTTTATCGGTTTGATGTAAATCCGGTTCTAATAATCTTCCGGACCGGACAGGCCACCGATTTTCGATCCGATCCAATTTTTTAATCACTGCTGAAAACCGCTAATATAAAACCCGCTAGTAGACTGATAGTATATGTATTCGTCATGTATCTGTATCGTATTTTTATATCATAATTATATCGTATTCATATTATTTTTTGTGTTGTGTCATATATATATATATATATATATTTTCGTATTATGTTCGTGTCGTGTCCAAAATTATCGAATAGGAGAGACTAAGTTTGATAAAGAAAAGCCATTGTTATGGTCTGTCAAGTGTAAAGCAAGCCATCTATGAAATGTGGTCTCATTTTTTGAACATTATCTAATATCAAAGGAGGGGCTAAAAGGTCACCCTCTTTCTCTGTCTAGCAAAAAGAACAGCCATGGGTTTTTACTTTTTACTACATCTATTTGTACAAAACAATGACAATCTCTTCTGTTTTTTTTATTTTATTTTTTCTTCTTCATTTGTGTAATAAAAGAGTGGGCCATTGTTGTTTGAAGGAGCACAAAAACTGCTTTGATGGGGAAATAAAACAAGGCGTGGGTTCTGGTAGGTGTCTTTCATTATAGAACTTTAGACAAACATGTGAGAAGCATTTATTAATGAAAAGTTTTTGCTACACACTCAATTGGGTCGGATCGGATCAAGTTCATATCTAGGAGATGGCAATGGAACGGAACGGGAACCGATATTGTCTTATCCACCTCCATCCCACTCTTGCATGGATGTTGAAAACATCCACATCTATGAATGTCGGTTACATCCATAACCGTTCCACGGTGCTCCACTCCTCTACACCTCAATTTATATTAATTATTTTTAACTTAATATTATAAAAAATAATATTATAATTTATTTATGACCATAATTTTAATATATAAAAATCTTTAATATAATATATATAATACATATATACTAAAAGTATAGATATAAAATATTAGTATATATATGATTTTAGTATATATATCTAATATATATTAAAAATATAAGCATTTACCAAAACCGCTCCGCTTCACCCCACTTCAAAAAAAAAAAAAAAAAAAACCTCTCCATTCGGAGCGGATCGGTGCGAAATCCATCGGTCGGATCGGGTTTTATCATCCCTATTCATACTTGAATTTTTTTTTTTTAACTTGCTTGATTCTGGTCGAGTCCGAAAACCCGTTTTATTATTTAAAATATCAAAAAAATATTTTTATATTATTATAATTAAATTTAAATAAAAATTATTTTATTATTTAAATAGTAATTAAGATGGACTGATTTGCTGAATTATTAAAAATCTATCTCAAATCCGGTCCAAGTACTCGGCGTAAGCTGCAGCTGCACCTTGGGAAAACTGACAGAGCAATTGACTAAAATTTTGGCAGAGGATATGTAACCTAAAAAGTTCTTGAGATTCATACATTATTGGCCAACAATCATATGAAACAACAGTAATTCAGTATTTCCATGTACAAAAGAAAATGCATGGAATAACAGAATTAAAATACAATTTGCCTACTAAACTAGTTTACATACAACATTGCCTCCTAATTCAATCCAAGTGAGTTTGTTCCAAACTGATTTCTTTCTTATGTTTGCCTTTTTTTTTTTTTTCTTTTGAATATCATATCAGTTGGGTTGATGGCCTCCATTAAGACCACTGGCTTGAGTATGAAATCCAAACTTAGGCAAATACAACAGAATTTGCCTAAATACATGGCAAATTTCCGTGCTGTACTCATACTTCTTTCCCTTCCATAGTTGCAACTCAAAGAAATTAAGTTACTTGCTCTTCTTTTAACCTTAAACGAGCTACAGGCTGTTGACTATTTTTCCCAAAATCTGCCCTGTTATTTGCAGCATGCTTCTCAGTTACTATATTCTGTGTTTGTACTTGTGATGCATTACTGTTAGCTGTGTAGTGGCTGCTAGTTTTGGCAGCTGGTAATTCATGATTATGTTTTCCTTCGTACGTTGTTATAACAGCCTTGGGATCTGTTGAAGCCCTCTCAACGTGCTTACGGACATTGCATCCCGGGGTCGTACATTTATAATAGCTTCTGTGGAACCAAAAAGATGCATCAGGAATGCTCCAAATAATCAAGAGAACAAAAGATATACTCATATTTAGGAATTGAAATCAGACATATTGTAAAATGGATATAATTTATCAACACATTCATACCAAAAGAACAGAACAGTTGAGAGATTTGAGCAAAAACATTCAACACAGAAGTGTCTCTGTTGTCTACCATTGAAAATTGTTAGACATAAAAAGGTTTTGGTTGCGATCGCTTAAAAAAGTCTAAATTCTTTTGAAGAGCTAACACCAGGGTTACAGATAAATGGTTCAGATTAGTTAAGTAACAACCCCAGTGAACAAAACCAAAAATGAACCACTTTGCAGTAGATAGTGGTTTGCACAACCAGAGGCATTACCTTGGATAAGGATTGCCTTTGACAACTTTCTGTCCATACTTGCGCCACCTATAGCCATCATCCAAGAGATCAACTTCGCTTGTTGTCTGCACAATAATTCTAGGTTCTGTGACAGTCCTATGTGAAGAAGCTGGCTCTGAAACCCTAATTTTTGTGCTTCTGCATATAAAGAAAGAAATTTTGTTGGATAGGGAGTTCATCACTGATTCAATGGAGCATAAAATAAGAATATACAAATTTTGCATACCGTCTTTTGGGGTCAGGTTCATCTTCATCTTTTTCATCAGCACCAGTTTCATTATCACCTGCTTCCTCACTGTCACTCGTCCCTGAAAGATGTTCAGTTGTAGCTTGGCTAGATTCCTGGTCCTTCATAGACATTGAATAACCAGATGTCCCTTCTTTAATTACGTTCAAGTTGCCACTCTGAAGTTCAGAAGCTAATTCAGAATTTCCCGGATTATTTGGATTTCCATTTAAGCTTGCACTACCTTTTGCACGCTTATTCGGCTGAGGAGGTTGATGGTTGTGCTGCCCTTTGTAGATGATTTCAGTGACTTGGCCATTTAGTGATCTCTCAACCTTCTTCTTGACGGGACAACCAGGATGCGTGCACTTATAATAACTTCTAGGAAATTCACTCCCTTTTACCTGTTTCTGCCCATACTTTCGCCAGTTGTAGCCATCATCGGCAGGCTTATCAACAATAAATGAAGCAGGTTGGGATCTCTGATTAGATTGAGATACATCTGATGGTTTCCATATGGAAACACTAGAGTCTTGCAATGAGGTTGGCATCTGCTGGTTTGTGGTCATACTGGAAGTAAAAGATGAAACTTGTGCCAAAGATAATGCAGGTGCTGATGAAGATTCAGCCTGGATTTGCATATGTGAATGGGCTTGTGCAGCCTGGGCAGTGACCTGTGCTAGGGCCTGCTGGTGTGTCATTCCGAAAGGTCCCTATACATTTCATAAATAGGGGAAAAAGGTTAATTATTGAAGTATGGGCCATGACTTCTAAATAATTATGAACAAAGGGCAAAGTAATACATTTTCTCTTAGTTTTTTACTTTCTTTAGTCTTCAGTCTTCACTACCATAAACTAGGGAGTGAATCAGAGGCACTACCAGTTACACAACTAAAAGCTATCCAAAGATTTTTACAGTGTAGGTAGGACAAGTTCAATCAATTGATGGCAGGAAAGCTAAATCTCCCACTTGAAAGACATTTATGTATACTTTTTTTTTTATGCAAACACTTCAAAGTTAAAATGGAACATTCAGATGATGGTATACAGAGTATAGACTACAACCGCCAAGTTCTTCTATTCTAGTACTTTCTCCACTACTTTCACAGGCACTATGTAATATACAACAAACAGATGGAAATGAAGGATAAATCCAAAGAGCATAGCTAGTACATTCCTTCACATAACATGTTAAATAACAATCAGGAGAATCTTTAAAGCAAATAAAATTTTATCATCCATAATATGGGCATTAGTGAAGGTTTGGGTAGAATTGCTACAACCTCATTATACTTTTTAAGATTATATTGGAAAACAAGCTTATAATCCTCCAACTTCAAGCAGGCAACACTTGCTGATTGCTGCCACTAAGAATGACTCCCCACATGCAAAATGCAATAAATCGAAATTCAATCAAGGTATATTCAACAAAATGAGCATGGAGCTCAAAGCTTTCTACTTTAAGCC